>JANUYF010000002.1:241337546-242020046 GCA_026167975.1 Phrynosoma blainvillii
CTTATCTGTTTACTAAAATCAGCTCAGGACCTTCTACGTCCTCCCCCATAAAAAAAGACAATATTTTTCATAGGCTACAGGGCTACAAGCTAGTTGGTGTTTCCAAGAAGTTACATCCTGTCATTTTGTGAGTCAGAATTGCAGAATTCTGCAAGTTTGAATTGTCAAATACATCCAGATTCTTCTTCAGGCTGCTGTATTTACAGTCTGAGGGCATCTCTACAGATCAAAACATATGCTGAACACACAAGAAAGGGGATAGATAGAACTGCTCTGATCTCCCCACATGCATCTCTCACACTTTGCCTCACAGAGAGAAGAGCCCAGAAGAAGTCCAGGCCATGCAATTTCTATGACCCATTTTTAAATCACTCTCCACAGCAGTCCTCTTGTGTTTCTAGGTTAGCACTAGTATGAATCCAATGGCACAGAAAACCACCAGGCAGACATGCCACCAACTCCATCAGGCCAAGAAACAAAATGGGACATTTCTAGGACATGAAAACTGCTGACGTTTAAAGCCAGTCTTTAAAAACCCTTCTACTTCTCCAGCAGAGAAAGACTCCAATACTCTGCAATCCCTTCAGATCCTATTACGCCTACATAGATCAATAGACCTAAGCGTGATCAGTGCCAACTCCCCTTAGACTTTAGAAAACATTGAGAAAACATTGATGAAAACTGGACCTAAGCTTGAGCCTTACAGAACCAGATTAGAGGGCTGACAGCGAAAGGCCTGGAGAACTTTTCCCTCTTCAAACACTCAGGGCCTTCCTTCCTATCTTGAAAGATCAAGAGACATAACCCAGAACTGCTCAGAGACAGGCACAGGAGGCACACACAGTTTTGCTGACTGGCCTGTCAGTTTTGAGAATGGGTGGGCATGGAGAGAGTGCCAAGGAAAACAAAAAGGGGAGGGAAGGAGGAAAAGCTTCCAGCTTGGTCCTGGTTTAGGCCGCAAGAAACTCCACAAAGGCTGCGTCTGCACTGCAGAAATAATCCAGTTTCACACCACTTTAACTGCCACAGCTCTATACTATGGAATCCCAGGAATTGTAGTTTGTTGGAGCAACAGAGCTCTCTGACAGATAAGGCTAAATGTCTCACAAAACTACAGTTCTCAGAATTCCATAGCATGGAACCATGGCAGTTAAAAGTAGTGTCAAACCACTTTATTTCGGCAGTGCAGATGCAGCCAAAGCTACTGGTTTCCTTCTCTCTTTTCCCCATAAGGAAAAGAAGGGGTGGGGAGGAGTCTGTGCCCGTCTGACACAGACCAACAAACAGAAAAGGCCACCATGGGCCACCCTCCTTGGAAAGGCGACCAGAAGAGGTAACAGGATCTCAAAAGGGAGCCCCAGTCCTTCACATTTTCAGACATTTTGACAGGGATTCACCCGGGAAACACAGACTTCGCTGGGCCTGTTTCCTCATCTGTGAAATGGGGATACATATATATAAATACATGCATATAATATAGGGCCTTAGTTTCCTCATCTGTGAAATGGGGATACATATATATAAATACATGCATATAATATAGGGCCTCAGTTTCCTCATCTGTGAAATGGGGATACAAATATATATAAATACATGCATATAATATAGGGCCTCAGTTTCCTCATCTGTGAAATGGAGATACATATATATAAATACATGCATATAATATAGGGCCTCAGTTTCCTCATCTGTGAAACGGGTATACACACAGAGACCCATCCCCATTTCACAGATGAGGAAACAGATGACATTTCACATGTCATATATATGAGGATGTACTTTTTTGAAAAAGGCCATCTACCTCAAAGGCACACAAGGAAGATGCATTTTGGAAAGAGGGCCGCCCTGCATCGCCTTTCCTCCATAGGAAGGTGGAGAGGAAGGCAGCTCCTTGAAGAAGAAGACCCTCTGGGGCTCCTTCTTGGAGGACGAGCCCCGAGTTCAGAAGCATCTGGCCTTAAACACCCTGGAAAACGCTCATACATTCACATACACACACACCCCCATTACCTGGGCAAAACAACCCCAAGGAAGGAAGGAAGGAAGGAAGGAAGGAAGGCAGCCCCCTCCCTCCAGGCCCCTCAACCCCCTGAGGATCTTCTCTTTGCCGGATCCCGTTTCCCTTGGCGATCCCGCCACTCGATCCCATGTGTGTGTGTGAGTATGTATATATATGTATATACATATACATATACATGCATATAATATGCATATACATATGTATATATGTATACATATGTATATATGTATATATATATATATATATATATATATATATATGTATATTATATACATATGCATATACATGTGCATATACAGAGAGAGAGAGAGAGAGAGCTGGATCCAGGCTCCGGGTGTTTCCCTCCGGCCTCAAAAGAAGGAAAAGGGAGGAAAGGCGAGAGGGTCTGGGAAGGGGAGAGACAGAGACACCCAGGCATGAGGGGAAACGGGGGGGGGGCAGGGGATCCCCTTCCCTTCCCTCCCCTTCCTCCCCCTCCCCCAGGGTGACCACACTGTCCTCTTTTTCCCGGACGTGCCCTCCATTCCAGCCTCCTTCTCTCCAGGAGGAATTCCAAAAGTGTCCTCCATTTGGAGCCTAAGGAGGATGGATATACACCTCTGTGAGTGTTTTCTGCTTTTCTATAATCATCTCTATCATTATTATTATTATTATTATTGTTATTCTAAACGTCCTCCTTTTCCCCCTTCCGTCCACAAGGTCCTCCATTTGGAGCCTGACTAAGCAGCACGAATTTTAAATTCCTAGCAGTGTTTGGGGCTCTTGCATTTTGGTCACGTCCTCCCTCCCTTTCTTTCCCCTTGGTGGTGCCCTCCATTTTTGGGGGGGGGGGGCTGGGTCACTCTTCCCTTCCTTTCACTTCCCTTGGGTGACCAGAGTGCCCTCCTTTTCCCGGACACGCCCTCCATTTCCCCTTTAAGGTCCAGGGGAGGGATCCCAAAAGGTCCTCCATTTGAAGCCTCATTGATGGGAAGGATGGGTTTACATTTCTATAACAAGAGCATTTCTGTTCAGCTTTTCTTCGGGTCATGCCCTATTATTATTATTATTATTATATCAATCTTTTATCGATTAGCCTTTAGGGCGGCCATTTCACTATAACTCAAAAGAGAGTAGAGCAGACTAAAAATTACAGTTAAAAAAAATTACAAGAAAATTAAAAAATATAATAAAGTATATCTGAATGCAAACAAAATCCCATAAACTGAAATACAGTACAATATCCCCAGAGGGAAAGGCACGTACATTGTTATTGTTGTTAATAGGGCATGACCGAAGAAAAGCTGAAAAGAAATGCTCTTATTATACATATTATTATTATTATTATTATTATTATTATTATTATTATTATTATTATTATTATTATTATACAAATCATCATCATCATCATCATCCTTCAGTGTCCTCCTCCTCCCTTTCTCCCTTCTGTCCATTTTGCAAACTTCCATGACTTCTTAGGAAGAAGGATGGAGGTCAGATTCCTGGGAGTGTTTGTTTGGGGCTTGCATTTTTGGTCACGTCCTCCTTTTTCTTTCCCCTTCCCTCCCTGGTGGGGGTGGGGGTGGGGGGGTCCTCCATTCCAGGGGGCCTGGTCCTCCTTTGCCATGATGGTCTGGGGGTCCCCCTTCCCTTGCCACCTTACCCTCGAAGTCGGAGATGATCCCTTCCAGGTGCGCGTTTACCGCCGGGTCGGACATGGCCCCGCTCCGCGCTTTTGGGCTCTGCAATGGGAAAGGCGAGGCAGGGCCAGGCCAGGCCAGGAGGGGAGGGGAGGGGAGGGGAGGGGAGGGAAACCCCTTCCTTCCTTCCTTCCTTCCTTCCTTCCCTTGCCCCTTCCCCTTCCCCTTCCCTCTTCCTCCTCTTCCTCTTCCTCCTCCTCCAGCAAAGTTCCCCTCAAGGTCCCAAGCTCAGAGCTGGGAGGGAGGCGGCAAAGGCAGTGGTGCTGCTGCTGCTGCTGGGCGCCCTTTGGACGAAGGAAAGGAAAGGAAAGGAAAGGAAAGGAAAGGAAAGGGAGGCGACTCCTGCCACGGAACCCCTTGCAATGACTGGGGAGGAAGGGGACAAGCCAAAGGGCCCAGGACAAAAAAAAGCTTCACATTATAACACCGCTTAGTGCACAGGGCTGGAGTGCGCTGAAAAGCGGTATAGAAATCATCGACTAACAGCACACAGAGTGGGAAGAGACCCCAAGGGGCCATCCAGTCCAACCCGCTTCTGCCAGGCAGGAACTCAAAAATCAAAGCGTCCCCGACGGAAAGAAACTCTGCTAGAACATGGCCACACAGCCCGAAAAACCCACAAAAAACTATGGATGCCGGCCATGAAAGCCGACGACTTCACAGGGATGTACTTGCTATTGGTAAAAAAGGGACACCCGACTTCCCGCCTTTTCACACAGACACAGACACACATACCCAACTCCTCACAGGGTGACCCAATAGCCTAACTGTGCAAAGGTAGTGCCCAGTGGAGGACCTGAGCCAAGAAAAAGGGAGGACCTGACCTTAGGGAAAAAACAAAAACAAAGCTCAAAATACTCCTAGAAGTGTTTTGTCACTAAGGGGGTGTATATGGGGGGGGGGGGGATTTGCGACCTGCACCAGGTGACACCCCAAATAGTTGTTGTGACCCCCTGCTCCTCAGGCATCCATCTGCCTTTGGGCAGAAACAGGCTGTGGCCTTGGCCTGTGTCCCTTTAAAATGCCAAAGTGATGGGGTGAGTGGGGTGAGGAGAGAGCCCCAGGGTTTTTATTTTAAGATAAACATTTATCTTGTATTGTATTTTGTGCTCCCACCTCCATCCACAGGGAGAGGCTGGATATATAAATAAACTATTATTATTATTATTATTATTATTATTATTATAAAAATTGTTAAAAAAAACATTAAAAACATCACATTTTACCAAATTTTCACTTTAACTACATGAAAGTTAAAGAGGACACCTCATGAACGGGGAGAGATGACTGTACACACAGAATAAATTCTGGACACCCCCCCAACCCCCCGCACACACGCCGTCCACAAAAACTGAAAACCACAAATGGGGAAGGATGACTGTACTGTAATTTAAAGGTATGCATTTAATTTTGCTAGTTGTTTATGTCACAACAGTTACCACTATATTTAGTGATGTATGGGAATTACATTGTACAGTCGACCCTCCATTCTTGCAGGGGATCCGTTCCAGGCCACCACCCCAAAAAATGGAAAACCGTGTATATTCAAGCCCCATAGGTTTGATTGGAGGCACGCACCCCATTTTGTCCCTCTCCGTTCACCCTCCGTGGATAGACAAGGGACATGGTTCCCAAGTCCACGAGAACAGAGGGGTGACTAAGTAAATTAGTATAGTGGGGGAATCTATTCTGGAGGGGCCCCCCATGTATGGAAAAAAACCGTGGGACATCAAGTCCTGTTGATTTTAATGGCAGCATGCTCCTGCATGCACCATTTTGTTCCCCCAGGCTTGCCATCTATATGAGCTCAAGTCCGCATACAGCAAGCCCACATATGGGTCGGGCGGGCTGTACAAAAACATGACTAAGGATTCTGTATGGTGTGGTATGGGAGGAAGTCAATGGGAGTGTGGCACCATGAGTTACCACACCAGGTAACACCAACCCTAGGGCTGCCACTGCCACCACAGAGCCCCTTGGAATGGCTGAAGAGGAAGGGGACAAGCCAAGTCAGTGACCCTCCCTGCCCTCAGGCCCAGGCAGAGCAGAGCAAGGAGGCTGTGGGCAAAGAGGGCCACCCAACTACAGTGGCAACACTGGGGGGGGGGGTGAGGGGAGTGTGGCCCACACCAGGTGACACCCTAAGAGGGCATGAGACCACTGCTCCTCAAACATCTGCTTTGGGGCAGAAATAGGTTGTGGCCTTCACCTGTGTCCCTTTAAAATGCTGAAGAGATGGGGTGAGTGGAGTGAGGTGAGAAAGGAGAGAGCCCAGATTTGTTTTTTTGTTGTTGTTGTTATTTGTTTTTTAAATAAAACGTTCTTTGAAAACATCACCTTCACCACATGAAATGATGCATATGTAAATGCATTGAGGCTGTGCATATGATATTGTGATTTAAAGGTATAATTTTAATTTTGTGTCGTTTTATGTCACAATTATTACAACAACATTCAGTGATATATGGAAATTATGATTTAACATTAGGTAAAAAAAAAAACAACAACCCATGACTAAGGATTCTGTATGGTGTGGTATGGGAGGAGGTCAATGGGGGGTGACACCATGAGTTACCACACCAGATGATACCAACCCTACTGATGGCACTGCCCAACTGCCCACCTTTCCCCCACCACTAGGTTTACCATTTGTCCTGGAAAACCAAGAGAATCTCAGTTGAAGGGTTTGAAAAATGTCCCCACCAGCTGGGGCGATTGAAGCACCAAATTACTAATCCCAGAATGTAAATTGATGGCAATCTATCAATAAAGAACAACTGAAACATGGTGGGGCCTTGGAGTTTCTGCTGGGGCTTGGTTCCAGGACCCATCCTGCATCCCAAAATCCATGGATGCTCAAGTCCCATTGCATAGTCAAATGGTGTCCTGTCTACAAAGTAGTAAAATCAAGATTAGCTTTGGGGAATTTGTATATTTTTGGAATAGTTTGAAGCCATGGTTGGTTGAATCCATGGATATAAGGGATGCAATATTCAATATCAAAATATGGTGTTGGGAGGCTTTTTATAGGCGGTCCCCCCGATAAACCACCCCAATCCTAACTTTCATACTTTTGTCCTGGTTTTGTGCAAGAGAATTATAGTAACCCTACCCACCACGGGGTGACCGGATATCATAACTGCAAAAGCAGTGCTAAGTGGAAGACGTTCCAGAAAAAGGGAGGATCTGACCAAACTCAAAGCACTCCTAGAAATCCATGCTTCTTAGCCCTGCTCAAATTGGAGGACATTTTAGAACTCCTCTTGAACAGGAGGTTGGAATAGAGGGCAGGGAAAATGAGGACATGTCTGGCCACCCTGTCCCAGCAAAACCAGGCCCGAGGGAGCAGTCTCATCCTCTGGCTTGAATGGCTGCTGCCTCCTCCCTGCCCTCCAGGCAAACAGCCAAGCCACACAGCCAGACTTTCCCAGATTCAAAGCAGCAGGAAAGCAAGAGTGCTTCTGAACACATGCAGAGTTCCCCCTCCCTCACCTCAAGGTCACCTCAGCATTCACAAAACGGGGAGACCTTTCTTCAGATCACCAAAATGTACACAATGCACAATGCAAGCTTTCCAAGTGCCACCAGCTTCTTCCTCAGGCCCAGGGCCACCTGGCCAGAAGGAGGAGAGACCAGCTTGCTGAGATATCCACCCAAAGAACAACACACCAACAACACCTTCAGAAAATGCAGACATGTGTTTAACATTAGCTGCATCTATACTGCAAAAACCTTGAGGTGACATATTCAGGGATAGCCTGACGCTGCTTTAGCTCCCCTTGCTCAATGTTATGGAATTCTTGGAAGTGTAATTTGTTGGGGCACCAGAGCTCTGTGCAATCCCACCACCTGGTCCTCTGCAGATCTCTGATGCTCCAACAAATTACACTTCACACAAATTACAAAATTCCAAAGCATTGAGCCAGAGGAGTTAAAGCGGTGTCAAACTGGATTATTCCTGCAGTCTGGATGCCTCATCAGTCATTTTATCATATTTTTTTCTCCTGTAGGATTCTTAACACCTTTGCCTGATGAAGAAGTCAGTGGAGCTTTGAAAGTTTGCCTCATGTATTTTGGGCATTTGGGTTGTCTGGATAAAGGTATCACCTTTTTTGGATTTTGGAATTTAAGGTACTTTGCTATATGGCCAACATGGCTACCCCTGAATATGTCACCTCAAAGTTGTGCACAAGTAACCAGCATGGATGAGAGGTATAAAGGACACACAGAAACCATTGAGGATACTATGGGCCTTTGCAGACTGCCAGAAATAGTGCAAATTGAGTCCACTTTAAGGGTTAGGGTTAGGGAATCATGGGAACTGTATTTTGTTGTGGCACCAGAGCTCTCTGACAGAGAAGGCTCAATGTCACAGGAAAAAAAATACAACTCCCATGATTCCCTAGCACTAACCTTAACCCTCAAAGTGGACTCAATTTGCACTATTTCTGGCAGTCTGCAAAGGCAATTCGTTATTTGTTAATAATGATTAACAGCACTCTGCGAACGCCTTTCTTTCAGAATAACAATATTTGGGGCTATGTCACAGTCCCTGGATCCATCCCAAAGGGACCTTGACCAAGTGGGAGCATCAAAAGGCAGGATGATGTGGAGCTTTCTCCAATCTAGTTTCCTCAAGAGATACAGTTGGCTTTCCATATCCATAGATTCTGTATCCATAAATTCAACCATCCACAGCATGAAAATACATATTTTGAAAAATCCCACAAAGCAAACCTTGATTTTTGCCATATTATGTAAGGAACATCATTTTATTATGCCATTGTATATAATGGGACTTGCGCATCCACATATTTTGTTATCCACAGAAGTTCCTGGAACCAAAACCCAGCAGATACCAAGGGCCCACTGTACTGGACCCCACAGCACTTTGCCCTTGTCATCCCTCCCAAGATAACTTTTGTAATTGGCCTGTTTTAATAGGATTGGTGAGATTCTGGTGCAAATCCCCATTCAGTCATGAAGCTTCCTCGATGACTTTAGATCTGGTCTGCCTCACAGGGTTTTATGTTTAAATAAGGATTCTTCTTTCTTTCTTTCTTTCTTTCTTTCTTTCTTTTTTTAAGATAATTGGTTTCTTTTTATGAGGTTGCTCTTATGGAGGCCAGGGACATATGTATTCTTCACTGAGATTCTTGGAGGAAAAGTAGATAGAAAGTAATGAATAAACAAAAAGAAAGATGGCTTAATCTGTAATAATAGTTTTAGTGACAGTGAGAACATGAGTTCCTCTTTTAGCCATGCTTTACAATTTTATCCATGCTTTACAATGTTCTGTGGCCCTTTCTGTGGACCTGGTGATAACTCCCCTGAACATGCTTTGTTCATGTCTGCTGAAAGCCTTCTGTTGCATAGTGGTTTGAGCACTGGACAACAACTCTGAAGATCAGGGATCAAAACCCACTAGGTGACCTTAGGCAAGTCACACTCTCTCAGCCTTACAGAATGGCAAAAGCAAACCCCCTCTGAATCTTGCCAAGAAAACCATGTGATAGACTTACCAAAAGTCAGAAACTACTCAAAAGCACACAACAAGAAGATAATCTGTTAATCATTTCTAAATGGCATATAAAATGTAACATATATATAAGTCCTTCCAACACTGGTGAAACTTTCTGCATTTAACAATCAATTACCAGCATAACACAGATAATTTTTAAGAGGAAAAACAGCATTTTTTTCTACATACACACACACACACACACCTATCAGAATACTGCCCTCAGCAGGGTTCTGTTTAATTTGAGTTAGGGAAAAAAAATGGTGTCTGCCACACTTTATAAGATCAAAAAGAACAACAAGGGAGCTTTGCTGGCCTTGAATGCTTCAAGCTGTTCCTGAGCCTTGTTTGGAACTGCTACACTGCAGTATTTCAAAGGCTTTATTGTGGGTCTGTTTGCAACCGAGTGTTTTCAAAATACACAGACATCATTGACATCCACAATACACTGACAATATTTGAAAGCAGGCAAGTGCTTGTTTTCTTGAATGAGCCCTATTTGTGCATTTCCAAATGTAAGGAGATAATAAGCCATCTTAGCCCCCAAGGATCTAGCAACCCACCCAAACTGCTGCTGCTGCTGCTGCAGTGCTGGTGTGTCACTTCCTTAGTCCTGCCCTGCTGCTAGTTGGGAGAGGTAGCTATTGTTCAATGAACACAAGCTAGCAGGCACACTGAATGAGCGGTGCCAGCAGCCTTGGCAATACCTCAGAAAGGAAGCTTATGCTTCCTTCTCTCCTGCAGTGCCAAAGTAGAGTAGTTAGAGATGCACAATCCCGTCCAGAAACTGTTCCCCATTCTGTAATTGTTTACAGCCTGGTCCAGGATAATTGAACTCATGGCAGTGAGGGACCTGGAGGCTGAACTATTACACCAGCCCCAGGATTCTCCAGGTATGTTAGATGACAACCCCCATTACCCCCAGCCTGAGGCAAAGAACAAGAGATGGCCCGTTCCCAGTGCAACCTACAGAACTGGACTGAACCGGACTGGCATTTGAATGTTACTTCAACACTCTCAGCAGGGCAGTGGACTCTAGTGCTGCATACATACCACTGCTGCCTGAGATCACTGCCTTCCTCTGCCTAATGATAGTGACCAGTCCAGGGAGATGTAATTGTCAGCAGCAAACTAGCATAAGGAAACCAAACCAGGTCAAGGGCAAATAAGAGTGGAGTCCTAGGAATTTCCTCCCCTCTTCAGAATAAATGTGCCCACAGTTTAATAACATAATGTGTAGTTTGGCTCTGTGCTCTTTGGGCAATCAGTAAAGATCCTGTACTTTTGAGGGGCACAAATCTGCCAGAGGTGAACACATTCAAATCCATTGATTTCAATAGGGCATTAACTATGGGGCTATAAACAGTAATGGCTGGTGGTCTGCATGTCAGACAATGCAGCCACTTTGGGTTTCAGCCCAGAATCTAAGGAAGCTATCCAAGGTACTCAATCCATTTCAACGAAAGGCTTCAGCACCTTGGATAATTCCTTTAATGTTCAAACTAAAACTTGGATTCACCACCCCACTGGCATGGAAGCTACCAGCCACCACTGGCTATAAGGTTATAGAGAGATAGACTCATGCATGCTAGCCCTTCCCTTTATATCTGTTTGCTTGCAGTCCCTCAGACATCCTTCACACAGCATTCTCTTGAATGAGAGTCAGATATTTCACATGATCAAGGAATGGGGCTTTATCTGGGTCCCTAATCACATGCAGCATTCTACTTGCTTTCAAATGAGTATGAAGAGGCCATACCATCATTGATTATTATTGAATATCAAAGTTAGGATCATCCATCTCATAATACTTCTGGCTTCTATACATGGATGTGAAAGCTAGACAGTGATGAAAGTTAACAGGAGAATAAACAACTCATTTGAAATGCAGGGCTGGATGAGAGTTCTATGGATATCATGGACTTCCAGAAAGACAAATGAATGGGTATGAGAGCACATCAAGCCTGAACTTTTCCTAGAAGACAAAATGACTAAACTGAGGCTATTGTACTTTGTATGTGTCATAAGATGGTATGGCTCATTAGAAAAGATGCTAATACAAGGGGAAGCTGAAGGCAGGAGGGAAAGAGAAAAACCATGTCACAGATGGTTCAGTCAAATGTCCCTGAGTTTGCAAGACCTGACAAGAGCTTTTAATAACAGCATCTCCTGGCAGTCTCTCATTCACAGAGTCACCATAAGACAAAGCTGACTTGGTGGCACATCACATAACAACAGGGCACACTTTTGGAAGTGGTCCTGAATGAGGGGGTTGCACAGCATGCACAGGGACCAAATCCTTCTGGTCACTCATATGTGCAAACAAATGCCTGTAGAGTGCTCTAGTTTATTATGGGCTGGATCCACACTGAGTCATATGTAGAGATGAATCTTTGAAATCAGTGGGACCTAAATCAAGCATGACCAATTTGTTCTATTGGTTTTCATGGCCCTTCCTTAGGTATGACTCAGACCAGATCCAACTCTGTAATCTTAACATTTTCACTGAAATCAGTGGCCCTTTCCCAAATGAATGATAAGATTTGCTGTTTTCTCCCATGTTGTACCATTCAGATAGTGAAACAATGCTGCCACTATGCAAACACTTAGGACATGCCAGGCCAAAAGCAAAGGCGTTACTCTAGGTTTACATATTGAATGGATGAGGAAGATGGGAAAGCAGGCAGATTCAGAGAGAAGAACAGAAGTGGCTAAAAGATGTACACTAGAGAATATTTTTGGTCAATGTGTGTGGGGGGGAGCGGTTGTTCCAAAGTGTAGGGCAGAGAAATTCCAGATGTGAGTGGAGCTAAGATCACAGGGAGGAGTCAATGCAAAGTGGGGAGGGGCCAGGTAAAATTCTGATAATTTGGACAGTTTTCCACCCAGTGTACAAAAGGATGGCTGAATTACACACAGGTGTATCCAGGAATTAACTTGCATCAAACTTCCTTCAGGAATGCAAAGCAAAATTAATTGTAGGCACATCAACTCAGGTGAAACCCCCATGTAGTGAAGAGAGTACTGGGAAGCACATTAAAAGCAGAAAAGAGTGAGGAGAAAGCTCCATGTGTTCTAAGATGGTCATCTGTTTATTCTTTTTATTTCGCCTATTAGATGGGCTATTTTAAAAGGAATAAATAGTTGACCATCTTAGAGCATGTGGAGCTTCTCTCCTCACTGTGTTTTGTACATCCCCATGTGTCACCTTCCCAGACTGCAAAACATCTTTTCCAGCCAACCAATAAACACTCCCTCACCCTAACACACATTCTTCATTTCTAATCCACTTTCCCCCACATCTCAAAGTTGCATTGACTGCCTTGTAAAGCTACAATTATATGCATGAATGCTTACTTCAGAATAAACCCCACAAAACGAAGTGTGACTTACTTCCAAGTACACCTGAAGGGGGTGTAGGTAAAAGGGAGAGACAACCATGTGGAACTCACAAATGCTCAAATTTGGCTAGGTCATGGGTTCTGTGGTTTTATGAAAACAGAGAGGAAGTGACATCATCAGAAGGAAATCAAGCCGAGTTTCTCTGAATGTTTATTTGGGGAAAATGACACCCTTACATGCAGCAGCTGGGAAACACAAAGGAATAACAGGAAAATCTCACACCCTTTATAGCCAGGATTAGAGAAACAGGAGAGGGAAGAGTGGAGCCAGAAGGCCACATTCTTGCACTCCAGCTGATACAAAGGGTGTTTTCTGTCCTTCTTGGAGTGCTTTTTGTTTGCTTGTAACAATCTGTTAAGTGCTACTTTGTTTGCAACAGTTTATGCACGAATTGTTAACAGACAACAGTGACGCATCACTTAAAGCAGGGGTAGGCAACCTTTTTGAGCCGGGGGCCGGGTTGCTGTCCCTCAGACAATTGGGGAGCCGAAGCATCAAAAATAAATAAATAAATACATAAATAAAAAATAAAAATATATGCATGTACACTCTCTCAGCCCCAGAAAAGCCATGGCAAAACCCCTGTGAAGATTTTGCCAAGAAAACCCCAAGAACAAGTAATAACAACAATAATCAATATCATCATGGCGGGGGGCGGCAGCAGCGGCAGGACCGGCCTGGGGCCGGTCCAAAGGCCTCGCAGGGCCGCATCCGGCCCCCGGGCCTTAAGTTGCCTACCCCTGACTTAAAGGAAGAGACATGATGTAGAGTCAGATAGCCTTATAACATTCCCTTCAGTTACAGAACATGGACTTTTTAAAAACTACAGCTCATAAAACCCTCCAGCCAGTGTTTATTGCCCTTCATTCTGGGAACTGCAGTTCAAAAAAGTAACTTTCTGTGCTCTCCCCCCTCCCCCATTGTATCAGAGAGAGGGGAAGGCATTACCTTTGCAGTTGCTACATTATTTGTCAATTTAGGAGCCTTCAAGTTGACTCTGATTTATGGCAGCCCTTTCATAGGGTTTTCTTAGCAAGGGTTTCATAGGGTTTGCCATTGCCTTCCTCTGATGCCAAAACAGTGTGATTTGCCCAAAAGACAAACAATGATTTCCATTGTGCTGGCTCTTGCTGCATTGGTTCTTATTTATTTATTATCAACCTGTCTACATAATCACCTACCTACCTACTAACTTAACTATTGCATTTCTATACCCACCAATAGCCAAAATGTGCTGGGTGGTCCACAAAATAAATTTTAAAGCATGGGAATAGGAAAAAAGAATAAAACACCATGGGGGCATCTATAAGGTCTACTACAATAACAAAGTTAAACCAAAGTAAAAAACAAAGCAAACCAACAATGATGTAAGATCTAAAAGCCAATAGCAGCAAGGTTCCCCCCATCCCAATTGAATGACCATAAAGTCTGGACAGATGAAAAAACAGACAATCCACCCATAACCAGGATCTTTTGCCTTGTTGATTGAATCTCAGTTTATTGCTCCTCACCCAATCATTATGCTGCCCAAAGCACTGCCTTACTGTATTAGATGAAAAAGAAAGATAGAGCTGGGTGTTGTCTGCTTATCCAGGGCCACATTGCCAGATAACTTCACCCAGTGTTTTTCTGTAGATGTTGAACAGCATGAGAGATAAAGTAGAGCCTCGAGGAATCTTGTAGTACAGCTACCTTGAGGCCCTACAATAATACCCAGCATCACTTTCCACACTCCATCATTCAAACAGGAGTGGAATCACAGTAGCACATCCCAACTTTGGAAGAAGAATATCATGAAAGGCAAAGTGTTTAACAGTGGTAGCTACTGTAAGAGTGGTGATAAGCAGTGATTGGGAGGTAATGCAGACATTCTTGTGTTGATGAACTGCTTAACATATGATTAACATCTAATACAGCCAGCATGGTATAATGCAGGGGTAGGCAACCTTTCCCTTTTAAGGGCGGAGGGACTTCAGCTCCCAGAAGCCTCAACCAGGTTGGCCAATAGTCCTATGTTGGCCAATAGCTCCTGGGATTCTGGGAGCTGAAGTCCCTCGGCCCTTAAAGGGGAAAGGTTGCCTACCCCTGGTATAATGGTTTCAGTGTTGAACAGGGACTTCAGGACACCGTGGGCAAGGTACATTCTTTCAGCCTTAGAGGAATGTAATGGCAAACCCCTTCAGAATAAATCCTGCCAAGGAAACCCTGGGATAAGCTCACCATAAACCAGAGTCAATTTGAAGGCACATAACAATAACATCTAACAGCAAAAATGATCTATGTAACCACCCACCTACTGTTAACCACTGTTAAAGTAATTATTACTTTATTTTTTTGCATTTCAATTCCATCTGACTTCACTGATTAAAATTCCCCCACTCACATTTAACCAAACATACCTACAATATTCTGCCAGCTGAGGCAACACTTCATGCATGTGATGAATTTGCTTGTCATCCATGAAATTTTATGCCAGATCAAATTTGTTCATCTTTAATATGGTGTGAGACTGTTTACTGTTGTATCTTTAAAGTGTTTCACCCGTTTGTCACAATGTGCTACCCAGGATCCCATAGTTTCTTCTCTTAGCCCAGATTGTAGGAGATTATGAACCACTCAGAAGAAAACTTCCCTGGATTATAAAGAGAAGATTATGCAATAGTGCCTCATTGCTATCAACATTTCTTCATAGTAGGCTAGATAAGGTGCTACCAGCTGTGTTCAGTCAACATGAGTCTCTGACCAGTTGTTTGTAACCAGAAAAAGACATAAGTATTAAAATTAAGAAAACATTCAAATGTATAAGAAGCCTAGAAAGGGGGATGAAATTCCTGTAGCCCAGAATACCCAACCAGAAACCCACAAAAAAGTGCAAGCACTCCTGGAAAGGACACCAGTGCATTGAGGGAGAAGATGGAGGCCCAATCCTCCCACCCCCGCCCCCCCCCCCCCATCCTGCAATTCAAGGAATATGAAGTGAGGGCTTCTTGCTAGGACAGGGGCTTTAGTCAGGATTCTCCTGTTATGGATTCCTGAAATTGAGAAGCTCCAATTGTTTATTTGTATATTATTTCCAATCCCATCTTACTTCTTCCATGGCATATAAAGTGGGCTGTATCTTTTAATTTACTGTTTCCATGGTTTGATGTCCATGAGTTAAACTGCTGAGAACCATTATTGTTCTGTCATTGGGCTGGGCAGCATGTGCACTGCCACTTTTTAGAGCTAAACTGCATCACCCTTTGCAGTCATTTCCTCCAGTGTGTGCCAATCCATTGTCTTCTCCTTTGAACCTTCATCACACACACAGGAACAGTACAATGGAAAATCTGCATGTCTCAAGCCAGAGCACCATCATGAGAGCTAGCACTGGCCAGCCAGTGACAGCTATTCCACACACTACACAGAATGAGGACATAGAGTCCCAAACTGTACCACTTCAGGTGAAAGGGTCTCATATTTTTGAAGAATTTCATAGGTTAAAAAGGACATGATATAGCAAATGTTTAACATACAGACTATTTTTTAAAATGCAACCTATGTCTGAATTCTGAAAGGGGTTCCACCCCTACCCCAAGACTACCATCTTATTACTACCTTCTTCATAATTTGTTGAATGGCTCCCAATCCCTAAAAGAGATGTTCATTGGGAAATAAATAATGCAATTAAGGCAGGTAGAGGGAAAGAGGGGATCTGGAATGAGATGGACTTCTTCCTCTTTCCAGTGATGTAACTGCAGGACTGGCACTTTATCTTTGTGCTCATACACCCTGGGATGCTTGCATCACTCTGACAGTCTGTCATTGCTTTCTGCTGCTAGCACTACAGAGGCTCTGAGTTCTTGCTGACCTGAAGAGACAGCCAAGGCCCCAAAGATGCTCTCTGAAGTCAACACATGCAAACTAGAGTGTGGACTATCAGTTTCGATCTGTGCCCTCTGGATGGAAACCAGCAGCATCCCAGAAGAAGAACTCCACTGAAAACAAACTATGGCCCCTTCCCAGTGCATCCCACTATCAGGGCAAACTCCAACATTTTGACTGTTTTCATTTTTTAAAAAAATGTAAGTTGTTCTGGAATCATGTAGACAGAGTTTTAAAATATTACTTTTTCAGAGGATATCTCCCAGAATGTCTCATCCAACAGGGCCACAGGTACAAAGAATGAGTTTTTCAAGCTCTGTTGTGCAATAGATTAGGAGGGGGCAAAGAGTGGCCCTCCAAACATTGTTGGGATGTAATTTTTATGGCTGATGGGAGTTGTAGTCCAACAACCCAACAACATCCTCAAGTTCAATTCAATAACATCCTGAAGCCCACACTCCTATTGATTATGAGGTGACAAGGTACCCAACCTACATTCTATACACACTGTCCCATGTGTCAAGGCCGGTTGAGGCAACCCTTCTCTGTATCTCCTATCTAGGAGCAATACACAGTGTGTGTGTGTGTGGGGTCTTTTTGGGTATGTCAGTCCAGTTTTGGAATGCCTTCCCACTAGAGACCTAGAGATCATTGATTTGTTCTTATTTTGGTGCCAAAGTAAAACCTTCTTGTTTGCCCAGATCATAGCTGGGTCTTAGATTATTTGATTCTGGGTAATTGTGATTACATTGAATTGTTTTAATGGCTTGGATAATTTTAAAGGTGTTTTTATTGTATGTGCCCTACCATGAGATCTTTAAAAATAGAATAAGATATAAATATTTAAACAAACAATCAACCTCAATGTGAGAGAGGAAAAAGTAAAAGAGTAAAGAAAAATACTTTATGCAGAGTTGTGTTGCGAAGAGAAGAAAGTGTACCCTGGTGTTTTCCTGTATAACTCGGTCCAAACATCTCTCAATTTTAGTTGTTCTTTTAAATGAAAAAAGGTACTTGGTAGTTTGCCTTTGTTTTTTCTTATTATTTTCTTTTTTGATGTTCTATCTTTTCTTGACATGTTTATGGTCAAAAGCAGAATAATGACAAAAATAAAATCAATGGAAATTATTCCTAGAATGGAATCGGACCATAATCCAATTCTCATGGAAAGAGAACAACAGAAAAAACATTACTCTTGGAAGCTGAATGATACACTATTTTTAGATGACAACTATCTCCAAAAATTAAAAAAAACAACCCAAATAGAGTTATTCTTTAAAGAAAACACAATAGAAGATAATAAGATCAGGATAATCTGGGATACTTGTAAAGCTGTAACAAGAGGGCTATTAATACAAAGAGGAGCAGAAATAAAAAGACAGAATCAGAAAAAAACTACAAAAATAGAACAAGAAATAAGACAAAAAGACAAAGAACTAGAATTGCCCCCAACGTTGATAAAAATTAAAAACCATCTAAAACTACTTCAAAAAAAATTTACAGGAAGAAATAACAATTCAGATAAATAAAAAATTACAAGAAACAAGACAGAAATTCTTTGAATCAGCAAACAAAACCAGAAAATGGCTGGCAAATAAACTAAGAAAAGAAAGAGGGGGAAAAAGATAGACAAAATAGTAGACAATGAAGAAATTGCTACTACACAAAAAGACATAAAATGCAAATTTACTGAGTTTTATACTCAGTTATATAAACAACTTCCAAGAACAAGTCAAGAACAACATTTTCTATATGAGTTTTTGCAAAGGCAAATCAGTTTAAAAATCCCAGAAAGCTGTTATGAGAAACTTAACAATGAAATTACAGAAGTTGAAATCTCCAATGTGATCTCCTCTCTGAAAATAGATAAAGCTCCTGGTCTGGACGGCTTCACGGCTCTCTAATATAAAAAACTGGAAGGTGTAATAAGAAAGCCTCTTAAAGAAACTTTCAATTCAATCATAAAGGATGGAATACCAGATTCCTGGAAGCTTGCAAATATAGCGTTGATTCACAAAGAAGGAAAAGGAAAGACAAAAATGGACAATTACCACCCTATATCGCTCCTCAACATCAACTATAAAATATTCACAACAACATTAGCAAACAGATTCAAAGAAGTACTAAAGGATATAATACATGAGGATCAAGTTGAATTTCTTCCCTCCAGGCAATTGAAGGAAAACATGAGAATAGTATTGGATCTCATTGAATATTATGAGAAGAATAATGAAAAGAAACTTGCATTATTTCTGGTTGACGCAGAAAAAGCTTTCGACAATGTAAAATGGGATTGTATGTTAGGAGTACTAGAAAAAATAAATGTGGGAGACAAATTCTTAGGTTGGATTAAGAACATATACAAAGAACAATATGCATATCTGTTGATTAATGGAGAAATATCAAAACCAATTCCCATACAGAAAGGCACAAGGCAGGGATGCCCTCTTTCACCACTACTCTTCATTACAGTTCTGGAAATATTAAACAACAGAATAAGAGCAGATCCAGAAATCACAGGAACTAAGATTAAAGGTAAAGAATACTCTTTAAGAGCCTATGCAGATGATCTCGTGATAATTTTAGAAAACCCACTTCACTGTATTGATAAACTGAAAAATACACTCACAGAATTTGTTATCATAGTGGGCTTTAAAATAAACAATGAAAAATCAGTGTTTATCACAAGGAACATGACAACCCCGGAAAAAAACATATTGCAAGAAAAATCAAAATGTAAAATAGTTAAAAAAGCAAAATACCTTGGTATCTGGCTCACAAACAGAAACACGGATTTATTCGACAACAACTATAAAATAATGTGGGGAAAAACACAAAAAGATCTGTACAGTTGGGCAAGGTTAAAGTTGTCTTTTCTAGGAAAAATAGCCACGATAAAAATGTCAGTATTACCCAAATGCAACTTTTTATTTGCAAACCTCCCAATAATAACAAATACTAAATCATTCGATGATTGGAATAAAGAACTTAAAATTTTTATTTGGGAAGGCAAGAAACCAAGAGTAAGATGGAAAACATTAACTGACACAAAAATTAATGGAGGATGTAACCTGCCGGACTTGCATTTGTATTATCAAGCCAGTACTCTGGTTCATTTGTCAGACTAGATTAAACTTAAGAATCAAAAATTATTAAACCCTGAGGGGTTCAATCTGTGATATGGTTGGCATGCCTATTTATGGTATGGCAAAACCAAAATACATAAAATATTTGAACATCATTTTATTTGCAAATCCATCATAAAAACCTGGGGAAAAATCAAACCTATTTTCTATTCTAAAATACCTGGTTGGCTTTCCCCTCAGGAAGCATTGTTCAAAAGAATGAAAATAGGAACAAAATGGTTAAGATATTGAGATACCTTTAAAAAAGATAGCCAATATCAGTATGTAATGAAGGAACCAAATGAAATAGAAAAAATTGAATCTAAAAGCCAATGGTTAGTTTATCACCAACTAACAGAAAGATACAAGCTAGACAAAAAGGAATTCAATTTTGAACTAGAAAAAAATGAATTAGATAAAAATCTATAAGAAATGGTGACAAAGCAAGTATCAAAAATGTATAAAATACTCCTGGACAGAAAGCAAGAAAAAGAAATTGTCAAAGATGAAATGATAAAATGGGCAAAGGCTATAGGTAGAAACATTGACTTAGATAACTGGCAACATTTCAGGAGAAAAACGTTTCAATTTACAAAATGTCAAAATTTAAGAGAGAATTATTTAAAAATGGCATACAGATGGCATATAACACCATCTAAATTAGCAAAAATCCATAAAAAAAGAGAAGACAAGTGCTGGAAGTGTAATAAAGAAAGGGGGAAATGATTTCATATGTGGTGGCAGTGCCCTGAGATCAATAAACTATGGGAAACAATTCATAAAGAAATTGAACAAATCTTTGATATAAAATTTCAAATGATGCCTGAAATCTATCTTTTAAACATGACAGATAAAATCTCAAATAGACAAGCCAAAGGACATTCGAAAATGTTACTATATATGATTACATCTGCCAGAATCCTGATTGCACAAAAATGGAAAACCAAGGAGATGCCCACAATAGAAGATTGGTTACTCAAATTGCTAGACAATATAGAAATGGATAAACTGACAAAATTAATTGACAAGACCTCCAAAGATGCAACAGATAAAGATTGAGAAAAATTACAAAAATATTGTAAAAAACCGATGGTCATAGGAAATAAGATTATTATTCATAAAAAACCCCAAACAGTCCAATTTTTAAAAAGAGTTTAAAGACTAAAGTCACTTAAAAAAAATAGACGATTTCTTTTCTTTTCTTTTTTCTTTCTTTTTTCTTTTTTCTTTTTTTTTTGGAACTGTAAAACATTTTCTCAGCTTTCTTGAAACCAAGTAACAAGACAGGACGTTCAAATATTCAATTGGATTTGTTAAAATAACACATTCAGTAATGGTCTTGAAGAAGAATTGTTGATTATAACAATATGTAATAATATGTAATAATATGTATTCTTTTTTAATGTAGAAAATTAATGAAAATTAAATAAAAAAAGACTTTATAACAGAATATTCTCAGTTAGGACTTTGCAGGAACAATCTGAAGGCTTTATCAGAAAACATATTTAAAAGGCAGTTCAGCTTTTCTTGCTATCTTGGTCTCACAATGTTGTTAATGAAGAACATAGTTTTATATATTAACAATAGGGGAATATGTGGCCACTCTAAATGTTGTTGGACTACAACTTCCATCAGCTCTTACTAGCATAACCCATGGCAAGCAATGCTGGGTGCTGCAGTACACCATTGTCAGGAGGAATGCACCATTTCTATTTCTGTTATCTGCAATGAAATTATGTATTCCAGGCAAGGCAGATTTGACAATCATATTATGGAAATCATGAGAGTGCTCTCTGCATCTGGGAGCCTTTTGTGACACTGATGATGCAGGTCTGTACCTTTTTAGAACTACAGATTAACTTTAAGTGCTTGATGCATAAGGTAGGGTCTTTGCAGACTGCTAGAAATAGAAATAGTGCAAATTGAGTCCACTTTAACTGCCCTGGCTCAGTGCCAGGGAATCAAGGAAACTATTTTTTTCTGAGATATTGAGCCTTCTCTATCAGAGATCTTTGGTGCCACAATAAACTACAGTTCCCATGATTCCCTAGCACTGAGCCAGGGCAGTTAAAGTGGACTCAATTTGCACTATTTCTGGCAGTCTGCAAAGGCCCGTATTTTCCAGCCACATAATGCTATAGTAGCCAAATATTGGTGCATTTCTATTCCCCGAGCTTTATTTGAGAAATAAAGAATTTAAGCACAAGCAAGGTCAAATCACATTAGGCAGTTAAGTTAGATGAAAATACCAGTGAAGTTAAATGAATTGTCAAGGATCAACAAATTTAAAGCAAAAATTAATTTAAAACAAATTTGTGCACTGAACTGAACTTGTGCACTGAACTGAAGGTCACAACTAACCAAAAGTGTAATTTGCATCTGGCCCAAGACATTTTACTGCCTGAGATAAAGGAGAACCTGGTTCCCATCCTCAGATCATATACAGTTGGTAACTGACTAGCAGCTGAATCCTAGTTGCATCCCACCAACTAACTAGTGTCTCCCACCATACAGAAGACACATAGACCATTTTGGAGGTCCAGCACAGATTGTCTGGCTTATACCACTCTTTCCTCTAGCAGAGGGAACAGCAGGAGAGTTCATTAAGAACAGCCAGATGGTTGCCTCATTCCACCAAATAGCAGTTCTGGCCCTGGTGATTATACACCATGGTTGTGAACTAGAGTTGAGAAGGTGCTATAAGAGTGGGTCCTGAAAAGTTTTTGTCCCAGACCATTTCCCAAAATCTGAGTGTACTTTTGTCACTGTAGCTTGAAAGAGTGTTCTTTTGTATT
The DNA here is from genome assembly GCA_026167975.1 of Phrynosoma blainvillii. Taxonomy (NCBI): domain Eukaryota; kingdom Metazoa; phylum Chordata; class Lepidosauria; order Squamata; family Phrynosomatidae; genus Phrynosoma; species Phrynosoma blainvillii. Next base: position 241,359,953 of record JANUYF010000002.1, read on the forward strand.
GTAAAATGGCAATTTGCATGATCATGGCTCTAATTTTCTAATATTTTTTTCATATCATTGATAGAACTATGTTAGTGAAAAGTATGAAGTTTTCAAATGCTGAACTCCAGGCCGTCATGAGTTTCCTGTTCCTGCAGAAGAAAATTCTAAAGAAAATCCATGTGTATATAATGAAAACACTGAGTGACAAGTGTCTGTTATACTCAACAGTGAAGAAGTGGTGTGCCTGGGGATTTTGAGACTGAAGATGCAGCAAGATTTGGGAGGCCTTCAACAGTGTTAACTCCTGAAATTGTTGAGTGTGTTCATGACCAGGTCAGCAAATCTCAGCTAAAACAATTGCTAAGGCACCACAGATATCCCAGAAATGCATTGGGTTTATAATACATAAGCAGTTGACTATACAGAAGCAGTCAGCCAAGTGGGTGCCAAAATGCCTGAATGCTGACCAGAAATGAAATTGAGTGGATACTTCCAACTTGATTTTGCAGCATTCTGAGTGATCTAGTAATAATTTTTTGGAATGGCTCATCACTGTTGATGGAACATGATTACATTACTATGATCTGGAGACCAAATAACAGTCTTTGCAGTGGTGGCACATGGGTTCTCCATGGCTGAAGAAATTCAAAACTCAAAGGTCAGCAGGAAAGGTTGTGGCCATGGGTTTTTGGAATAAGGAAGTATTTTGCTAACTGACTTATCTTCAGAAGGGCCAAACAATGCAGAATAGTAATCTAATTTGCTGTGTTGATTAAAGGAGGCATGGAAGGAAAAACAGTGAGGGAAGCTGCAGAAAGGTCTTTTTTGCATTGTCCTTTTTCCAGGACAATGCACCTGTTCACAGGGCTGGCAAGATAATCGTTTTAAAGAATTTGGGGCTTGAGTGCAACCATTAACAAGATTTTGAAAGGAAGGACATTTTCAAATGATTCAGAGGTGATAGTAGGAGCAGAGCAGTAATTCAGTGACCAGACTTTTTTTTTCTTGGAAGGGTTAAAGAAAATTGAGAAATAATGTACAAAATGTGTCAATCTTTGGGGTGAATATGTGAAATAGCATGTAAGCTTCATGGCTCTAGATCAGGGGTAGGCAACCTTTCCCCTTTAAGGGCTGAGGGACTTCAGCTCCCAGAATCCCAGGAGCTATTGGCCAACATGGGACTATTAGCCAACATGGCTGAGGCTTCTGAGAGGTGAAGTCCCTCGGCCCTTAAAGGGGAAAGGTTGCCTGCCCCTGCTCTAGATCATTCCCTTCTTGGTTGTACTGAGAATTTTTCAGCACCTCCTTCTATGTCCATAATCTCCCCACACAAACCAGTTTTCTTCAGCCAACATCTTCAAAGAATTCCCAACCTTCTCTCTAAGCTAAATTCAGAAAGTAGTCTGTGGCATTTGCCATGAGAACTCTGTAGAAAGGATGTCAAAAGAAAAGGTTGTATGCCAAGGTTGGAACATCAACTTCTCCAATAAAGAAAGTAAGTGTATGTGTGTGTTTCTTGTTTGCCTTCTAGCCATTTCCAATTTATGGTGACCCTAAGTCAAACTTATATGGGGTTTTCTTGGCAAGATTTGTTCAGAGGAGGTTTGCCATTGCTTTCCCCTGAGGCTGAGAGCATGTGACTTGCCCAAGGTCACCCAGTGCATCTCAAGTCTGAGTGGGAATTGAACCATGGTCTCCAGAGTCATAGTCCAGTACTCAAACCACTACACCACACTGGCTCTCTCAAATAGATTTAGGATGCCCTGAGCCTTCCCTGTTCCCAGTACCCCACTGCTCAGCCAGAGAAACTGAAAGAGAGAAGACTGAAAATGAGCATAGGTCAGAAACTTGTGTTAATTTGGTCCACTTCCTTTTCTATAAAAAGTAAAATACTATAAACCCTGTCTGCACTCCACAATGCCCCCCATACTGGTGAGGTTTGTTTGAGGGAAGGGCATCCTCAAGTTATGGGAGCTCTGGAAGGTCACATTGCAGTGTGGATCACTCTGACCTATCAACCAAGGAACACAAAAAGGAAACCTTTTGTTGTCAAGGTTGTGACTGGACTAGTAGGCATAGTGAAGCCAAATCAATGAGAAAGGTTATTCTCAGAAGAATTCAGGAAGCATTTTCAATAACAAATGTTGATGTAAAGTAAAGGAGAAGAACTTTAAATTGATTGCTCATCCCCTAATAAATTTAACAAACACATGACATGAGGTCTTTCCATCCTGCTGAGCTTTTCCACATGTATGTAGGTCCCAGCCAATTCCTTCTCTGAGGGAGGGAGGGAGATAAAGAGAGAAAGTACTATTCCCATGCATTATATTCAGAAAGGGCATACCATAGTGGGGGTGAAGATGATACATGACAGAAACAGAAATACAGAAACAATCTTCTTCCCAACAGTTTCACAGCACATATCAATTCCATAGCTAGCTTATAGGAGTAAGAGATGAAATGAAGCTTCACTGTGCCACCAAATGTTTTTTATTCTAATGTTCAGAGATCTGGAAATCAGTTGTTGGGCTTGCAGCACGGGAGAGGGGAAAGGATCTTTCCATATGGAATGCAAACAGAGGCTTCTGAGTTTTCAGGCAGAAATCCACTGATCCCCTGCCCAACTATCTATATACATTATTCCATTTTATATTCACACAGATACAAATTCCTTTCCCTTCCATGTGAGGAGAGTTGTTATATATATAGTATCTTTATTCAATTAAAATAAAAATAGCAATAGCAATAGCAAGTACATTTCTATACCGCTTATCAGTGCACTTAAGCACTCCCTAAGTGGTTTACAATGTGTAAGCTAATTGTCCCAACAAGCTGGGTACTCATTTTAGTGACCTACGGAAGGATGCAAGGCTGAGTCGACCCTGGAGCCCTTCCTGGGACTGAACTCACAACCTTGTGGCTGTGAGAGGCTGCAGTACCAGCATTTAATCACTGCACCACCAGGGCTCCCAACAAATAACAAACAGAAGAAAACCACTCACAATAAAACGTATATGAAATAAATTACATAAACACATTAAAAACACTTCAAACTTATATCTAGTAAAGTATATTGCACTATATATCATTATAACTGCCTCTAATTTACACTAGCATAACTTTTGTTGGAATATGGATGGGTTATACAGTCAAAGTAGAAATGTAGAGTTGTGTGTGTGGAAATTTCCCATGGGAACAGTGTCTATTGAAAACAAAGAGGACTCAACAGGCAGGTGGTTTAGAAGTCAAAACATGTGCTTACAGGGCAGAATAGCATAAACACGGTTGAGCCTGGGAATAGATAGGTAACACATAAACATATGAGCTCATGGGAAGGAAGTCACATGGGGGATGACATACAGCTAGAGGCTGGGTTAAAGCACATCATTCAAGCATTATCCAATCAGCATAAGGTTAACACCCAGAAGGTGGAGTATGGGAAGGGCCAAGAGTTTTCTTTGTTCTCTGTTGTTTATATATGCAAGCAATTCTAACTCTAACACTGTAACTTACACTGTAACCGTAACTTTAACTCCTGGATCTGTAATTTTTTCTATTGCTGTGGTTCTACAACTACATTGGCAAGATGTGATCCTATAGTGTTTTTTGACATCTGCAGGATGGATTGTATGTTTTCTTATCTTGTTTACCTTATGGAATAATAAAGCTCTACTTTAGATCTACAAGATGTGTCTGCATGCTTGTTGCATGGAGAAGGCTGATGAAGGAAGCTGGTTCCTGAGCTTTGCTGTACTGCACATCACATCCAAATTTCCACAACTTTATCACCAAATGATTTCTAAACAATAAATATCTCCTAAATATCAGTCAAATTCTACTTATATCCATTTATAAAACAATCTACTCAATCCTTGTAATCAACCACCATGTGAGGAGGCTTCTGTTTCTTCTCTCCATGGCTTTGTTCCACTATTTCTGTGAGCAGAACAAAGGACGTCTGCTAAGACCAAGATGGGGAGCCTTTTCTTCTCTGGATGTCTTGGGCTATAACTCCCATGGTACCATGCCATAAATCACGTTGGCTGAGTGCTGAAGTCCAAAACATTTAGAGGGCTAAAGGCTAAAGGTTCTCCAATCATAGTTTAGAGGCTACCCTCTAAATTGCTCATATTTGGGAGAATGACAGACCAAAACCCTATGACAATGGAAATGGGATAAATACAACTCTGCAGCTGAACCTCTGAAGGCCACAAATTTCAGAACCGCTTCCCCTGACAGATTCAAAAGCCTCACAACCTGACTTGTTATTTAGGTGAGAGCATTTGGATGCTGAGCAATGCAATGCTATTTAGTACTTTCACTTGCTCTGCATAACTGTCACCATGGAGTAATGACCTGGAGGTCACTGTACAAATCACATTTCCTACCTGCTGCTCCAAACATTCAGAAAAGAAGGTCTGGGGTGGCCTGGAGAAAAGTCACCCACTACATAGAGAGGGGAGCCACTTGGCACAAATGCGCAGTCAAATGCTCCTAAATGAAAAATTTAAACCAGTTTCTACATGGAGACCTTAATACTTGTAATGAATCTCTCAGTGCCACTTATGTTTTACTCATTTTGCCCACAAGAGGCCTTTACACCACACAATTATAGCACTATGATCCCACTTTAACTGCTATTCTGGCTTCTTTGGAATCCTGGGATTGGTAATTTAGTCAGGGGTACCAGAGGAGCTCCCTGGCAGAGGATTCTAAAGGCCCCTCCCTAAACTACCAATCCCATGACTCCAAAGGATGTTGCTATGACTGTTATGGTGGAATCACAGCTCTAAAATTATGTAATGCAAAAAGTCATCAAATCAGCTTAAATCAGAACTCTAGCATACATTTGTGAATCCTTCACTGGGGCATTTTTGAACATCTCATAGCAAATAGCAATAGCAAGAACATTTCTATACTACTAGCACTCCCTAGGTGGTTTACAATGTGTAAGCCAGTTGCCCTCAACAAGCTAGGTACTCGTTTTACCGACCTACAAAAGGATGGAAGGCTGAGTCAACCTTGAAGCACTGCCTGGGATCCAACTCACAGCCTTGTGGCTGCAGTACTGGCATTTAATCAGTGTGCCACCAGGGATCCCTAAAATCTTGCATCAAGTCATTATAGAGGCTGCCACAATTCTTTTCTTCAGAAAAACCAGAAAACAGAGCAATAGGGTGAATATCAATTAAAAAGTCAGTAGGGGTTGAGGCAATAATGAAATAAATATATACCAACCTCCAGCTAAATGTTTTCTTTGACTGCAGCCCATGCACTTATACAGGTTGAAAATCCCTTATCCAAAATGCTTGAGACCAGAAGTAGTTTGCATTTTGCATTTTTGTTTGTTTCTTTTGGATTTGCTTTAAATATTTGCATGTACATAACGAGATATTTTGGAGATGGTACTCAAGACTAAACACAAAATTAATTTATGTTTCATATACACCTTATACATATAGTAGGAATGTAATTTTATACACAATAGTTTTAATAATTTTGTGCGGGAAACAAAGTTTGTGCACATTGAACCACCAGAAAGCAAATATGTCACTATTTCAGCTACTCATGTGGACAATTTTGGATTTTAGAGTATTTCAGATTTTGGATTTCTGGATAAGGGAAGCTCAACCTGTATATGTTGCCTCTATTGTCTCCCAACCTTGTGTTAGTGTACAATGCTCACCATCCCCAGACAAGATGATAAGAGTTTACCTCTCTTTAAGAAAATACTCGATTGACTGGTTTAGGTCCTACTTCACATAAGAGGGAATTGCAAATATGTAAGCATGGCTCCACACTGCCCTAATCCATTAAAACCATGCCTATTTTTCTAATGGACAGATGACTCATGAGTCCTGAATCTGTAACCAACACTGGAGTTTAACTGCCAATTCTGATTGATCAATTACTGTTTGGATTACTTGGGAGGCAGCTCTGAGAGTGTTTGTTGTTGCTCATATACTTTTATTTAAAAAAAACACACAACACATTCTGAACATCAAAATTTGGAAACTATAGTCCAAAATGTCTTAATTAGTAACAGCTAAGTATAAATGTCTGGGACTGTAGAAAACATACTTTAAATTAATAATCCAAGATTTCTTGAGCAGAGATGATCTCTTAAGTGGCTCCTCATCCCCACCATAGAAGAAATGGGCATTGTTTGCTTCCACTCTTCAGAACAGGAATCCATACAGTGGAAGACAAGTGAACCTAGTGTGACCTGACAAGTGCTGGAGGACAGGTGAGATCTGCTCTGACAGCTCCACTATGGGCTTGGTGACAGGGCAATTGAATCAGGCACAGAAATATCTTTAAAAGTGATTAGAGCAACTTTTACTAGTGCTACAAACACACATAAACCTTTCTCGACAATAAATCCTACAACCACCCTGTGATAGGTTTTCTTTGGGGTTGGCATTAGTCAGAAACAACCTAAAAGCACACAACAACACACATGTGCACATGCACCCACCTTCCTCTATTAGAGGTGGGTGGCACACACAGCACATTTCTAAGGCATTTTATTTGGAGGGGAACAGTTCTTAAAATAAAGCAAAAGAAAAGGTCAAAGGAAGTAGAAAATAATTAAAACCCTGTTTCCTTTCTCAACTGTGGGAGAGGAACAGCTCCTGGGGCTTTTGTTGGTATACTGAAATCTATACTGAAGATATACAGTGAAGGGAGCTTCTGTTTCAGCATAGAAAAATTGGGAAAATGCTTCTGTCATGAAAGAAAGTATAGTAGTGCAAACACTGAATGGGAAATACTGTAGAACAAGAGACCAGGCAAGCACTTGAAAAAAGCTTGGGATGGTTGAATAAATGAGTGCAGGTTAGGGATAGAGGAGAGGGAAAGGTCTTACATACTTGAAATAAGGACTAAACCAAAGAAATGTACAAATATAGGATAGGTGACATCTGGCTTAACACCAGTACATATGAAAGGGATCTAAGAGTCTTAGTAGACCACAAGGTGAACATGAGTCAATAGTATGATGCAGCAGCTCAAAAAGCTAATGCGATTCTAGGTTGCATCAGTAGTATAGTGTTTAAATCAAAGGAAATAATAGTAGCACTTTATTCTGCTTTGGTCAAACTTCACCTGGAATACTGTGTCTAGTTCTGGGCAATTCTGGAGGGATATTGACAAGCTGGGATGTGTCTAGAGGAGGGTGACCTGAATGGTGAAAGGTATGGAAACCATGACCTGCGAGGAGCAGTTTAGGGAGCCAGGTATGTTTAGCCTAAAGAAGAGAAGATTAAGAGGTGACGTGATAGCCATGTTTAAATATTTCAAATGATGTCATAGGACGTTATCACACGGGGCTCAATCCAAACAGAATCCAAACGAAATGGCGAACGAATCCGGATTATTTGCCCGTGTTTCCACACGACGTCGCACAGAACCCCGACAGAAAGTGGAAAGAACCGAGATCTTTTGAATTTCGGTTTCTTCAGGAATTGCAATTGCGCGACGGGAATCATTTCGCATTTACCGTAGGTCTGATAACCAAATACGTATTGTGGTGCATTTCCCCACTGTTGCCATGGTTCCAGCGAGTATTCCTCTCTCTGCGCATGTGCAGGAGACTCATTTAGGCTACATTTATGTGGTTTTTTTCTCTTGTGTGTGGACGTTCGATACACTTACTGTAAATGTGCAATGAAGGTAATGACGTATGCGGAAACAAGGGTTATTTCCCGTTTATTTTCGGGATGCCTCATTTTCACTTTTATTTCCGCTTTCTGGCCCACGTGTGATAATGTCCATAGTGAAGAAGGAGCAAGCTTGTTTTCTGCTGCTCCAGAGAACAGGACATGGGGCAATAGATACAAACTACAGGAAAAGAGATTCCAGCTAAACTTTAGGACGAAATTCTTGACAGTAAGAGCCATTTGACAGTGGAAATAGGCTGCCTTGCAATGTGGTGGAGTCTTCTTGTTTGGAGGTTTTTGTAGGGGTTAGATGGCCATCTGTCAGGAGTGCTTTGATTGTGCATTCCTGCATAACAGAATGGGATTGGACTGGATGGCCCTTGTAGGCTCTTCCAACTCTATGATTCTATCAGGCAGAGTGAAAAGAAAAATGCTACACTGACATTACCTAGCTATTAGTTCCAACTGTTGTCAATAAAATAAACACAAACAAAGGGGCAAGTTGGCTTTGAGAAGCCTGGAACCATGTGAAATACAAGACCACTTTGGATTACTCTATACAGATAGGATCAACTCCAGGATCTAAAGCGGGGATGGCTGATGTATTAGGAGGAAGACAGTGAATTATCCACACTGCTTCAGTCTTCAGTGTTTTGTGCAAAATTACCATGGTGGTACTGTTGAGGCCCTTTGCTGATGCCAAAGCACCATGCTGTCCTCTTTGGTGTGGTATGAAGTTGGGGCACTCCATTTTCAGTTGTTTCCTGGTGGAGGATTCCTAATGCTATCAGTCAAAAGATACCATGTAGCTATTCCTTCTGATGGGCCTTTCAGGGAAAGAGAAAGATGGAAGAAATGGTGGAACCATCCAGAAGCTTGCAACTGGGAGAAGTTAAGAACCTCTGAAATGGACATACACACATGCATGTGCACACAAATACAGACACAAACACATAGGGTGATTGCAATATGAAAACCTTATCTAGAAGGTATAAAATTGCCATTCAAGTATACTTCCTAGATCAGTAGCCCAGGTATAATCAAACAGTTGGAAGAGTTTCTGCTTCTTTTCCATTTTTGAAGAAAGTGATGGATTTGCAAAGTGTTAAGGATGGACATCTCTGGGTTCTTTGATTCAACATGGACTGACATGCATGGACAATTCAGAAGTAGAGAGACTGGGGGAATTGTTCTGTATTTGTGTGGCTGTATTTGTCAGGCTTATGTGAATGCTCCTGCTAATGCCCATGTGTTTCAAAATTTTCTGCACTAGAGAACTTCACAGTGGGTTGGTCTATGACCTTTGCCTTGACCCAATGATCTGGAGATAGAAAGTGATTTTAGGCAGTACTCTGGGGCCCTTGTGGCAACCATTTAGCTAGCTTCTCATGTCTTAGCAAGCAGTACCACCTTGAACTTGGCTCCACTGACAAACCATTTGTCACACAGTTCATGAACGAACATGTTGCTGTAGTGGTCTATGTGTCTGGCCTTCACTCTAGTATAACTGCAGCTCCATGTGCAAAATTTCTTGTTCTTACCAGAAAGATACGAGCAAGCTCATGCCCACAAATAATCAGGAATTCTCTGTTGAAACAGGGTAGCTGAGAAGAAGCCCTCATTTTGCAATGCTCAAGATATGTAGATAAGAAAATACCTTCATATATGTAATTTTTGGATTATATTGTGCTTCCTCCAATTTGGTGTCCTCAGGATGTGTTGGACAAAAAATTTCCACCTCCCATTGGCCATGCTGGGTGGAGTGACCAGGCAGAAGATGGGGAAGGCTGTTGCACAATTTTTGTAAGTATGTAATGTATGGAAATATACCTGGACCATATATTAAGTCTACTGCCTGACATTTTGTAAAAAAGCAGTTATTGCTCCTCCTTGAAATCTCATTTAAGTCCAGTAAACAACTTAGCAGACCTGCAATGTCATGTTAATGTACTTTCCTGAAGAAAGGGAAATTACTTAATTGTTCCCTAGGCAATGAAATCAGAAATTTAGTGATATCAAGATGTTATTAAACTTGAGAAAACAGTAGTGTGATATATTTATTTATTTATTTGAAGTATTTCTGTATCGCCTCCCAGCCCACAAAGGCTCCTGAGGCAATGAACAAATAAAAGCCAATTAAAACAACAGAGAAATAAAAATATTTTTAAAAACACATTACAATACTCTTTAAAACCACCTAGAAGCAGTCTAAAAGCAGTCTAAAAACAAACTCAGAATAGCCTGTAAGGGATTCTTTTTCTAGGCATGTACAGCAATGTATGTCCTTTAAAGAAGGTCATCAATGATCCATTGCCAAAGATCATTGGGGAAGGCCTGGAAATAACACCACTATGACAATTATACTCTCCCAATGTCTTCCATTGGGCATGTGTCTATGGAGGAGAAGGAACTTCATGCTCTATGTGGAAGCCCATCAACCCTATTTTAAAAAGTGCTATGCTATGTAGGGCCCCCCAGATTTATTTATTTATTGATCAACAGTACCCATCAACCCTGCCTAGCCAGTGCAACCAATGGCAAGAGGCAATGGAAGATGAAATCCAGCAACACTTGGAGGGCCACATATTTCCCTGCCTTGGTGCAAATGAAGGTGCAAGCAAGGTTCTATAGTTTTCCAGGAGAACTTGTTCCTCAGCTCAGCTATGGGGAATCTTACATTTCCATACCCTCAAACTGTCCTGATTTGGCAGGAGCAGTCCCAATTAATTCTGTCTTCCCACTTTTTGAGATGCTCCCACATTCTTCCTCTGTCCTCAGCTTATTTCCGTAACTGCAAACCCAAATGAATACTGGGTTCAAAGTGCCAAAAGTGATTGTACTCAGTTCAGCAAGGAGGGGAGAGGAGGAGAGGAGGGGTCAGAATCTTACTCTTCCCAGTAGGTGCTGCCAAAACCCGCTCCTAGCTTCCATATTAATAACTTTTGCCATCTTGACCACACTGTGACATTGCCTGACCACACATTCCATTTTTTATCTGAAATATGTTGGATAGTATGTGCTTCAAATATAAATCAGTTTCAGACTGTTAATGCAACAGTACTGACATTTTGGCTCATGACGTGGTTCTCATGCCAAGTTTGCCCCCTGGTGTTTTGCTTTCAGCTCCTGTTTTAGTAGTTTTCTCCTCCCTTCCCTTCTTATACATGACTGTCTGCACTGGGGCATTTAATCCTGCCAACAATGCCAACTTCATCTTTAAGAGGAACATGGTATGTTCTAAATCAGGGACAGGCAACCTTTTTGAGACCTGGGCCGGTCTCAAAAAGGTTGCCGCTCGGCTGGGCCAAGGGGGGGGGAATGGCGGAGCGCGCGCGCACATGCGCACGCACACCCTCCTCCTGCACGCGCGCCCCCCCGCGCACGCTGCCGGCGCAGCCACTACCGCAGCTGCCGCCGTAGCGCGCACTGCCGCAGCTGCCATGGCGCATGCACGGCCACCATTTTGGAAGCAAAAATGGCAGTTGCAACGCGTTTGCGCATGCGCAAAAGTATTGCGCATGCACAAACGCGTCACAACCGCCATTTTGGCTTCCAAAATGGTGGCCGCGACAAGCGCGCCCGAAAACGCTCCCCGGCAGCGGTGCGCGGCGGCGGGGGTGGCGCGCGGCGGCAGCGGCGGCGGCAGCCTTCGGACGGGGCCGGTAAGTCCGGGGCCCGGGGCCTTAACCGGCCTCCGGGCCGTAGGTTGCCGGTCCCTGTTCTAAATTGTCCCCCATCCTGGTGACTTGTCCACATTCATAGTATTTAGGACCTCTGCAATAGGGAAGACCTTCCCTTTGTTTAGTGATTTTTTCAAGGTCAAAAATGAGCAGTTGACCATCATCCAGCCCAGCTACAGAGGTGGCCTCAAGCTTTCACAGTTCATAAACATCCAAGTGTGATTTCTGCTCCTGTTTTTCTCTCTCCCCATCCTTCTGGCACTAGCCCAGGGGAGGGAAATGCTAACTTTGCAGAGAACTGCACTAATCCCAGTGGGGAAAGTTCTCTAGAAAAGCAAGGAAGGGGAATCTATTCCACTTAAAGTCTGCTTCTGATTGTTGTATGAGTTAGTGGCATTCTTATTTACCTGGCACCTGCCTCCAGTCTGGGATCAGCTGGAAATGTGACAACAGACATGCAGAAGATACAACTGTGGCAAGCCTCTGTAGCACTCATTAGGAAGCAAAAGAGCAGCTGGATTGGCAGTTGTTAGCCACTTAGACCTACAACATTCAGCCTTCCTCCGTTGTTTTGTAACTGGAAGCTAGAAACTTCACTCTCCATCCCTGTTTTCTGCCTGCTGTGAGAGTTTGATCACTGGAGCCGAATGGCTGCTGGGCTTGTTCTGCTTTTAATGACCAGCACCAGAAAAACACCTTTGCCTGCCAAAGATGGGGCCTAGCGTTTCTGTTTCCTCCCGTAGAGCTCAGAAGATTTCTAAAACCCTTGTTCTTCCAGAGGCTTTTAAGGATGGAGTGGGGTGTGAGAGAGAGAAAAGGAGTTTCAGGCAAAGGTGAAGAGTGAATACACGCTCTAACATTTTGACAGAGTAAAAAAAAAAAAAAAAATTAATTCAGTGATCAGGCAGCCTCTGAAGAGCCTGCTGAGTGATACAGGGTGCTGAGCTTGTCCAAGCACTTGAGAGACAGCCACTGCTGTCTTCACGTAATTGAACTCATTCTGTTGGTTGCCTGCTTCTGTTCAGTTTATGATGATTGTTTGCCCTTCACTTGGCTCACCATTTATAGACTGTGTTTACTGAAATGGATTTTATGAATTGTGCCTCTGGTCAAGTGTTTGCACTCCTCTAAACATTACACAGATTGTTAAGTGTTCTTTCTTTTTTAAATATATGTAGTAACTTAATAACAATGTAGTGTTTTTGCATCTTTCTATGGTTGCTTATTTATAGGGTTTTTGTTTTCACAATTTGGTATTATTGATTATATATACATATATACCTATTTTCTGGATATACTGTTGTTATTTTGTGCCTTCAAGTAATTTCTGATTTATAGTGAATCTATCATGGGATTTCTTGGCATTTTCTTCAGAGGGGGTTTGCCATCCCCTGAGGCTGAGCGAGTGTGGCTTGGCCATGAATGAGCAGGATTCAAATCCTGGTTTCCAGAGTCGCAGTCCAACACTCAAGCCACTACACCACACCTGTTTTCTAGACACATACAGCTCATTCATTTTGACTTAAAGAGTCTATTCAGGACATTCCCTGTTATTCATGGTCCTTTCTGCTGTAGGTTTTGGTGTCTAAAATTCCTTCCTTTGTTTTTGTGTCCAGTGTTAAGGGGACAGTGAATCTATTTTAGAGTTTTAGTATAAATGTTGAAGGAAGTATCTGAGGTGCTAAATCTATTTAGGGGATAGTGTTTGGCACCTTAGACAATTCACAGTAAAACACAGAGTGGATTTATTATCCCAGCGACATGGGAGATATCAGCTGCCACCGATTTGGAAATTTTATTTTGGAGACAGCTCTAGGAATTCCCCAGCTAGCTTGTCCTCCAGCCATGCCCTTGGAAGACTCTGGAAACAGTGGCTTGAAAATGCCATCTCCTGCCAAAGGATGCAAGCATATATTTCCCAAGCCCTTTCTGGTTAGGATGAGGTATCACTGTGGCAAAAAAATGAGCATCTTACTGAGTCTGCTTGGCATGGGTAGTGCCAATAGCCAGCAAAGCCAAACCAGTCTTACTGAAGTATGCATATAAAAAAGCAGAAGCTACTATTTTGGCATTGGCAGCTCATGATCTCAGTGGGCAGAATAGTATGCCTTATTATGCCATTTGAGGGTAAGGATCACTACCTTCCTAGAGACTCCTACCATGGACCATCCCTGCATTTTAATCCATAAAAACAGACACACTCACACACTAGAGGTTTTAGTCATTTAGCTTTTACAGATTCAGCCTCATGGCAGTGAGGCTTTTAATGAACCTTGAATTTAGCCTTCTGTAGTCGGCCTTCATTGTGCAGAACCTACAGACAAAGAAAGATTTGGTAAATAATGCCAGATATAGTCCTGCCAAAGCTTGATTTTCCACAGTGTGAAAAGGGACTTTGCACATTTTGATCTTTCTCATCTCTCCAGATCCTAGGTAATACTATACACTCGTCCTTCTACATTTGCTGGGGTTAGGGGCACAGGACTCCCAGAATATGGAAAAACCTCAAATAACAAAAACACTATGTTTTTACCTGAGAGAACACCTCTGTAGGAATCTAGATTCTCCAGTGCAAGTCTGGAATTGTGCTGAGCTACAAAAGCCTAGTGGAGTGTTCTCTCTAGGAATCTCTAGGTTCTTCAGTGCAACTTTTGGTTAAATTTGACCATAGAGTTGCGCTGGAGGGCCTAGATATTCCTAGAGAAAACATATTCATAAAATCCGTGAACAATCAAATCCGCAAAAGTCAAAGCCTCAAATGTGGAGAGACAAGTGTACAACTTGACTTCACTTGTCTTTTTCACTTAGTATACTACTCAACATTAATCTCTGCTTTTGCTAATATAAAAATGCTAATGTTCTCTTCAGCACCTTCTAGGGGTTAATTCATGCTGTCTGTAATAGCTATTGGTGACTCTAAATGGAGCCCTCATCATTACAACTCTAGTCATAGTTTTTGTACTTCCCGTGCCTCCTCCCCATCACATTTTGTACATCAAGACAAATGAAGAGTTCTAGAAGTTGAAAAGCTTGCACGCTACTTTGTGACATGGTGGACAATGAGGACTTATAAATATGGTAACTAAGCAGAGATTATTGCTTCTGAACAGACAAATAACATTTGGTTTTTAGTTGGGGTTAAATCTACATTCTTTACCTGAAATCTACAACATCATATTTCCTGAAATATTTCTGTGTGCTTGTGGGAGAGAAGAATCTTCAGTTATCTGCTCCCACAATAACACTTTGGTATAGAAAAGCTATTGATTAGCAGAAAATTGGTAATTCTATCAGGAAATAAGACAATGGGGGGGGGATGCAGACAGCAAGAAACGTCATCCTCAATCCCAGGAAGGGGAGGGGCAGCCGGATGCTGGGCGCCCCATCCCCTTCCTGAGGATGTAATCGGAGCGCCTGTCGCTCCACACGATGGGTGCTCCAATTACATCCTTCCGGCTCAGCATCCATACACGCTGAGCTGGAAGAGATGCCAAAGAGGCACGCCACGCCTCTTGGGGCGCCCCTTTCGCAGCTTGCGGAAGGAGTGCTATTTTAGCGCTCCGTTTGCAGGCAGCGAAAGGGAGAATCAGGGCCAAGGTGTCCGGCAGCCTCGGCCTCAATCCTCCACTTCCGGGAGCAGCCCAGGGCCGCCAGTCTGCTTCCCCCCTTTCTCATTTGTTTAGAACAGGGATTGGCAAAGTGTGGTCCTCCAAATGCCATTGGCTTGCAATGCCTGGTGTTCCTAGCCAGGCTAGTCAGTAGTGAGGAATGCTGAGAGCTGCAACCAAACAACATCTGGAAGATCACATGATTCCCACCCCTGGCTTAGGAGCAGACTTGCTATTTGAACCTGTCCCCTAAAATCTTACTTCCACACATGTGTCATTAGCCCTTGTACTTGGCATTGTTCCCATAACATTCACTACATATTCTTTGTTCCCCTTCTTCACTACATATGCTTTTCATTTATCCATTGTTTAAAAACGGACAAACTGGTTACAAAGCTCTAGCAAAAGAACAAATTTGGTAAATAATGTCAGATCTAACAAGATGCCGAAGCATCTTGTTTCCTTGAATATGACATTTCTTGCAAAATCAAACATGCACCCCACATGGGACAAGCCTTTCAATCATCTTGTGCCCATAGCAAATTCTACAGAAATAGGTTTCCTAAGTAACACTTCCCACACCTACATTTTATAGGCCACATCTCTTTGACTTCAGGACAGAAAGACACTGTCCACTGAGTTCCTCAGTGGAGTGGGACTGGGTTCTAGGTTTCTGGACCCAAATTGCTACAAAACTGGTACCAGTCCAGCTGTACTAACAGGAAATTAACACAAGAGTTTAAGAAGATGGATCTTAATATTTCTGTCCATAACAAAAGTGAGCCAGGGAGCTGTGAGAAGCAGCTCTTATCAGGAACATTTTATCTTTATGAACTGTCCTTATGGCTTTTCTTCTAAGGTGGAAAGAGGAGAAAAACCAAGAAGCAGCTTCACAAAGACTAATGATAAAAGCACAAGGCAAAACAGACAAAGTTCACTGAGACAAGTTATGAGGCTAGGAGTGGGGTTTGAAGTTAGTCCAGAAAGGTCTTATCCAGCTCTCCTGGAAAATCATCCCATCTACAGAAATTGAATTGGCTGGAGCAGCCATTACAGGGGAGCTGTTTTTCCTCTCCAGTGCTGCCTGTCCCTAAAGATGCATGGGGGCTCCTGGCAGATTCAGCTAATGGGAAGAACAGACACCCACAGGTCTGTCATGGCCATATCCTGACAAAAACAATTTGAGACATCAGCTACTGGTAAACACTCCGCTGCTCTTGGTTCCCACAGTGTTCTTGCTGCAGTGATGGAAAGAGGAATGGAGAGTTTATTAGGCAAGGAATTTCCTTTCTGACAGATTGTCATCAATGTGTCCCTCCCCATTTTCTTTTATTGCCACCAGGTCCATTTCATCATATCAAATCACAAAGTGTCTGTGCTTGAAACAAAAGTGATATCACACACAAACACTTCTTCTATGAAAATATAACTGTTTAATCCCTGGATTAGGAGACAACTGTATATGGGTGGGTGGGAAAAATCATGGCCACACAGGAAAAGTCTTCATTGGATGACAACCCAGAGCCTGCAGAAAGAACCCCTCTCCTAAAGATCTACCAGGGACCAGGCTTCAGATCTTCCCAGTGATAACTCCTGAACAAGATCATGAGAGTGGAGCAACTCACTATAGACTTAGGGCTTTATCACACCAGTCTTCTGTCTCACCACAATTGTGTTAGTGCAAGGAAGCAGAAACGTACCAGTATGGGAGCATTCATTATGACACTTCTCTGTAATAGCATGAAGGTTCCGTTTTGCTGATCTGTGGTCCTGTATACTCTTTTCCATGTGGCCTTCATAATTTTTAAAAAAGAGAAAAGGAAATAGAAAAGGAAAGGAAAACAGCTTGTTTTGGAATAGTGAGGGGGGCTGGGAGAGGAGAAGAATCATGCCCACTGATGCCACATGACTGCCAGCATATCAGAACTGAAGCAGAAGGAACCTATCACACCTGAAGTCATAATGGTAAAGCAGAGATATTGGGAGCCATTGATAGATTTTCCCATCATTGAAAAAGTGTGCTCTATCAACACTGGAAATGCAAAGCAGCAATGAGAGAGGCATGATGTCATACCATAACTATGGCCAAAGAAGCTGTTATCTGGCTTTAATTCTAATTTAAAAGGCTCATCTGATAATCCCCTTAGATTTCCAGAAACAACAATCAAAATGCTCTCCCAAACAGTATCTGTCACTAAAATCTTTCTAGCCTCTCATGCACTGATTTCTGGAAATCCAGGTGATGGCCGTTCTGAGTCAATGGATTACTAAACATAATTCCCATTCTTTCACATCCGAAGAGTTTGCAGCAGAGGGACATAACATCATGACTCACTTGGAGCCCTTTCCCACTACACCAGTGATTCCCAAACCTTGGTCTTCCATGTCTTTTGGACTTCTGATCCTAGAAACTCCAGCTAGCTTGGCCAGCATTTAGGAATTATGGGAGCTAAAGTCCAAAACACCTGGAGGACCAAAGCGTGGGAACTACTACACTCCACTCTTACAGCACCATGATTCTACTTTAATTTCCATCACCACATCTTATGGAATTTTGGGATTTGCAAATTCATCAGAGGTGCTGGAGAAGCTCCCCCCCCATATGACAAAGAGACATAATCAATGTTACTACGATTACTCTGGTCATGGGGAGCAGAACTCAACCAAATTCTAAATCACTCTACTCTGGCTATGTGCCAGGCCAGGAAAAGGTATGGGGCAGGTGAGCAAGATGCTGTAAAGCAATTTCCCCCAAACCTTGGTCCTCTAGACAAGGCTGGGCTTCAACACCCAGAAGCTCCACACAGCTCAGTCAATGGTCAGGGATTCTGGGGGCTGAAGCTCAAACCATGTCAGGGATCCCAAGACTGAGGACCACTGGTGTAAAGCTGTGTCCCTTCTGAGGTTATCAAGCTACTACTCCAATCAGTGTCAGACAGTACAGCCAACTGTGCAGAATGCTAGGCTTTGTACTATAATGACGCCAGGAGGGCCACAGTCGTATATCTCTGACATAAAAGTGGCAGTGTGTGTGCGTGTGTGTTCAGATGATGGCTCAGTGGTGTACCCATTGCCCATCTGTGCCCTTTCAGCATTACCATCTAGACATGGCTTGGTGGTGGCAGAATCATCCTTAAGAGGGTGTCTTTTTAAGGGGGGTGGAGAAGGAAAGAGGCTTAAAGTAAAAGAAAGAAAAGAAAGAAAACATGTATCACACTACCAGCAATTCTTTCTCTGCCTTTTCTCTCCTGCTAGAATCCCCCCTTGTAATCCCCACTAATTCTCTGCCTCTTTTCCATATCTACAGGCTTCTAATCCTCTCTGCTCTTCTCCAGTGATGTGTAAACAAAGCTGCTGCTGAGGGGTTATAGGAGCATTTAAAGGGAACCCAGAGGCTCAGAAGAGCAAATATTGAACCTCTGGAATAAACTGGCCAAGGGCACACAGTGGCACTATGCTCCTAGGAAGGCAGGCAGACAGGCAGGCCAGGAGCTTGAGAGGCCAGCCTTCTTGAATATTTGATCACCTTGAGCTGCACATTTGGGAGAGGGAGCTGTAATATTATCCATCTTCCCTGGAATAGGCATTTCATTGTTCTTTGCCTTCTAGCTTGTTCTTTGCAGCACAGCCTGGCCTCACCCCACCTTGGAATACTTTTCCATGAATCATGCAAGTTTTACTGCACCATCCTCACCCCTGGCCACAGCTCCTCTCAGGGTCAACAGCTGGGCAGTGGATGCAGGGGCCCTGGAACTGTATGTAGCCTTGGAGCCATTTCTCTTGCCAGAATTAGGGAAACACCAAAGCCCACCAGCAGTAGGCACCCCTGCCTCCCTTTGCAATCCCTGGGCCAGGATTTAATTGAAAAGCAAATACTGCCACCCAGTGGCTCTCACAGAGACTTAGCAGAAGGAAGAAACTGCTCTACGCCTCTTTTTCTGAGAGTTCTTTCACTATGGTCTAAAGCAGGGATTCCCAAACCATGGTTCTCCAAGAGTTTTGGACTTCACCTCCCAGAAGCTCCAGCCAGCTTGGTGCAAAGTCAGGAATTCTGGGAGTTGAAGTCCAAAACATCTGGAGGACCAAAGCTTGGGAATCATTGGTTTAAAGCCACATAAATTATCTCAATATAGCTCCTTTGGTTTTTCAGGGTTGTTGCCACTGCATCGCCTTGTTTCATTTTTTTTTTTTGAGGTTTGTTTGTAGCAATTTCTTGGAACTGCATGTGGGCTTTTCCAAAGGATATGTTAAACAAAGCAAAACACCAGGGCATGTTTTTCAGAAGGGTTCTATGGTTTGAAGTGCAAATGTTGGGCCTCGGCAGACGACTAATTAAGTTGTCTCCAAGGCAAGAAAGAGGAGGGGCAGCCGCATGAGTGGCGCCCCTTCCTCCTCCCGCGGTTGCCCTCGGAGCTGCCGGCCCTCCGCACGGCTGGCGCTCCGGGGGCAACCTCCCGCCACAGCGTCCTCACACGCTGCAGCAGAAAAGTCAGGGGAAGTGCACCCGACACGTTTAGGGCGCACTTTCCTGACTTCTGAAAGGAGCGCCAATTTAGCGCTCCTTTCAGGGACGCCACCGGTGCGCCGCGGTGCGGCTGCCGTGGTTCCACGGCGCACCGTCCCAGGGCGTCCCGGACGCACTGGACTGCTTCCCCCTGTTCTCCCTCTGGATTCCCCTCCCCCTTAGCATTATCGTGCAAAAGTGCCATTTTGTGCTTCTGATTTAACACTACGTATAATGGTGGGGTGATGCTAAGCTACACTTAAGTTACTGTAGATTAGCAGGGCTCTTTTATACTGAAGCAACTAAAGGGCTATGCAGATGGGCAGGAAAAGGTGACCTGAAGTTGCCTTTTCCCTAACCTGCAGCAACCACACCGCCTGCCCTGAGGTTGCCCTAAATGGGGACTGAGCAACCTCACTGGGGGGAGTCAATGCAGCTTTTCCAAGGCTGTATTGAAGCCCTAGCAACAGCACCACCAGCCCCAAGGATGCTGCGAAGGAGATGGAGCAACTGCATGGGGCGGCAGCAGCTGCTTTAATTTTTTTCATTCTCTCAGACACATGCACATGTGTGCAGGAACATCTCTCCACACCTGCACATCTGTGCAGGAAAATATCCCTGTGCACCTGCACAGGACCTGTTATAGGATGGTATACAGTCTGTCACTCTGTATACAAGTGTGACTGAAGTTCAGCATCCCTGTGTACCTGCGCAGGATCTGTCACACACACACATATATCATGCAAGGATTTGCTAACCTCCAAGGAGTGGGTGCAGTAGACAGGTGTCACTGTCTGACTGTGCCACCCTTGGGGTGAAGGAATGGGTTTGTCAACTGAAAAGACACTCCATCATCCTCCACAAAACATGTCCCACACAGATCAGGGGGGAGGGGAGATGTACATGCAAGGGAGGTTTGTGTGGACAGACTTGATACATGCAGCTGGTGGTAATGCAAGGGACAAGGTCAACAGGATACACGGACAAACATTAATCCAGGAAATGGTGTGCAGGTCTTATCCACACCTGCACAGAAGAGGTCACAAAAGCCTCTTTCATGCAAACTGCTGTGCATGCTGACAGCAAGCGTACATCCAACAGAATGCATTTATTGTCATAACAGAGGACAGTTGCTGTGCAAGGACTACAGTTAGGGTAAGGGTTAGGGTTACAATTAGGGTTAGGATTCTAATATTCAAGTGCACCTGGGCCGGTGTATCCACACCTGGACGCATAGGGTGCTTTAAATTAAAGCTTGCATCGTAGGGCGCATGCTCTGGATCACCGAGTCAATTTCTGCCACACGTGCAACAGTGTATTTATACGGCCATTTTCTGGTGCATCAGTGTCACTGCATACATACACACATGAGAAGGTGCACATCTTCACCGAAGGAGCAGAAAAAAGGGACTCCTTTTTGGAGTGGCTTTTCTCTGCATACGACGGCTAGAGAGCACTTTCCTGGAGACCTTTAGGCGTGCGTCGTCTAAAGGCCATGCCTACAAGTCACCCTCAAAGCATCCCCTTTTGCCTGTCTGCATAGTCCCAAAGTTTCCATATATATTATTGGGCCACCTCTGAGTGTTCCTTGCCTAAGAAAACCCTAAGAAATTCATGGTGTCACCATAAGTCAACAAGCAACTTTGTTGACTTATGAAAGCACATACACGCACCAGAAGATAACTGTTTCACCTTAGTCTTTTTTGTAGGTGATTCAATATTCTGATAAAAACATCCTGATCTATTTTGTAGATTAGGCTATTATCCACATTACACAGCTGTTGCAGTTTGATACCACTGTGACTATCATGGGTTCTGTCCTACTGAATCCTCTGTAGTTTGCTAAAGGACTTTGGGCCCATTCATATCACAAATTATAGCATTATGATTCCACTTTAGCTGTCATGGCGACATCTTATGGCAGGGGTAGGCAACCTTTCCCCTTTAAGGGCCGAGGGACTTCAGCTCCCAGAAGCCTCAGCCATGTTGGCCAATAGTCCCATGTTGGCCAATAGCTCCTGGGATTCTGGGAGCTGAAGTCCCTCGGCCCTTAAAGGGGGAAGGTTGCCTACCCCTGTCTTATGGGATCCAGTGGTTTGATCTTTGGGCAGATACCAGAGCTCTCTGACTGAGAATTCCAGTACCTTTCCCTAAACTGCAAATCCCGGGATTCCATAGGATGCAACAAAGCAGAATCATAGCACTATAACTGCGTATTGTGAAAGTTCTCATAGATTTTTCATTCTAGGCCACTTCTCTAAACTACCTAGTACAGGATTCATTTGTTGTTGTTTTTACCACAGCTCCCATGACCTTTAACCAGCACAGCTGATGATCATGGTTTATGGGTCTAAGTTTGCACTCAATTAATTCTGCAGGGGAGAAAGAAGAGGTGAGGATGGGCAGAATCTTGTCCTTCCTAGTAGGCTCATGCAAAAGCAAATTAATGCAGCTGTTTCTAAGTTGTATATTCTTCCTTATTAATAAAGTTTTGCCACCTTGAGCACACTCCAATATTGCTTGACCATGTATTTTAGGGTTCAACTCTTGAAATGTTGGCGGCTATGACACACACCGCCAAATCAAGGTCTTAGTTGGCAAGAGAGGAAAGGTTTAAACTTCCCATCCTTGCATGTTGAGGTGCATCTGATGTGTGTATTTGGAGGGAGTAGCTTGTGTGTGTGTGTGTGTGTAATAGATGCAGCTGCTGAGGTAAAAAAAGAGTTTAGTTCTTCTGTCCTAAGACAAGGATAAGAGTTGGTTGGTTTGGCTAGCCATTTCCCCCCTTTTGTTATTGCTAATAGCTTTAAACCCTCTCTCCTTTTCTGATGTCCTGATAGCCCTATTATAACCGTCTTAGACACTAAAATAATGGGGGGGGGGGGGGGAGAACAATGGAATCTCTTGGCTCTGAACTTGAGTATGGTCACCCAAGGTAAAAAAGCTATAGCTCCTGCCAGATCAAATCCTGAACAGTTACCACTAGCTCATAGATTTCTGTGATAAGGAAAAGGTTGATAAAACTGTCTGAGGCAACCCTGTTTTTTTTTTAATCAAATTTCAGATCCATGGAGATAACTCACTAAAAACATCTCATGAGACAGCTTATGGAAATTATTTACAGCCAAGCAAGGAAAATGATTTGAAATCAAGAGAGTCAGGATGTATACAGAGTGCACTGAAATAGCTGCTGCAGAGGTTTTGGCAGTGGTGGTCTTTAAAATCTAGAGCTGAGGCCAGCTCTGACGCTCCCTCAACAACGTCAGAGAGCCTCCTCAGTGAACTCCTCAGTGCTTGGGGTGAAGAAATCCATGTTAAACCATGGAATGAAACTACGGATGCAGTGAGGGCCACCAGTTTAACCTAGTCATCAGTCTTGCTGTCTCTCCCCCCACCCTAAAAAAAAAAAAAAAATCAGAGGCATTGCCTAGTTTAACTTTTAATGTTTTTAATGTACTGCATATACTTTGGAGCCTGCATGGCATAGTGGTTTCAGCTGTGACTCTGGAGACCAAGGTTTGAATCCCTGCTCACCCATGGAAACCCAATGGGTGACTTTAGAAGGTCACACACTCTCAGCCTCAGAAAACCCTGTGATAGGGTTGCCTTAGGATTGCACAAGTTGGAAATGACTTGAAGGCACATAACAACAACAACAACAACAACAACAACAACAACAATGTACTATTTTGCTTTTGTTTCAAGGCAAAATTGATGTTAAGCAAGTTGCAAAAATACTCTGGGGTTAAAAGGAGTAGCAGTGATACAACTGTGGCCAGTACCATGCACAGCCAGCTACCAGTCAGCATTGGGCAGAACCAGCCTGGCTTCAACAGAAATGGGCTTTCTTTGAGCTTGAGCTGGAAAGCAGATAAGTCCACCCATGGAAGACATGGAGACTAGAGTGCACTTCATTTCTAGAGGGGCTCCTCTGCTCAAGCAATGCAAATTCATGCACAGCTCCAGTACAGAATATAGCAGGGGTAGGCAACCTTTCCCCTTTAAGGGCCGAGGGACTTCAGCTCCCAGAAGCCTCAGCCATGTTGGCCAATAGTCCCATGTTGGCCAATAGCTCCTGGGATTCTGGGAGCTGAAGTCCCTCGGCCCTTAAAGGGGAAAGGTTGCCTACCCCTGGAATATAGCATCTGAGAAAAAGAAGAAATCCATGCTTTCCCTGCAATATTTTCTGGAGTAAACAGACTGAAATGATGAAAGCTCCTTACTGTGAGGAGGACAAAGGCATGCCTGTTGAATTTATTTGGAGCATATTGTCCTTTACCCAGAGGCAAATAGTGGACCAGGGATTTTAGCAAGATTGCAAAGGTATATGAGTCAAAATGCCAACAGAGACAAAAGTGAACTTGCCACTTTGTGCCCACTTATTAGTCCTCATAAGGTGAAACTAGAAACACTGGAGTTTATCCCAGGTTAGCAAGAAGTATACTATTTCATTCAGGAATCCAGGGGGCCCATTCAAACGTTACAGCGGCCTCTAGACTGCCTGGGGTGAAGAAATCCATGTTAAACCATGGAATGAAACAACGGATGTAGTGAGGGCCACCAGTTTAGTGGCTTCTAAAGCAAAGTGGATTAAGCTTGATTAGGCTATCATTGATTACTAGTTATTAAAAAAGTGGGAGAAGGCTTCTGAGCTTCCCACAGACATCTGCCTGGCTGCTGTGAGAAAACAAAAGTTTGAACTCTACAAACCTTCCTCTGATCCACCAGGATCTTCTTGTCAGGCTGCAGGCTTGTACACATCTTTCCTCACTTTTTTTTTAAAGGGTTGGATTAAGCCCACAATCAAGTAGATCAATGAGGAGAATGAAATGAGGGAAGATGCCCGAGACTCCATCCTCTCCCCAGACAGAATCACAGGGGTCAAAAAACAACTGAACAGAGTCATAGAGAAGGGGATTCTGATTCTGAAACAAATCTGTCTTTCACATGGCAGCAATGCCGGGAAATTATAAAGGAATAAGAAAGTGGAACACTATAGTGTAGTAGTTAGACTGCCGGACTAAAATTTAATACATCCAGGTTCAAGTCCTCACTGAGACATGACATTCACACAGTGAACTCTGACCAGCCTTTCTCTCTCAGGAAGACCGACCCACTTGCAAGGTTACTGTGAAGATAAAGCAGGGACAGGGGAGGAGAGCCAGGTACATTGCCTTGGGCTCCCCAGAGTAAAAAGAGAGTATACATGCAATAAAATTAAAGGAAATATGTATGAGCTGGATCACACAAATTCAATGCAGATCCAAGCTGAAAAGCACATGGAAATACCCTGGCTCGACTAATGTTTTCCTCTCTACCATTCAAACACAACACCAGAGTTTAAAAACATTATTTGTGGAGAGCAACTTCCACTGGTCATGCTGACTGGAGGATTCTTGGACTTGTAACCTGAAAGGGTACCTTTACCAAGGTGTAAAATACACACCTATACATAGGCACCTGCCCTAAGCCACAAGGGCATAAAAATGAAATGTTTCTTTTGCTCCAGTATGTCCTGCAGGCTCCCAAGGCCCTCATAACAAGGAGAAGCCCCAGTGCAGTGAATCATTTGGTGCAACATGTCTATGAGCAAGAGATCTTTCTCTGCTTGCCTGCCCACCTCCCTCCTAGGAAGCCAAAGAGCTCCCTAGAGCATTGGAGTTCCTCAATGAGCACATGCTCCCCTCTCCAGCTTCTGGCATAGATTTTGCAGGACACAAAGCCCGACTTGCTGGCCTGTTAAAGGGTGATTTCCGTAGCTGGCTCCTCTCCCCTCCAAGCTGATTCAGTCCTGGAAAGAAAAGCATCTGAAACTAATAAAAGGCCCATGGATGCCTTTCCTGAGAGTGGGAGCATTACTCACTGCCACTGAGCACTCCATAGAAAGCACAACTTTGGGCAGCCAAGGAGGCTGAGGGAGGGGGGCAGAAGGAGAAAGAAGGAGGGGGGCTGGAGGGGAGATGAGGCAGCTGTTTGCAGAGGGTCTGTGCCAGGCAAAGGAGCCCAGTTGCAGAGAGGATACTAGGAAGTCATTGCCACTGGGGTGGGAAAGAGGTGAGAGACATAGCCCCCTCTAGCAGACTAAGAGAATGGCTAAGGGTAGAGGCGGGGATAAGGAAGAGGCACAATGTCTCAACTCTTTCAGGGTTCCAAACATCCTGAGGCTGAATCATGGCACTGAATTTTTACAAAATCACAAGATGTTAATGCAGCCACTGCACTCATTCCTATTATTCTTTAGAAACTAACTGCACTCCATTCTGTACGTTGCTCTTGCTGCCTCCCTCCAAAGAAAAATGATCAAATGGCTAAAAAGAAAAAAACAGACAAACTGTAAATTTTATTCAGTTCTGTTGGTTTTTATCAAGTTATATTTTTTAAGTAAAAGTTTTAAAAACCAGCAGCAAAATTACATAATAGTTACCAAGGGTCTATGCCACTGGGCACAAGACAGATGCATATGACTTTGTTTTCATCCCTCAGTGAGGACTGTGAGTTGTTTTAAAAGGAGTACCCTGAAGGCACCAGATCCTATGTGATCTTGGAAGCTAAGCAGGGTCAGCCCTGATTAGTACAATACTTGGATTGGAAATCACTACCAAACACCAGGTGTTGCAGGCTGTATTTCAGAGAAAGGAACTGGCAAAACCGTCTCTGAGCAGTCCATGCCCAAGAAAACTCTAGAAAATTCATGGGGTCACCACAAGTCGACAGGTGACTTGAAGACACACACCCTAAAAGCACCAGATCTCATCAGACTTTGGACATTAAACAGGGTCAGCCCTGGTTAGTACTTGGATGGGATGCCACCAATGAATGCCAGGTGCTGCAGGCTATATTTCAGAGGAAGGAAATGGCAAAACCATCTGTGTATTCCTTTCCTAAGAAAACCGTATGAAATTCATGGGGTTGCCATAAGTCAACAGAGCACTTGAATACACACACACACACAAAACACACACAGTCCTCCTTCACTGGGTCCATATGATAGCTCACTAGAGTCTGAGTCTCAAGTGCTAAACATAGAGTATAAAAGCAAACTGGGGCTCTCTTTTAGGTGACAGAACACAATGCAGCCACCTGACTTAAACTAAGTAGGCCTGTGATGGACCAGAAATGGATGAGAGTCCCGCTTTGAACCCATGGATCATCTTATTAATTAAGAACATTACATTTATCACCAAACAAATCACTTAGTAAGGTTCTGGTGTGGTCACTCATTTCATGTCTGTGGTTCCATCCCAAAAGAAATCTCTGTGGGGCTCAGAATTAAAAGGAAAGTCCTTCAGAACCACAGAAAGAGGCACTTCAGAGCAACAGAAGGAAGAATACAAATGACAAAACCATCAAAGATATCTTAACTATGATGGAACCCTCCTTTACAACACATTTTACAGGTATCCTATAGTGGGATGCCTACTAAGAAAACCTATTTATCTTCCCTCTTCTCTCCCTCCCATTCATCTCAAAGCAAAGTCCAAGTCATCCCCATTTCTCTCTTTCTCTGCCCTCCCCTCCAGTGCCTCTGAGGCAGAACAATAATTGCAAACATATTTATGGCTGGAATAGTAACTGAGAAGGCTGCCTGGATCTACTCGCCTCCCTATATAATCATGTTTCACTTAGTTAACATGATATGGTCTCTCTCTGTCCTGCTGCCAAAGCTGCAGATGTGCTAGAGTTGGAAAGGGAAGGAAGGGGAAAGGCCCTGCTTCAAACACTAGAAATACCTTGTGATCTCGCTCTCCTTCTCTCTCACCCCCCCCCCCCCCCCCCCCAGCACTTAGATGATTTATTTTTTGGACTCCACCTCCTAGAATCTCCCAGCCAGCCAGGATGGTTGCTGGCTTATATTGGTTGAGGGATTCTGGGAAATGAAGTCCAAAACAATAACATTTTCAAATTCTAATGCACACACAGGGCTAGGCTAGAAGTACAAGGAAATCCCAGCTCCATCGATAATCTTAACTTAAACAGAAGTGTGTGAATGACAAAATGATATGACATGCAGGTAAGCATCAAACTCAGTGCTGAGGCATCCATTTTAAAATCACATGTGCTCAAGTGGGAGAAAGCAGGTTTCAAAGCAGAGCTTGGGATGTTTCTTTTGTTAAGGAACTAAGGGCCTTTGCAGACTGCTAGAAATAGTGTAAATTGAGTCCACTTTAAGGGTTGGGGTTAGGGAATCATGGGAACTGTATTTTATTGTGGCACCAGAGCTCTAAGACAGAGAAGGCTCAATGTCTCAGAAAAACAACAACAAACAATTCCCATGATTCCCTAGCACAAACCCTAACCCTTAAAGTGGACTCAATTTGCACTATTTCTGGCAGTCTGCAAAGGCCCTAAGTAGTTTACTTATTACGCTGATAATCCAGCAGGTCATAATTTCTTACTGTTACTGCAGTCCAGAAAGGTAATTCATAGAGTTACTTGTTACTAATGACATATTGTTGTTGGCACTATTATGCCAATGACAATTACAAGAAATACAAGAAAATGCTCACTGGTTCCCCCACTTGGCCAATTCAGTTATTCCTGCTTAGAAATGTTGAGAAAAATGCAAAATACATTACACAGCAATCCTTCCTTAGTACTTTCTTTCTGCTGAGATGCTTTGGAATAAGGGGTGAAGGAGACAGGAGGCTAAGAGGAGCCTCTTGCTGCTCCAGCCACAATTGAGCGGTGACTAGATGACCCACTCCCAAAGCGGGCCATCAACAAGGTCCTGAATAGGCCAGTGGCAGGAGCGTTTTTTGTCGCTCCTTTTTCCAGCGGCTTCAGAATGCCCTTGGAGAAATTTCTGGCCACTTCAGGGGTGTGAGTCATTTGCATGCCATGCCCCTAAAGTGGCCAGAAGTTGCTTTGAGATTGTCTAAAGTGTTCTGAAGCCGCCAGCAAAAGGAGTGGCAAGAAATGCTCCTTCTTGAGGCCCATTTAGGACTGCGGCGGCAGCCCACTTCAGAAGTGTGCCATCTAGTTGCCACGATTGCAGGCCAATTGGGGCCTGATCACAGCTGGAGCAGCCAAAGCCTGCTCCTGGCCACCTGTCTGGAGCTCCAGATCCAGCAAGAAAGGAGAGTAAGGAGAGACCACCAGGATTATCCATGACACTCCTAAATGTCCCTAGATTCTTGGTTAGTCTTAGGAAGTGACAACTAGGCATGAGAGGGCATGGAACATGGAGCTAGGATAGCCATCTCGCCAGACTGTGGCATGAATTCTAACAGCTCAAACATGACTTACTTCAAAATTAAAAGATTGCATTTTGTTTAGTAGAGGGGGGGATTAAACACCCACAACACACAGACTTTTTTTTTAATCTGCACTGTTTGCAAAGTTTGCTCAAGTTCATCACATTACTGCATAGCAGTATGATAGCTGTCATCTGATGAAAGATAGAGTAACCAATCCAGGTTGGGGTGGGAAAACCAAATGTAATCAAGGCCTGAACATTGGGGGGAAAAACTCATTGGGTTTGTGACTAACCCTTGACCTCTGAGCTCTGACATCTGGCTCAAATCCAGAGGGTTGCAAGTTCTCATGGATTTTATAATCTCAGGGTGGGGACTTTACTGCAATTTGTCATTTTCTTTCCCCACACCAGTCACAGCTGGTAGCACTGGCCATCTGTTCAGCAGTGTATTTTCTCTGTGTTTCTCTCTGTCCCACCGCTCTCTCTCACCATGTACACACACTTTCTGTTTATAGAGCAGCTCTCTTTGAGTAGCAATTTGTTCAGACTTGGCACATTAATTAAAAACCTTGATTCATTTCATGAATTGTAAGTAAGATAAAAATCTGATTCACTGATATTAGTAGTGAAATTTTGATACATTGAATTAAGCAGCACATTAACTGGTATTGTTACTTTAAAAGCAACCACAAACAGTCTGAAAAACAGAGCTCTGTTCCATGGAAAACTTTCTGGGACAATGAACCACAGCTCATTTCATCATTTAACTGAAAAAAAACTTCTAGCATAACTTTAAATAGATTCTGCAATCTCTGACTGGAGATAAAGGCAGAAGAAAAATGAAATAACGAGTCAGTTCATCACTATTCATTTTGCCAAAAATGAACACATATGAACTTGTTAACTTAAAAGTAAAATGTGGGGCTGTTTCTTCCCATAATGCAAAATGCCCACAATGAAATCACAGCACATTATACTCAGCAAATTATTTACCAGCAGCTTTGATGTTCATGCTGGTGGTATGGCAGATGAGCATGCAGAAACCTGTCTCAGGGCCTCACGATGATTAGGGGGAGGTAGCTCCCTCAGGCAGCTGATTTGGGGTATCATGAAAAGGCATCAAATTGTGCTATTCAATTTGTGGTTATTTTTACTGTCATGGGTGAAGAGAGGCTCTCATGGGATTTTCTCCCCTCAAAAGCCAAAATAGCTTGGCTGCCTTTGGATTACTATACACCCTTAACTTGGGTGGATGGAGGCTGGGGATGGGATTTGCTGCTTCATGTCAGGTACAGATATAGCACCCAGTGTCTTTGGCAGTTCCTACTTTTCCCACCTGTGCATTACCTTCATGTACAATCCCAACAGAAAATGTTTACAATATCACATTGAGAAGGAACCTCCCCCCAAAAAACACACACTTCAAGCACATGATAGGCTAAGTGATTGGATGCTTTAGTGCAGGGGTAGGCAACCTTTCCCCTTTAAGGGCCAAGGGACTTCAGCTCCCAGAAGCCTCAGCCATGTTGGCCAATAGTCCCATGTTGGCCAATAGCTCCTGGGATTCTGGGAGCTGAAGTCCCTCGGCCCTTAAAGGGGAAAGGTTGCCTACCCCTGCTTTAGTGCCCTGAAGGATAAAAATGTGACTGGGGTTAAAAGTCACAAACATTGTCCTTTTTAATAACTCTTCTACACAATATAACTCAATACTGTAACTGGGAAGGGCAGCCTCATCATATGGTAAACCTGCCAACAACACCTCTTGGGGCAATCAGCAGCCTCTATGGCCAAAAGCAGATGCCAGCTTGCACAACAGGCTGACAACCCCTCGGGCTGTGCAGATGAACCTGTCATAAAGGAGCAATCATGACTAGAACCCATGCCATGCCATGCCATGCCATTATTTTTTCCCATTCCATCACAAATGCACACACACAAACACATGGACATTCTGCTAGCAGACACCAATTGGCTCCTGCCCAGCTACCAGCCCATTGGATGCCCCACATGGCCAGTTGCATAATCAGTCAACTGCCCATATGGTGCATCGGTGTGCCCAGTGACACACTGGGATTCAATGGCCATGGCCTCCCCTGTACATACTCCCTTTCTCCCCCTTCCTCTCATGGTCCCCCGTTGGACCAGCCAGTTTGTTAATGTTTTTATTAAATCCATTTTATTGTTGGACATCTCAAGTGTCTGTTCTCATTTCACTTCACAGGGTCTGCATGCTTGTGCAATCAATTTGCAGGTGGGCAACAACAAAATTTATGGCCAACAATGATGCCAGCAGCCACTAGGCCTTTCTCCACGCTGGTGCACAGTCTGCACACTGAGGCAATAGTTTGCTCTTTCTGGTTTGAACCAGAGCAATCAGGGACTTACTTTGCTCCAGTGTCAAGTCCTTGAGTGTGGCTTGGGTCTAGTTACCTCTCATTTCAGCCATGTGCATTGTCTGACCATGGAGGTTCTGTTTCTTTAAGCCTGTGTGGACAGACCCACTGTCAATGGTTTTGAATGAACCATATAGGAGCTGTCCATGGTGCTGAATCCATTTTGAGGACATGATTCAGCAGCCTTCATTTCTCCTTTAAAGTTCTGACTGAAGCCCACTGTCCCCCACAGATATGGAAGACACCAGTTGCCACTGCCACCTCTCCTTCCCATTGCTGACCAGAATAAAGTCCTTGCCTGCATAAGGGGTCGAGCCTGAAGAGGGGAATACCATTTTAAATGAGAAAAATTTATGTTTTAACCAAAATTTTAATTTATAAGACCTTCTTCTCTTCCTTTGCTTTTATTTCATTGTTCTCAAAACATCCCTAATGGGCTAATTACTTCTGTGGAAATACAAAGCTGTTGTTTCAGGGGTCTCTCTCCTCACTGTGCTAAACTGCTACCAGTTCCCATGAAGCCTTTAACAGATGTTTAACATGTGTCAAACCACATACTTTCATATTGAGACTTGTAATAATATTTATCCATTTTTCTTCAGTGTTGTCTGCTCTCCTTACATAAAGGCAGAAAGAAAGAAATGCCAGCAAACATGAAAGAATGAAGAGCAAAAGCTGGGCTATCATGTTTATGACATGGACTTCTTTTAAATATGGGTAAAAGGAATTTAAATTGTTTTCATGGCATGCAGTGAGAGAGAGATTGAGAGAAATAATATGTGTGAATGAGTATCAGTTTGTGCTCCAGGTTATATAAAAAATGGTGTTGCTTGCCCTGCAGTATCATTTACATTTTTGATACAAATGCATAAAAAACCCCCAAAGTTACATGATGTAAAGTAAATTTTCAACAATTTCATTGTATAGATGAGGGGCAGAGATGGTATTACCTTGGGCAAAATAATATCCAGATCTGTTACATTAGAAGTAGCTTCCCTGGGTGTTCGGCCCTTTTCTGACTGAGTCAATTAAGATTCAGGCTCTTTTAGTAGAGTTTGAAAGTGGAAGTGCTGAATATCTTGGTTCTCTCGACTATCCTCAGTTAAGTAAGGCAAACCAACAGTATGAAAGTTTCATACTTAAAAACAGTATTATTTTTAATTACATTTAAAGTTACATTTAGACATATTTACATGCAGTGCCCTAAGCCCTGGCTAACTACAGAAAAGTTCCAAGATGCAGCTTAGCAGAGTCTACACTCACCATCTTTAGGGAAGAATAAGAAGAGGGAGGGGAGAGAGAGAGGTCTTTTATATGCTTGCAAACACACCTGGAAAGTTTTCTGATCACATGGTATGGTTACTTAGCTCTAATCTCGGCTGCAGTTTGACTTTACTTTAACTGTCATGGCTCCATCCCATGGAATCCTGGGATTTGTCCTTTGTTGTGGCACCAGAGCTCTCTGATAAAGAAGGCTAAATATCTCACAAAACTACAAATCCTAGAATTCCATAGCACTGTGCCACAGCAATTAAAGCAGTATCAAACTTCATTATTTCTGCAATGCAGATTAGACTTTACTTTCCCACAATTGGTGACTGAGCAAATGGGAAAAGTTCTAGAGACTTCATGTATAGGGCAGAGGCATGCAGGAAAGCCTTACTGTCTAAATCCCCATTGCTCTAATAGCAAATAGGTGAAGGGGGTTAAAGAGAATGTTTGGGATGCATTTTTCAACAAGATCTCTCAGACTTAAACCTAACTTTGTCTACCACACAGGCTGTCTGCATCTGTGCATTTTGGTTGGCCCAATAAAGATATCATTGTTTGGATGTTATTGGATTTCCATCTGTGCAGGAAGATTTCACTCTTAGAACTTTGATGGAGATCTCAGCAAACCTAATTTTCATTCCCAAAGCAAAATAAAAAACAAAAGTGCCAGTTATGTCAATTTTATACAATCCCTTTATTGCCAAAAATGTACACAAACACAATGGCCAGTAAAATGTTCCCAGCACATGTAGATTGCTGGTCCCTGTTTTTGTTGTGTGCCTTCAAGTCGTTTCCAACTTATGACAACTCTAGAGTGAATCTGTCATGGGGTTTTCTTGGCAAGATTTGTTCAGAGGGGCTTTATGTTTACCTTCCTCTGAGGCTGAGAGAATGTGACTTGCCCCAGGTCTCCCAGTGAGTTTCCATGGGCAAGTGGGGATTCAAACCCTGGTCTCTAGAGTTGTAGTCCAATGCTTAAACCACTACACCATGCTGGCTCTGCTGGTCCTTATAATCTTTCAACAAACCACAATCTAGGTATGGGGTGATGTGTAACAGCACACATCCTGCCAGCATTTTAAGGTCCTCTGAATCTGCCCAGTGCAAATCCATTGTTTTTATACAGCTTCAAATTCACAAAGAATGACCACAGGATGACCGTGTTATGGCCTGTAGAATACTCAAATTGTAAACCATAAATAAACACCTAATACCATCAAAGCCTATAGCACAGAACACTTTGATAAGTTGCCACTAAAAAGGAAAACACACAACAAACAAGTTCCAGGTCATCAGGCAAATACTTAGAATTAAATTTAAAACTTCTCTGAAAACCAACCAATTTCATAACTGTCCTGACATACTTATGCTTTCACTTAAATGTCTCTAATAATAACAGGAGACAAACAGGCTTTTTTTCTGCAAGGTATATTGTTACTATCCACTTTCCAGTCAAGACTGAAATGTTTTTGAGGCAAGCTTCTCCCATGTAGCACTAATCTATCTTTGACACACAACCCTATGGGACGAATGTATGGAAAGACTAGGGAGTTGAGACAGTGGTGTCACTCAGGGGGTGCAGGACCATACTGGGTGACACCATGACAGGGGGTGTCATGGTGTCTTCTTTCAGGCCAGTAGGACCTGGTTTACCCTCACTCAAGTGGACCCAAGTGAGCAGATCAGGCTACCCCTCACCATTAATCTTGTGGCTGGGTGCCTTCTTCTGGCTGAAGCCTTTGGCCACATAAAGATTTGGCACCCAGCCATGAGATCAACAGTAATGCTTCTTGGTTAGTCCCAGCCTGACTTAAGCTCCCCTGACCTCACTGTGGGATGACAAGCCAACATGGAATTAAAACTCATGGAATTAATGGGTCTATTCAGAGAGGAACTGTACATGATTGAGGCTGAAAGCAGTTGGATTGCATTGCACTTGAGAGAAGCCCTCTTCAGTTGCAATGCAATATGCTGCCCCTCCTCATACAATTCTATGAAGTCCTATGGGGGATGTAGAAATGAAATAATACTTAGGGTTGTAGCTATAGAGGTGGGGTGGGGCAAAATGAGGGCATTGGTCCTCCCAAATAAAGATACTACCTCTTGTAAAATGACATTTTCCTCCACTTGTCTAGCAGCACCATAAACCTTAGCTGAGCATTTAGAAATGCAGTATAGGCATCCAAAGAAAAGTCAAAGTTACCAAGGGAATACAAACAAAGCAGATGTAAGAACTCTGTGTGGGAATGATTTTCACCACTTCACTCTCTGCAATGCTAGAAATTTGTGGACTTGGGGAATTCTTATTAGGGGGCAATTTGATCCTTTCCATAACATACCCTCCAATTGTCCTGATTTGGCAGGGACAGCCAATTGATCCTCTGTTGTCCCACTTCTTTAGCAACATTTAAAATGCTTAAATTTCTCTCTCCCCCTTCCACTTTCACCCTTTGTCTTCCATTCACTTCATTTGGTGCAAACTGTAGACCAGGGGTAGGCAACCTTTCCCCTTTAAGGGCCGAGGGACTTCAGTTCCCAGAATCCCAGAAGCTATTGGCCAACATGGGGCTATTGGCCAACATGGCTGAGGCTTCTGGGAGCTGAAGTCCCTCGGCCCTTAAAGGGGAAAGGTTGCCTACCCCTGCTGTAGACCGTAGTTCATAATTAAATCAGAAGAGGGGAGCGGAGGCCGGAGGGGTCAACTCTTGCCCTTTCCACTAGGCTTAGACAAAAGCAAACTACTGCAACCTCTCCCAGCTTGTGTATTCTTCCTCATTAATAATTTCCCCCTATTGCATTGCTTGCCTACTCATGTCCTAGGTTTCATCTGTGAAATGTTAGAGGACGTGCTGCAGCTCTGTGTGTCTGTACATGTGTATTGTATGCCATCAAGCCATTTCGAACTTATATCAACCCAAAGGTGAACCTATCATGGAGGTGTTTTTTTTTTTTTTTTGCAAGATTTGTTGAGAGGAGATTTGCCATTGCCTTCCTCAGAGGCTGAGAGTGTGTGACTTGCTCAAGTCACACAATGGGTTTTATGGTCAAACTGGGAATCGAACCTTGGTCTCCAGAGTTGTAGTCCAACACTCAAACCACTACGCAGCACTGGAAATGCCATCCTTTGGAGCAACAATGGTTGGAAATAGTGGTAAAATAGGGGCCATTTTAATTTTACCCAAATATAGACAAGATTTGCTTACTCCAGAGTGTGACTCAAAGCATATCCAAGAATAGTTTTTTGTGGATTTTTCGGGCTGTGTGGCCATGTTCTAAAAGAGTTTCTTTCTGATGTTTCGCCAGCATCTGTGGCTGGCATCTTCAGAGAACTGGCATATCCAAGAATGTTTTGAAGTGGTTCAGAACCAAGGAAGCCAGTCTGAAGACTGAGGCTACTGTCACATTGCAAAATTAATGCAGTTTAACAACACTTTAAGTGTCATGACTCCATCCTATGGAATCCTAGGATTTGTAGTTTGTTGTGGCACCAGAGCTCTCTGATAGAGAAGACTAAATATCTCACAAAACTACAAATCCCAGAATTCCATAGCACTGAGCCATAATAGTTAAAACAGTGTCAAACTGTATTCATTCTGCAGTCTGGATGCAGCTGAGAAGGCTGAGAATGTAGCAGCTCTGAAGAGTCATGTGGGTCTGAAAATACATGATTGGCTCTCATTTGTTCTCATTCTCTAAAATACTAGGTTTAAGATCCCTGGGAGGCTGAGCTGAAGGATATGCTCTTGCTTCAGACTTTACCCATTCTTTGCAGACTCCCATTTACAAAGCCTGCTGCCATAGGTAAAAAGCATATATATATATATATGCACACACACACACACATATATATATACGCATACACACACACACACACACATATGGGCCTGTTTTCCATTAAATAATAGACTATCAAGCCCAAAAATGCCATAGATACTTGTGTAGTCCATGTCAAAACATCTAACATTCTGTATAACTTTAAAAATTGTACCAAATTTAACAAAATATTATTGCTGTAAAAATATTGGCCTTGTCATAAAAATGCAACTCACAAGCCTTGTGAAGAATGAACCTCAGGTCTCCACCAAGTTCCCTTCACATGTAGGTTGCTGCATGTGACCTGTGACATGTGGGAATATAACTGACTATCTATAGGTGTAGCTAGTGGAGGTGGTGGAGGGGAAGGGCACTGCCTCCCCAAATGAGAATTCTGGGCCCCAAATTAAATTTCCCTCCAGTCCCTAAATTTCTAGTTTCACAGAGAATGAGAGATCTTGAAAATTGTTCACACCTAAAGCCCTGATATTTGCTGTGCTCACATTCCCTTGGTCACATTGCCTGCCCTATTTCTTTGAATGGCTAAACCATATTCTAAATGCTCAACTGAGGTTTTAAGTTACTGCAATGCTACAAATTTGGAGACTAAAGAAAAATTCCATTGGGGGAGAATTCTTATTCAAGGGAGCAATGCACCCCATGGCCCACCTCACCCCATAACTACACTCATGGTGTACACACATATACACTGCTTGAAAGGGGACAATCAGATTAGATGGGCATGATGCAAGCTTATGTATCTAGGCTAGATATACACAACCAGTGAAGCACCAGGCTGAAAGAAACCCACTGGCCATATTTTGTGACTAGTCAACAGTTCAACATCATCCTTGTTTATGCTTTTTTAATGTCAGGAGTTGCTGAATCTGAGTGCATTTCCCCTGGGTGATGAGCCACTGAACTGCAAGTGGAAAGATATCATCAAAGCAATGGATGCTGCCCACTTAGGCTGGCCTTTGGATTCTCCTGGACAGAAGGGAGTCTAAGGGCCGTTGCAGACTGCCAGAAATAGTGCAAATTGAGTGCACTTTAAATTGAGGCACTGCCCTGGCTCAGTGCTAGGGAATCATGGGAACTGTAGTTTATTGTGGCACCAGAGCTCTCTGACAGAGAAGGCTCAATGTCTTAGAAAAAAATACAATTCCCATGATTCCCTAGCACTGAGCCAGGGCAGTGCCTCAATTTAAAGTGCACTCAATTTGTGCTATTTCTGGCAGTCTGCAAAGGCCCTAAGGCTATATCTGCAGTTTGACATCACTTTAACTAGCTTGGTTCAATGCAATGGAATTCATGGATTTATAGTTTTGCAAAATATTTAACCTTCTCTGTCAGAGAGCCCTGGTGCCACAACAAACTACAGATCCCAGGATTCCACAGAATGACCCCATTACAGTTACAGTGGTGTCCAACTGCATTA
The DNA here is from genome assembly GCA_026167975.1 of Phrynosoma blainvillii. NCBI lineage: Eukaryota > Metazoa > Chordata > Lepidosauria > Squamata > Phrynosomatidae > Phrynosoma > Phrynosoma blainvillii. The sequence goes on from JANUYF010000002.1 coordinate 241,397,500, forward strand.
ACTCTGCACTGTGGCAGCAGCCTAAGAGGGTTTCTTATTCTAGCTGAACCTAGTTTGAGCAATATGGTCTTTTTGAGCTCTCATGTGTTTATATATTCTGGTATACTCCTCAGTCCTGCATTATGGTTTGCCTATGATTCTGAGTTAGGGCCTTTGCAGACTGCCAGAAATAGTGCAAATTGAGTCCACTTTTAGGGTTAGGGTTAGTGCTAGGGAATCATGGGAATTGTATTTTTTTCTGGGACATTGAGCCTTCTCTGTCAGAGAGCTCTGGTGCCACAATAAATTACAGTTCCCATGATTCCCTAGCACTGAGCCAGGACAGTGCCTCAATTTAATGGCACTATTTCTGGCAGTCTGCAAAGGCCCTTACTCTTTGCTATTGACTACTGCGTGGCTCATAGTTTCCAGTTTTTCACTCACTCCAGACTGCTACCCATGGTTCACCTAGGCAAGTAGTAAAACGAGGAGGTCTATTGTACTCTGAAATATTTTATTTCACTTGGTGAGTGACAAACTGTATGTACCTCTTGCATCACAGATTACACTCTGCAAGAGGGGTGTGTGTGTAAGTCTGAGACTCATTCCCAGAACCTACCATGTTTAGAATGTGTCTGCTGAAGCCATATGCAAACTGATCAAAGCAAGACTAGAAATAAAACCCATGTACAACCAATAGATTCAATACAAAGGAATGCTGTCTGTATTAAGCATCCACATCTGAACAAACTCATTCCATCTGGGCTGTGAATCATGATGAAAAACACAATAAGAATCAAATATTGTGGCTTTTTCTTTTTCTTAACACTAGGATTTTCTAGTCATTTTAAGGGTCAAGGGACTTCAGCTCCCAGAAACCTCAGCCCTGTTGGCCAATAGTCCCTTGTTGGCCAATAGCTCCTGGGATTCTGGGAGCTGAAGTCCCTCGGCCCTTAAAGGGGAAAGGTTGCCTACCCCTGTCTTAACACATATACATCATCATCATCATAATCATCACACTCCCCCCACACACACCACTCCTTTTGTGCCCCTTCTTATTCAAAGGGATAGAGATCTACAAGTTTATAACCTTATTTGCTCTTTTCACAATTGTGCATTTTTTTGCAAATTGACGCAGTGAAGGCCCTTAATGCTCTTCCTAATAGGAAAGAACAAAGCAAATGCACAAGGCAATTATTAACTAGGAGGCCTGTTAGCCATGCATGAATGCTCACTTCTCCCCAGGGATTTGAAAGAAGGACAGAGGACTCAGGAGGAAGCTAACATCTGCCCAGGATAATCTGCTGTGAGCAGAAGCCCTCCAGGGCAGCATTGCATAAGAGAGAAGCACTGACACGTTCCACACAGTGAATGCGTTGCTGCTGTTGCTACTGCCTGCTTCCTTCCCCCCCCCCCCCCCATCTCTATGTGGGTGTGTAACTCTAACTCTGTTGCTGAACCATGCGGCCCAGATTAGACCAAAGCCGAATTCAGTTTTCCTTTGCCACTGTTGTACTCCACCCTCCCTTGGTGGTTTTCTCTCCAAGATGTGGTTTTGCTTCCAGTGTGAATGCCCAGTAGTCAAAGCCAGCAACGCCCAGAAGAGCTGTACAGCTTTCCAACGAGTGCTTCTCCTATGCCAGCTAAGAAAACTCAGGAACAGAGGCAGACTTTTGTAGCCTGAAGGAGACAGACCATTCCTCACTCATCCCCTCAGACACCATGTGAAAAGGAAGCTGTCTGAGACAAAGAAACACTAAAAGGCTAGTGGTTTCTTTCTGGTCCATTTGAAACCAAGGAGCACCCCAAGAACCCAACCTTTCCCCAAAGCACTGAGGCCAGAGTTATTGTTGCCTAATCCAAGGCCATCTAGTCATTTCTGGCCTACAGATTCCACATCCTGGTGGAACATTTGGGTCACCAATGCTAATGCTGAAGCAAATTTAATCCAGCCTAAGTAGAACCCTCTCAACTATTGTTGAGCATGGATGGTGGTGCTTCATTAGGCAATTCAGGTAAATTATTCAGGCAATCAGTAGAAGGGTCTTTGCTCTGGCATCATTTTCAGCATGTGCCCAGTGGTGCCAAGCCTTGATGCCAACCCTATATGGGAAGTGGAGCAAAGAGTTACAGACCCACATAGAGATTGGGGAGGGGGCAGGAAGCAAGCAGTAAACATGCATCCAGACGGATTAAAATGACTAGAAAATCCTAGATTTTGTTTTTGTTCTTTCCCAATTTGTCTTGGAGATCCATATGTGTTTTGTTTATCCCTGAATATTTTCTATCAGCTCCTGATACAACTAGAGACTTTTTATACCAGCTTCCTAGGCCAGTTTATTTTAACCCCGTATAACACTGGAAGGTGAAGGAACAAAATCCAGTCACTGTAGATGTGCCCTACTCTAGATAGTGGACCTGGCTATGTCCACATAGTGAATTGAGGCCCAAAAGAAGATCTGAACTAGACAGCAAATAGTCTCCTTTGCAGTCCAGTCACTTAATCATTACAGTGTACTAGCATCCATCAGCTACCCTTTCCTATACTGGAGAAGCATTTTCAAGCCCATTACAGACTGGTGTTACAGTTCTATAACAGGTAATAACCTTTGAAAGTATTGCAAGAGAAAGGTTTGCTTTTCATCAACCTGCTCCCAGTTCTCAGATAAATAATGATTAATACAGTGGGTTTCATCCAGTAATGAGGTCTTCTTGCCTCATATGATAAAAGCCTGGTTCTTGTATAATTTCTGACAGTAAAACAGTTGATCTGGTATGTGTTAATGCCTATATTTCAACAGTCCTTTTATATTTTAATGCTGCTTGTCCTAAATAAGTCAACACAGGCCTGCCCAAGACAATTTGCTGCCTGAAGCAGAGCAGCAAATGAGGCACCTGAGCATGTAAACTGAGCTCATCAAATTATTTTGGCAGAAGAGACAGGAAAGCTCTGAAGCACATTTCCCCATATTTCAGTGAAAATAAAAAGAGCAACAAATCAAATAGCATTTGCTGTCCTTTCCTCATACTCAGAATCTCCTGCCTAAGGCAACATCCTCACTCACCCTAATAGTAGATCCAGCCCTGACCAGACATAGCTAGAAATAGGGACAGAGGCTTTTCCAGCCCACACCTATTAGCAGAAACACATAGGCACACTCATTTTAAAATGATTTTTTGCAGCACAGTGTGTCAAGATGTCTATTGCTAATAAAATAAGGATGGACAATCTCTGCAACAACATTGTTAAATTAACCTCCATTTTCAAGGGTAATTATGCTAACTACAGAGGGAATACACATTCATGAAGGATACCCTCTCCTACCAATGAGAAACCCTTTTTCAAAGCAACTTTCCACACAGCAATATAAACAGTTCCAGAGGACAAGAAGAGAGAGCAAGGAAGCTTCTGCCTTTCACACAAGTTTTGGCATGAAAAGCAGTGCTAAACCACAACACACAGGCAAACAAATGGAGCAGCCAATTGCCCGCATATAAAGGCATTCTCCAGCCAAGAACTGGGATAGGCCCTCTCCCCCTACCACCATTCCTCAAATCATCACACCCCCACACACAACATCCAGGTTCACAGTTAACAGGGCGCACATTCATTCCTTTCTCTTGCAGATTCAAAAAGTGAAAAATAAATGGGAGGAGGGAAGACGAGAGAATCAAATGAAATCCAGATTCAGAAAACTATTTTGACTTCTGATACCTCTGTTGCAATATTACAGTCTATGTGAAGATCATATCAGGGCGAGAGGCAGAAAGGTAGAGCTAAAGTAATGAAACCTAGGGAATGTTGATGTGAAATAAGAGCTTGGCTGATCTTTTCCCAGTAATGCCAAAGCTTCAAGGGTAGGTGATGGGTGAAAGTAGGGAGAAAGACATTTACATACACCAGATCGAATGACTCCACCACTCACCTGTAATCCGGTCCCTCTCCATTACTACAAGATATATTTAGCATCCGTGTGTCACAAATTGAGCTTGACCACTCTTCCCGCTGTCTTTTTATCTTCTATTTCTTCTTCTTGAAAAAATACTTTTAGTCTAACTTCTTCAGTTGGTTGCAATCATGAATGCATCCAGATTACCACATTTCCATGTGCCGATCATATGTTTGTGCTCCAAACTGAAGTAGCTTTGTTTCATTGAAACAGAGAGGAATAAAGAAGGTGCCAAAGGCATGACCCAGAAAAAGAAATTCAACGTGATTTCTTCCCCACTCCAAAAAAGAGAGAGAGAATATTCTGCCACGTGCAGAGAGACTGAGAAACTTAAGTCACCCACAAGACAGTCTTAAAGGCATAGCACTCACATTTCCAGAGCAACACTGCTTTTCTTGCCTTGTCATTTAATGTTAAGCAGGAGATGCTCAGCTACTTGGCTTCTTGGAACACCACAAGAAATTCATCCAGCTGCTAAAAAGTCTCTCCTGATTTCTCCATGCTTAATTCTGCTGCTGTTTCCTCCTCCCCTGCTCTTTTATTTTGGCTAAAGCATTTTATATTGATCCCAAATCCTGCTTATTCCTTCAGCCAGCCTGGTCTGTGAGCTCTTTTAAAAAAAAAATCAATTTATACATAAACTATTCCGCTCATGAAGTCTGACTTCACCCCTCAGCAGAATGAGAGAGAAAGAGAGCGTGTGTGTCATAGGCTGCCTGCTACCAGGAAGGATTACAGCACATGTTTGCACTCCCCAGTGGAGAGGCTTCCTAACACAGGCTTGGCATGGAGCCCCATTGTTGCCTTGGCATGAGGGAGCTGCCTGCTGGATCTTCCCGTGTCAAAATAGAGGCCAACAGATGAGCTTTCACAGCTGGCCTACAAGGGACCAACAGCCACATTCCCCTTGGAGGGTCTCTGTGTGTATGTCACTGGAGCCCACAGTGCCAACATGACTGTCACTCCAGCCTGGAGGAAGGCTGGACTGGTAGAACTCTTTAAGAACCCAAGGTGATGAGGTCTGTGTTGGCAAGGGCAACCAGACTGGAAACAAAATGGAGCCATCAGAGTGAGCTCACCAGAAGGATGTGGGTTATTATATAGCTAGTTTTATTAGGTGGTTGCTTCATGTGTCTGTGTGAGGTTGAAGAGGGTGCTGCTGGCATGGCATAAGTGTTACAGGAATAGTCTTCCATTGCAAAGGCATTAAAGAGAAGGGACCTGGACTTTTATTTGCAGTAGTGAGGGTGGATCTCCAAAAGACAGCCTTCAGCAGGGGTAGGCAACCTTTCCCCTTTAAGGGGCGAGGGACTTCACCTCCCAGAAGCCTCAGCCATGTTGGCCAATAGTCCCATGTTGGCCAATAGCTCCTGGGATTCTGGGAGCTGAAGTCCCTCGGCCCTTAAAGGGGAAAGGTTGCCTACCCCTGGCCTTCAGCAATGGATGTGCTCATTCAGCACACCCCGTCCCAACAAGCCAGCCCACCCAGCCTCCAAGTTTTGCCATCATTAAATCCATGCCAAGGTAATTGGTGGGGAACAATTAAGTGTACAGCTAGTGTAAATTACACTGGTCTCCAAACCCGAAGTGAGGTATTGTTTGGCTGGCCCAAGGCATTTTGCTGCCTGGGTTGGGGCAGCAAATGTGCCCCCTGCCCAAGCCAAGGTGCTGAGTAGCCAAAACTAGCCAAGTTATTTGGGTACAAAAAGCAGAAAAGCTCACTAGCATTTTCCTCCCTCCTTGGCAGTAAAAATGCTCTAATAGAAAAATAAATAGCCCATGAATTGCTGCTCTTTTGTGACCCCTTAAAGCTGCTGCCTGAGGCAGCCCCATCATGCTGCCTAATGGTAAGACCACCTTTGGTGGATTGGTGGAGGACTAGTAGGCAAACAGCAACAAGTACTTTTGGATTCCATAGCTGGATTGTGTCAAATTTGTACATATGGCTCATGTAGAGTCACCCAAATATATAGATCACTTGGGTTTCACAAAACTCTTGGTTTTGCAGCTTGCCTAGGATGTAAGGCATGTCCCTGGCAGGCCATCACACATGGCCAGAAAGCTGTGCTTGGCAAGAATCACAGCCACAGTTGCACAGCCTTGGCAAGCTGGTGTTGGGATCACTTTGAACTCCAGGATTCCACCAAGAGGCAGCTCTCCAAACATTTAAATGTTCCCTGTGATAGATAGTCAGCAATGTCTGTGCATGCAGATTTTTCAGAAACAAAATCTGATGAGGAGCTGGTAAGCAGATTCCTGCCAGCTCCTATACTTGATGGAGTGCTCAAGGGTTGTGGTGGTATGGATAACTAATGCTGGTCCTCTTTGGCACCAGTCCAGAGACCAGCTGGGTGAAAATAAATATTGTCAAGGACATAAAATAATGATCTTCAGGTCACCTAGCCCACTTGTCAAAGACATTCTCCCCAACCTCCATAGCTACTACTGGTAACAAAATAGCTCATGTCATTCAGCCAATAAAACCTACTATTTGATAATCATTGCTAATACATTATTGAACATACTGAAGGAAAGAGTGTCAATTCTATATGCCAGGGCTAGGCAACCTTTCCCCTTTAAGGGCCGAGGGACTTCAGCTCCCAGAAGCCTCAGCCATGTTGGCCAATAGTCCCATGTTGGCCAATAGCTCCTGGGATTCTGGGAGCTGAAGTCCCTCGGCCCTTAAAGGGGAAAGGTTGCCTACCCCTGATATATACCAACATACTGGATGTAGAGCTACTTTCTGCCATACTGCCTGGGGATGATAGGAGTTGTAGTCTGATCCATCAGGGGGGTGCCAGATTAAGGAGAATTGATAGAAAACAACAGGTGTGATGTGGTGATGGTGTTGGTACGCTCATGTTTTTACGTTGGTAAAAAACAAATAACAAAGGCTCAAAGTGGTGGACTCCATATGCTGCAGAATGACTATCCAAGCCGAAGTTCACTGTCCACCAATAAGGTGCAGTATGTCCTGCAACAAACCAAAGGTTGAAGCAGGATAGGGTTGTTATAACTAGATTATACAGAGCCACCCATGCCTGAGCTGTGATAGGAATCAGAGTCTTCCACTTGATGACTATGCATCTGGCTCTCACACACTGGTCTTCCTGGAGAAAGAGACAATGGAGTGGTCTTTTACCCCTTAGTGTCTACCTCACAGCAAAGGACACCAAAGAAGCATGCCAAAGTGGTTGCCTTTACTATTGTCACAGCAATCTTGCAATTCCTTCCCTTTGGAGAACATCTCTCTTAAGCTATGAGCTCCAGATATAGAAATCTTTCTCACTCCAAACTGCCTGACCTCTGCTGACTAAGTGGAATCATTTTGCATTTTGGATACTGGTATGACTGCATCCCAAAAATGGCATATGTCCTTTTTCTGTGTGTGCAGAGCATAACACTGTTGGTTGTATTTGGTGATTCATTTCCATTCCAGATCATTAGGACAGATGAATCATCTTCCCATGATGTTGGAAAGGCTACTCAGAATTGTCCCTTCAGGACTGCAGCCTCCATCACAAGCTCTGAACTATAAGCACTTTTCTCTCCCCATATAATACACTCATATTCTAAATAATGGGAAATTGATGGCACATGGGATCAGACTGAGAAAGTCCACCCAATATGAGAGGTACAAAACTTGGCACTGGGTACTTTTGGCATAAATTATTCCTTCTAACTCATGAATACTTTGTGGCTTTCTTCATACCATAACATAAAAAAGACTTGTATCTCTCCTAATATTTTATTTATGCCTTTCACATTTGCACATCATAACACAGGATGTTTCTGTCTGCCTACATACAGAAATCTTGCAGGATTAGACATTTAAGCAAGAGGTTCTGCCTTTCTATACATGGGAAGGAACATAGCATTTTCCCCTTGAACTTTACAAAGTATGTAATAAAGAAGACAAGCCTGTGTAGCCTGGTGTGGAGTCCAACATGCAGTAAAAGTAACCTTGAAATAAACTGCATTCCAAACATTTTAAACTGAAGGAAGATAATGAGAAAGCTGTTGTCCATTTCAAATTTTTCTCCTCACTGTTTGAAAAAATGGGAGGTATTTGAAGGTAAAAGACTAGATATAAGATATTGTGTGTGTGTGTGTGAGAGAGAGAGAGAGAGAGAGAGAGATTTGTTATACTTAAGCAAGTTCTAGATCAGTGGTTCTCAATCTTTGGTTTGTTGTTGTGTGCCTTCAAGTCATTTCCAACTCAGCAAATGAGGAAAAACAACAACACATCTCTATGCACTGATCATCTGTACACATGTGATAGAGGCTCCTTCTACTAACTTTCAGGCTGGCCATCATCCTCAGTTGCTAAGACACAGTACTGACATGAAACTTTTCCCAGATGGGGTGTGGCAAGAGACAGGAAGAAAAGTTTAAAAATCCAATCAAAGGCTGGAAGTCTCAGTTTGGACAGAGCTTGTCTTTCATACAGAAGCATTTTGCAAGCCAACAAGGGAAATGCTTGCAGCATAGGGACAAATAAAGCATCCATTATGCTGCAAACAGCCAAGCTCAGATAGCTTTCATTTTCTGAGCAGCTTCAGAGGTAACCACAGAGTGCTAGGGAATCCCAATTTGGATCTGTGGACTATCTGTTAAATTGTTGTTCTTTACCTTCAAGTTGTTTCTGACTTATGGTGACTCTAAAGTGAATCTATCATGGGGTTTCTATTCTCCCACCCCATTTTTTTATTTTGGTTTTTTTATATACAGTTGGTAAATCAAGAAATTTATAAAATAACATTTCTTACATTTAATTCTAAACATAAATAACAACATTTCCTAAAATTATTGACCATCTCTGAATCAATTTTTAAACTCCATTACCTTTCTGTAAACAGTTGCATTACATCTAATGGGAAATATTGAATGTTAAAATCTTTGAAGAATGTGAGACTGTAGATCATGGGGTTTTCTTGCCAAGATTTGTTCAGATGAGGTTTGCAATTGACTTCCCCTGAGGCTGAGAGCTTGTAACCTGCCCATTGTCACCCTGTGGGTTTCCATGGCTGAGGAGGATTTAAATTCTGGTCTCCAGAGTCATAGTCCAATGCTCAAACCACTATACAGTCAATCCTCCACATTTGCAGCTTTGACTTTTGCAGCTTTGATTATTCACAGATTTTATTAATATGTTCTCCCTAGGAATCTCTAGATCCTCCAGTGTGATTCTTCTGGAAGTTGACCATAAAGTCACACTGGAGAACCTAGAGATTCCTAGAGAAAACACTTCTCTAGGCTTTTGTAGGTCCTCCAGCATGATTCTATGATCAACCTATGGGTGGATGTGGACCATAGAGTTCCACTGGAGGACCTAGATATTCTTAGAAAGGTGTTCCCTCAGGTTAAAAGATTTTATTATTATTATTTGTGGTTTTTCCACTTTCACGGGGGTCCTGCACCCCTAACCCCAGTGAATGTGGAGGGCCCTCTGATCTATGCTGGCTCTATTATCCCTTAAGTAAATCTTATTTTATTTTATTTTATTTCATGCAAGTACACGCAACTAATGATATTTGCCTGAACACAATATTTTCCAGTACTATAGCACACACATTTATTCATTTGTTCCTAGGTATATGTGGCAGATACAGACATTTCACATTTATGAAAATTCCTTATAGCAAATCAGACAGTCAGTCCTTCTAGAGGCCAATATTCTCTACTTTGACAGGCAGATGCATCACCTAGCCCTGTTGCTACCTGAGTCACTGACTGAATGAACTGGTTCATTTCAGCCATAGATCTGAAAACAAAATCAGCATCATTTTAGCAACATATCCCGATGTCTAAAATGTAGAATTTACTTGGTACATACAAATAAAACAGCAATTAAATAAATAAGCAAAACATTGTCCACTAAGATCATTCGCCACTTGCCTCCTTCATTTCATAGCAGCTGCACCAAACCTAACCACTTTTAAAGTGATCTATCATTCCTATCCTCTGTTAAGCATTTTAGATAGTAATCGTCATATCTATCTGGAATTTGCTGCATGATAGGTTATTAAGTGTTGAGCTTATGTCCTTGTAGAAATGGTAATAGAGTAGGACGTGGCTAACAGTTTCAACCTCATTTGCATCAGAGGGACATATATACTCCAGGTAAGCTATGCTTCCAAATTTACCCTACAGTAATGTCAATGGCAGAACATTAAATTTGGCTAAGATAAAGGATTTCTCAGACTAAGATCCTACATCAGAAGCATAGCTGAGATGGCTCCAGAGGTTGACTTATAGTGACCCCTGAGAATTTCCTAGAGTTTTCTTAGGCAAGGAATATTCAGAGATGGTTTTGCCAGTTTTTTCCTCTGAAATAGAGCGTATGGGATCAAAAATAAGGTATGCTGGAACACTTTGGATTTTAGGCACTAGCCCTGTGTAGAATTGGAGAGGGGAGGGGGGGAGAATTGTTAGCTGTCTAAATCAACTCTTCAAATCCCCTTTTGGGGAAGTTATATCACTGCATCCTCTGGAACATATTTTAAGGGTAATCCATAAAGAAACATTGCAAAGGGAGGTCATTGGAGCCATCATTTTTGGAAGTCGAGCAGCTCTCATTGCCTGCAGATTTTTAGTCTGTTGTTTTGTTTAAATATACTTCCATCCTAGCAAAATTGCTATTAGCAGAAAATCTCTTGAATATCCTGTTTTGGACCCAGAGATTTTAAAAGTTTTTTTTTAAAAAAACCACACACACAACAAACTGTTCTACACACAATTCTCCTTCAACACCTATCCAAGACCACTCCTATCTCCCATTAACATTTTAAACGAGCCATTCCTGACTGCTCACAAGAAATGGCTATAAATAATTTTTTTTAAAAAGTTGCAGAGCAGGAACTGACCCAAGGTTATCCAGCGAGTCCTAGGTCTCACATTTACACAAAGTCTTTCACACAGAGGAAAATTCTGAATGGAGGAAGGGAGGGATTTGTTTTGGGAACAAGGTCATTTTACAGCAAACAACTAGGCAGAGGCTGCAGCTGCTGTACATTCATTTTGTGTCTATGTAGTGGTTCCAAAATATATTTTGATTGAAAGGCTACTCCCCAAATCATACTGATCTATGCCTTCCCCTCTTCCTCCCTGACTCTTTCTCCCTTACACATACACACTGATTTGGTAACTACTGCTCATCTGAGACTAAAAGCCTGTTCTGCTTTTATCTCTCTCCCCCCCTCTTTTTAAAAACATAAACATAAACTTGTTCCAGTGACTTTCATAAGGCAGAAACATCCTCCCTCCCACCAACAGAAATCTCAAAAAGAAAATGGAAGAACATTGCTCCTTCTCCATACCCAAACAGTCCAATCATAAAGCAGTCCTCAGACAGGAAGGAAAAGTCTCGACTCCCACACCATGAATAGCTCTGCTCTGAGAACAGTTTTAGAAGTGGGTATGTTATTCTGTGGCTACATTACAATTAGGGGTTTTGGAAAGTGCTGCATGGTAGCTGAAAGATGTTGTATTTATGGCTCTTAGTTGTGCTTGACCTGAGAACTTCCTCTCTGTATGTATTAATCTCCAGTCTAGATCCAGCTGGTTTTCTATGAAGGCAGTACAGGACTGTCAAAAAACAAGAGGAAATTCAACATGGACATCAGTAAGCCCATGGAAAAGTGCAAAGTAAACATCAGAAGTCTAATATCTTTTGCATATGAGAGAGAAAAAATGTCTGTAGTGAGTCACGGTATTCAAAAGAGCTCAAAAACAAAGATGACTGAGAGATATTTTTACTACTTATTTACATATTGGAGATTATCACACAAGCTTCCCTCCTGATGCTGTTGCGGCCTTTTAAACATCAAAATAGCAACAATTCTTTTCACACTATCATGCAAACATGAATTGATAATACGTTGGCTATTGATCTTATCATATTAATATTCTGCTTACTCATTAGCTATCTGAGATTAAGTAAAAAAAAGTCAGACCCCTTTAAATCCTGTTGTTCCTCCCCTGGTTAAAAGGGTTGCCAAGACATGGGTTGGTGTGCAGTCAGACCCCTTTAAATTCTATTGTTCCTGCCCCAGATTAAAGGGTTGCTTCCTTAGCACTAAGAAGTATTGCTTTCATTGGGAAAAGGGAGTGCACCCAAACCCTTTTAGATTCCCTTTCTCTCTGAATTACTCTTAAATGACCTATGGCACATACTTCAAGAATGGGTTAACTGTGGGATTGACAGGTATTCATGGGATTACCCTGTTCATTAAAAGCAGTGGCAGAAGTACAGATGGACAACAGAACACTTACTGCCTGGCCATGATGTGGTGCGTTAAGATCTGTCTATTACATTTTAATCCCCCTTCTATCCCAGTATTGAAGAACCGTGTGAAAATCTCCATTATTTGCAGGTCTGGTTTGGATTGCAGGACATAAAAATTCAGTGGAACACTAGTCTGACCTGCAAGTTGCTGGACACTGGATCTTATCAGTCATATACTGATGGATCTCTCATTACATATCAACAATGGTATAATTCAAAGATATAGCTGTGTTAGTCTGCAGAATAATATGTAGAAAGATCTTGTAGCACCTATAAGACTAACTAAAGAAAGAAGTTGGCAGCATGGGCTTTCATAGACTTAAGTCTACTTCCTCAGATGCATTTGGCATCCCTGGCTTACCACTCCACCAAATACACCTTAGGACAGGGGAAGGCAACCTTTCCCCTTTAAGGGCCGAGGGACTTCAGCTCCCAGAAGCCTCAGCCATGTTGGCCAATAGTCCCATGTTGGCCAATAGCTCCTGGGATTCTGGGAGTTGAAGTCCCTCGGCCCTTAAAGGGGAAAGGTTGCCTACCCCTGCCTTAGGAAATAGACTTAAGTCTATGAAAGCTCATGCTGCCAACTTCTTCCTTTAGTTAGTCTCAAAAGGTACTACGAGATCTATCTACATACATAGATAGATCGCATCAGTTACTGATGCTCAAATCTGATCTCTTTTTTTGATAAAATTACCAGCTTGGTAGATGAAAGGAATGCTGTGGATATAGTATATCTTGATTTCAGTAAGGCCTTTGACAAGGTTCCCCATGACGTTCTTGCAAACAAGCTGGTAAAATGTGGGCTAGACAAAGTAACTGTTACGTGGATTTGTAATTGGTTGACTGGCCAAACTCAAAGGGTGCTCAACAATGGCTCCTTTTCAACCTGGAAAGAAGTGACCAGTGGGGTGCCACAGGGCTCTGTCCTGGGCCCAGTGCTATTCAACATCTTTATCAATGACTTGGATGACAGTATTGGGGGCATAGTTATCAAATTTTCAGATGACACCAAATTAGGAGGAGTAGCTAATACCCCAGAAGACAGAATCAAAATTCAAAATGACTTGAACAGACTAGAAAGCTGGGCCAAAGCTAACAAAATGAAATTCAAGACGGAGAAATGTAAGGTACTGCACTTAGAGCGAAAAAACGAAAAGCACAGATATACGATGGGGAACACCTGGCTGAATGAGACTATGTGTGAAAGGGATCTAGGAGTCCAGGTGGACCAGAAGTTGAACATGAGTCAACAGTGCGATGCAGCAGCTAAAAAGGCCAATACAATTTTAGGCTGCATCAATAAAAGTATAGTGTCTAGATCAAGAGAAGTAATAGTGCCACTCTATTCTGCTTTGGTCAGGCCTCAGCTGGAATACTCTGTCCAGTTCTGGGCACCACAATTCAAAAAGGATGTGAAGAAACTGGAGCGTGTCCAAAGGAGGGCAACTAAAATGGTGAAGGGTCTGGAAACCAAGCCCTATGAGGAACGACTTAGGGAGCTGGGGATGTTTAGCCTGGAGAAGAGAAGATTAAGAGGTGATATGATAGCTGTGTTTAAATATTTGAAGGGATGTCATATTGAGGAGGGAACAAGCTTGTTTTCTGCTGCTCCAGAGACTAGGACCCGAAACAATGGATGCAAGCTCCAGGAAAAGAGATTCCACCTCAACATTAGGAGGAACTTCCTGACAGTAAGGGCTGTTCGACTTTGGAACACACTCCCTTGGAGAGTAGTGGAGTCTCCTTCCTTGGAGGCCTTTAAGCAGAGGCTGGATGGCCATCTGTCAGGGATGCTTTGATTGGGAGTTCCTGCATGGCAGGGGGGTTGGACTGGATGGCCCTTATAGTCTCTTCCAACTCTATTATTCTATGATTCTATGATTCAATAGCCATGGATTTTCCCAGATTACTCAGGGGATCAAGTAAAAGCAGTTCAGTGGTCTTTATTCAAACTTCATGACAAACATGGGCCTATCCCATGAGCGCAGAGGGTGAAGAGACAGCTGTTGGAGCCTTGAAAAAGGCTCCCCAACCCCTCCCTTTCCACCAGCGCAGAGGGCGAAGAGACAGCTGTTGGAGCCTTGAAAAAGGCTCCCCAACCCCTCCTTTTCCACCAGCGCAGAGGGTGAAGAGACAGCTGTTGGAGCCTTGAAAAAGGCTCCCCAACCCCTCCTTTTCCACCAGCGCAGAGGGTGAAGAGACAGCTGTTGGAGCCTTGAAAAAAGGCTCCCCAACCCCTCCTTTTCCACCAGCGCAGAGGGTGAAGAGACAGCTGTTGGAGCCTTGAAAAAGGCTCCCCAACCCCTCCTTTTCCACCAGCTCAGAGGGCGAAGAGACAGCTGTTGGAGCCTTGAAAAAGGCTCCCCTAGACAGCCTGCAGCGTGTGCCCAGGACCATCCTTCCCCGGCGCATGTGGCGCCGGCAGCGCTCTTGGAGGACTCAGGCCCCTGGGGGATTCTTTTCCCCCTTACCATCACCTGGGGGCCGGGAGCAGCTGGGGATGGTGCAGAGCTGAGGAGAATGCCAGCGGGGTTTTTAATATTATTGTTTAATTGTGTATTGTTTAATTAAATTGTTAATTGTTTAATTGCTTAATTATTTTTATTTAGTCCATTTAGTTTGATTTGTTTTTAGGGGTTGGGTGGGTGTGGGAAGGAGGGAGCGGATCTGATGTGATTTTATTTGTCTCTATGTTTTGATATGTTGTACGCCGCCCCGATTGCTTGGCAGAGGGGCGGGATATAAATAAAAATTATTATTATTATTATTATTATTATTATTATTATTATTATTCCAGTCTAACAGGGAAAATAGGCTGGGTCTCAGAAAGGTTGGTTCTTTCAAAAGCCCACTTCGAGTGTATGTACCTTAGCCTGAAGGCCAGGGATAGTTTGGGGATTCTGCTAGTCTACCGACCACCCCGTTGTCTAGCAGACTCCCTGACCGAGCTGACACAGCTGGCCTCTGAGCTGCTGTTGGAGTCTCCCAGACTTTTAGTTTTGGGGGACTTCAACATCCCGCTCGAGACCAGCTTAACAGGTGCGGCTCGGGAGTTCATGGAGACCATGACAAACATGGGCCTATCCCAATTGGTCGTTGGGTCCACACATTGTGCAGGTCATACACTGGATGTGGTCTTCAGTACGGAACAGGAATATCAGTGGGTGGAGGTGGTAAGTACCTCCGCATTGTCATGGACGGATCATTTCCTGGTCAAGATGGAACTGAGAGCCAATATCTGCTCCACCGGGGGTGGTGGACCCATTAGAATGGTCTGCCCTCGAAGGCTAATGGAGCCAATTGGATTCCAGAAAGCCTTGGAGGGTTCATTGGTTGGAAATGCCGGTGACCCTGTCGATGCTCTGGTTAATATCTGGAACATCGACCTTACCAGGGCTATCAACACGATCACTCCCAAGCATCCTTGCCAACCCACTTTGAACCGAAAGCCATGGTTCACACCAGAGCTTAGGAGAATGAAGCGGTTTGGACAACGACTAGAGCGCAGGTGGTGGAAGACTCGGCTCCTATCTGACAGAACTCGCCATAGGAACTTTCCTTGTTCCTATCAGGGGGCAATATGTACAGCGAAGAGAGCTTTCTCCTCTGCACGTATTGCATCTGCAGAGTCCCGTCCAGCAGAGCTGTTTAGGGTGATGAGGGAGCTGACACAGGTGCCCCCTGTGCCAAATCCCTTGCTTAACTCGACGATGGTCTGCTGTGAGGCGTTTAACAACTTCTTTACAGATAAAATCTCTCAGATAAGAGCCGACTTAGATGCCACTGTTGTAGCAGAATCTATAGGCAAGGTGTCCAGCGACTCTGTCGATGAAGTTATTCTGGATCAGCTACAATCTGTGAGTACCGAGGATGTGGACAAGCTGCTTGGTAAGGTGAGAAAAACAACTTGCCCTCTCAACCCTTGCCCATCATGGCTGGCCGTCCAGGGAGGGGATGCATTGTTGAGATTCCTCACGGATATCATCAATGCATCCTTCAGGGAAGGACATGTTCCATCTTGTTTAAAGGGAGTGGCTGTTAGGCCGCTTCTGAAAAAACCTTCCCTGGATCCCCTGGATATGAATAACTACAGGCCTGTTTCCTTGCTACCATTCTTGAGCAAGGTAATCGAGAGGGCGATTGTTCTTCAGCTCCAAGCTGTCTTGGATGAAACCGATTATCTAGACCCATTTCAAACCGGCTTCTGGACAGGCTTTGGGGTTGAGACTGCCATGGTTGCCTTGACCGACAATCTGCGTCTGAGCATCGACAGGGGTAGTGTGACCCTGTTGGTGCTCCTAGGCCTCTCAGCGGCTTTTAACACAATAGATCACGGCATCTTCTTGGACCGCCTGAGGGGGTTAGGTATCGGGGGCACTGCATTGCAATGGTTCCGGTCCTTCCTCTCGGGTAGGTCCCAGAGGGTGCTGCTCGGAGACAGTAGCTCCAGGAAGAGAGACGTCACTTGTGGGGTCCCTCAGGGGGCTATTTTATCCCCGATGTTGTTTAACATCTATATGAAGCTGCTGGGTGAGATTATATGGAGTCATGGTGCTGGGTGTTACACTCTCCTCCAGTGACTGTGTTCGCAGTCTGGGGGTGCTCCTTGACTTGTCACTCCTGATGACAAATCAGGTAAATGCGACAGTCAGGAGCACCTGTTATCAGCTTCGGCTGATACGTCAACTGCACCCTTTTCTGGAAGTAAGGGATCTTGAGACTGTTGTGCACACGCTGGTAACCTCACACTTGGACTTCTGTAATGCGCTCTACATAGGGCTACCCTTGTGCTTGGTTCGGAAACTACAACTGGATTTGTAGTGCTTGGTTCAAAACATGGCAGCCAGGCTTTTGTCAGGAACATCTAGGAGGGACCATATCACTCCGGTTTTGAGGTCCCTCCACTGGCTGCCTATTGGTTTCCAGGCCCAGTACAAGGTGTTGGTTATCACCTTTAAAGCCCTAAATGGCTTGGGTCCAAGCTATCTCAGAGACCGCCTCTTCCCATACAATCCTCCCCGCGCCCTCCGGTCCTCTGAGAGGAACCTGCTGCAGCCTCAAAAATCTAGGCTTGCGGTGACCTCCCAGAGGGCTTTTTCTGTTGTCGCCCCTAGGCTCTGGAATGACCTGCCAGACGAGATCCGTCAATTAACATCCTTGGACAGCTTTAAAAAGGCTGTCAAGACGGATCTCTTCTGGCAGGCCTTTCCAGACTAAAAAAAACCCTGCCTCAGGATCTTGGGATCTCCCCCCTCCTTAGGAATGTCTCCATAGTCCCCTTTTCAGAACTGAAGTTGCAGGGGTTTATCGGTTTGCATTATTTCTATTGTTTTTAATTTGTCATTGTTTTAAATTATAAATTGGTTTTAATTGAGATGTAGTTTAATAACTTTTTAAGGGGGGGGAGGGAATTATATTGTTTTAAGTTGTACGTATTTTAGTGTTGTAAACCACCCGGATTGGCTTGCCACAGGGCGGTATATAAATAAAAATTATTATTATTATTATTATTATTATTATTATTATTATTATTTAAGACAAGAGATCTATCTGTTGGTCTGAGATCAGACCCTCTTCCTCTTCCTCCTATCTACTCCCATGACTCTCTGGGCACATGCTCTGAGACCACCCCATTCTGGTGTCAATACCTCCACAGCTATTTTTCTATCTATACAATATTTACTTCAGATGTAGCAGATTATAGGGAGCATATAACTCCCTTGGTGAAACAGCTTCACTGGCTACTGGTTCATTTCTCAGCACAATTCAAAGTGCAGGTCATGACCTATAAAACCCTATATAGCTTAGGTCCAGACTATTTGAAAGAGCACATCTCCCAGGATGAACCTGCCAGAGCTTTTAAATCATCAGGGGAAGGCTTTGTCTTGGTCCCACCACCCTCCAAAGGCTTACTTGGTGAGGACATGAGAGACAGCCTTCTCAGTGGCTGCTCCCATCCTCTGGAACTCCCTTCCATGAGAGGCTAGGCTGGTCTCCTCCCAGCTTTCTTTTCTCCAGTAAGCAAAAGCATTTTATTTAAGCAAGCTTTTAATGGTTAAGCAGGGAAGGTTATAATTTAGATGTGTATTTTTATCTGTTCTTAATTTTTATATGATTTTAAGCAATTTTTTAGTGTTTTAATGTGATGATTTTAAATAGTTTTTAAAACTGTTTGGTAAATGTTTTTAATTTATTGTTTTGGAAGCCATCTCGGGTCCTGTCCTGGGAGAAAGGTGGCATATAAAAAAAGTAAATAAAATAAATAGATAGATAGATAGATATTGTATCACATACCTCAGACACACATAATAGGAGACTGGCAAACTAGACCAGTATTTATTAATTGTTAACTTCATAGTTACTTTGACTGTTTTCTTGTTCCCATGAGAAATGACGAGTGAAAACAATGATATATCTGACTCCTTTCAGCCTTTTTAACATTACAGAGTTAGTTTGTCTGGTAGTTTTTACAGACTTGTTGACATTATACTGTAGATTACTTGACATGACATTAAGCACTTCTAGTTTTCCTTTCTCATAGTTTTGTGGCTTTGTAGTTTTAACAATTCATAGATCCACAGATTGTTATAACAGCAAAATGCTGCCTGTGAGGTGTTAACCATGATAGACACTACAGCTATCTCGTATAACTTTTTTCACAGGCCAGACCTCTTGGTAGGAAGAACTTATTTATTTATTTATTTATTTCATCATTTATTTACAATATTTTCATCCCACCCCATATCACAATATCTCTGGGCAACTCACATTAAAATCAAATGTAATTTGTGTTTGGGTTCTCTAAAGGGATGGTACCAGATGATCTAGTGACCTAAAGACTCTTTGAAGTAAGTAATATTTGCCACAAATTAAGGTGTAACATTGTAAGCAAATCTCAAAAGAAATCCCTGAAGAATAACATGTAAGCAAACCCTAAAATGGATTTTTGGGTTGGGTGTAGTTTTACTGGGCCTAAATACCCTAAAGACACCTGATCCTGTCTGCTCTTGGAAGTTAAGGAGGATCAGACCTGGTTAATACTTAGATGGGAGACCACAAATGAATATCAGGTGCTGTACAGTATATTTCAGAGGAATGAATTGTCAAAACTATCCCTGAGTATTCCTTGCCTAAGAAAACCCTATTAAATTCATGGGGTCACCATAATCTGACAGATAGCTTGAAGACACATGCACACACATTGTTTTTGCAGGAATTCTCCATCCTGTAGTCCACCAATGTGTTTTAAATTTACAAAGTCAGAGTGCATTTTGTAAGCCTAGGAAATTTATGTTTTTGGAATACAACTCCTGGCCAGGTTAGCCAGTACAATTCTAGGGGTACATTTTCCAGGCTTTGGGTTCTTTTAACAGTTGTAGCATAAATCTTCTCTTAAGTTGGTCTTAATGGGCACTCTTGCTGAAAAACCTAGCCATGGCCTTACTAGAAGAACTTACACTCTGCTCAGTCCAGTATTTTTGGGTAGAATCCCTGCAACCAGTTGGTGCTGGGTGGCCCACTTGAAAACAGTCAATGAATTTATTCCAGCCCACATTCTACCTTCTGCTTACCTTCACTCTTGATTTTGGGAAATATTCAGAGACATCCCTGACTTGTTCTGCACAGCTACTCATAGAAGGCATGAATCAACAAGGGACAAATATAGAAATAAACACAGTTTTTTCTAGCTTTTATAAACTCTGTTATATCCATCCTGCCGTGGTGGTTTCAACCAAGAAATCTTTCTCTTCATATTCAGAACCCAAAGAGAGGGGAGAGAAAAGGAAACTATATTGCAGTGCTGGTAGAATATCATAGAATCATAGAGTTGGAAAGGTCCACCAGGGCCATCCAGTCCTCCACTACCACTACCCTGACATGCAGGAAGACACAATCAAAGCATTCCTGACAAATGACCATCCAGCCTCTATTAAAAAACTTCCAAAGAAGGAGGCTCCAAGACACCATATTCCACTGTCAGACAGAAAGAGAAGCTGCTACTCATTACTCCCCCTAACACACATTTATGCTTCAGTTCTGGATCATCTTTACAGTACCTTTTAACACAGCTGTGAATCTCTCAGCTCTGGTAACCTAGATGCAAATGCTCCAGATGTTCTCACTCTCTACTATTGTGCAGTTAGCTTGTACTCCCAGGCTATCTTCCCAGCACAGTTTCTCTTTACTCCCAAGGCTGTTACATTCCAAACAAGATACATATTGGTTGGTATTAACAGATAATGAATGTGTTTTCCCCTTTGTGTTGGTGTACTTTATTGAGGGAAAGGGTAATCTGGAATGACACCAAAACAGGAACCAGATAGAACTAAATTCCGTTGCCCATTTTTTTATTTCCTTTTTAAAGGAAGAAACTTTAACTGGCCATCCTTCCATAGCAATACAAAAACATAGTACTTTAGATTTCAAAAGGTTCTACCTAATGTAACCCGCTGGTGGCTTCCATTTCAGAGAGGCAGTGAATCTTCTTTGAAGGTGATAAATTCATTTTGGAGATAATGTTTATCACTTTGGAGAGCTCCTTTAAATTTCAGAGTAAGACCTAGAGTGGATTCACCACCCCAATGACATGGAACATATCACTGTTTTCACCCTCAAAAAGATGTGTCCTGTATCTAAAACAACCCTAGAGATATATTTTTTTTTGGAAACTACCAAAAAAAGGGAGATTTTACAAACCCCAGAAATGGTTTGTTTCATCAATCAATCAACATCTTCAAATTTTTAACCAATAGCAAAATAAAATAAAATAAAATAAAATAAAAATACAGTGAACTCTTGGTATCTGCTGGGATTTGGTTCCAGGATCCCCACCCCACCCTCATGGCTACCAAAATCTGTGGATGCTCAAGTCCCATTATATATAATCGCATAGTAAAATGTGTCTCTTATATAAAATAGCAAAATCAAGGGTTGCTTTTTGGAATTTATATATTTTAAAAAATATTTTCAAGCTGTGGGTGGTTGAATCTGTGGATGTGGAGGGTCAACTGTAATAATCATAATTAGAATATTTTCCATGTAGCCACCGGAAACCTAGAAACTTTGCTGGGATTTCATTCATATAGTCAATATACAAGTGCCCTTAACTTCATTGTATATTTTCTATAATTCTCTCTAAGCCAGATACAAAAATCAGACATGTAATAATATGGCTCAGATCCAGGCTATTTGGCAGACCATCTCTCCCTGCATGAACCAGCCTGGGCTCTGAGGGGTGAAACAGATGAGCAAAATAAAACCATTTCCAGCTGCTTTGAAGGTGGGGGTTTTAGATGATGCATGCCTCGAAAGCAGCTGAAAACCTAAATGATGTGATGCTCTGGGGCCTCCATGATTGTGCTTTGCCAATGTATCACTTGGCACACCAATGCCCTGTACAGGCAGAGCATCGCACGTGGGACTCTGTGACCAGTCAAAGGGGCAGCCAACCAGTGGAATGGGCAGAACATGGCAGGTAACTGGAGGCATCCAGCAGCATGGCTTGACACCCCACCATGTAGTCTCCCCATGAGTATTTGGCCCACCTTGGGAGTGGGCCATGCAGACAACAGGGGTTCAACCTACTTTCAGAAAAAAAGCAGCTAGAATCTGCTTTTTCTTACCCATCTGCTCTGGTCCTGAGATGTCCCACCACCATCGCAAACACAGTTGGTAAGGACATGAGAGAGGCCTTCTTGGTGGCTGCCCCTAGACTCTGGAACTCCTTTCTCAGGGAGGCCAGAATGGCCCCTGTTTTGTTCTTCTCTCAGTAGGCTAAGACATTTTTGCTCAGACAGGCTTTTAAATAGAAAGTCTTTAAAGAATGGGCTATGGCGTTTTAGTGTTTTGATTGCACTGTTTTTAAGCACTTTTATCTTTTAAAACTGTATTTCATTTTTTTAAATGAGTGATATGGTTTAATTCTGTAATAGTTTGATTCTATTTTTATGCTCACTTTTGTATGTTTTTAATTGTACTGTTCTTTTGAAATTGTAAGCAACTTTGAATCCCAATTTTTTGGGAAAAGCAGGATGATGATGATGATGATGATGATGATGATGATGATGATGATGATACAGTTTAAAAGAGATAGACTGGGGAAAGATAGCCATAGCAGAAAACAAGAAGAAGATGGGGACAATAGCTGTATAGCATTTTTTAAAGACAGGGGAGTCCAGAACCTAATTCATTGCATTGGTGAGGCTAGGCTAATTGGGGTGGACAGATGGTTGTAGGCCAAGGTGGATATGTATTGAATCAAAGGGTAGGAGAAGAGAAAGCATATATTAGAACAGCAAAGCAAATGGTTTACAAATGGCACATCTTTTTTGTGCAGAGGGAGGAAGGAGCCATGGTAATATTCACAATCTCTCTTGAATGTATGGGCATTCAGGGGATTTAATGCAGCTTCTAAAAGGCTGAATTGAAACAGAAGCAGGAACAAAACACAGTGGGCATGGGAAGACATATCATTCTG
Organism: Phrynosoma blainvillii; assembly: GCA_026167975.1. Lineage (NCBI taxonomy): Eukaryota > Metazoa > Chordata > Lepidosauria > Squamata > Phrynosomatidae > Phrynosoma > Phrynosoma blainvillii. Next base: position 241,420,193 of record JANUYF010000002.1, read on the forward strand.
TCACAGGAAATATCCAGTGTGCCCATCATTGGCAGACTGTGATCTAAGCAAGAGTACTCTGCTGGTAGACCATTTGTGCAACAATGTCTAAATGAATGAACATTTAATGTCAGAGAAAACATGTGAGTGAAAAAAATCTAGGGAATACCCATCTGTTCCTCCTCCTCTTACTTCTTTACTTATGTAAATACTTCTCCCGGGCTTCATCTTCAGTGCAGAAATAATCCAGTTTGACAACACTTTAACTGCCATGGCTCAATTCTATGGAATTCTGGGAAGTTTTGCTTATCCTTTTAAAGTTACAAAGCACACACACACACCCTTTGAAATATCACATTGGCTTATTCTGAGTCCAAAGCAAGTTACTGCAGCACTAACCACCTTTTTTCATTTCATCATCATTTTCTCATCTTTTTATGTAATATGTTACAACTTTCTCAAGGTTGAAGGCAGACTCATTTATTGATCATAAACAGCACTTCATATGTGTATTAATGAAACTGATAATTTTGGTGACGACTAGCATTCTGGCAGAATTCACAGCTAACACAGACCTGGATAGCTGTATCAGAGTTCCCATACAAAAACAATTGTTGGTATACTGTGTCAGATTTTGGGGCTTGCCAGTGGAAATTGGTTCCTTTCCCAGTACTGCTTAATTCTGTATTTGTTCCTTGTTCAGTCAGACTAGTATCCACCTTAAATCAGTCTTTGCCATCAAATTCTAAATTATATGAGCCATGGCAGTTTCCATTACCAGACTTTTTGTGAAAACTAAACTAGCAGTCTACAGTGCAAAGGACGAAGGTGGAAGAAGACTGATGATCTTACTTCTACTAATGTGCCAAAAATGGGGATGCATTTGTTCAACATTTTAGCTTTCCATAAAATGCATCTTCTGGAATGTTTCATACCTCTTCACAAAAAATGTGAAACTGTTTATAAGGGTGGAAGGAGTTGGGGGCCGGTGGAAAGATCCAGGGGGGCAGTGAGGGAAAAGAAGGTGGCAGGGAGATCTTCAATCAAAGTATTAGTATGCAAGAAAGACAAGGGGAACCAGCAGCTTAGGACTATGGTGGGGATGAGGGTTGCATGAAACTTCTTTTCAGAATCCCTTAAAAACACCATGCAGCACTGCTGATTGTTTTGTGTGTTGGTGTCGCCCATATAAGCTCACTCCCTTAGTCACGTCTTTTGCTAGTAGTGGTGGTGGTGGTGGTTGGGAAATTCTTGTGAGGCTTGAGCACACAGCATAGCTTCTGTGGCTCACAATGGTGCCATTTTGGGACAGACCGATTGACTGACTGGAATGTAGAGTTAGAACACATGATGGAGAAAGAAGTGGCAGAAAAAAATGAGATTTCAAATCTGAGACCCTGCTTAAACTCTGAGTTTTGCCAGGACATGGCTGGCAGGTTGGAGCTGCACTGCTGTTTCTGCTTTCTTTCATTGGACAGGCAAGAGAAAAGGCAGCAGCAGAAATAATGTGGTGGGAAAGGGGCACTTGAGGCTGTGTGGGGAAGACATGTCTTTGTGGAAGGAGCAGGAGGAGTATCTGGAGTTGATTCTTGGAAAGAGTCCTTTGCCTTGAAGTGGCTCCTATAGTTAAATATTTCCCTTCACCCATTTATACCAGTCTCCTGTCCAGGTCATGTGGCCTCTATAAACCCTCTACACACCCACCAGCTGCACCCATTTTCATCATAATGAAGGTTTGACAGTCCTGCCTTGCTGGAAAGAAGCTTCTCCTTTTGCATCTGGTCATCATGGGAACAGCAACCAAGCAGCTGGCTGAGCAGTGAGCAAGAGGCCTCTTGCCCACACTGTACTTTGCCACGAGGCTGGCATGGGCGAGAAGCTTCTCGGTCACTGATTACCAGCCAGCTGCTCAATTGCTGCTTCCACAGTGACTGGGTGCAAATGGAGCTGCAAATGAGAAGTGATCAAGAAGCCTCTCACCTGCACCAGCCTTTTCCGCAAGGCAGGCATGGGTGTCAGGCTTCTGTCAGGCCAGCTGCTCAGTTGCTGATGATAGGGTGACTGGGTGTAAAGGGAGCAGCAACTGAGACTGGTTGTTTTGAATTTGTGGTAGAACAATAGAGATAATATCAAGAAATATACATAGGCACTAGGGTTGTTGCCCAAGAGGAAAGGGGGTGAAAGTTTGGGGACCATTGGGCTACATGATGCCATGTTGTTAGTGTATCCACTATGTACTTCTTGACAGGCAAGGATGATGCAGTGAATAAGCCCTTCTGACAGAGGGGAGGAAGATAGCAGTAAATAGATATGAACATGTGCATGAAAGAAGGACAGTTAGTGTTTGTCCACTACCCCTCCACTGAGTCTTGTGAATGGTAGTGTAATGGAGTCACTGGGCAGACTTGATTTCCCAACAGTCAATCTTGGTTTGGGCTGGCTGTGGGGAAGGGGCTGTCAGGGAACGAGTAGAAATAAAAGGGAGGAGTAAATGATGGTTAACAGGCAGTTGGAGTTCAGTGAGTTCAGTGCAGAGTTCACTTGATTTTGTTCAGAGTTCTGCTATAGACTGGGTAGAGGCAGATGATTTAAGTCAGAGTTCTATTCAGGGAAGTTCAGGGAAGAGAAATTGAGTGGGGAATTGCCTGCTACTGTTGAATTATTGTAACCATATCAACTTGGAAACTATTCTACTGAAGCTACATTCTTGCTACATGTTATTAAATAAAGATAAGTTTGTTTTTTGCAAAAGAAGCCTCTGCCTGAGTGAATTCACAACCATATAGGCACATAAAACACCGCTACCAAAGATATAAAACTTATAAGAGGAAGACACTAGGGACCCAAGCCCTTATACATTTAGGGAAAGTGTATAAAGGGTGGGTGCTGGGCAGGTGTCATTAACGAGGGGCCTTCTAATGTCTCTCAGGGAAAAGGTAACCAGAAGGCATAGACAGAAGCCCTTTGTGATAGGTAGCTAACTTGCATCAAACTTCAAAATATAGTCACTAACCAGGTCTTTGGCAGCCAATTGATTTAATTAGGCCTAGTCAAGACAGTACACACTGTACACACTAGTTCATGCTTTGAAGTACTATTGCTGCTCTGTTTTCTTGGGGGATCCGTTCTGGACCCCCCTGCAAAAACAGAAAACTGCAAATATTCAAGCCCCACAGGCTTGAATGGGGGTGCACGCCCCATTTTATCCCCCTCCATTTTCCACCTGCAAATGGGCAAGGAACGTGGACTTCAAGTCCACAAAAATGGATGGGCAACTATAATTTCTCTTCTAATCTAGTGAGCAAGGGAACATGCAGCAGTTTAGCACAGTAGGTTCCAAATCTGACTCCATAGCCAAGGATAAGGACTCTCCTGTTCCTGTGCAGGAATGCCATAAACTCGCCTTTTGTCCTGCAAAATGTAAGACCACCCCAGCAAATCCCAGCTTAGGGTTTTTTTTGGGGGGGGGGTTGTTTTGTTTTGTTTGTTTGTTTGTTTGTTTTTTTAAAAAAAAAACTATGGAAAAGCCCTAGTGCAGAACCAAGAAATTGCCTTAAAAAGCCCTCCAAAAGAATGGAATGAGGGGATGTGCAGACACAACAACCATTAAAACTTAAGAAAGTATATCATAAGAACTCACACTTCTTTACACCAGTTTGGAAGACCCTGAAATTTATGAGAATACTCAGCAGGTTAACAAAGTAATAATGACAATGCCTCTCAAGTTGGATGTCTATGAATTCTGCAAACAGGGCAGGATAATAAACACCTCATTTGGAAGCATCCATGGAAGGAGAAGGTCCTTCAGCATGTGTGTGTGTGTGTGTGTGTGTTGCTTGAGAGCAATGAAAGCAGAAAATCAATGTCTAATTTGCTCACATAGGTGCAAGCAATTGGAAAGACTATCCCACTCTGATGTGAGAATCACTCTTTCCTGATAAACAGTGCAGCTATCCATATAACACATAAAACTTATTTATAAAATTCCTTTTTAATCAACATTGATGATTCTATGTGCAAATGAGCCAACTCTTTGGCAGAGGGCTGGATGCAGCTGGGGTAAGTCATCCAGCAAGTAAAACAAAAAGTGGACAAAAAAAGGCACAGGACATTCAAGTTGACCTCATCAATGGAGGCATTCAAAGCAGGTGGGCATCATCAGCCCACAAGTAGTAAACTCCTTGGCAGCTTTTGAATTGAGAAAGCATTCAGGAAGAGCATGAAGGGGAAAATATGTTCCCTTCTCTGGCAATGCTGTGTAAATGTTACATTCAAGTGCAGCTTCAGATTCACTCCAGGCTGCATATACAGCCTTTCCATTTCAGTTCTCCCCTCCATTCAGCCTTATTTATTTTGCTAATAGTTGAGAGCTGACATGAATACTCACAAATCCTGGAGAAGTTTCCAATGTCACCATTTGGTTTCCAAACTGCAAAGCAAAATTTGAACCAGCATTAAGGGGTTTCTCCTTAATGCATGCATGCATGCATGCAGGCACTAAAGATTTGCATATACAGCTGATAGGCTAAGCCTCTCTTGATAGATTTAATTCTGATAAGGTGACAAAGCTCAAACACTAATGATCACAGCATGTTTTCTATCAAAAGCTGTGATAGAATTTTCTTCTGCTCCTGCTAGGAACTTCTTTCCTAACAGAGGCTAAACTTGTGCCCTCCCTGGTCACCCATCTGGTGACAGGCAAAAAGCTTTCCAGTTATTGTTTCAGTGGACCTTTAGGAACTGATTTCTCATGTGAAAAGTGCTTCTAATAATATGCTGTACTGTCTATATTTGTTGTTGTTTTTAGTGGGTATGCTTTTAAATTGCTTTTAAATTTTATTTATAGTTCAATTATATTTTAACATTGGGAATGTTTACATGTATAGGCATGCCTCATTAATACAATCTTTGACAAAGAAGCTACTTTTTATGCTCATTCAACTCTACCTCCTTTTCCTCTTCTGAGTAGCTGGAATTTTTTAACAGCATCAGCACTGGGAAGATGGTGAAGAAATTGGTCTGCAGTAGCATGTCTTCAGTAAATAATGCAGTAAAAATGTAATTCTAATTTAGCAATTCCTCTGAAGACATGCATGCTTGCCTACCATAGGGTAAGGTAAATATCAGCTGCCTTAAGAATCCCTAACTGAACACATAAAAACAGCAAAACAGAGAGGTAGACCTACCTCACCAGCTATCCCTAGCATATTTTAAAAAACTAAACAAACCCATAGATCTATATGTTTGGCAACCAAAATGGATATCATGAAAAATGTGAGGGTAGAGGTGGGAAAACCCCATATCTGGATTCATTTTGTAAGAAGAAACTTTCAAGTAGGCTGGTAGTTTCATTTCACACATGTATATTGATAGTTTTGTATTAAAAGTTTGCTGAAACTTGCTGAACTGCTCTACTTTTTCATGGTGCAGGAATCTACCCCTATTCTTTCCATGTTATTTCTGCTTCTAGTACCAAATTTTCTGTTAAAGTAATGCCTAGGAACACATCTGTTTTGTTAACTGAGGTATACTGGTACTTGCACTACCCTTGGAAGACACTTTGAGTCTCAGGGCTGGGGAAAGGGTAGGATATAAATGAATGAATGATACTAATAGCAATAGTAGTAGTAGTTACAGTGCTGGTTAATATAAAGCAGGGGTAGGCAACCTTTCCCCTTTAAGGGCCGAGGGACTTCAGCTCCCAGAAGCCTCAGCCATGTTGGCCAATAGTCCCATGTTGGCCAATAGCTCCTGGGATTCTGGGAGCTGAAGTCCCTCGGCCCTCAAAGGGGAAAGGTTGCCTACCTCTGATATAAAGTCTTCTGTAGGAACCTCTGGGGGTTCACAGGAAATCATTTTTGAGATGCCAAGATGCCGGAGGTATAGCCTGGTTCCCCTCACCCCCCAATAGAGCAATTTAACATGGCATTAGCTGGATTTCTTTTTCTCTTGATTCTCTGGAAAATTAACAAGACTGTTGATGGGTTCTAGGATCTGGTGCCCTGGATGCCTTGAGAGCTCCTGGTGCTATTTGCAAAGAGAGTGGGACGTTAGGACCCATTACAGATTTACAGAAATCGAAGTCACTCTTCCCTAGCCATAGCCAGTTTTCTTCCTAGAATCTGGGAAACTGTCAGCCCCAAGCATGAGACAGTTCATCTCTTCCCGAGTCAAAGACCTCACACTTCTTTCTCTCCTTTCTCTCTCATAGAACCAAAGAAGAGTTGGAAGGGATCCCAAGGGCCAAGTTGATATTGGGTTCAACCTCCCACCATGCAGGAATAGAAAATTCCCCCTTCATCAGAGGACAAGATGCCTTCTGCTGCTGCTTTTCTTCCCATTCCACTTACTTTCCCTTCCTGATTTAGCCCTGTTTCCTTCTCTCCTTCCACCTTTCTCTTCCCTACTGCCAACTCACTTTAGAAGCATTTAGTGATGACTGGTGGCTTTCGAGTCAGAGGGTAGTGTTAAACTATTTTGGGCAGACTGCTCACATGCTGTATTGCTCCTTTAAACACCAGAATAAAACCAGCTGTGGATTCACCACCTCACTGATATGGAAGTCCCGTGCCCCTTGGGGAAGCATTCAACTATTTCAGTTACTCTCTATCCCACCCTGCAGTCTTGTCTCCCATTTTGGGAGAAAGGTGGGACATAAATCCATTACATAAATGAAAGGAAATGAAATAACCCAGAAAAAGCCTTGCCACCTATGGTTTGTGAAGGGGACCAGACCTCTGGAGGGTTTGATACACATCTGAATTACACAATGACAGTTGACAGCAAATGAAGACAGCAAAAGAGGTGACAGCAAGTGAGCTTGCAACAGAGAGGTTAAATTTCTCCAAGACAGTATTCCACACTACTAGCAAATTTCCCTGATTTTTGCATAACAGACTGTGGTTTCCTTACACTCGGAAATGTGGGAAAGAAATAAAATAAAATAAAATAATAAAATAAAATAAAATACTCTTTCAAGGAGCCTTAGAACAAGCCATGATATTTCCTTGGCCAAACACTGAGGGTGAAGAAGTGAGATACTCAAGCCCTCTGGGGCATTTTGGATAAAGGTCTGTGCTGTAATTAGCTCTTCCACCAAACCTTTTCTTTAAGTAAAGCTGGTTGCGGGGGGGGGGGGAGGAATATTCACTTTTGTTGTCTCTTCTATCTTAAAATCCTTCCTGGAGATCCCAGGGAGCTGATTATGAAAACATTCAGGAAAAAAAGAAAAGAAAACAAGAATCTTCATTCAAAGCAGAAACATATTTCAGTCCTGTTTAAGAGATGTTCATGGGAGTGAGTAGACATTAAGTCTAAGGATCAGGGCCAACCCAAAACATTTTATTGCCCAAAGTGAACAAGATGATATTCTCTTCCATCCAATGTTCAAAAGGTGAGTGGACCAGTGATTATTGTTTCCCCCCACACTGGCAGTGTTCACCATGTACCTAGAGGCATCCTAGAATATGGAGAGCAGGATATGAGGTGCACACGCACCACTATCCTTCCATCTTTTGCTCTTGCGCCTGGCATGTGCCACTGAAGTGACTGCTTTCTTCTGCTTAATGGTAGGACCAGCCCTGTTAGGTCTGGAGATAACTGGAACATTATTTGTGTCAGGACCCTCCCAGCTGCTCTCTCATTTTGGAATACTGTTATGGGGAAAAAGAAGTAGCCAAAGGGTACAATGCCTCACACTATGAATAGGCAGTTCTGATTGTAGCTGTGAACCCACTGGGAGAACAGTATACCCACCACAACTTTTAGATACTCACTGCCTGTTTCAAATGCTCATTGTGCTTTCCACATACTATCCCTGGTTTTGTCCTAGTTCAAACTCTGGGAAACACATTACTCTGTTTTCTGTGCCTGCTTCATCCTAGTGAACAAACTGAAATTCAGCCAGTTTCCCGGGTTAGATGTTGCAGGAAATTGCTTTAACATAACTCGGGCTCATTCCCACTATGATTTGAAGTGATTTGCTGATCACTGTATATGTACCTTGTCCCCACAGGGAACGGTTTCAGATACGACTGCGATCGCTCTGACTCGCTTTGAAGTGAGACAAATCCAAAAAAGTGCACTTTTTCAAAAGCAGTTTTTGGGGTGGTTCTTTTGAAAAGAATCGATTAGCAAGCATATTTAGCAAGTGGGAACAATGGACCTGAATCACATCAAACTGGAGGGGAGGGACTAATGGCAGAGGGTTGGGAAAGGGTGTAACCTATCCCTACCAGGTTTTTGAGAAATCCACCATTCTCCCCTCCCTTTCCCAGAACCTGTCTTACATTCCAACCTTCTGTCCAGGAGGAATTCCAAAATGTCCTCCATTCTGAGCATGTCTAGGAAGCATGAATTTATATGCGTGTTTTTAGCTTTTGTGCGTGTGTGTGTGTGTGTGTGTGTGTGTGATGTCCCCCATTTTTGCTGGCAGGTTCTCCATTTGGCTTTCAGCTCTTATTTTGGTCATGTTCTACTTACTCCCCTGAATGTCCTCCATTCTGAGCATGACTTAGAAAATGGAGGACATTCAGGGGAGCTTTGGTCTTTGGGTTGGAAATGTCTTCCATTTTGAGCAGGACTAAAAGGCATGCATTGACATTCCTAGCAATGTTTTGGGCTTTGATTTGGGGGTGTCCTCCATATATATATTTTTTCCGGGACAGTCCTCCATTTGGGGGGGGGGGGTGCCTGGTCCTCCCAGCCCTCCCTTCCCTCTTCTCCCTCCTTACTTGCATCACCGATGACATGTAGATGTGCATCATATGATTGACATTTTTTTAAAAAAACAAAAACAAACCCACCAGGATTGAGTGCCAAGTGGGAGCGATAATCATGTCAAAAAAGAGATGAATGCATGGAATAAGGAAATAATTTGTTTCAATAGTGGGAACTACACATCGTCCTGAATCAATTAAGTGACCCAGTGTTAATGCAACTCACAAACTGGATTAAATGCAAGTGGGAATGAGCCCTAAGATAGACATGTCGAGGACAAAAAAGTGGGAGCAAATCTTTAACCAAGGTTTCTCAGCCAGGGTCCCCAGGAGCGCTAGGTTTCCATGAGATGTTGCTAATGGTTCTGTCAGAGACTGTGACTGAAGGGGGGAAAAATAAACTTTTTTGAAAGCTGTAAATTTTTATGCAGAGGTTCCTGAGACCTAAAAATTATTTCAAAGGTTCTTCCAGGGTAAAAAGGCTGAGAAAGGCTGCAAGTTGTTCTGAAAGCAAGGACTGGTGTGTTGTATTGATTACTCTTAACACAACATATACTGTATAATGCTATAATCTCTTTCTCATGTCAAGTCTATGATAGAGTTCTATTTGCAGCATCATTGTGCCAAAGAGGTTAACTAGAAATAAAGCAGCCACCTGCAGTTTGACTCCATCCAAATGACTGAGTATCCATGGGGCATATTATTAAATGATGCAATGCCCTGCCTGTGCCAGGCAGCTTCTCTGCCAAGGACCTGGCATTCCTCACAATGGGTCAAACAGAAAAAGTACACAAATAAGAACTTCAGATGAAAGGAGATTATTTATTGTATCAGCTCCTCACCCTGACCACTCAGTGTCTAGTGGTTAGAGTTCTGTCTTCCAGTTCTCCATCTATTCTATCAGGAGGTCTAACCCTCAGATCATCTTTCTGTGGGCCATGTTTCTATCCTGTTAAGACCACTGGCATTCTGTTTATCTTTTGTTAGGGATGAACCCATGGTCTGGTGGCATGGCTTCAGTCAGCACATTGCAGGGGGACCATGTGCTAGGGATGTACATTTTCAGAAATTTCATTCTGGCCAGCAAGAACATATAATTGTACAATTTTTCTCCTTACTGTGAGAAAGTCATTGAAAATTGTGCAATTTTGGAAGACAATTTGCAATTCAGGACTTATACACACACATGCATTTGGGTTTTTTTGTTCAGAGAAAGGCAAGTTCCCTGCAAAAAATCAGCAATGATATTTTCTATACAGAAATGTTATTTTACGTGCAGGAAATGTTATTTTCTAAATAGGAAACATATTTTCAGCACATAAAATGTCATTACCTTCATGGAAAATGCACATTTAGCATCCTCATCAGGATTTCCTAACACTTAAGGAATCCACTTTTCAACCATTTTATATATATATATATATATATATATATATATATGGACATTGTTTCCATTACTATCATAGGCAGAAAGGACAAGTATATTATTCCATTTTTAGAAAGGTTGGAAAAAGTTGTGATTGTTGTTTCTGTTGTTGCTGTTATTATACCCATAATTTCACAGCCAGTATGGCCAGTAGGGAATAACACTGAGAGATTCAAGAACTTGTAGTTGAAAAAAGGTAACTTTTCCAAACTCTGCATTTTTCTTTCATGTGTACCTTTCCTTTCCTTCAGAGAACTCAAGGCAGTGGACTGGATGAATCTTAAAAAGTTATCTTAGGACTGTTTTTATCTCAGCATTCTTTTTCCAATATTTTAGGAGTTAGTATTATATATATATATATATATATATATATATATATATATATATTATTCTTTGTTATTTTAAATTGTTTTTGCAGTGGCTCCTAGCTTCTTTAAAATCACACTCAACTTGATTTTATTGACTTTATTGTGTTGTATTTTGGATTTATATAAATCACCAGAGAACATCTGCTATTGGGTGAAGTGATGGATGAGTGAGTGAATGTTGTTGTGTGCCTTCAAGTAATTTCCGACTTACAGTGACCCTAAGGTGAACCGATCATAAGGTTTTCTGTGAGTGTGTGATTTGCCCAGGGTCACCCAGTGGTTTTCATAGCCAAGTGGGGATTTGAATCCTGGTCTCCAGAATCTTAGGCTGCCATCACATTTCAGAATTAATCCAGTTTGACATCACTTTAACTGCAATGGCCTCATCTTATTGAATCCTGGGATTTGTAGTTTGCTGTGGCATCAGAGTTCTCTGATAGAACAGGCTAAATATCTCTGATAACTACAAATCCCAGGATTCCCTTGCATTGAGTCATGGCAGTTATAGCGGTGTCAAACTGCATTAATTCTACAGTGTAGATGCAGCTTCAGTCCAACACTCAAGCCACCATGCAGCACTGGCTCCCCTTAATGCCTTACCATTACAATGACCCTTTGAGGTAAGTAATGCTATCTAGTAAGCTTCCATGCTGAACAAGGATTTGAACATGGGTCCTCCCAGCCATAGCCTGGTACTCTATACCATGTCAGTTCTCCTTTGTGATATTATTGCATCTCATAGAGTTGGCATCAATTCTTTCTTAGAGGTACAGCTAACTTACAGTACAAGCCACAATAGAATGAAACACACCATTGAATTTGTAATACCAACAGGATAACCACACCTGGACTTGAAGCCACAAGGAGGATATTTGCGTCAGGCAAAGGTTTGCTCTGGAGGCTTGCTATATAGCGGATACCATGTATGAAGGCTTCCCAGTGTGAGGTTTAACCAGCCTGAAGTGCTGAAGGAATTGTACATATAGCTCAATGCATGAAAAACAGATGTTGTGGTAGTGAATGTCATGTTATTCAGTTATCTATTCATGCAATTTTGATGAGGTTCCCATGTGCTCAGCAGCTGGCTCCTTAATGAAAGCAACTCCATAGCCTAGGAATACTTGGGCAACTTTAGTAACTGTGATCACAATACATCCAGATTGACAAAGGGTGTGTGTGTGTGGGGGGGGGGGGGGGATAATGTTGTTTTACTGAATACACCAATTTTATTGTGGGGTGATATATGCATTGCTTCTTTAATGTTAGACAGACTGTCAATTCCTCCCTAGGATATGTCCTCATGTCACTGAAAGGAGGGGAGAGTTTCATACATAGAATTTCAAATTGCAGAATTTGGCTTTGCTTGTGGGAAGGTTTCATACACAGTTCTCCCCATGTTTCTGAGAGCAAACTGTCTTTCTTTCTTTCTTTCTTTCTTTCTTTCTTTCTTTCTTTCTTTCTTTCCCTACACAGTATCAAGAAAATTTTGTGCTGCAACAGATGAAAGGTGATGAATACTGCTGTATCTTATCTTCAGAAAAATTGAAATAGACCTACAGAAATCCAGCTACCCTACAACTATCTCTTGCATCACAATTCATTCTGTCTTTTGAGTCTTAACAAGATACTGCACACGTTTTTAGTAACTTATTTTGAACAATGAGGTCTAGAATCTTGTTCTTAAAAATAAAACATTTTTTCCTCCATAAAGCTAGGTACATACTGTGGTGTTCTTATCATCTTGGTTCATATGCACAGTAGTGCTAGGAATGGGCCAAAAACAGCTAAAATGGAAAAGTCAGGGCTGCAGAGAATAAATTTGAGACTCAGTGAAAAAAATAATATAGAGGGCAGGTCCCCCCAGCTCTTTGCCAGTAGCAGATCTATGTGACAAGCAGATGCTATTAGTTGGTGACTATGGGACAGCTGGCAGTTGGTCACTTGTGTGACAAGGTGGTTGCTTTGGACCAAGCAGAAAAGATGTTCCTGACTGTTCATGAAGGGGGGGGGGGGATCCTAGGAAGGGGCTCTTCTCCCACCCTGTCATCCTGTAGTGTGGAAAGAGACTCTGGAAACTGCTGCCCAGAGGCCTGCTAGGGAGTATGACTCAGTATTCTTGATGGTAAAGAAGGTAGGTGGGTAGGTTGAATGCTTGGTAGATGGGGTGGGGAACAAAAACATATGCAGGCCCCCCTTTGGATTTTCAGACTCCTTTCTGGACCTCCAAGACCTCAGGGAGCATTCAAGACAGTAGACCTCCTTCTTTCCTCTCACTAGGTACAGGAAGAGAGAAAAGCATATTCCATTTTTAACTCAACAGATCTGCTGCAAGAACAAGCAACATGGAGCCCTCCAGATACTGTTGGACTGCAATTCCCCACATAGCCAATGGGGTGAAAAGTTGTCAATGAGATTAAGGTGAAGGGAGTTCCCAAGGAGATTAAGGTTGAACTGAAAGAAGGCAAAAAGCCAACAACATCTAGAGCAGGGGTAGGCAACCTTTCCCCTTTAAGGGCCGAGGGACTTCAGCTCCCAGAATCCCAGGAGCTATTGGCCAACATGGGACTATTGGCCAACATGGCTGAGGCTTCTGGGAGCTGAAGTCCCTCGGCCCTTAAAGGGGAAAGGTTGCCTACCCCAATCTAGAGGGCCACATGATGCCCAACCTTACCTAGTGACCACATAGCATAATTTCTAAATTCTTAAATTCAGTGCCATGATACTCTGTTGACAAGTTGACAGAACCTGAACAACCGAGAGAGAGAAATTACCATAGAAGATTGCATACAGGGATTTATTTATTTATATTTTTTGGTTAACTGAAATCACAAGGAAACTCAGGAATACACATTGCTGAAGGTTGTTCTATAGCACTGGGGAATATAAAATACCTCTGAACAAACACACCTCCAAAAAGCCTGAAAGATTCTAACTGATGATTATATGACTATTTGATAATAATGAGTTTGTAGAACACCTGTCCTCCAGAGGAAACTCCTTCCCAATTGTTTTCCATATGAATGAGAAATAGCTTCAGTAGTTTCAAGGAGCATAACTGTCAAATCAATAGCATTCATAATGTATAATACATAAACATCCAAGTGAAGTAAACATAATTATAAGACAGAAGCCAGGATCCTAATAATAGCATAGACATGCATAAGTTGCACTATACATGTGGGGTGAATTATTTGCCTTGGGGCAACATATATATTCTACTGATAGCAGCAGACACAGATTTATGCATACAGCAACATCATGCATTGTGTATCGTGCACTTCAGTTGATCAGTGGTCATTTGGGTTCCATATTGTACACTGCAGTTTCACAATGTGTTTTTCACAACAGCACCCAGTCATTGAGCTGTGTTGCACAATGTTGCTATTCTACTTGGTGATTGCATAGTGCTGGTGTAGCATATCTCCACATGCAAATATTTATGCTACACTGAAGAGATGTATTGCAGCTGGAATGTATAGGCCTCATTAATTGTTTCTGTCCCTGTTCAGACATCCAGGTTACTCCTCAACCCCAACACATGTGATGCCTTATCACAGTACAAAAGTAAGCCAAGACATAGTGAGAAAAAAGTGGCTTTCTGCTTACTTTTCTGCATGCCTTCAAAGTAATTCTCTTTCCAAGGGGGAGGGTTGTAAAAGTATGCCTTTTGCCAGGCTGGAAAAATCTGTTTGGCAAAAGGTATGCTTTATGACCATCTCACTCTGGAAGGAGAATGGAAGTGCTTTGAGAGCATGTGAAGAGGTAAGCAGAAAGTCATTCTGTCTCGTATCATAGCATACTTTTGTAATGTAATAAGGCTCCTTGTATCTGTGTGGAATATTTTCTGCCTATTTTTCCCTCCATATCTGTTAAACAATTAGATGAATAAGCTACTTCCATGAAGGCTACCATGGTTTAACTGTCTAGAAATTGTTGGGACTGTATAAAAATCCAAGCTCCTATTGAAGCATTTGCCACTGTAGACTTTACATTTAATGAAAGTGAACAAAGAAAGTCTCAATCTGTTATTGAAGCTTACTTGGACTTGTTGGGTCACCAAGTCTTCGGAGTCTCCCACTGGAGGTCCTTGAAATTCCTAAGACAAAAAGGAAATTGGTGTTAGTGATTAAACAGATGCAGGAATCAGGAGATGACAAGTAATAAGTATGGAAGAGCTTGCTTTGTCAAAAAGCATAATATCAGATGGACTTGAGATACTTTCCAAGTTTACATGTTATGAAAATGATTTAATATAATTCATGAAATATCTTGTTTGTAATCACACTGGCAGAATCCTGAATGGCATTGAGGGGGTATAGATCCTCAGTATTCTGATATAGGACAGAAAAAAAGAGCATCTCCTTTGGTTATATTGCACGTTCTAAAAAACAATGACTTCAGGAAGCTAGTAGTCCAGCCCTTTTTTACCTGGTGCTCTCTAGAGATATTGGACTACAAATCCCACATCTCGAGCCAGCATCATGGTAATTGCAAACTGATATATGCAAATGACACCAGAATAAAAAAGTCTGGAATAGCTAAACCCCAATCAGTCTCTCTTTCTCTCCCCTCCATCCCTTGTGGCAGTATCTCTCCCATCACTATATCTACTTTTTGGAAAAACCTTCGCCTGCTTGTCCTCTGTTCATTCACATATAGAAGACAGAGACAGATACTTCGTATTTACATATAAGAAAAACAAAAGTGCAGATCTCTTGTCAGGAAGAAGATCATCATGATTATAGAGCACAACCTTCTTTTACTTTGGGCAGATAGCCATACATGCAGGTATCCCTTGGATTATCAGTACTACTTGTGAATTATTCCTGGGATGCATCATGATTCCAGGTTTCCTGCCATGCAGCCATCACTAATCAATTGTCCCTGAACTTTGAAAAATATCTTTCTTCATCATGGCAGAAAGGTGTTTATAATCATGATAGAGAGAAATATGAAAGAGAGAGCAAACACCATGCAAATTAGCCAAAGTTAATGGCTATTGCTACTGGCAGTTCTATTCGGAAAAAGTGACTCATTCTATAAAAGCTTGCATGGCGCTATGTATGCCATGTGGCTTCTTCCACTTCCTCTAAAAAGTATTATTATTACTAAAATGGTAAATTAAGAAAACTATAATGTGTGGCTAAACCACTGGCCTGTTCCCATGGAGATTAAGGTTGTACTGAAAGTACTTGTGCTTCTCCAGTTTGCTTTTGTTAAAACTGAAATTAAACGTTTATTACATTGGGACAATTGGAAGTATAAACGCTGATTAATCCATGATAATCCTGCAATTACGCTAATGGTTTTCACACAATGTCGAGATGAAACATAATTAAATTGCCATTATTCCATGAATAACCAGGCAAGAAACAGCAGCAAATCATTCATGGGATTTTCCTGTGAATGACTTTGTGGCCTTGTTCCCACTGTGTTTTAAAGTTAATTGCAGATTGGGTTATATAACCGTTGTTCCCACTTGAAACCAGTTCAGAGCCTATTGAGCTCAGTTGCAATGACGATGAAACAAGCAAATGCAAAAAAACCCCCGCTGTTTCCTAACACTAGCTCTTTGGCAGTTCTTTTGAAAAGAATTGATTCCGAAGCATGCTCAACAAGTGGGAACGATGGATCTGAATTGGATCATATTGGAGGGGAGGGACTAATGGCAGAGGGGCGTTTACCATCCCGACTCAGTTTTTGGGAGATCCTCCATTTCCCCCCCTCAGCACTGTCTTTGTGCTTGTGTGTGTGTGTGTGTGTGTGTGTGTGTGTGTGTGTATATATATATATATATATAATACTGAATTACTGAATATGTGATCCATTGTTTTTGCAACTACTTGGTGGCACACTGGGTGATCGGGCTGACAGCAGCTCAGCAAGACAAGTAGTTGCAAAACCAATAGTCTGAATCTTCTTTCAATTTTTTTTTAAAAAAATTAGTTCCCAAACCAGGCTGCTCAAATGGGAAATGGTGTACTTTTGAGCAGTCTACTAAAGTCACCCTGCTCTGGCCCCTTCCTCACTGTGTTGCCGCTTGCATCACTGATGATGCGTAGATGATTGACGTGCATTTTGAAGTGATGCAAACTAGTGGGAATGACAATCATGCCAAAAAAGAAGTGATTACAAGGGAATAATGAAAAGATCCACTTTCATAGTGGGAATGATGGACCTTTTGGAATTGATTCACCGACATGGAGTGAAGGCAAATTGCAAACTGGTATAAATGTAAGTGGGAGTGTGGCCTTTGCTGTTTATTGCTTGGTTATTCCCTGGTTATTCATGAGATATTGATTCTTGTGTTAATCTCATTTTAATAGCATTTTAATGTCAATTGCATGATTGTCACGGGTTAATTACTGTTTAAACTCCTAATTTCCTTCTGTGTGATAAACTCCATAGAGTACAATCTACTCTAACTCTGAAGCACCTCTTCAAGGTCTCCAACCCCAGACTGAGGGCCATTAACTAGCAATGCTAAAGAACTGAGATTATGAACTTCAGCATCATTTTAGGCCCCCACATCACAGAGTTTTAACCATATAGAGCATGCATGGGGTAGGAAAAGATTATTAAACTGCAACTCCCATCTGCTGTAGTCAGAATAGCCAGTAATGGGAGATAATGGGAAGTGTCCAACTATATCAGGAGGGACACATAGTCCCCCACAATGATTCTGTGGATGCTCTGCCTCTCTCCCAAGAACAGCTGCCAGTAGTCAACAAGAAGGCAACCATTTTGTACATCCTTATTACACATGCTTCTTTGAAGCTTGAAATGCCCATTAGTTTTGGTAAAGCACACACATACACACACACACACACAAAACCATACCCCTAAATAAAATGGCATGGCAAGGGTTAGGGTTAGAATACAATCTGAAAATTCTGTTCATTTTTAACTTCTAATTGATTCAATAACTTTTTAAGGGGTGGGTGGGAGGTAATTTGTTTTTACTGTTGTACCGCATTTTACTGTAAGCCGCCCCGATTGATCTCAAAGGGGCGGGGTATAAATAAATTTTATTATTATTATTATTATTATTATTATTATTATTATTAAAATGCTCCTCAGTATTACCATGTTGAAATAGCACAGTCTAAAAATTAAAACAGAACCATCCAAGAACATTCCAGAGTATGACTATATATCACTTCTATACAAAATTATAGTTCTAGGGATGGCTAGCTGATTTGTGGCTGAGCAATATTCCTTCACACTTTATGACATATGATTTGGCAAACTCCCTCTGATTTTCCATGTTCAGCAATACTGATAACTGACTCCATTTTACTAGATATTTCTGTTTGATTCTAATCGTTTACTATTCTAATTTGGACTCTGAATCTGGCCTTTGGTAGCTCTAGGCCATTATGGAAGCCCACCTCTGACTTCAATTTGCCTTAGTCCAAGGAAAAAAGTGAACTCTGAAAATTACGTCTTCTGAAATATTGTCTTTTTCAGTACCCTGAAAAAGGTACTACATTGTAACTTTACAACATTCTAGTAAACACAAACATAGTAGTATTTTAGTTGTAGGTAAAAAGCAAGGGCTGCAGTTCTAGATCAGCTGCTTAGTAGATTTTCTCAGCCTGAGCACCCCAATCCTGACTTTTCAAGCACTGCAAACACTCCCCTCTTTCCAGTGATCTCTACTGCAATAGTCAGAAAGCAGAATTCCAATGATAATTCTTCCTTGTACCAGAGATCATGGGAAGTATCTGGAAACATCAGTCTGCTGTGTCCTGATCACCAGGAGAACAGATCCCTGTCACTGCTGTGTCCTATCAACAGGAGAACAGATCCCTATATAGACTGAAGGACTCTCATACTCTGTTGCAGGGATGCCCAAACTCCAAAGCTGTCCTGGAGGCAGGGAAGAGGAGGGGCAGCCACACGATTGGCGCCCCTTCCTCCTCCCGAGGTTGCCCTCAGAGCTGCCGGCCCTCTGCACGGCCGGCGCTCCGAGGGCAACCTCCCGCCGCAGCGTCCGGACACGCTGTGGCGGAAAAGTCAGTGAAAGTGTGCCACAAGCTTTTGCGGCGCACTTTCACTGACTTGTGAAAGGAGCGCTATTTTAGCGCTCCTTTCAGGGACAGGGAAGGTGCACCACAGGATCGAGGCGTGGGGATGCCTCGGTCCCGCGGTGCACCTTCCCAGGGCGGCCCCGTGCCGCCAGTCTGCTTCCCCCCCAAGTCTTCCCAGAGGTCCTAGTCAACTTGGTCAACAGTCAGGAATTCCGAGAGCTGAAGTCCTAAACATCTGGAGGAGTTTGGGGATTACTGCTCTACTGTATAAATAGGGATTATGAATATCAATCAGTCATGAATAATTGTGATTATGAACTCCAGTCAAGGTGTACAACTTATCATGGGTCATTTGGGATGGGGAAACCTTGGAATTGTAACTAATGGTATTTTTGTATTGGAGCAGGGTTAGTAGGTTAGTAGTTAGTAGTTAGTAGCAGGTGTTGATGTCTACATTCTGGAGGGAGGCAATGGCAAACTACCTCTGAGTATTCCTTGATTATGAAAATCTTATGAAATTCATGATTTTGCCATAAGTCAACAGGCAACTTGAAGTCATACAGGAGTAGGGAATTAGACAGGACCCAAGGTCTGCCTTGCTCTCCAAGCCCAATTCCATAAATTGGATTATGTCAGAGGACAACTTGTCCTTCAAGTCCTTCAAGATTTAATTGAACTGCTCCTTCAAATCTGCATGCAATTGACTAGTGGAGACATACAATATAGAAGCATCTCAAGCCATCTGAAAATGCTACATAAAGGGCCAGGGGATCTTATTGAATGGTAGCGGGATGGTACAAGAGAAAAACCTTTAGAATCAGGTGGAGGCAACTCCCAGAACTTGTTAACAACACATCTCTGGAAATCTGGTCATATTTCTCATTCAAAATGGTGGTGGTAGGGTGAGGTTTCTAGTTCAAATCCTGCTTAGCCATGAAACCCACTAGATGACCTTGGGTATGTAACATTCTCTTAACCTTAGGGGAAGACAATAGCAAACCTCCTCTGAATACATATTGCAACAAACAAACAAACAAACAAACATACAAAACCCAACCCCAAACCCATGATAGATTTGGCTTAGGGTCACCATAAGTCAGAAACAACTTAAAGGCACACAACAACAACAAGAGGGAGGTTTTTAGAAGGTCTAACTTAAAACTATAAAGCCCCAACAAGAGTAGACTCATTCAATCAATTGTTGAATGATGAGTCAACACGTGTAATGGCTCCAGTGGCTTTACTGTAATCAGGACTAAAATGGGATTTAATACACTGTTACCAAACTCTAAATTGTTACTCATACTGCATCTACCAAGTTCTTGCTATCCACAAGAACAGCATATTTGAGAGCCCCAACCTTCTTTGCATCTTTCCCCTAAAAACAGAGAAATCACAGAAAGCTCTGCCTTTCAGCACTGACACATTGGATGCCTGAGGATCAAATTGCATGTTACATAATTCAAACTTTATAAAAAGCAAGCTTTAGCTGACCAATTTAATTTTGAAGGAGAAGCAGCTCTGTAGGAAGGAGGCTATCTGTACTGAGGATGAAAACTGACTTTCTGAGAAAAAATGCTTCCTTGCTGACTATTGATCCCCACCCCCATTTTGTTTACTGTGCCAGGCTTTCAAGCAAATAGATATTGGGTGGATAAATTTTCAGTGGGAAACTGGTATGGAATTGGCTTTGAAAACCACAGCTGGGGAAAGGTACTTTTTGAATGAAAACTCCCAGAACACCTCAAACAGCATAGTCAGTGGCCATACTTGCTGGCGGCTTCTGGGTGTTGGAGTCCAAAAGGTAACTTTCCCAAGCTCTGCAGAAAAGTGCAAAGAATGTAACATGAGAAAGAAAGTATTGAGTGAGAAGTAAACTGTTTTGCTGTTTGGCTGCCCTTTTCTTTCGCCTGCAAGAGTTCAAACAAGCACTTCCCTTTCATTAGCACTAAACCTAAACCAACACAAGAAATAGGCAAAGCCACACAGCTGCTCTCTAGCAGTAATCAGAAACACTCACTAAAATGTACAGTTTCCTAGCTGCTAAGTAAGGAAGACACTTGCCAAATAGAAGCCAAGCACAGCTGCATTGAAAACACAAGCCATGTGTGTTGAGGACACTTTGGGTTGCCATCACCCTCTGATATCCTCCCTGGCAGAAACATGGTGTATTTGCAGCTCACTTCCCAGGAAGGAAAGAAAGGGATCTCACCACTTGTGTTACTTGCACTGTCCACTTGCTTCAGATCAGCAAGTACAGACACTGGCATGACTCACTGCCCAACTTGCAGCCTTCTTGACATGCTTTTTGAGTACAGCTCTAGGGACCAGATAAAAACAACAAGGGGGAATCCTGCTTATTTCGAGTTCAACAGAAGACTCCCCACTGATTTCAATGGAGCAGAAACAGAGCCCTGAAAACTTGCTACCTCATTGTTTCCCTGCACTCATCTTAAGGGCTCATATAGGCCAGAATCCTATTGGTGATGTATGCCAATGGTTAGTCTGGTGTATGTGTTTTGGATGACACTGCATAAGGAGATATATTGTAATTCCCCACTCAAGAGCAACCGTCGCAACCCTATAGCTCCCCATACAGTTTCACTGCCCCACTGCATAAGTGCAACCAGGGGGCTTCCATGATCAGCTTCATTCTTCTGGCCATTGTGTCAGGATACCCTTGAGCACCCAGTTAAAAAAAGAACACCCTCTTTCATCACCCACTGGCCTATTAGTGTGCTTAGAACTGCAACCTTCAAGTTACATTAATATGGCATTGGGCAATAAGCTCTTTGGGAAATCCTAGGGTAGAATGAAACATATAGATATAGATATTTACAGCAATGATATATATCGTGAAGCCTTCTGTTCTATCTTCTCTCTCTCTCTGGCTTATTCAGGCCATTTTACCCTTTCATCACTGATATTACATTAACATTTGAAATCTTGAGGTTCATATGGTATAACAAAACAGATTAGGCTTAACCAAACAGTGGTAAAGTATGCTACAGTGCAAACTACTTTTTCTTTCTTCTTATACAGTATTTGAAATGATTGCTTCACAATATTTTGGTAAGTAAGAAGTACCCTGCTTTAAAAAACAACAACAAATTACTATTTCTGATAGAAAATTCTTCCAATGAAGGGAAAACTGGGAGAGCAGCAGGGGTTCTTGCTTAAGTGTGTGTGTGTGTGTGTGAGAGAGAGAGAGAGACTAACTAGGGCATTTACCTGGCATTGCCTGGGTTGATGTAACTGATTTCACTCAGGCATTGAATGAAACAAATGTTTGAGTATCAGCAGCTACCATCCTTAAAAGGGATGGCCCAAAAAGAACAACTTTCCAGAAAAAGCCACCTTCACTTAGTCCTGAACTTGCATAAACATTGTCTTGTAAATATGCATCCTACAAAAAAACAAACCAATACATAAAGACTCTCTAAAGTGTTTCCTTAACTGGGCGACACCCCAACGAAATGGACAAATCAGATCTAATATCTTACTATAACCCATCTTTTTTGTCCCATTAGATAACACATCAGCTTTGTGTGACACTGTGATCAAGCATGTGGATTTGTAGAGCACAAAAGAGAAACACTTTAGACTATAGCAGGGGTAGGCAACCTTTCTCCTTTAAGGGCCGAGGGACTTCAGCTCCCAGAAGCCTCAGTCATGTTGGCCAATAGTCCCATGTTGGCCAATAGCTCCTGGGATTCTGGGAGCTGAAGTCCCTCAGCCCTTAAAGGGGAAAGGTTGCCTACCCCTGGACTACAGCATACATTTAATCTCACTGAGAGTTTATTTTAAATCACATTTTTATTTACTGTATTTATAAAAGCCATCCTTCTTCCAAGGAACTCAAGATGACATACATGTATAATAATAATAATAATAATAATAATAATAATAATAATAATAACAACAACAACAATAACAACAATAATATCCCGCCCCTCTGCAGATGCAATCCTATTGTTGACATACAGAGGCATGCTGGAGGTTATATCCATTTATGTACCTTAAAAAAAAAAAAAACCTTAAGGAAGAAGGTACACCTCCTCCAAATGCCAGCCAGAGTGTACAACAACAGCCAGGGGATTGCTGCATACAACTCTGTTTCTCCAGTCATTCATGGGTGGAGTGAATGAAGTATGCCCAGGCTCATTATGACTGTTTTTGAGCATTGAGGGAGGGAAAGCAGCATTGGTGGTGGGGCACTGAAGGCTCCTCATTCTTTCCATGTTCAAGAGCAGCCTGAATGAGTCTGACATTGCCTGGGTTGATGTAACAGCCAATCAATGGCTAGGAAGAAGGCACTGCATGCTGATGGAAGCAGCTGGGCAGAGACAGCAGCTTCTGCTGCTTCCTGTAAGTAAACTGGTCCCTTCACACTATCCAATTATAGCACTATAATTCCACTTTAACTGCCATAGCAACTGCCATGGAGTCCTGGGATTGGCAGCTGAGGGAAGGGCCTACAGATTTTTTAGCCAGGCAGCTTCTCTGGTGCCTTTGAGAAAACCTCCAACCTCAGTATTCAGTATAGGATGCAGCTGTGGTAGTTGGATAGTGTGAAAGGATCCTTACATTCTTACCAATTTTAGCCTAATCCCATGTTGTAGGATGTCAACAGGCCCAAAGTCACCCAACAGAAATGTGATTGTAGGACTCTCCTGTTTTTTCAGGAATCTATCTGCTGCATTATGATGGCATATAAAAACATGGATCTATCCAGTAAAGTTCTAGGTTCCATTTATGAAATCATGGGTGTGTGACTTGGTCAGTGTGATTTCCTCATACACTGAAGGTTAAGATTAGTACACTGCTCTTTTTTAAAAAAAGAAAGAAAAAATGTCCCAATATTAAGGAAAGGCTATAACAACTTGCAAAAATTGAGGAGCCAAACAGGTTTAAGTTACACAAGGTGGTAGGCAACCTAAACAGTAAGATTAATCATAGCTAGATTTCCTTTCTGATTAAACACAGTGTTGGTCTTCTGAGAAAGCTGAATCTGATTGACTAAGGGCCTTTACAGACTGCCAGAAATAATGCAGCTTGAGGCCACTTTAACTGCCCTGGTTCAGTGCTAAGGAATCATGGGAACTGTAGTTTATTGTGGCACCAGAGCTCTCTGACAGAGAAGGCTCAATGTCCCAGCAAAAAATACAGTTCCCATGATTCCCTAGCACTGAGCCAGGACAGTTAAAGTGGCCTCAAGCTGCATTATTTCTGGAAGTCTGTAAAAGCCCTAAGAGAATCCTTTGAAGTAAGGTCCAATTCTTCTGTGGCATTAGTGTCTATTGAGTACATGCAGCTTCTGGACCAAAGCATTCTAGGGAGTTATTCAATGACACCCCTGTTTGGCTTCCAAAGCTTGCTGTTTTAATCCTGGACACACAGTTCACTGCAATCTTCCTTGACCAAAGAATGGTGACAAAAGATTCTGACAGGGTACATAAGAGTTAAATGGCAACATCCTCAAAAGGTCCCATAAACACTTCAGTGAGGAAAAACTTCCCCAGAAGAACTATACTCCAAGCTGGACCTCTCTTATCCCAGAAGAGCAATCAGAGCCTCTTCTGTTTGCCTAGATGAGAAACAGAGGGGAAAATATTCACTCACATATGGAGATAAATTTAAGCTGTTTTTTTTTAAATCTTAACATTAAGGAATTGCTATAACAAATTGGAAAAATAAAGGAATCAAACCAATTTAAGTTAAATCAAGGGACAGGCAGCCTGGATAGCAAGATCCATTTTGAGGGAGGAAAACTAGATTTTAATCTGAATCTCTAACATTTCCCTGGAAGCCTTCCACAGTCCTCAGACTCCCTCTGCTGTCCTGCACCTCACTTTTCTCCATTTTGTGTGGGGAAAACTGACTTCTATAATAAGTTTATTTTATTTCTCCAGCTGAAAACCTCCTTCATTCTGATATCCTGGAGCGCTTTCTAACACAAAACAGCAAGGTGTTTCTTAAAAGAAGCAAAAGGCTTTTGAAAGGGCCTTTGCTTCACATTTCTGCTTTTACAAGTTCAACAGATGCTTGTGTTTTCCAGCTGTGGACTTCCCCCTCATTTTTACACTGCTTCTCTTTCAGACATGTTTCACTCTCTGCTTGTTTTTCTGAAAGACCCAGATCTCCCAGTGTCTCTCAAAACTTCAGCTGCTGCTGCTGTAGCATTTATCACCAGAATGCTGCTGCTTCTACGTAGTAAAATCTCATGAGAAGTTGTATGTCTCGATTGCTGTGTGACCCATTCAATGGTCAGCCTCTGGAAAGCAAATGTTGGATTTTCCCAGGGGACAATTTGTTTAGAGAAGATCACTAATAGTTCCCACTTTTGCCTTGCTCAGATTTTCCCCTCACTAACTGTTCATCATTCATATAAATAAAGGAAATAAGGGGCAACCCTGGAACCTATTTCAGTATCAGCAGAGGAACATATGTAAGGAACACATAAAGAGGCATCTCACCTGCAACAGTGATGACATTAAAATTGAATTCTTCTAAGGCTGCTGCCACACTGCGGAATTAATACTGCTTTAACTGGAAGGGCTCCATCCTGTGGAATCTGTTGTGCTATCAGAGTTATCTGACAGAGATAAATCTCACAAAACTACAAACACCCAGAATTCCATAGCATTGAGCCATGGCAGTGTAAGTGGTATCAAACTACATTAATTATGCAGGGCAAATGCAGCCAAAATCTTATTTGCATTGCCAAAACAAGGATTACAGGATTTTTTGCCTTTTGTTTTTCTCCTCCCCCCCCCCCCCCCCCCAACATCCTTGCACTCTTTGGAGTTCCTGGAAACTGCCTTAAGGACTTCCCACCAGTGATGACTGCTGGTTTCCATTCCAGGGGAGTTGCAGCAAATGCACTCTGGGGAATCTGAACTTAAAGGCAGCTATCCAAGGTACTGAAACCTCTCCTACCAAAAGGGTCAGCACCTGAGACAGTTTTTTACTGACCCCATTGAAATGAAAGCTGCCTACTACCACTTCTTCCCACCCATTCCCCACAACAGCTTTTTTGGGATGTATGGGGGGTGTAGTGGGAAAGGGAGATCACCCTTTTCCCACACTTGCTGCATCCTGTTGCTCTAGAACTGGAAGTCCTGTCCTGGAATCCATCTCCTAATACATTTGTTATTCCTGACTGTGCTTTTAAATATTAGATAAATAATTAATACTTGAAATGAGTTATTGATCAAAACAGATAAAGGTTTCATCAATAACTCCTGCTCCAAGGCATCACTATCTTGCCTCGATCCACAGGGAGAGGCGGGAAATATAAATTAAAATATTATTGTTATTTATTATTATCTTAGCTAAACATCATGTGCACAGCCAAGCATCCACTGATCTCTTTGGATTCCTCTGCACAGAAACTGCTATTCCTTTAGCTAAAGCCAGATATCATCTGTAATATCCTCCAAATTCTACTTAGTTATTAAAGAAATTGTATATATTTAATACAATTTCTATACCACTTTTCTTAAACCAAGCAAGGCAATGTGCAGATAATTCCAAAAATAAAACAGTAATCAGATAGAAACATAGAAAAATAACATTTTTCATCAGTTTCAAAAGCCTAGTTTTAAAAGATGTTTCTTTCTTGATACTCTTTCTGAATGCATCATACAGAGTGGAGACAAGTTGCAGCACTAAAGTGAGTGCATTCCTAAGATTGGGAATGACATGGGAGAAAGTCTTTCCACTTGAATGGGTCTCTGTGAATGTCACTCTGTGGGTTGGCATGGGTGGATTTCTATTAAGATGAGGTTCAGGTTTCTATAACAGTCCCTTGGGTATGTATTTAATGTACATACTTTTCTTTCTTTCTTTCTTTCTTTCTTTCTTTCTTGCTTGCTTGCTTGCTTTCTTTCTTTTTCAAAAAGATGTCCAAGACGGCTAGAAGGTGTTCAAAAATTGTCAGACTTTAGGCCATTTAGATCTTTAAAGGTTAAATACAACTTTTGGAATAAAACCTGGAAACAACTGGCAACCAGTGCAGCTCCTCAAGTATTGAAATGATGTGAATCATGCATCAGTTACCTGTCTAGCTATGTTTCCCCCCCCTCCATACACAACTTCTGTATATGCTTTAAGAATAAGCCCACTGATAACACATCACATTAAGTTTGTCTGTGATATAAACAAAACATGGACAACTATTTCCAGTGCTGTCTGAGGAATTATTACACTAGGTACACTAAATGTAATCATGCAAATATGTTCCTTGGCATTGCCACCATGCAAGTATCCAGGGGACAGTGTGGAATCTAAGAGCATCCTCAAGCTATGAATAAAGGAAATATAGCACCATCCAGAACAGACTGAATCCTAATCCCTGAGTCATATTTTCTAGTGACCACCAGCACTTCCATCTTGTCTGGAGGTAGGTAACAAAGAGCAATACAGCAGCATGCTATCAGTATATCAATAATATTTCACTCTAGTGCTCCAGATGACACCACTCAGTGGTTTCATGTATATATAAAACAACTCAGGATGTGACAGAAGCTTGTGGGACACCAGGAACCAGAAGTCTGCAGCTCCCATCATTCCTCACTAATGCCAATGCTAGCTGGGGATTCTGAAAGTTGCAGCACAACTACACCTCAAGGGCCACACATTTCCCAGCACTGCCATAGACTAACAGCCACAGTGTTAAGTAGTAGTCCTCCAATACAACCTTATGTGCACCATCAGGCTTGAAAGACAAGTTAATACAGCACCATTACTGTTAGACAATTTATCTCTGTATAGGGATGGGATAGTGACAGGTGAATCTTTGAAAGAATAGAGTGGAAGCAGACCAGAACTTCTTTTGTATCTGTATCAGACAACACAAATATAAAGGAAACCTAATACAAATTTTAGCAACTGATACATTTCTCCTGCAAAGCCTCACTATAGGTACTATGTATTTTTGGAGAGGGTGTGGACAAACTTTTTTATCCTTCAATTTTTTTGTGGGAATCAAATATTTCCATTAAATACTGATACATTAAATACAGACACTTATACACTAAATACTAATACTTATTCCGACCTAATTTTTTTCCACATTAAGATCCTTGGTCATGTCTAATATTCTGCTTCCTTATCATTTTGAACCTTTCAGTCTGCATAAGGGCCTTCTTAAGAAGCAAAGTCATACATGTCAAATAAAAACATCCAAAGCAACCAGCTAAGCAATACTAGATTAATTATTTACAAATATACTGAGCACATGCATCAACAAGGAATCCTAATTTTTAAACAGATAACATGGCACAGTAGTTTCCAGTTATTTCCTCAGAGGAAGGCCTTTAAAGCGATGAACAAACTAAACTGCGATCAAGCCCAATACTTTTTTTACTATGACATCACACAGTGAGAAAGAGCAAGCAAGAGAGTTCATACTCTTTATAGTTCATAGATGCTATAAAACCTATATAAATCATTTATATGATAGTGAGCATCTATCATTTATATCAGGGGTAGGCAACCTTTCCCCTTTAAGGGCCGAGGGACTTCAGCTCCCAGAATCCCAGGAGCTATTGGCCAACATGGGACTATTGGCCAACATGGGACTATTGGCCAACATGGCTGAGGCTTCTGGGAGCTGAAGTCCCTCGGCCCTTAAAGGGGAAAGGTTGCCTACCCCTGATTTATATGATAGTGAGCATCCTTATTCTTGTTGTCCAATAGGCACATCCATGATATACTAAAAATGATAAACACAAAGTTTCTTTGTTGAGAGATTTGTTGTATTTTAATGTTCTTTAAACATTACTTTACTTCTATCAGAACAGGGAAAAAAATATTCAATATGTGATAGGAAGAATCATGTTCATTCACTTGATCAAATGAGTTCTGACTCAGTTCTCTTTCAGCCTCAAAATTAAATCAAAATTATTAGCTGGGGGTAGAATTCTGTTAGTGAGTCCCAACTAGAGCAAGCTCACTTTTAGTGTATTGGTCCTATCTTCTGCTTCTTGTTTATTTTTCTTTTTTAAACAGCATTTTACCATAATGTCGAAACTAGCAAACTATGCTAAGAAGGGTGGCTCCAAGCTAAGTTTTAAAATTGACAATGCCCATGGAAGGTTCTTTTGAAAAGCAAACCATTCCTTTGGAAAGTCATTTTTGTCAGGACTGTGGCATTGAAGGAAAGAAATAGGCTTCCTTTCCCCATATCTCCCATGATCCAGAGACTACTCAGGCTTCCCTGTGTCAGCTATTTACATAAGAGAAAATGTGCATGTTAATCGGTTAATTGCATTTACAGAATTAGCATCACATCTACTTTGGCACTTGGACCAACTAAAGAGGGGAAATCAAAACACTCCTCTTATGAGTTAATGGGGAGCTTGAACATACCTGACACTGAACTAAGGAGAATTTCCGATAGACGAGGTAATATGCTATCTTCATAGCAACCCACTTGCACATTGTGGGTATCTGTATATGGTTGGGTAGGTATGGTATTCAATGTTGTGGTCATGACATAATTTCTGTTGTCACTATAGAGTGATTGGTGCCTTTCATTCATGATTAATCTACAGATGTGTATCAGCACCAACCTCCACTCCAACTGATATTTTCTGCATTTCAGTAGGAGTGGCTGTTGGTATTGAAAAAGAAACCAGAGGCATATATCAAAGTGCTCAATTGATTAGTTTCTTAAAAACCCAATGTGTTTTGGACACTATATAATCTCAGTTTTCTGGACTAACAGAAAACATGTTGACAGTTTCAGCTTCATAAGTTTCTGTAGTTGGATTCTAAATATCCCCTGAAGAAGGCCTGGAGAATATGTACAGACCCAAATACACCGGGTCTTTTAAAAAAGCCAATAAAATATCCATCACTTGGACACTTTGGGACATGTCTTAACTTTCTTCTGTGGATTTTATTCGATGTTCCTTCATTTTTGCTTCTTTTGTTGATATTGCCTGCTAGACTAGGAGTGTAAAAAATATTGCAATTTTTTCTCAACATTGACATATTGAAATATGGTCCAAGCCATGGATGACACCAGAGGTGAGCAAAACATAGTGGCAGGGGCCAGAAGGCCAGAGCAGTGGTGGCCCAGCTACAGTGGTTGCAGAGGAGGAGATGGAGGTGAGAGCACCTCAGCCCTGGCCTCACTGCCACAATGATCTCCACCACTACAGCCCTGCCACCAGCACAGCAATGGCAGTATTTACCCAATTGAGCATAGGTTTCTGCTCAGCTAGGAGGTGGTGCTGGGGCAGCCCTGGAGCAATTGGGTAGATGCTCCTAGACCTTACAGGAACAATGGAGCTGCCCTGGAAGAAAGTTTCAAAGAATACGGAAAAACTCAGAAGCAATGCAGTGTAGAGAAGGGAGGAAGAGGAGAGAAATGACTACCAAGATAGAAGGAAAAGGATCCATAGTTGTTGGCTGCAGTGCATGTGCAATGTTTGTCTTCTTGCCAGAAACCATCACCAACTACACCTGAAGTAAGTGCAAATTGGTAGCTCTCTTGGAAGAGAAGTTCAGTGCACTGCAGCTACTTGTTGAGTCTCTTCAATGCATCAGAGAACATGAAAGCTTCCTGGATAGAACACAGGGAGAATTAATCCTAGAGAACCAACAGTCTTGACAAACTGTCAAAAAATGAAGAGGCCTGTAACATAGAGGAATCACCCTGGAGGAAAGTCAGTGTCAGGAGCGGAGTGTACAGAAGGGCTATAGAACCTCTCCAACTAAGCAATCACTTCTTACATTTTCATTAGGATAGCAGGAGTGAAGACGCTCAGAGAGGAAAATAGCAATAAAGGATACTGCATGTCAAGGAAGGAGTCAAGGTAATCTCCAACTGTAACAAAAAGAAAAGAAAGATGCTGGTTGGGATGCATTGCTCAGGGATATAGAGGCGCATGTGTGTCAGCCTGACAAAATGACTTGAGAAGTGTGCTGTTTTGCTGGTGCACATAGAATCATAGAGTTGGGCCAACCAGTCCAACCCCTTGCCATGCAGGAACTCAAAATCAAAGCATCCCCAACAGATGGCCATCCAGCCTCAGTTTAAAGACCTCCAAAGATGGAGACTCCACCACACTCAGAGTGAGTGTGTCCCGCTGTCAAACAGCCCTCACTGTCAGGAAGTTCCTCATAATATTAAGGTAGCATCTCTTTTCCTGTAGCTTGCATCCATTGTTCCAGGTCCTGTTCTCTAGAGCAGCAGAAAGCAAGCTAGCATCCTCCTCAATATGACATCCCTTCAAATATTTAAACAGGGCTATCATATCCCCTCTTAACCATCTCTTCTCTAGGCTAAACATACCCAGTTCCCTAAGCCGTTTCTCATAGGGCATGGTTTCCACACCCTTCACCATTTTGGTCGATCTCCTCTGGACATGCTCCAGTTTTTCAACATCCTTTTTGAATTGTGGGGCCCAGAACTGGACACAGTATTCCAAGTGGGGACTGACCAAAGCAGAATGCAGTAGCACAATTACTTCCCTTGATCTAGATACTATACTTCTACTAATGCAGCCTAGAATTGCATTGGCCTTTTTAGCTGCCGCATCACACTGTTGACTCATGTTCAACTTGTGGTCTACAAAGCAGTACTTCTTCTTTACTTATTTTGTGCTGTATTTCCTGTATTGTGTCCTCTGCTCCATTTTCCTCAGGTTGAACACCCTTTTCTTTTTGTGAGAAGACTGAGGCAAAGAAGGTGTTGAGTAGTTCTGCCTTTTCTCTGTCCCCTGTTAGAATTTCTCCACCTTCTCTGCTCAGTGGCCCTACCATTTCCTTCTTCTTTCTTTTGCTGTGGACATACCCCCAAAAGGCCTTTTTATTGTCCTTAACCCCTCTAGCAAGCCTGAGCTCATTCTTTGCTTTGGCTTTCCTGACTTTACCCCTACATGTGCTAGCTATTTGTTTGAATTCCTCTTTAGTGATTTCGCCCCTTTTCCATTTCTTATACATCTCCCATTTAGTTCAGTTGAAAGTTCTTTTGTCATCCAACCCGGTTTCTTGAGACATTTCCCATTTTTCCTTCTCATTGGAGCAGTTTGAGATGGTGCCCTCAGTTTGAGAAACTCCCATCCATCCTGAACTCCCTTCTCCTTTAGTATTCCTGACCATGGGATCACTCCCTGTGTTTCCCTAGGTTTGTTGAAATCAGCTCTCCTAAAGTCTAGAATGAGTGTTTGACTATGCCTAGCTTCTCCTTTCCATTGTATAAGAAACTCCAGGAGAACATGATCACTCTCATCTAAGGATCCCACCACTTGTACCCCATTTACCAGGTCATCTCTGTTGGTTAGCATCAGATCTAAAATAGCTGATCCCCTTGTTGCCTCTTCCACCTTTTGGACAAAGAAATTGTCTTCGAGGCAAGTGAGGAATTTGCTAGACCTTGAAGTATTGGCTGAGTTTGACTTCCAGCAAATATCAGGATAGTTGAAGTCACCCATCACTACTACATCTCTTCTTTCTGAGTGTGTGGTCATCTGTTCTAGAAAGGCATCATCCAATTCTTCAGTCTGACTTAGAGGTCTGTAGTAGACTCTTACTATAACATCCCTGTTGTTTCCTTCCTCTTTAATTTTTATCCAGATGCTCTCCACCTGATTTCCAGGATTTAAGTCCTGGATCTCTTTACAGATGTAAACATTCCTGACATATAATGCTATTCCTCCTCCTTTCCTGTTTGGCCTATTTCTCTTTAAAAGGTTATACTCCTCTATTCCTACATTCCAATCATGAAACTTATCCCACCAGGTTTCAGTGATGCCTATTATATCCATGATGTCATTGACAACTTGCCAAAATGAATAAAAAAACACATATCAGTACCCCCTTTCCCTTATACAACATAACCAAGGACACTTTTGAACAGATAACTTTTGACTATGAAGCTTTGGGCAGGAAGGAATGATTGCAAATCAAAATTGATAAAAGAGTTAGTCAGAAATCACCTAGCTAACATAAATGAGTAAAAATCTCTAAGGTCAGAAGAAGTGGATCCCAGAGTACCAAAGGAAATCGCTGAGGTATTCTCTGAACCACTTGCCATCGTTTTTGAGAAATCTTGGAGAACAGTTGAGGTGCCAAAGGAGTGGAGACTCTCTTCAAAGGGATCTTTTCCAAAAAAAAAAAAAAAAGGGGGGGGGGAAGTGTGTTGGGGAAATTCAGGAAATTACAGACCAGTCACCCTGACCTCAATACCAGGAAAAACATCAGAATGAATAATACAGGAATCTGTCTTCAAGTATGGTGATGACAACCCAGCGATCAGGAGGAACCAGCATGAATTTGTCCAGAACAAATTCTGCCAAACTTAAAAAAAAAAAAAAAATCAGGTCACTTGTTTAGTAGATGCTGTGAATGCTGTGGATGTTATTTATCTGGATTCAGCAAAGCATTTGCTAGCTTCCCCATAGTATTTTGATTATCAAACTCATTAAATATGGAATAGATGGAAACACTATCAGATGGATCCATAATTGCTCAAAGAGTCATAATCAATGGCTGCACTTCAAATTGGAAGGAGGTCTCAAGTGGAGTGTCCCAGGGTTCTATCCTAGGACCATTACTCTTCAACTTTTTTTATCAATAACTTAGATGATGGTATGGAAGGAATCCTTATCAAGTTTGCCAATGACACAAAACTGAAAGGGCTTGCTAACACATTGGAAGATAGGAATTCGAAAGGACCTAGATAAACTAGAAAATTGGTAAAAGTAAAATTCTTCATTTACAAAAATCCACAAAAACCAAATCCACAGGTATAGAATGAGACATACATGGTACTTCATGTGAAAAGGAGTTTGGGATCATTGTTGAGCATAAGTTGAACATGAGATAGAACATGAGAACACTCCAGCAAGGAAAGCAAATGCTATTTTAGTCTGCATTAATAGAAGCATAATTTCCAAGACGAGGAGAGCAAAAGCCCCAGTATATGCTGTGCTGGTTGGGTCTTATCTGGAGTACCGCATTCAATTCTGTGTGCCTCATTTTAAGAAAGATATAGACAAGCTGGAGCAGGTTCAGAGAAGGGCAACAAGGATGATATGAGGTATGGAGAAGAAAACATATGAGGAAAGGTTGAAGGATATTCTTCACACTCTTTAAATACCTCAAGAGCTGTCACAATGAGGAAAGGGCAGGTCTGATCTCTGGTTCCCAGAAGGTAGGGGCAGGTCTAATGGTTTGATGTTACAGGAGAGCAGATTTTGATTGAATATAAACTTCTTGACAGTAAGAATGGTTAGGCAATGGAAGCAATTACCTAGAGTGGTGGTGGTCAGGTCTTCTTCTCTGAATGTCTTCAAAAGTTGCTGGACAGCTACCTGCTGGGGATGATTCAGCTGGAGATGCTGCACAGAGTTGGGGGTTAGACTCCATGGCCCATGAGGCCCCTTCCAACTCTATGATTCAAGGACTCTATAACTCAATGACTCACCCTGTTGAAAATGCAGGCAACTGCTGTATTGTGTGAGAGTAAAATGGACCAGTGCCTTTTTCATTTTTTTCCCAATTCTTTGTGTAAAATACATTGGATTTTTTGGTGCAAGAATACATTGTTTAAGGGCAAAAAGATTTTACAGAATTTTCAACAAGTGCTAAAGTGAAGAAGGTTCCCCAAAATACACAAAACTATTTTATTCTTTTCCAAAAGGGGGAAGAAATTAAATGCATGGAAAATGAAATTAGCAATATCCTTAATGCAGATGATTGTTCTGATTGCTGCTGCAGATATACAGGAGTGCTAATGTTCTGTACTGCTGTACTGCTTGTGTAGCCTCTACAAACACAGCAGGACCATCAGAGTGACTTTTGAATTCCTGTGCTAAACACACTCTTGGAATGAAGCACAGTTAAATGGTACTGCTTTAATCACAGTGCCTTGAGATGTGTGCTGGAAGGAATCATGCTTCTTATCTTCTTCATTTTCTTGAAGCAATCATCAAGTCACAGCTTTTGAAGGCTATTGTGATTGTTGTACAATAATCCTTGTAAAAGATTAAAGGGAAGGAAAAGGTTATCTGGGAAGGTAACAGATAAGGAAAACCACAATTACATCCCCTGTGTTGAGAGGCAAGCTCAACTATGCTGGTAGAACACCACGCAGAGAAGATAAAATGTGTGTTAGATATAAGGGGACGGGAAGGAATTAAAGGCACACATAGTAAAAGCAATGGAAACCAGAACTGTCCAAGATATAACCAGGAAATGCCAAATTAGGATATTTTAGTAAGTGGAGTGATATTTTCTGTAAATCTGCAAAAGAGGGCATCCCATCAATCATTCTATAGCACCTGTTTTAGCTCTCTTAAAGGAAGAGAAGGAAGGCTTTGAGAAATCACTACTACTTATTAATGCCAGCAAGGAGTCGAGCAGCTGTTACACCATGGATTTCCTAGACAGACAACAAGAGAAAAACAAAGGTATGGATTCTACTTGGGACTGATGGTTTGTTAAAAAAGAAAAAAGAAAAAAATCACGTTTCCATTTGTCTTAAAATATCAGAGTCCAAAGAACAGCAGAAATCAGATGGAACAAGACATGAGACTGTCTGGAAGATAGTCAAGGGATCCCTCCAGCTTTGTGGACAAAGGGACTGGTAATCAATTCCAATCTATTTAATAATCACCTAAGGCATTCATTTAGTAAAAGGATGGGCTAAATGTGCTCTTTCAATGATGTTTTTGCAGTCCTTGATCCCACTATACTCCCCAGATTGTTTTTCCTCTGGACCTCCTCAGAGAGGCAACTCTTTTGGAGGCCTGCAGGAGAAGCAATTCACCTTTTAAATGGTTGCAGGACCCTCTAAATAATGTTCATTAAAAAAACGAAACACTTTGAATCCAGATGTGGACTTCCAGATACTTCTGCATTTTTGTTTTCTGGCATTTTGGCAGACTATGAAGCCCCTGGGGGGTTCCAGAAACAAAAAACAAAAACAAAAAAACAAAAACAAAAAAAAAACCCAAAAACAAAACAAAACAAAAGAACAAAACAAAACCTGGTCCTCAGACTTGTCAAAGGGCCTTTACAGACTGCCAGAAATAATGCAGCTTGAGGCCACTTTAACTGTCCTGGCCCAGTGCTAGGGAATCATGGGAATTGTATTTTTTTTTTCTGGGACATTGAGCCTTCTCTGTCAGAGAGCTCTGGTGCCACAATAAACTACAGTTCCCATGATTCCTTAGCATTGAACCAAGACAGTTAAAGTGATCTCAAGCTGCATTATTTCTGACAGTCTGTAAAGGCCCAAAGTTCTCCATTCCTAAGTTTCATCCTGTATAGGAGAAGGGCTGTTCCTATACAGGCTTTTAGCCATTTTTGCCAGGCTGGTGTGGGCTCATGGGAGTTGGAATCCAGCTATAGCTGGAGAGCCTCAAGTTCCTCAGGCCTGATTTAGGCCACATTACTGCATTTTGTGCCAGCAAATATCCTGGATTAATTATGCATTGTGCTCAATACTTGTATCCAGCTGGCAGTGGCAGAAACAAAGTTGCACATGTTGGATCTTTGTGCATGTGGCAGCACATTGAAGTACACAGAGTAACATGTGAATGCTCACTATCTCTACACATTGTCTCTGCATGTTGTGCACTGCAGTTGTACATGAGCTGTCAGCAATGAACATTGACCATTAATTCACATAGACTGCACTATGTTGATATGCAGTGTTGGGTTGCATAATGCAAGCCCAATGGAATTCTACTATAAGATATTTATGCTATGGTGAATCAATGTAACTAGACTGGATAAAGGCTGCATTAAATTGCTGCCCTATACTTTAACTGGAGGTGGGGAACTTGCAGCCCTCCAGATGTTCTTGGTCTGAACCTCCCATGATCCTGCTCCCAACCTGCTCCCCTGATTCTGCTGCAATTATTGTTTATTTGTCTATTTGTATTATTATTTTAAGTGTGTTTTTAAATTGTCATTGTTTAATAGTTGTTTAATACAGCGAGGAGAGAAGGGGACTCGGTGGTGTGTGTGTGTTTGCACTCCCCCCTCCCCCTCTGGAACACCTGGCCCCTAGGAGAGCCTTCTTAAGGACACTGCCAGCCCGACCATCTTGGCTACAGCGAGGAGAGAAAGGGACTCGGTGGTGGGTGGGTGTTTGCACTCCCCCCTCCCCCTCCAGAACACCTGGCCTGACATTTTTGGAGGCTGCGGAGGACTGCCTTTTTACTTGCAGCCTCCAATGAAAATGACCCATGATGCACTCAGATCGGTGGCGCTTTGAGCTGCGGGAGGAGGACTCTGCTGGCCCGTGTAGCCCCAGGAAGAACAGCTGTGCGCCCAGGGAGGAGCTATGACAACACAGCTGTGGCCGGAGCGCGGCCAGGAAGACCATAAAGCCCACCGGCTGTCGTCCCTCCCGTAAACGGAGCAGCTGCGGCTGCGACGCGAGTGGGAGGCTGAGGCGGAGGCGCTAGGACCGCCAGGGACAACACCTTCCCCAGCAACACAGCGGTGGCTGGAGTGTGGCTGGAGAGACTGGGAAGAGTTTATAACCCCTTCCCAGCAACATCTTCCCCGCAATAATGCAATTATGCATCTTATATTGTACATTGTATTTTTATAGTGTATATTGTATATTTTAATAATTGTTTTTTAATTTGTTTGTTGATTTGTTTTGGGGGTGGGGGTGGGTAGGAATGAGGAACGGGATCTTAATGTTGTTATTTGTTTGATGTTCGGGGAGAAGGGAATGATATTGTTTAATTTGTTGTAATTTATTATTGTTGTTCACTGCCCAGATTGGCTTGCCAGAGGAGCGGTATATAAATAAATCATATTATTATTATTATTATTATTATTATTATTATTATTATTTTAAGGGGTGGGTGGGATTGTGGGATATGAAATGTATATTTTAATGTTGTAAGCAGCCCCAGTTGTGTTACGCAGAGGGGCAGGATAAAAATAAATTATTATTATTATTTACTTACTCCAAGCCATGCTAGTTGGACTGGATGGGAATTAGAGCCTGACAACCTCTGGAGGGGCACAGTTTCCCCTTTCTTTGATTTAAAGGAGTGTACACTGATCTATCTAAATTTTCCATGTGGATCCTTCCAGAACAACGAATTATAGTTGACTTCAGAAAAAGGTGCTTCAGATTGTGCAAGTATTCTTCAGCTCAAAAAAAAAAAAATGGTCAGAACAGTAGCTGACTTCATCCAAGTCCCAAATATCTGCTGCCAGTGTTATACCTTTTGATTCAACGCTAACTTAGCAATTAACACCCTGCAGACTACCCAACAAAGCTTGGACTGAACCTCTGGTTCAGCAAGTATATCAGGCCAGGACCAGTTACAGCCTGACAAACCTCCACTTTTGGCTCAGACGTAGATCTCTCTGCATTCAGTGGGGTTTAGTTTATCCAAGGAAAGTGTGTATAGGCCTGTTGCCTTGATCACCAATTCTTATTTCTGTTTCTCCCAGGTCTCAAGAACAACACCCATCACAACCATCTTTTACACAGTAATAAATCCATCAGTGTTAATTTTCCAAAGCAACATTTTTTGGGGAAGAGGGAGGAGAGCACTGTATCAACTCTGTAGTTTTCCAAGACTTTTTTTTAAACTACATAACAAATTAAAATCAGGCTCAGCCCCAGGAAAGGAGAACTTTGCATTGATTCCCAGAAGTAGAGAGGGAAGAACTAAATCAAGTTTAGTGGGAAATGGTTTAGATCAGACAGCTGCCTCATCAAAGAATAAAAACCAGTCTTCCTCCCCACCCACCCTGGCTCCCTTCAATTCGCCAAATGGCTGCTGCAAGTCACCCCCCTCCTCACAACTCATAATGTCCTGCAAATCAAAACCAGAACAAGGGCTTATATGTGGAAACAAACACCTTGGCTTACACAGAAAAAAGGATAAAGGATGCTTTCTTGGGGAGTATCAGCCTCCAGAAAGCCCAACCATCTTGCTCAATTATAATTGGACCTGGCCCAACCAATCAAGGGGTTGATTATCTTTTTCTGAGTCTTGAAGTATGTGTTTTAAAAAAAACTGGGGTGGGAAAGGGCAAAGAACATCATTCTCAGATCATTTTGTCTCTTTTTGTATTGTCTTGATGATGACAGTGAAGTGGCTGTAAGGAATAAGGGAGGAAACATATGTGTTTCCAGCCATGGTTAAAGTGCCCCAGTAACAGTTTTATGGGTGCTTCAATATACATAAATACCAGAGCTTGGAAAAGTTACTTTGGGGGAGTACAACCCCCCAGCATTCCCAGACATCATGACCAATACATGCATTTTCCATGCAAGTTGCCCACAGAGCTATCCCACTCACAGATGTTGCACCCACTTAGCTAGGCCACTGATTACAAGCAGGCTAATTTGACATCCACAGGTTAAGTTCATTTATTTATGATGTTCACATGCAGAACATTTACTTGGATTAGCACTTTAGTGTGTATTTATTGAATATATTTATTTCTGTTACATGATAGCTTTCACTTGTTGTACTTCAATCACCCTGGGAGATGGATTGGCATTAAAAGGGAAGGAAATGTATATATGTGTTTGGTGTGTGTGTGTGGGACAGAGAGAGAGAATCTTGCAAGGTATTTTTTTTAAGGACATGTCTGTACAGGAACTTTCTGCATCTCTCTTTTGATGCTTTACTATGAGAAGCCAAAACTCAAAATGATAATTTTGATATAAAGAGTTAATGGGTTGCTAGTATTATTTCTGCTAACCCAGCAGGATTCAGCTACCCAGAAGATGCTGGGGAGATCTGCATGGACATTCACTGGGGTTACTAACTTGCAGAAATTAGGTATGCTGACACCACAAGGAAACCCCAAGGGGCAGGGGAGTAAATATAGGAGGCTACAAAATGGCCAAATAAGAAATTTGTCCTTCAATCCTCAAATTTCTAGCATTGAAGAGAGCAAGGACATTACTGAACATGGCTTTTAAACTGCAATTTCACTGGGAGAGAAGCAGCTTTGGTGATACTCACCACACAATGCAACCTCTGACCTGTAGCTGCTTTGACCCCAACCCATCCCTTTTCATTCACAGGGGAAACCCATTAATGACCTTGCAATCACACAAGGTGCAAAATACTGCTCCTGGGGCATTTGTGCAGTTGCTAGACACATGATATCACTGTCCCTGCCTCCTCCCTGTCCCCCTCGCCATTACTATTCCCAAGCTCCCTGTTTATCTTTGCTTTTCACTTTTAAATTAAATTGTTGCAGTAGATCTCTGGAATTGCATGGGGGAAAGGGAAATGAAAAATAAGAAGGTACAGCAGAAGTTGGGTATCTGGTGTGTGCCCATGTTGCCATGTTACTTTATCAAATGTATTTCCCTTTAATTTTAATACAATATTCTTTTTAAAGTTCAGCCTGGATTTTGCATTCTGTAGAGTACAGTTTAAGAAAGCAGAGTGACTTCTTGGGGAAAACCTCTCTCTTTTTCTCTTTGTGGAAGAGGGAGTAGTGTTTAGGAGACACCATACAGAGAGGAGGTCTCACAATAGACTGATGGTGGCAGCGGTGGTGTTGGTGATGGTGGTGGGGACAATCCAAAGGGAGACCTGTACAAAAATACAAACTCCCAAAGGTGTGATGGGTAGGGCATAAGGCAGGGATGTGGTGTTAAGGGAGAGGGCATGAAGAGAGAAGCCTTAGTTGTGCAAATGAGAAGAGGTGTAGGTGATGGCTGCTTTACAAATGGTATGTTACCATTTTATTTTCAATTGCATGACTGCTGTGAGAACAAGGGTTGTGCGGAAGAGTCCTGAGTCACTGAAAATTGTTCACAGTTAGAATCCTTATATTTTCTGTTTCCATTCCCTTGAGAATTTTGTGATCCCCTTTTTTGGATGCCTGAATTGTATTTCTAACTCCTCAGCTAAACTATAGTACAGTGTAGCAGGTGTCTGGAGTCTTCACCCACTGACATGCAAATTTGGGGATAGGGGGAAGATTCATGTGGGGGGGGGGCAGAATTCTTATTTCAGAAGGGCAATGCTCTCATTTTGCTGCCCTTCCCATAGCTACACCTCTGCTGGAGGGACTGGAAGCCTTGTTCTTAGGCAGCTTTGCAAACAGTAGTTCTATGAAGATCAAACTGGACAAGATGTCAGCTTAGTGGATGCAATTGAGTTAACTGAGTGAATGCACATTTGTTGTTACATCAATAGCAGCCAAGGGAAAGGCTGAGCAGCCTTCAGAGTGTAGAGAATAGGGAGGGAAAGACACTTTTTCTTTCACTGCCACAGTGAAAACTGCTTCTCTAAAGAGAGAAAAAAGATTACCTCTCACCCTGAAATCATTTTGCCCAGACTTGTTTTGCATATCATTGGGTGGAGGTGTATATGTGGGTGCAAAATCTTGGCACTTTCAAATAGGCTTACCTTTAAAAATGAGGTCCCAGAGGGATGTTGTTTTGCCAACTGCTCTCTGTAATCCAGCATGTTCCCTTTTACATTGGTACATAATACCCCAAGGGAATGACACTGTTTCATGATCTATGTACCTTTGTTCCCAAGGGCATTGTCATAGGAGTGTGGGGAATATAACTCCATCCATTAACATATCCTCCAACTGTCTCAATTTGGCAGGGGCAGCCTCAGTTAATCTTCTGCTGTCCCATTTTTCCAACTGCCTTTAAAATGTTCTGATTTTCCTTTCCTCCCTTCTCCCCATCACCTGCTTACTTCAGTTACTGCAAACTGAGTTCAAAGTGAAAAAGTAGTTTTAGTTTACACTCAACTCAGAGGATGGGGGAGGGAAAGGAGACTGGCGAGGAAGGGGGCAGAATCTTGCCCTTCCCAGTAGACTCAGGCAAAAACAAGCTGCTGCAGCCTCTCTTAGGGGGGAAGCAGATGGCTTAAAGAGCCTTTGGGGGGCAGGGAAGGGGAGGGGCAGCCACACGGTGGGTGTCCCAACCCCTTCCCCAGGTCGTCCTCGGAGCAGCCGGCCCTCCGCACAGCCGGCACTCCGAGGAGGACCTCCCGCTGCAGCGTCCATACATGCTGCAGTGGAAAAGTTGCTGAAGGTGAGCCGGCCACCTTTTGCGGCACACTCGGCAACTTGTGGAAGGAGCGCCAATTTAGCACTCCTTCCAGGGGCGGCGCAGCTTCCCGGGGAGGCCCACAGCCACCCGTCTTCTTCCCCCCTTAGTTTGTCTTTTCTATCTCATAACAGTGGGCCCTTAGTATTCACTGGTGTTTAGTTCCAGGACCCCCCATGGATAACAAATCTGTGGATGCTCAAGTTCCATTAAATACAATAGAAATAAAATGGTGTCCCTTATATAAAATGGCAAAATCAAGGTTTGCTTTTTGTAATTTATAGACTTCATGGAAAGTGCAATGGTTAAATGCCTTTACTACAGCCACTCACTCGCAAACCACAAGTTCATGAGTTCAGTACCAGTCAGGGGCTCAGGGTCGACTCAACCTGACATTCTTCTGAGGTTGATAAAATGGGTACCCAGCGTGTTGGGGGCAATTGGCTTACATACTGTAAACTGCTTAGGGAGTTCTTAAATGTACTGATAAGTGGTATAGAAATGTATTTGCTATTGCTATGGCTATGGCTATTGCTATGGATGGTTAAATCCATGGATAAAGAATCTGTAGATGCAGAGGGCTGACTGCATTAGCTTTTGCCATCTTGACCAAAGTCTGATGTTGGCTGGCCACACATGTTGCAATTTTAAAAATTACCTAGACAGCCACAAAACCACTAAAAATATGGTAGTTTGAGCAATTCCCTCACCTTCCAAAACTGGGGGGGGGGGGAGGCTGATTTGAGTGAAAAACAAAACTGGAAGTGATGTCACTCCTAGGTTGGCCAGAATGTATTTGTGTAACTCATAATGGGGAGAGGGAGAGAAAATT
This sequence comes from Phrynosoma blainvillii, assembly GCA_026167975.1. Classification (NCBI taxonomy): domain Eukaryota; kingdom Metazoa; phylum Chordata; class Lepidosauria; order Squamata; family Phrynosomatidae; genus Phrynosoma; species Phrynosoma blainvillii. Next base: position 241,462,589 of record JANUYF010000002.1, read on the forward strand.
AGTCTCTGCCAACAGGCTAAGTACCTCTGGGCCAGGGTGGTGGCTGTCCTGGAAAGCCAACAGGAGGGCTGATAGCAGAGGCAAAGGGAAGTCCAAAGCAAGGTCCGAGTTACCAATCCAAGGGGTCAGCCAGAGAAGGGTCAAGCACAGTCCGAAGGTCTAGGATTCCAGAGAAACAGAGTGGCAAGGTCAAGGGTCCCAGTAGCCCAAGATAAGTTGGCAGTCTGAGGGTCAAGGGTTCAGGCCAAGAAACAAGTAGAGCCAGAGATCGAGGCTTTTGCCAGGAAGCTCAGATAACATCTGGTACTGAGGCAGCACTTCCACACCTGCTTAAATCCTTGAGCTGCAGAAACTCAGTTGGGGCTGATTACCTCAGCGTTTTTTCATAAACCCTTCTCGAGTGCTGAAGGCCTGCCCTTTCTGCTTGACACTGACTGAAGGTAGGCACAGTCCCTTGATCCTCCTCCATGTCCGAAGGTTTCTGCTGCCAGTGAGCTTGGCTCTGGAGTCTCTTGGAAGGCCACAGGCTCTTCTGGAGATGGAAAAGCAGAGGTGCTGCAGCTGGGCTGGGGCTCCCCCGCTGCAGGCTCAGGACCCAGAGGAGGTTCTGCCGCATCCTCCTTGTCCTTCAAGTCTTCTCCCAGGTAGGGCATGACATCAGCTTTGGGCCAAGTGGAAAAGGGAATCCCAGCTATTCATGAAAGGGAGGAATCCAAGGAAGGTGTCTCTTCCTCCTACCCTCCCTCTCTGACTTCCAGTGACCCAGCAAGAGACTCCAGACACCTGCTACCTGTGGGTGGGAGTCCTTATAAGCACACCACACAATTCCTGATGGCAAAGAAGGCAGGCAGACAGGCAGGGCTCGGAGGACAGCAAGTTGAGTGTTTGGTGCAGCAGCTGGGAAGGGATAAAGATGCTCTTTGGCACCTGAAGGTGGTTTGACTTGAGGGCTTTCCTCGTTTGTGACAAAAGTCATGCCACTTTGGTGGCTGAGGGAGCAACTCCAAAGCAGTCTGATTTCTTTACCAGAAGCCGTTTTGAATACTTTGACAAACCAGCAAAAATTATTATTATTTTATCAGAAATTCACCCATTTTACAGTCAATCAACAAATAAACAATCAACAAATAATGTTACTACTGAGAAAGACTAAAACATACATAACTCAGGCATGCCCTGGTCAGCTGTCATGGTTCCCTTGCCTCTCCTCAGCCCTGCACATAATATAGCTGCTGCCCATTTCTTAGTAAAATATTTTTGGTTGCCTTGTAGTCACAATGACATTTTAAAAATTACATTTGTACCATAGTCATACTCTTAGTCCACTCCCCTGCCCCCCAAAATGAAGCAATTACAAAGCCCAAGTAATCACCTTTTAAATATAATCAGCACAGGCCATGAAATCAATTCCAGACTGTCTTTATCTACTACTCAAGATTAAAATCTCACTCACACCACAAAATGGACTCCTTCTCTGTAAAGTAAGACAAGGGGATAGATGTAGGTTCACTACTTAAGGGAACTTGAGTGCTTCTTGTGGGCACTTTTAGCCAGAAGATAGTAAAACAGACTTGCCAATACCCACTGAGAACTATAGATCAGTGGTTCTCAATTTTTTTTACTCTTGTTACCCCCTTTACATCTATGCATAGGCATTGCACTCTCCTCACACAACATAGTATATGAATAAAATATGTTTGTTTAGTGTGCATATTTTGATTTTCACATTCATGTATAGTCATATTTTAACATTTTATAAGGAAATAACTTGGTTCAAATTAGAACAGTTTTATTTCAGTAAATTCAATATTTAACTCAATGCACGTATAAATTTTGCAGATAAAAAAGTTTGGGAAGAGGAGAAGGAGAGGGAGGAGGGATCAGGACCTCCATGTCTCATGCCCCCCTTGAGCTACTCTCATGCCCCCTACCATATGAGAACCACTACTGTAGATCATGTGCAGTATGGCAAATGTACTAACTGCAGCATGATATTCATAGTAATAGTAGTGAAAGCTTTTATTTAGAGAGAATCTGTCAAACTATATTACAGAGATCTTATACCAAGCAAGCTCTCAATCTCCATGCCATATGCTACTTATTAACATGGATTTGGTTAGTTGTATGACTCACTCTTTAAGTAAAACTCAATGTCATAAAAAAACTTCTATAAAAGCAAAGAAATATTCTATATACCTCATTTTTATTGTCATAAGGTAGTTGTAATTAAAAAAAGAATACTTTTGAGCTGTTAGCATCTCTTTGACTTTTTAAATTCCATATTTTGCCCTCCCCCAAGGAATATGTTGTAATTAATTCCAGATCCCCCACTCTTTAAATATCAATGCACATTTGCCAAGGACTCTGTGCAGCAGGTGAAGGTATGAGAAATGTTGTCTCTCCTCTCATACTATGTTCTGCTGCTATCTCTTGCTCTCTCTCACACACTCTTTCACACACAATTCCTTGAAAGTTCATCATTCACTGGTTCATTTGCAGTACATGGTGTTTAGTCAGTTTGCTCGCCAATGGGTTGCCCTAAGAGCCTATAAGCTGTGCATGACCTGTAAGAAGGCAAGGCACTGACGGACATGAGGCATAAGATAAGGATTCATTGTGGCAGAATTGTAAAAAAATTACTTTCACTGGAAATGAACATTGAACAAGGAATCAGATGTTTGACTGTCTGCCCTGTTAAAACATGAACACTATAGACTACTGATTTCTGAAAGCCAAAGTGATTTTTTCTCAATATATTTTTAAAAGAGTGTAGTATAGCTTGCTTTTAGGAGTAGAAAGTCCCCTGTGTTTCTTTGTGAAACAATCTGGCCACACTTCACAATAAGAAAGAGAAAAATATAGGACAGGAATGCAGACAGAGATGCAGTGGCATGTCCTTCCTAGAAGTGGGTCTTTCTGTTGTAACTCTTCCTTGTGAATGTCTCAGAATTTCTATTATCATATGTTTGTGTTAATAAGTGTGTGAGAGACACATGCCCATCCAACAAGGAAAACCACCATGTGTACTGTAAAATTGGGAGAGACCAAAATGTCATGGGCATCATCATTGCTCATGGCTGGGCTTTAAATTCTTGCATCTTTCAGACTAATGTCTACTTTGGACATGCCCTGGAAGCCACTCCTGCACCTAAACCACCATCCTGAAATAGGTTTAATATATTACTTTCTCCAGAAAGTCACATTCCAATGAGAAGGGTGGGGTTCAGCAGTACCAGTCTTTCTCAGAAGCAGCAACATATATTAATCCTTCTCCTGGGACATGAATGACTTATACGTGGCATGGAAAAGAACCTTGAAGCCCTGAGGCAAGGATTTTTTGTTTTGTTTGCTATAGCAGGCTTTTTCAGTTCCTACCACTGAAAGGAGTACAGTTCTCCACAACTAGGTGACTGGCTTTACAAGGAAATTACTTTCTTTGTTCAGATTTTCTTTTGTTTAGCTGTTTCTGAGCTGAGTTCACAGGAGCACTGCCATTCTCTCCCATGCCTCTGTAGTGTTCCCTGTAACACAGCCTATTAAAGTGAAAAGTTCCCCTTTATAAAGCCATGGGTACTGACAAGCTGTCAGTACAGATACACAACTTTAGAGATGGCTGTTAACAAATGCAGCCACATACTGCAATTTCACTTTACAATCTAACTTTCATTTCCTTATGCTAGTTCTTTCTGCCCAATTGTCAAGTAAATAGCCAGTTTGACGGAGAAGTGCACAAAAGTGGACTATTTTTTAGAGGCAGCTTTTAAAAAATAAATAAATATATTGCCCTGGCAAATGATTGAGGTCTGCCCCAAGCAGATCTCTTCAAAGCAAACTGAACAGTAGGGGATAATAATTCTGAATTCTGCTCACCACAAGTAAGACAGGTGATCTGTATAACACCATTAGAAAGCAGCAACCATGGGCACAAACAAACAAGCAAACCCTCAACCACTCTAAGGAAGGAGATTGTAAACAGCAAGCCCAAGCTGAGGGACATAAAGATCAAGCAAACCACAAGTCAGTCTATGGCTGTTATATTTGCTCTTCAGTACTAGACACTCTAATTATGAAGCATCAAGTATGCACAGCATAATCGGAACAGCTGATGTAAAATCCTTGCATCTCAGACTTTACTCTCCCTTTCATTCCCAAATAATCAATATACTATAAAGTCCCTTGTTGGGCTTCATGTAATCCACAAGCTGCACTTTCTGTACCTCTGCTATAAATGAATGGAGAAATACTTTGCATGCAGCAGAAGCTGGTGGCTTCCATATTGGTACTGGAGTATTGGGTTCAATAGCTTGGGCAATTCTAAAGTCTAAATCAGGGTAGGCAACCTAAGGCCCGGAGGCCTGATGTGGCCCCCTGAGGCCTTTGGACCGGCCCCAGGGCGGTCCTGCTGCTGCTGCCGCCGCCACCACCACCACCCACCGCCACCGCAGCCCGCCATGATGATATTGATTATTGTTGTTATTACTTGTTCTTGGGGTTTTCTTGGCAAAATCTCCACAGGGGTTTTGCCATGGCTTTTCTAGGGCTGAGAAAGTGTGCATGCAATTTTTTTTAAAAAAAATTATTTATTTTTTTAAAAAATATTTATTTATTTATTTATTTATTTATTTATTTCTGGTGCTTCGGCCCCCCAATTGTCTGAGGGACAGCAACCCAGCCCCCGGCTCAAAAAGGTTGCCTCCCCTTGGTCTAAATTATCCATGGTGTTCAACCCAATCTTTAGATAGTTTCAGTGCCTTGGATAGTTCTTTCCAAGTTCACACCACTACCCAGAGTGGATTCATTACCCCCATTGACATGAGATACAGCAGTTGGCAATATTTGTATGTCTTGTCATGCAATTTCCAAATGGATATACATTTCTCAAGACTTTGCTTGTCCTGAGCTGGTTAGTTTTAATGCTCTCCACTGCACTTACCTCTATTCACTCGACCTGCATGAAACTCTTCCCCATTTGGAATTTAGTCCCTTAGCTGAAAACTATTATTGAAAACTTTCTATAAGAAGTTATGGTTTCAGTGCCCTCTGGTGTCTCTCTTCTCATTCCACTAACATTAAAAAAAAAAAAAAAAGGAAGAAGAAACTACAAGACCAAAATGAACCATTAGAATCAATACAGTGGGTACTTATTTACTTCCAGATTGCCAATAGCCATTTTCTCCATCAACCTGTGATAATGATTTTCCATTAGTCTAATGCACAGAATATGGACACAGATACAAGATCTCCTCTAACACACAATAACACACAAACCCCAGCAGATACCAAGGGCTCATTGAATTCTTGCCCCTTTTGCCACTGACAACTGGTATATGCAAACTTTTTGGGACCTGATGGGCAGCAATACGAAGACAGAAGAGTTTGCTTCTCTGCTGTTTGGGTGGCAGCTTTGTTCCTCTGCTATTTATAGAGATAACATCATTCTCTTATGCTTGTCTGTTGTGGGCAGTTTCCCAGCTCTGAATTTATGTTGGATACATTCTGCCCCCATCCATCTATCTGCTAATCCCATGCCATGACTTGCAACTCACTGAGATTTTTCTGTAACACACACACGTGTTGTACGTGTCCAGACACTTGCAACTCAAGTTTTCAGCAATGGCTCAAGGCAACTTGTACTCATTTCCTTCATTTACCCTGTCATATGAAAGAAGATGAACACCACCACCCTGGCATGTCTTTGATCATTCAGGTATAACAGCTAGTGCAAGAAACTGGCTACCCATCTACCAAAGCTGTGACCCTGGTTTCATAGAATTAGTTCTTCCTGAATCCAGTCTCACAAATCTGTTTCAACAAGTATATGTTGAGATCCTCAGATATAGCTCTGTGACTCTGGTGCCAGCTATACCTGTTCCTGGTATGGTCAGATTTGGACATGGTCCTTCATGCATTAGTTTTATCTCAATTGGATTACTGTAAGATGCTCTGTAGGGGCATGGCCCTGAAAACCACTTGGAAGGAGTACAAAATGCTACTGTTGGAATTCTAACTGGGACAAAGTGCTAGAATGGTGTGATCCCTTTACCAGTATTAGTTCCTCTGCCTCTCAGTACACACACACACACACTCCACCTTTCCTAGTATTATTGTCTTTTCCAATGAGTCCTTCCTTCTCATGATGTGTCTGAAGAATGACAGCTTCAGTTTGTTCATCTTGGCTTCCAGGGAGGTTTCTGGCTTGATCTGCTCTTGGACCCATTTATTTGTCCAGTTGGCTGTCCATGGGATCCTCCACATTCTTTTCCAGCACCCCATCTCAAATGAATTGATTTTCTTCCTATAATCTTTTTTAACTGTCCAGTTCTCACATTCATACATGGTAATAGGGAATATGATGGCTTGTATGATTCTAACTTTTGTGCAGTATATCTGCATTTTAGAAACTTTTCTAGTTCTTTCACCCTCCCCATTCTTAATCTTCTTCCTGACTGCAGTCCCCATTTCTATCAATGTTTGATCCCAGGTATGGAAATTATTTTAATATTTCTAGTTCTTCATTTTCTAGGTTGAACTTGTGAAGGTCCTTAGTGGTCATTTCCCCCCTCCCCCTTTATGTTCAATATAAAGCGTGCCTTAGCACTTTCTTCTTTGATCTTCCTTAGTAGGTGTTCCATGTCTGTGAGGTTTTCTGCTAGTGCTATGCTGTCATCTGCATATCTTAGATTGTTGATATTCCCTCCTCCTATTTTCCCTCCTCCTTCTCCTGTGTCTAAGCCTGCTTTTCTTATAATATGTTCTGCATACAAGTTGAACAGATAGGGTGAAAGTATGCAACCTTGTCTGACTCCTTTGCCAATTGGCAACCATTCTGTTTCTCCACGTTCTTTTCTGACATTAGCCTCTTGTCCTGAGTACAGATTCTTCATCAGGACTAACAGATGTGTTGGCACTCCCATGTCTTTAAGGGCATTCCATAGCTTTTCATGATCTATGCACTCAAAGGCTTTGCTATATGCTGATTTTCTTTTGGAATTCCCTGGTGTGCTCCAGTAGCCATCATATCTTTGCAATGTGGTCCCTAGTGCCTCTTCCTTTCCTGAACCCTGCTTGAACCTCTGGGATTTATCTCTCCATGTATGGTTAGAGTCTATGTTACAGACTGTTCAATATGCTGTTTATGGCTTTATATGCTATAAAGAGTTTGGGATTAGGGTACTTAAAAGAACCAACTCCTCCCTTCTCCCCATCCTTTATTTCAAAATTAGCATCTCTTATATCGCTGCCACTGCCTTAAAATGCACAGTTGGAAATAATAGAAGAGATGGCATATATAGAATTCTATGGTCCAAGAACCTAGGTCATCTTTCTGTTTATCTGACTTTTATCCAAGTAAAAACATTTCTCTCTAACCAACAAATTGACTTTGCTGTTGCTTAATTTCATTTAACAGCTCTTAGCTGCAGTGGCATCACTAAAGTTGGCATCACACAGTGCAGTAACTCATGGTGTCACCTCCCCTCCACTGACTTCCTCCTATACCACACCATAAAGAATCCCTAGTGATGTTTTCTTTGCAATTCCCATATATCACTGTATGTAATGGCACTAGTTGTGACATAAAAAACTGTCAAAATTGAAATTATACCTTTAAATTACAACATCATATGCAGTTTAAATGTATTTACATGTACATAGTTTCATATGGCTAAAGTGAAAATTTGGTCTGATGTGCTGTTTTTAAAGAAAAATTTAAAAGACTACATATATATATATATATTTAAAAAAAATAAAATTTTATTTTTTAAAATAAATTAAAAATAGGCCTCCTCTGTCTCCTCCCACTGACCCTCGTCCCTCTCATAACATCACTTCTGCTGAGCTCTAGCATTTTAAAGAAACACAAGCAAATGCCACAGTCCATTTCTGCCAAAAGGCAGATCTTTGGGGAGCAGTGGTGTCATCCCCTTTTAGGGTGTCACCTGGTGCAACCCACACCACCCACATGTCACCACAGCTTAGTTGAGGGGGGCTCACTATTGACTTTAGTTCATGAACATGTTTTACAGGGCTTGGAAGCAGCAAGCTATAAACATATTACTAGTTACTTGTAACTAATTTCTTTCCACAGTTAATAAGTTGTAACTACATTTTCTCTTTTAACACCAAGGAATAACTTTAGCTCTCTTACAGTATGTAACTTGAATTACTAAGTTACTTTTATTGCTATGGTTCAAGTATTGCATGCAAGAACAAATAATTTCAGCAATACTCCATTACATGAGAATGTGAGGGTTTCTGAACAAATTTAAGCACTATTTGTTCTTTGGGAATCTTCCTTGGGGAAAATTTATCTATGTAAAAATACACATGCTTTTCCTGCACACGCAAACCACATGTATTTTGCACAAATGAATTTTCCCCAACAAAATCCTGAAGTGTGAAAAATCTTGCAGTTGATATCTTTTTTCCTTAGTGAGGTTTCTTGTTATCTTTTTTCTTTCTTTCTGTTTTTTGACAAAGATGTATTAACATGTATTCTTCACTGCCCTACCACTGTGCCTCATGTTGCTCAGTGGAAAACATTTAGATTTTAAAAATCTTTATTGATATTTTAAAAGTATACAAACACTACACATAAAACAAAACAAATACTAATGTATAACTACCTAGACAAATACATGCAAACATATACAACAAACAAAATAACTTGCATACCTACTTCCTACAACATTAGCACTAAACAAAATAACTTCCTGAGTTTTGTTCCAACCCATGTTCAGGCTCTTCAGTGACCTGACTGATGCCTATACTAGCACTTCATTATCTAAGTATATTTACCAATTTAATACATCCCAACCATTTTATAAAATACAGCCTACCTGCATCCTTTACCTATTTATCAAACAACTTTGTGATTTAACATCTAATAACTATGTATTTATTATTTTGTTATTGCTTATTTACTATATACCACAATGTGAGTCATGCTACCTTTCTATGGTTTAAATTCTTAACTCTTCCTTCTATTGCAGATAATTTATCAGCGGTTCCCAATCCACCTTTTGTTTTTCCCAAGACTTGCCTCTCTCCAAACAGGTAAGTTTATCTACTTCGACATAGTCAATTATTTTAAGTCAAATTTCTCTATTAGGACATTCTTTCTGTTTCCAGTTGCACACAAAAATAACTCACGCTATCCTGGACATATAAAACAAAAGCTTACAATATCTGTTTTCTATAGAATCATTTGCCACAATACTCAGTAAATGAAATTTAGCGTCAAAATTCATTTTGCAACCTAAGATCTCCTTTATTAATTCATGAATCTTCAACCAATTTTTTTTGTTTTTGTTTTGCTGCATTAGCACCACACGTGATAATATGAACCAATACATTTACCACACTTCCAACATTTGCTATTAGGTGTTTTATAGATCTTAGCAATTTTTGCAGGTGTTAGATGCCGTCTAAATTGCATCTTATATAAGTTTTCCCTAAGGTCACAAGTAAGTTTTGCCATTTTAGTCCAGTTCTTCTCCCATTGTTTTGTTTTGTTTCAGGTCCTGAGACCACCTCATCATTACCTCTTTAATAACCTTGTGTTCCATGTCCCATTTCAGAAATAGGTCATAAACTTTTGTGGCTGAGATTCTATGAGTCTTTAGATTTCATTATTTTCTCAAAATCCTGCTCTGCATTACCAATACCAATCATTTGATTATCATAATTAAATATCTCACGAAATTGTCTATAAACATTACCAGACTTTATATAGTTCTTCCTCTTCAAATTCCTGTTGGGTCTTGAATCTGAATTTCTTTGTGACAGTATCTATTTTAGTTAAATTCTGACATGTTAGCCACCTTTTATTGAGAAACCTTGTTTCCCTAAAAAAACCTTCTTTGGGCGAGGCCCATTTGGGAATGCTTAAACAAATCTATATATATATATATATATATATATATATATGCCACATCCTGAAAAAGGCCTTTCTCATGAAGTGGTTGAGAAACTCTCTATTAGAATTTTGTTTATCATAAAAGAGGTATGCATGCCAACCATAGCAATTTCCTATAAATCTAAAGATTTCTAAATCTAACATATCATAATTCTTAAGTATAATCCAATCCCTTATCCAATCAAAGCACATGACATCATAGATATTATTAAATTGGGAATGGCAAGACCCCCTCTATTAAATTTATCAAATAATACTTTCATCTTAACATGAGGTTTCTTGCGTACTCAAAGAAATTTTGAAAGATCTTTATGCCTTGTCTTAAACAGAATAGCATTTGCAATAATAGGGATATTCTGGAAGAGGAACATCATTTTTGGGAGTACACTCATCTTTATGGTGGAAATTCTCCCCAACCATGATATCCAAAACTTCTTTCACCTTTCCAGATCCTTTTTTATTCCTCCCCATACCTTGACCTAATTGTTTTTAAACAAATCAACATTCTTAGATGTTATATTTACTCCCAGATATTTCACAACTTTTTAATTTGCATACCAATTCTCTTTACCAAATCTGTTTTTTTCTTCTTTGTTCAAATTCATTGCCATGATTGATTATTTTTCTTTGTTTATAGACAATCCTGAGATTTCAGCAAATTATCTTAATATGTTTAGCAACTGATCAGCATTATTGACTGGATTTGTGAGTGTTATTAAGAGATCATCTAAAAAAGTGCAAACTTTGTGATCTTTCCCTTCACTTTTTACCCACTCAATCTTCTTATCATCTCTGATCTTAATCAACAATATTTCCAACCCCAATATAAACAAGAGTGGAGAGAGGGGGCATCCCTGTCTAGTATCTTTATATATACTTAGAGCATTTGTCACCTCTCCATTTATTAACGCTTTTGCCATTTGCTTCTGGTATATTGCTTGAATCAATCTCAAAAATTCAGTTCCTACATCTACTTTCTTTAAAACTTCAAACAGAAAAGCCCAATTCAGGTTGTCAAAAGCTTTTTCACAATCCATTAAATATTAAAGCTACTTTCTTATCAAATTTCCCCCCAGCAATTCAATCAAATCTAAAACATGTTGTATATTATCTTTGATATACCTATTAGGCAGGAAACCTCTCTGATCACTTCCTATCTATATACTCAAAACTTTTTTCAGCCTATCTGCCAAAACCGAAACAAAAAGCTTATAATCGTTATTTAAAAGAGAGATTGGTCTATAACTCTTTGGCTCACATTTGTCTCTTCCTTCTTTCAAAATCAGAGAAATATCAACTCCCAGCCAGGTTTTGGGGATATGCCCTTCCTGAATTTGATTCATGGTATCCCTTAATGGTCCCACTAACAAATTTTTGAATGCCTTATAATATTCCGCTGGGAAGCTGTTGGGGCAGCCACATTCCCCGATTTAGCTCTCCTTATCGCATCCCTTACTTCTTGGTCTGTTATTTTACCATTTAATAACTCCTTTTGTTCCTTATTAAATGATTGAATTCTTATAGACTCTAAATAAGTTTTTATGTTCTCTAACTCAATATCATCCTTCTTATAAAGTTCACCAAAAAATTCCAAGATAATCTGTTTAATATCCTCTTGCTTAGCATATACCTTGTCATCTTTCTTCAATTGTGTAATTGCTTTATTTTATTTTATTTTCCTTAACTTATAAGCCAAGAATTTGCCTGGCTTGTTGCCAAACTTAAAATGTTTTTGCTGACTGAATTTAACTTTCTTGCCTATTTCCTCAGAAAAAATCAAGGATATTTGCTTTCTAATATTTTTACTTTAATTCAGCACTAACTTATTCCTAGGATTTTTTAAAAATTGTTCCCTTTTAATATCCAGGTCTTTTTGTAGCTTATCCAATGCCCTCGATTTCTTTTTCCCCTGTTCACTACCATTTTTTTCATAAAAAACCCTCTCATAACAGGCTTAGACACTTCCCATACCATATCCATTTTCACATCTTGTGTTGTATTTTCTTGAAAATAATTTTCTATATGCTATTTTACTTCTTTAATAGTTTCAGGATCTTTCAGCAATATTTCATTTAGCCCCGATTTAGGGGCCTTCCCCCCCCCCCCCCACAGTTCCATTAATATAGGGTTATGGTCCAACTACAAATTAGGTTTCACTTCTGTTGAAGACACGCTCATGACTAAAAAGGCTGAAATCAAAAACATATCTAACCATGCCCAGGATCTGTGAAGCTCTGGAAAAAAAAAGTGTATTCCTTTGTCTGATTATATTTTCCTCTCCAAGCATCAGACAAAAAAATCCATCATTTCAATGAATGTCATAGAGAACTTTCCCTGATTGACTTTCACTTTCCTTTCAGCATGCCTGTCTAGTTGCAGATCTATAACCCCATTAAAATCTCCCATCAGAATCAAAGAATCAAACCTCAGATCTTGCATTTTATTTAACAATTCTAAAAACAAATTACCTTTATTTTCACTTGGTGCATATATACCCAAAATCAGGATGTCCTCCCCCATTATATCTATCTATACATCAACATATAGTCCTTTGGGGTCATTAAGAGCTTATTTTGTGTCATATTTCCTTTTAATATACAATACCACCCCTTTTTTCTTATTTGGGAGTAATGACACATATTCTTCTCCCAATTTATTATTCTTAAAATATTCACTGTAATCTCTTTTAATCTTAATTTCTTGTAGGCACGTAATATCATTGTTTATCTTTGACAAGTATAAAAATACTTCCCCCCCCCCTTTCAATCACATTGTTTAAGCCCTTCACATTCCATGATAAAGCTTTAAGACAGTTACTCATTATCATCTAAATTTGAGATTTCTCCTCCTGTGTCGTTTCCTAAACTATTGTCCTCAGAAATACTACCTACTTCTTCTACTTCCCTTTCTTTCTGATATGGGTCCAAATGAGCTTCCATTCCATCATTTATCCAATCTATATTTTTACCTTCTTCTTCTTTCTCTTTCTCTCCTCTCTTTCTATTTTTCTTATTCATTGATTTTTCCTCTAAATCTTCCTTCCTTATCTCTTCTCCCTTTTGGTTTGTATGTCTATTTCTCTCCTTTCCCCCTTCTTGTTCTCCTAATTCATTGGGTTTTTACCCCTTCTTTTACATTCAAGCTTTTTCTTTTCCCCAAGATCATCTGTACTTAATCTCTTTTTCTTTTAACCAATTTGTAAGAAACACATATTCCTTTCTTTTTTCCAGGACCTCCACTGGGATATCACAGAAAATTTGTATTGTCTGATCTTTAATTTTCAAGGGATTGTCCCTCTGTCGTCTCAAAAAAGAGTCTTTAATCCATTTCCTGACAAAGTAAAAGTAACTATATCTCTCAGGAGATTTTTTTTGTGCTATTTAAGAATTCAACCTGAAGATCTTATCTATCTCCATTTCATAAAGATATGTTTTGTTTCCCATATATTCTGCCAGGATCAGAATCAAATCTTTATACAAATTTTCTCCCCTCTGTTCCAGAACTCCCCAGATTTTTACACATTTTCCCCTCAATCTCATCTCATTCTGTATTTTTTCTTCAAGCTGTAACTTCTGATGGTGGTGCACTTCCTTTATTCTTCCTTCTACTTGCTCTTGTCTATCCTCTAGCCTGTCTACTTTGGTCTTAAATTTAGTAAATTCTTCTGAAACTTTACGCCTCTGCAGACCGGCCCAAAGGGCCAGCCTGGAGGCAGAGTTGGGGGGGACAGCCACCCGCCAGCCACCCCAACCCCATGCCAATGCCATCCTGACCCCACAGCATTCAAACATGCTGTGCCAAAAAGGGTACTGAAGAACCACGTGCCAGCTCTTAGGGTGGCCTTTTGCAACCCCTAAAAGGAGTGACATTTCAGAGCAGGAAAAGGGAGGATTGGGGCCATGGCATAGGGTTGCCGCAGCCCCGATCCACTGCTTCCCGTGGTGGCCCATCTGCAGAGGCCCTTTGTCAACCAAACTTCTCATAGCTTTTAATTCAGACCAAAGACCATTTCTGATCTCCACCTTAAAGTCACCCATCTCTTGTTTCAAGTCATCTATTCTTTTACCTAATTCCTCACTAAACTTTTTAATCTCTTCCATCAATGCCATGTTGGGATCAGAAAACCTAACCTGTTCTACTGAAGGTCTCTTCAGCTGTGATGCCTGGGATTTAACAGTCTGACTCCTTGATGCCACCAACATCTCTACAATAGCAATTGCAATCTTATCCAACAAATTCATTGTGTGTGTATACACCTTAAATTATCACCAAAATATACTTATTCATTTGATTGCTAATTGACTACTCCAAAACTTAAATATTATTTTAACTCACACAATCTTAAAAAACAAGCTTTCAATATCAAGCCTTTCCAAAATAAAACTATATCTTCCAGAGCTTTGCTGCAGTATTGCTACATGAACATTTCTTGCTTCAAAGCAGTCCTATTGTCTCTCCTTCTTTCCTGTGCTCAGCAAATTGTCCTTGTTTCCTTTCCAATGTTCAGCTTGAATTTCAATGCCTTAAAAAAAAAAAGCCTGCTACTTTTCCCCCTTGTAATTGTCCAGTCTCATTCTGGCAACAGTTAACAATAAAGTAGCAGCTAAATCAGTAGTTGTAATCAAGCAAAGCAAAATCAGAGAGCTCTTTTAATATAGGGACCTTATAAGGAGAGAAAGGCATTCAGTGGCCTAAAGGCTTTGTGTGACCATAGGTTTGAGCCTCGCACCTTTATTAGATGACTAGCTTATCACCATTAAACTCCTAACTCATTCCTTATAGGAGAAGGTTGACAACAGTTCCAATCTTTAAGACTCTTTGCAGTCTAAATCCAGGCTTTTGCCCTAATTGTGTTCCAAATCTTATGTTCCAGCAGGGAGTCAGCACTTATATCGTAGAACATGAGAAACCACCAGACAAGAATAGCAAGAAAAAACTATGACTCCCAGAAGCCTTCAAGCTTCGACGCTTCCCTCTTCCGGCTCCGCGCACTACTGGGGTTATATCGCTCACAGCTGGCCACTCCCAGAGCTTGGACTGTGCACATGAGTAAACCTAACAGAGCAACAAGCCCTCCTCACAATCCAAAGGCAATCAGGAGAAGAAAAAAGAATAAAAATAGAAAGTAATAACAAAGTAATATATAGATTCTTATCTCTTTTTTCCTCTGAGATTTTTTGCCTTTTGTAAAGTAAATATTAACAGTCTATGGGGCTTTGCAGACCGGCCTAACGGGCTGGCCTGGGGGTGGAATTGGGGTGGGGCAGCCACTGGCCAGCTGCCCTAACTCCATTCCGATGCCGTCCTGACACCACGTGCCTGTTTGCACAGCGCGCAGTGTCAGGATGCCCTCCTGGCACAGCATGGACACACACTGCACCAAAAGGGCAGGGAAGAGCCATGGTGCTGGCTTTTAGGGCAGCCTTTTGCCACCCCTAAAAGGAAGCAGCATTTTGCTGCTCTTTTGGGGGCAGCAACGGGGAGGATTGGGGCCGCTGCGAGGGGTTGCTGTGGCTCCAATCCGCTGCTAGCAGGGGCGGCCCAGAGCTGCCCAAAATGGGCTGTCTGTACAGGCCCTATATTCTATATTCTCGTTAAGCCTTACCTGCTTCTCCTCTTTCACCCCATTTGCAGATGGCGCTTTGCACCTTCTTGGAGGCAGGGAAGGGGAGGGGCAGCTGGACGCTGAGTGCCCCATCCCCTTCCTGAGGACATCATCGGAGTGCCAGCCCTTCCACACAATGGGCGCTCCGATGACATCCTTCTGGCTCAGCGTCTGTACACGCTGAGCCGGAAGAGATGCCGAAGAGCCTCATGGTGGCTCTTGAGGTGCCCCTTTTGCAGCATGCGGAAGGAACACTATTTTAGCACTCCTTTCCCAGGCAGTGAAAGGGAGGATCGGGGCTGAGGCGTGGGGCAGCCTCAGCCCCAATCCACCACTTCCCAGGGCAGCCCATGACCCCTCGTTTGCATCCCAACTCAGTCTGCTTCAATTCATTACTAAGCCTCCAAAGATATTATTGGGATTTCATAGAAAATAACTCAGTTTTCAGCATCAGTTGGAACTCCACTTCACTTGAAAATTCCTTAACAAAAATATATTTAATAACCTTTTTTTAAAAATGGTGGCATTCCTGGCTGCTCCAAGGCAGTTGCACCAATGCATTTGGGTGGTTTCTTTTTGGCTGCTACCTCCCCTGGAAGCACCAACCCCTGTTTTTTCTTTTTGCCTCTCAATACCAAACATTTAGATTTTTAAAGTAAAAGTAATTCCATAGAGGTTTTATGATAATGAGGAAAAGGTATTACTTTTTAAAGTGATGTGTGTAACAGCATGGTGTACTAGATTGCGTGCTGGACTATGACTATGGAAGACCCAGGTTTCAAACCCACTCAGCCACAGAAGCCAACTGGTTAACCTTGGGCAAGTCGCATTCTCTCAATCTCAGAGGAAGGCAAGGGCAACCCCCCCCCCCCGACAAAATTTTACCAACAAATCCCTGTGACAGGGTTGTCATTCCACAACAGCAATAGTAACTATTTTTTGGCATTATGACTCTTTAATTTTTTAAAAGCACCAAATATATATAATATTTTATAGATCATTTTAAAATAAACAATTTGTTCATTTTAAAAAGTAACTTCCCAAGCTCTAGCATATTGTTGTTGTTAACAGCCATCAAGTTGGCTTAGACTTATGACAGCTCTATGAAAGAGACACCTCCAAATCATCCTGTCATCAACAGTCCTGCTCAGGTCTTGCAGACTCAGGGCCGTGGCTTCCTTGGCTGAGTCTATCCATCTGGAATGTGGTCTTCCTCTTTTCCTACTGCCTTCTATTGTTCCAAAGTAATTGTCTCCTCTAGTGAGTCATGTCTTCTCAAGATATGGCCAAAATACAACACTCTCAAATTAGTCATCTGGCTCCAGCATTTTGTTGTTTTGTTGTTAACTGCCCTCGATCTCAACTCATGGTGACCCTATAAATGAGACATCTCCAAGACTCCCTATCCTCCACTGCTCTGCTTAATTCCTGCAAACCCATACCCATGACCTCCTTAATAGAGTCCATCCATCTGGCATGTGGCCTTCCTTTGTTCATGTTGTTGTTTTATGCAAAGCATTAAATCTACAGGCATGGTAGCACCTTCAGATCAAATTGCCAGATTGGAGGCAGGAGATTTTATGTTGCAACCTTTCAATTTTTTTAAAAAAAACAGCTTTTTTATTTTTAAAGAACAATTATTTGAGTACTTAATCCTTCCAATTTGTGCAGCTCTCTGCACTCGAGTGCCTGTGAATTGAAGAATTGGACAATTTTGTAAGCCCCATTTTGTAAGCAACTTTGAGCAACTCCTGTTTTGGGGGAAAGGGGAAAATTTTAAAATAAAAAAACTTCTTCACTGTCTTAAACAACCCCCCATCCATCACCCTCGCTCAATCTCTTCCTCTGAAATAAAAACAACTAATTATACTAACAATAAAACAACCACAGTCAGTTTGCAAGAATGCTGAATCAATCTAACAGTCCAAAACTGTCCAGAAGAGCACCAACCTGTGCAAGAAATCAGTTTCAAGTACTAACATGCTGCTATGCCTCCCTACTCACAGGTGGGATACTGTCTCTTGCACACACACATGTCCACAGACACAAACACACACACCAACCAGTACAAGGAAATTAATCACATCATGGCATTTTATTTTCCTGTTGGAACAGGAAAGACCACCCAGATGAAGGCATTCCACACGGCAATAATTCCCAATGTTAAAAGTTGCTGGCAGCCATAAGAAGCTTAAAAGTTGCCAGCCTTAAATAGATGAGAGAAATTAGAATCAGTAGAGTCACTCAGCTAGGAGAAAGGAATACCTCGGTCACTGTAACATCTTTCTCTTCCATGCATGATATGCTTTCCCTAGTGTATACATTTTTATTATGAAGACATTCATAAATTAGACAAAACAGCAAAATAAATATCCAGAATTTGCCGGTGGTGAAGCACAACATGGTGTGACAACTATAGGCAAATACCTAAAGGTAATGTGTATACCTGACATTCTGTATTTCAGTTATGAATTTGCAACCTAGATTTATGGCTCCATATCTGCTCCATATTCAGTTAGACTACACAGTCATGAGTGTGGCACTGCTGCCATCATCATAAATGCCCCACAAGCCCATCCTAACACCCAGCACCCCTCTTGAACAAAGGAAGTTTGTTCTGCTGTCAATCCATCCACAAGGAAGATGGCCTTTCCAAATGTCTCCTACCAGTGAGGGTGGCTACAGCAATCACATGCAGGAGCCCTGTCACAGTTCCTCTTACTTGCTGGCAGAAGGGTTCTGTAAATGTTAGCTGCAGCTGAATTGGCAGCTGTGCAGACTTCCTTTGCTAGATGTGGTTGCTGGCTGTTAAGGTGAGCTGGAGGGATCAGGCCAGGAGCTACATATATAACTAAGGACATTACCGCACCAAGCACCATTCTCATCACAATCGCGTCAGTTAAACATACCAGAAACATAAAATCATAGAATCATAGAGTTGGAAGAGACCACAAAGGCCATCCAGTCCCTTCCCCTGCCATGCAGGAACTCAAAATCAAAGCATCCCTGACAGATGGCCATCCAGCCTCTGTTTAAAAACCTCCAAAGAAGGAGACTCCACCACACTCCATTTCAGAGTTTCAGAGTAGCCATTACTGCACATCTTCACAATAGTGCAGCTGGGGCTGCTTCAGCCATCACACTCTCTTCTGGACATCACATTAAACCTCCTCCCTGCCCTATGCCCTACCCAGCATGCCTTTGGGGGGGGTTAATTCATTTTTCATGCAATTACGGGGCTCTGCTACTGAGTTTGGGGTTTAAAAAAAGAAAAAAAGAAATGCAGGGGGAGGGGAGGCAATCAACCTCTTTGGGAATAGTGAAAGGGACAGGAGAGAAGGAGACACTGACACCACGAGATGGCCAAAATCACAGCTGCCCTGGCAGTGATGTTTCACACCTGAGGACAAGTGTAATTACAAGGTCATTGATGGGTTTTCCCATAATTGAAAAGGGATGTTGATGTGAGGCAGGAGGCTCTGTCTCCCTTTGCATATGCCCAGGAACACGTAGGTAGACTCAAGGCCTTTGCAGACTGCCACAAATAGTGCAAATTG
This sequence comes from Phrynosoma blainvillii, assembly GCA_026167975.1. Taxonomy (NCBI): domain Eukaryota; kingdom Metazoa; phylum Chordata; class Lepidosauria; order Squamata; family Phrynosomatidae; genus Phrynosoma; species Phrynosoma blainvillii. Next base: position 241,481,667 of record JANUYF010000002.1, read on the forward strand.
AGTCCACTTTAAGGGTTAGGGTTAGTGCTAGGGAATCATGGGAATTTTTTTTCTGAGTCTTCTCTGTCAGAGAGCTCTGGTGCCACAATAAAATACAGTTTCCATGATTCCATAACCCTAACCCTAACCCTTAAAGTGGACTGAATCTGCACTATTTCTAGCAGTCTGCAAAGGCCCTCAGATGTGGAGAGATTATCAGTGTTCACAATGGATTAAGCATGGGCCATCTGAAGGGATATCTTAAGCCCCATAGCACGTTCTGAAAGTTGCCCCACATTATGGGACTCCCTCTTTCTAGACTAAACTTTATTTAGGGTTCCGTATCCCTACAACCAATACAGACAGTGACAGTTTGGCTTCAGCCACCATTGTTCACTGAGGGAAACACCTTAATTTAATTTCCACTTTTGCAATATATGAAGACTGCTATTTTGCTCCTGTACTTCTACTCTAAACCATTTAACTGGTGCAGCTTGGGAGTTCATTGAAACCATGACAAACATGGGCCTATCCCAATTGTTTACCGGGCCCACACATTGTGCAGGTCATACCCTCGATGCAGTCTTTAGTACGGAGCAGGAATATCCGTGGGCGGAAGTTATTAATACCTCTGCAATGTCATGGCCGGATCATTTCCTGGTCAAGATGGAACTAAGAGCCACTGTCCGCCCCTCCGGGGTGGTGGACCTATTAGAATGGTCTGCCCTCAAAGGCTAATGGAACTAACTAGATTCCAGAAAGCCCTAGAGGGTTTAATGGTTGGTAATGCTGGTGATTCTGTCGAAGCTTTGGTTAAAACTTGGAACATCGATCTTACCAAGGCTATCGACACAATCGCTCCCAAGCGTCCTTTCCAACCCGCTCCAAATTATAAGCCATGGTATACTGAGGAGCTTAGGAGGATGAAGCGGGTTGGACAATGACTAGAGTGCAAATGGCGGAAGACTCGACTCTTATCCGACAGAACTCGCCATAGGAAACATCTTGATTCCTATTGGGAGGCAATATGTACAGCGCAGAGATCTTTCTCCTCTGCACGTATTGCATCTGCAGAGTCCCGTTCAGCAGAGCTGTTTAGGGTGGTGGGGGAACTGACAAAGGTACCTCCTGTGCAGAACCCTCTACTTAACCCTACAATGGCCTGCTGTGATGCATTTAACATCTACTTTGCAGATAAAATCTCTCGGATAAGAGCCGACTTGGATGCCAGTGTTTTGACAGGATCCATAAATGAGGTGTCCAATAACTCCGCTGATGGCATTTTACTGGATCAGCTTCAATCTGTGAGTACCAATGATGTGGACAAGCTCCTTAGTAGAGTGAGGAAGACGACTTGCCCCCTCAATCCTTGTGCATCTTGGCTGGTCATCCAGGGGGGTGAAGCATTGAGGGTATTCCTTCGGGATATTCAGGGAGGGCATTGTACCATCTTGCCTAAAGGAAGCAGCTGTTAAGCCGCTCCAGAAAAAGCCCTCCCTGGACCCCCTGGACAGGAACAACTATAGACCAGTTTCCATGCTGCCTTTTTTAAGCAAGGTGATCGAGAGGGCAGTTGCTTCCCAACTCCTCTCTTGGATAAAACTGATTATCTCAATCCATTTCAAACTGGCTTTAGGACAGGATATGGAGTTGAGACTGCCATGGTTGCTCTGGCTGATGACCTCCGCTTGAGCATCGACAGGGGTAGTGTGACCCTGCTGGTGCTCTTGGAGCTCTCAGCAGCCTTTGATACTATAGATCATGCCATTGTCTTGGATCGCCTGAGAAAATTAGGAATCGGAGGCGCTGCTTTGCAGTGGTTCCATTCCTTCCTTTCGGGCAGATCCCAGAGGGTGAGGCTCGGAGACAGTTGCCCTTCTAAAATAGAGCTTAATTGTGGCATCCCTCAGGGCACCATCCTGTCTCCGATGCTATTCAATATTTACATGAAGCTGCTGGGAGAGATCATCTGGAGGCATGAAGCACAGTGTCATCAGTACGCTGATGACACCCAGATATACTTCTCCATGACCCAATCGTCAGCTCAGACCTCAGATGGTGTCTCTCCTCTCAATGACTGTCTTAAGGCAGTAATGGATTGGATGAGGAAAAACAGATTGAGACTGAATCCAGACAAAACGGAGGTACTAACAGTGACGGGCCCGAAACCAGGTTTGGAAATACAACTTCCAGTCCTGGATGGAGTCACACTCTCTTCCAAGGACTGTGTTTGCAGTCTGGGGGTATTCCTAGACCAGGGGTAGGCAACTTTTCCCCTTTAAGGGCCGAGGGACTTCAGCTCCCAGAAGCCTCAGCCATATTGGCCAATAGTCCCATGTTGGCCAATAGCTCCTGGGATTCTTGGAGCTGAAGTCCCTCGGCCCTTAAAGGGGAAAGGTTGCCTACCCCTGTCCTAGACCCTTCTCTTCACATGACTAGTCAGGTGAAAGCGACAGTCAGGAGTGCCTGTTATCAGCTTTGGCTGATACGCCAGCTGCACCCTTTCCTGGACATGAGGAATCTTGAAACTGTGGTACATGGTTTGGTAACCTCACATCTAGATTACTGAAATACACTCTACCTGGGGCTACCCTTGTGCCTAACCCAGAAACTTCAATTGGTTCAACATATGGCAGCCAGGTTAATTACTGGAGCAACTAGGAGAGAGCATATCATACCTGTGCTGAAATCTCTCCATTGGCTGCCTGTTAGTTTCCGGGCTCAGTACAAGGTGTTGGTTTTAACCTTCAAAGCCCTACATGGCTTGGGTCCATCTTATCTATGGGACCGCCTCATCCCGTATGATCCCCCCGTGCACTCCCGTCCTCTGGGAGTAATCTGCTACAGCAGATGAAAACTAGGCTGTCGCAGACCTCACAGAGGGCCTTCTCCGCTACTGCCCCCAGATTATGGAATGGCCTGCCAGATGAGATCCGCCTTAGTACCACTCTGGACTGCTTTAAAAAAGCAGTGAAGACAGATGTCTTCCAGCAGGCCTTCCTGGAATAATCTCCCGGCTCAAATGTAACATAGGTCTGTCTATCCATCCACCCTTTAGCTGCCCCTCTCAGCTGCCCTTAGCTACTATTATCTGCTGCTAGCGCCTTCTTGCCTGCTGTGTGGGTCATTCTGCATAGTTTTGCATGTGTATATCGAGGTTTTATATGTTATTTTAATATGGTATTAGTTTAATTTATTTTTAATGGGTGGGTGGGTTCGGGAATTGGATTTGGGTTGATTGTTTTAACTTTGTATTGTTTTATCCTGCTGTACGCCACCCCGGTTGCTCTGCAGAGGGGCGGGTTACAAATAAAACATATTATTATTATTATTGTTATTATTATTATTATTATTATTATTATTATTATTATTATTATTCAGGGATCTGTATACTTCATCCTTAGTGGTGAACATTTCATCAGAGGTCATAGCCAGCTTTTTGTCAACTGAAAGGAACAAAAATCATAAACTGATACTGATAACCACCTTATTAAAACTGCAAACTCTACTTTGAAAGCAAGGATGACACTACAAGGGATGAAATGAAAGTATTGCCCCTCTGAATAAGAATCTCTCACCTGGAATCTCCCTTCACTCCTCAAATTTCCAGCATTGCAGCGAATGAGACACTGAAAATTGTCTACACCTAGAACTCATATATTTGCTGTGTTAACGTTCCCTTGTTTGCCTGCCCCTTTTCTTTGAATGCCCAAACTCTATTTCTAAATGCTCAACTGAAGTTTTAAGCTATTGCAATTCTACAAATTTGGAGAGTGAATGAAGATTTCATTGAGGGGCAGAATTCTTATGGGGGGCATTGTCCTCATTTTTCTCTCTGTACCTAGCCCCCTGCTTGTAAGGAGCCCTGGTGGTGCAGTGGTTAAATGCTGGTACTGCAGCCACAATGTTGTAAATTCAATCCTAGAGGAGGGCTCAGCCTTCCATCCTTTCATAGGTTGGTAAAATGAGTACCCAACTTGTTGGAGGCAATTGGCTTACACATTGTAAACCACTTAGGGAGTGCTTAAGTGCACTGATAAGAGGTATAGAAATGTATATGCTATTGCTATTGAAAGACAATCTACCTTCAGAGATAATGGTCAGGTTTTGTCTGTTTTACCTCTTTCCTCACTCCTCCATTTTTTTTACCTATAGAATAACTCAAAAGGCTAGTCTTTTATAATATTTTACTGAACAAATAAAAGTAATTCTGGACTTTATTTCTGCTTGTTGGTCACATTGACTACTTTTATGGAATTATTTCTTAATGTGTGAAGCATTCAAGTTATGGCTCAACTGGGGTCCTAACAAGATAAGGCATGCAAAGAGTGATGGGGAAACGGGCTGATTGCAAGAAAAAAAAGGAATGTTTGCTATTTGCTTTATTGCCTGACAATCACTCTGTTGTCCAGACCCAACCATGGAAAGATCTCTGAAGCTGCACTTCCATTTTTTGTTGTACTCTTCAGATGCTGAATTTTGCTTATTTTAAGAAAGACAAAGAATATAGAGCTGCAAGAGTGAGAGATTAGTCATCCCCTTTAACTCATAAAATCACGATTGCTTCCCCACTGCTGGTTTTTCATAGACTTTTCATTTAATTGGCTAGTATATTTTTAGAGCTGAGATAGAGATTGTTTTACAAAGCTCTGGATGAAATTAAAAGCATTTGTAATTATGTATTCATTTGTTTGAGGAAGACTCAATATTCAGCTTAACTCCCTGGGAGAATCTTCAACATTTGGCTTCCTTTAATTAATTTTGTCAGTCTGTGATACTGTTCAAATTTACTTTGACAACTTTGAATAACCATTGAAATAGACACCCTGTAGCTTTGACTACAGCATATGTAAAGTGCTCAGCCAAATATGCAGTCTTATTGAATAAAGGAACACAGTTCACCTACTTAGTGGAATGGACCCTCTGAACCCTGGTGGTGCAGTGGTTAAATGCCTGTACTGCACTGGTGCACTGCAATGCAATGCTTAAATGCCACTGACTCCCAAGCACAAGATGGTGAATTCAATACCAGCCAAGGGCTCAGGCTCAACTCAGGCTTGCATCCTTCCAAGGTCACTAAAATAAGTATCCAGCTTGTTGGGGACAATTAGCTTACACATTGTAAACCACTTAGGTAATGCTTAAGTGCACTGATAAGTGGTATAGAAATGTACTTGCTATTGCTATTGCTATCTAAGATGGAGTGTGTGCTAATATATGGTAATATACCATATGTCCTCCTTTACCCAGACATATCCTTTTTTTCAGAGCTAAAATTTCTGTCCAGGCAGAATTTTTAATATCTCCAGTGATTTTTAAAATGACCTATTGCTCTACCTCCTGCTTGCTGGTGCCGTCTGAGAGTCATCATAGCAAATTCGTGATCTGAAGTAGTCAGTCCATAAATATGTCTTCATTTTGTGTTTTTTAAACTATGGTACCCTAGCTAATATATGCTTTTATCACATGTTGAGCATAACAGTATGTATTCATAAACATTTGTTCCACCTCAACTCTTAACATTTGAAGAAGAGTGATTGCAGAACTGCAGGACATGTATCACATATTACATTCAGAACACAACTGGAATGTACAAGCAGGTTGTTCCCTCTACTGTGTAAAGATACCTCATTCTGTTAAGTGAACAAATTGGTTCATAGACTCTATAGAGCTCCTTATGCCTTTGGCACTTGCATGCAGGATCAGAGGAGGCATTGTTCAATGACCCTGTGTTGTTTCTCAGACTTCCACCCTGTGACTGCAGGCATTTATCAGTGCCAGCTTCCAAAGACATGAAAAAGGAGAGGAGCAGGATGTGTGACCAAAGTATTTTGATTAGTATGTTTCCCATTGCATGCCTTACTAGCTGGAAAATCCTGCGGAGTCACCACACCATTCAAGCTAAAGACCCAGCACAGTTAGTCCCTCCTCATGAGACAGCAACACCAAGACAGGTTCTGTCTGCATCAGATATGGATGTAGATCACATTGGCCATTTATTATACAATTGCATAAGTGCATTGCTTCATTTATTTCATCTCTCATACACAGCACTCTCCTGATCAGTTAATCTGGTAAACAAATGGTCCATTTTTTTCAATAGCACAATGTGATCTTTATATGAGGACTGATTAAATATTGATTACATGTAAATGCTACAAAGAAATTTCTGTGTGTCCAGAAGCACCATGTTTTTACTTTGCAGAAATTGCAACAGTGATGTATATTTGGTGGAGAACAAATATTTATCTCTGCTGCACATAGATATCCTATGTAGAAATGGTTCATAAAAGCTTTGTGAGAAAAGCAGCTCCTGGCTGGTAGAGTTAAAATTGAGCAATCCTGGTCATAAAGCTGAGAAACATTTCCTTCTGACATGATAGGAGCTGAGTGGAAACCCTGATCTAACAAACCACAAAGGCTATAGAGTTTATAGGCAAGGAGGAGGTCTTTCGAGGATGAATCTCTGTAAATTACTTAACCAGGATAATGACATTGTAAGGGTTATAGTTGAGTCAAACACAAACCATGCCAAGAAATTATACGTTTGAGTTTGGGAAGAAGAAGAAGAAAAAAGAACAGACTCAAGCTGAACATTTTCTGCACCAAAGATTTTTTTTGGGGGGGATAAAAGATGCGCTGATCCTCAATGGGATAAAGGTGCATTTAATTTTAAAATCTGGTGTTATCACACTCGCCAATGGCTGGATGAATGCAACCCATACATAGCCCAGATCCCATCTATGCTTATCCAGCAGCTTTTCAAAAATGGCAAAACCTCGTTTTTGAAAAGCTGCTGGATAAGCATGGCTGGGATCCGGGCTGCATATGGGTTGCATTTGCCTGGCCACCGGCGAGTGTGACCCAGTTTTAAAATTAGGGGCTTATTGATCCCTCAAAAAACTCGGCTGCTCCCCAACAGGATACAGTTAGGTTGTGGGATGCTGATGGGTATTACCTCATGCAAGTCACTGCCGATTCTGCCAGGCAAGTGCAACCTGGCTGCATCCCAGTTCCTAGGCATGCTTCAGAGGCCATTTTTCAAATATGGCAAGCTCCCAGCTGTGAAAAACAGCTTCTGAAGCATGCCTGGGATCCAGGATGGACCTGGGTTGCACTCATCTGGCAGAATCAGTAATAACTTGCATGCAGTAATACCCGCCTGCATCCTGCAACCCAACTGTATCACGTTGGGGAGGAGCCGGGTTTTTTGAGACATTGCAATAAGCCCCTTAAATGCGCCTTTATCCCGTCAAGGATAAGCACTTTAAAAGCAATGAAATAATCTCCTTAGAATAAGCACTACATCCCCTTTGCTGGTTGTTTAGACTATGTATGTCACAGGAGCCCTCTGATTAACCTACTGGCTCTACGTACAAAATAAAAATGGTTATAAACTATGTTCTAGCTATGTAAGCAAAGGGCACAAATTCCTTTGCCTCAATTCAGACGATAATGCTAATGTACTGATAATATTACTAAAGCTATTATGTTGCATTAAAGAAGAGAGAACATTCACAATAAATGCTCTAACAATGCATTGCTTTATAATAACCTAAATCTTGAATGTATCCCAGAAGCCCTGAATTTCTTCATTCAATCTTTCCTGTGTGCCTTACTCTACAGAGGGTAGTCTTTTATTTCAAGTAAGATCTAAAAGCAGTCTTCTATTTGAAAGTGGCTATTTAAAGGGCTCTCCATTCCAAGTCCATTTTAAAGACTAAAAACTGTAAGAAATTGCCAATCAGTTGTTAACACCTAGACAGCTTTTGCAATTACAGCAATCATTTCTCAATTTGCACCTGTATTTTCAAATTAGCAAATGTGATTTTATGTAAACCTATGTGTATTCTTCACTAATTTCATTCTCAAAGGAAGAAACAAGTAATTTTACCAATTTTCATCCTGGTACAAGAAAGTCTTCAAAGCCTATTTGAATAAGCTTTTTTATTTTGCACAGAATACAGTATTTTTACACAGGATCAATATTTATGTGTGAAAAATCCTGTTTCCCATACAGAAAATACTATAGCTGTGGATTCACTATACACAAAATTTGCTCAGAAAACAGCATTTTCTGCATACAAGAAATATTTCTGTACATAAATATTATTATCTGCATAGAAAATTGTTTCCTATGAAAACAAAATTTGTTGTTTTCTTCACACACAAACAAATTATGTGTGAATTTTGTGCAGGATAAGTCCTGAACTGCAAAGTTCATCAGTTCAGAGTTTGCCTCATCAGGCATATTTTCAACCATCTAAAAATATTTTCTAATAATCCTTCCATCCCTGTACAGGGCAATTCTGTCTGAAAAACAGCATGTACAAAATTCTAGTACTGAGAACTGCAAATATATAGGGCAAGATCTATTAAGCCCCATTGGCTTTGCCAGCAAAGTTACAGCATGGTCCAGAGACAGTGGAGGTTTCTTTTTTACTTCCTCCTTGGATGTGTAACAGGAGCTGGTGTAAGGTAATGCTCCTAGTTACAGCTCTGTCCCCCTTGCATGTAACCCACTGTGGGGATAAACCTGGGTTCTTTCCACCTTCCCTTGAGAACCCAGGGTGAAAAGAGTAGGCTGTACTGCCATGGCAGGGGGGTTTCTTAGGGGAGGTGGGGTGCAGGGATGCAGACCACACTAGGTGGCATCTCAGAGATGTTATCTTGCTTCTGATGTGGAGTATACTAGCGGACCTCTCCGCTGATAGACTAGGATTCCCAGAAACTGAAGATCCTGGTCCACCTGCCCAGAAACAACAAGGAGACAGGCTGGATGCCACCAACACAACACAGTGAACTCCTGGAGGGGCCCCTCTCCTATCGCTGAATAGCACCTGAACCCCTTTGGGACTTGTGAACAAGACAGGTAGACCAGGATAACTCAGAACATGGGCAGCCCTTTGAGTGCCATGGCAAGTAAACCAGAGCATTTCTTTTCCACAGCAGCCCAATTTACTCCTGTGGGACCACTGGCCTGGCTGAGGGGAGGGGGCATGCCAGGCAGCCTGGGATTGACCATGTGAGTTACCACACTGGGGGGGGGGCAGCAACCCAAGTGATGCCAGTGTCCCAGGATGAAGTTGCTTCTCATTCCCTGGATGTACAAGTGCAGTCAGAACACACGAAGGTGCAGCCCCATAACTGATCAAGTGGCCAGAGGGCCAGAGCATTGACTTTGCTGTGCAAGATGCTACTGTATAGCTCCTTTGATAGTGTCCCCCAAAATATAAAGCTCAGTAAATGTAACCAACAGGATTTTGCTCATACAAGTATTCATAAGGAATCAGTAAGTAAGTCAGAAACAACTAAGAAGTCACCAACAGAATGTTTTAACAAACAAGCAATGACAGCAGAGCATTAAGCCCATTTTCTCCTCAGCCAAGGAAGTGGTGAAACAACACAGAAGATGGTTCCCCACAGCCACAAGCTTCCTGGCTCAAGGGTGAGGCATCTTACCTAAGAAAATGTCAAAAGTCAAGAACAATAATGTTGAAACCAGACTCATTGTGAGCCATAAGAAGGGAAATGACTCATGTAGGAAGCTGATAAGTGATCTATGTGAATGGGTTCAATTTAGTAATCGTAAAGCCTCCAGGCAAACATGACTGAGCATTATGGGTTCTGTTTATCAGCTTGAAAATGCAACTATGCCATCAAGTAATCAAGAAACGCTGTTCCCTGAACAAGGGCACAGTGTTTTCCATGGCATAAAATGGATGCTTTTCAGCTGTAGGGAAAATCTGAGGAGAGAAGTGATATGTGGAAAGAGTGAAGAAGACAGCTGACCTTTAATATGATGTGGTCAATACCAGTTGTAAATTCTACTTGTTTGATTCCATGTGATTTTACAGCACCAGGCCACAGAAATTTATTCTAGGTCACTAAACAGGAAATACAAACCCTTTTCTCTGTGCAAGAGTTAGGTGGGGTGCAGACGGATGGCACTGGGCCACCCTGGGGAGTGGTGGATTGGGGCCATGGCTATCCCATGCTGCAGCCCTGATCCTCCCTTTTGCCGCCCTGAAAAGAGTGGCAAAATGCAGCTCCTTTCAGAGGTGGCAAAAGGCCACCCTAAGAGCCAGTTCACGTCTCTTCTTTGCCCTTTCTGGCGCAGCACATAAAATGCTGCGCCAGAAAGGCGTCCTGACGCCGCACTCTGTGAGGACAGCGTAAGTGTGGGGATGAGGCGGCCAGCAGGTGGCTGCCCCACCCCATCTCTGCCTTCAGGCTGGCCCTTTGGGCCAATCTGCAGAGGCCCTTAGTGGCTGCTTTTAGATTAAAATGAGACAAAAGTGAGACACACACCTCCTATCCCCACACTTGGTTTCCTATGATTTTTAACGGAGGAAAGTTGGATTATTTGAAACTCAACAGACCCTTGCTTGCAGATAACCTGAAGCAAACTGAAATCTATATGAAGTGCAAAACTGGCAAAGTAATACACAAAAAGACAAAAACAAACTAAGAGCTGAGACTCACACAATTTTGTGGCTTAGGTGTCAGACTAAGGGGGGAAGCAGATGGCTAAAAGGGCCATTTTGGGGGCAAGGAAGGGAGGGGAGGGGCAGCCTCACGGTGGGCACCCCAACCCCTTCCCGAAGGCATTGTCAGAGTGCCGGCCCCTCCGCATGGCTGGCGCTCCGACGATGTCTTCCCACCGCAGCGTTTGCACACGCTGCAGCGGAAGAGTCGCCAAAGGTATGCTGCCAGCCTTTTGCGGCGCACCTTCAGCGACTTGTGGAATGAGCACTATTTTAGCGCTCCTTCCAGGGGCTGCGAAGCTGTGCCACGGGGCTGAGGTGTGCGGATACCTCGGCCCCGCAGCGCAGCTTCCTGGGGCGGCCCATGGCCGCCCATCTGCTTCCCCCCTAATTTTAAACTTCCATCCTAATAGTCTGTATCTTTGATTAGCTTTCATGGTAAGCCTGGAGGCAGCTTCTATCCACTACCTGAAATTCAGTGCTCCATTATCTCTCAGATTGAAATTCCCCACTTTAGAAATTCCTAAACTAAAGAAGGATGGTTAGTTTTATTTACTAAGGGCCAATGCAGATGGGCAGGAAAAGCTGACCTGAGGCTCCCTTTTCTCTAAGCTTCAGCAGCTGCACCACTGGCCCCAAGGACGCCATGAAGGGAGACGGAGCAACCGCATGGGCCGGCAGTGGCTACTTTAATTTTTTTTTCATTCTCTCAGATGCATGTGCACGTGTGCAGGGACACATCCCAGCAAACCTGCACACCTGCGCTGAACATGTCATAGACTGGTATACAGTCTGTCACTCTCTGTGTACAAAGGTGATTGAAGTTCGGCATGCCTGCACACCTGCACAGGACCTGTCATATACCCACATATCATGCAAGGATTCACTGACCTCAGCTTCCCCCAAGGAGTGGGTGCAGTAGACAGGTGCCACTGTCTGCTTATGCCATCCTTGGGGCGAAGGAATGTCTGTCAACTGAAAAGACACCTACTCACCGTACTCCACAAAACATGTCCTACACAGATCGGGGGGAGGGGAGAGGTACATGCAAGGGAGGTTTCTGATACATGTAGCTGGTAGTCATGCAAGGGACATGGTCAACAGGATAAACGTTACTCCAGGAGCCCTGCCCCCCAGCATGCCAAGAAGTGGTGTGCAGGTCTTATGCACACCTGCACACCTGCACAGAAGAGGTCACAAAAGCCTCTTTCATGCAAACTACTGTGCATGCTGACAGCAAGCGTGCATGCGACAGAATGCATTTATTGTCATAATAGAGAACAGTTGCTAGGGCACATGCATAGGGTTACAATTAGAATTAGGGTTAGGGTTACAATTAGAGTTACGGTTCTAATATTTAAGCGCACCTGTGCCAGTGCATCCACACCCAGAAGCATAGGGTGTTTTTAATTGAAGCCTGCATCATAGGGCGCATGCTCTGGATTTCTGACTCAATTTCTGTCACACATGCAGTGGTGCATTTATATGGCCATTTTAGATCTCTGAGGGAATGCAGACAGGTGGCCCTGGACTGCCCCAGGAAGCGGAGGATTGAGACCGAGGGTGCTGGATGCTTCAGCCCCAATCCTCTTTTTTGCTGCCTCTGAAAAGAGCGACAAAATGCCGCTCCTTTCAGAGCCAGCAAAAAGGGCACCCTAAGAGCTGGCGCATGGCTCTTTAGCGCCCCTTCTGGTGCAGCATGTCAAAAGGCTGCACCAGAAGGACGTCTTGACGTCACGCGCCATGTGTAATGGTGCACGGCGTCAGGACATCTTTGGGAAGGGGTTGAGGCGGCTGGCGTGTGGCTGCCCCTCCACATGCCTGCCTCCAGGACAGCCCTTTTTCTGGTGCACCGGTGTCACTGCATACATATGCACATGCGAACGTGTGCATCTTTGCTGAAGAAGCGGAAAAAATGGCTCCTTTTTCAAGCAGCTTTTTTGGTGTACGATGCCTAGAGGGTGCTTTCCTGTCAGCTTTAAGGCATGCATCATCTAAATGCCACATCTTCAAGTCAGCCTCAAAGCACCTCTTCTTGCTCATCTGCATAGCCCCTAACTGTCTTTATTTACTAATGGTTACTTTTATTTACTAACTGTCAACACTGTCCTTTAGGGTGGAAAACCTGACTGTTACACAACACATATCACAAAGAACACCTATCATTCTTCCTTTTTTTTCTTGAGAATAAGGAGGGGATGCAGACAGGCATCCCTGGGCCGCCCCAGGAAGCAGAGGATTGGGGCCACTGCTAGCACACACAGCGGCCCTGATTCTCCAGTTTGCCACCTCTTAAAAGAGCGGCAAAATGCAGCTCCTATTAGAGGCAGCAAAAGGATGCCCCAAGAGCCGCCGTACGGATCTTCTCTGGCCCTTCCGCCGTAGCGCGTGAGGACGCTATGCGGGGAGGACGTCCTGACACCACACACCATGCGTAAGGGCACGTGACATCAGGACATCTTCGGGGAGGGGTTGGGGCAGCTGGCGTGCAGCTGCCCCGCCCCTCCCCTTCCCTGCCTCCAACTCACCGCAAAGGGCCTGTGTGCAGAGGCCCAAGATCTTCTGGAATAGGATACTCAATAGGGTCAGTACGCACATCTTTCTTTCATCATGGTACCCCATGTGGAACATGTTTGGGGGTTCCCTTGAAACCTTCCATCCAGATGCTGACAAGAACCAGACCTGCTTCACTTCAGTAGGGTGGCAGAATTATTTACCTTCATTCAATGCCCTGGATTCACACAGTTTCAGATGAAATAAAGCAACAGCTTATTTTTTGTAATCATTTCTTTCTTAATGGATGGAAGGAAGAGTTCAGTAAAAATGTTGTATCCCTTCTCAGACTAATCTATAACTTTTCTGAGATTCTTTTTCCCCATTGGCCTGAAAGCTCTGTTACCTTACTGAAGGGGTAGGCAATCTTTTTGAGCTGGGAGCCGTTCCCCCAAAGTCCTCCTCTCTGGCGGGCCTGGGGGGGGGGGAATGGCGGCACGTGTGCTCATACGCGCGCGCACAACCCCGCCGCTGTGCGCGACCCCCGCATGCTGCCGCTGTCCACACGGCCGCATCCTCCTCCGTGCATGTCACGGCCGCCATTTTGTTTTCCAAAATGGCAGCCGTGACACGTTTGCACATGCACAGTACTCCTGCGCATGCGCAAATGCATCACAGCCGCCATTTTGGAAAACAAAATGGCGGTTGCAGTGCACGCGGCCACACAGCGAGCAAAACGCGCGGCGGCAATGGCAGGCGGCGGCGGCAGGGGTCCGCCTGGGCCGGTAAGTGCAGGGGCCTGGGCCGGAACTGGCCCATGGGCCATAGGTTGCCGGCCCCTGCCTTACTGGCTCAGTGGATGTTTTTATTCTTCATATGTCCAATGGGTTAGGGGAACAGGAGTGTAATATTTGTGATGTGCTGGTATGTTTTTATTTGCTTAAGTTACATTAGGTGTTATACTTTCATAGTACCTGCATGTGGGATTCCAAAGGGAAAAACCTAACAGTAGTTAACAAGTTGCCTGTGTTTATATTTATATTAGATTTTATATCAACATAATAATGTAGCCTGGAAAACATATAAGTTTTATATTGAAAACTTCATTTGATTTAATGGATTTAGGGATTCCATTCATGTGTGTTACTTAACCAGCTCACTGTGACATGAAGGACAACTGTTATGACTAGGAAGTCCAGCTGCTATGAGTTACTGTTTTTAGTGAGCAACACTGGCTAGAAAACAAGTAGCCATTAATTTTACAATCTTCTTTTTTTAAATAGCATTTAACAGTTGCTACAGATTTTCCTTGCATTTCAGAAGCAATTGTCAAACAATAATTACTTATGAAGGGATCTATGTCAAACTCTGCAGAGGCATCAGCTGGAATTCTTAAGATGTCAGGCCCAGAAATGGGCACATCCATGCAACAGCATACTATGGCTGATATTCAATACTGCAGTTACTGATTCATAAAATCCTTCACCCAATCTATCTGCTGGCTCTTAAGGTGGATTGGGGTATTGCTAGGATCTGTCACCTCTGAGTAGTCATTGCCTAGGAAATTAATTGGGTTGCTATAAGTCAATAGCCAATACACATACATACATTCTGGCTGTGCCCTGCCTCTGCAGCTTAATACATCCTTGATTTTCTTTGCAGAGTTACTGTCATTTCTGGCTTTAAAAACAGTTGTGAGATCATAGTATTCTGTTTGCCAAAACTTGTAATAAATCTGGGGCTGTATTACAGTGTGCTCTGTTCTAGTAACCAGAGGAGCCCATGAGCATCCAGTGATGCTCAGAAAACAAAGTACGGTGAAAGACTGTCTGCATCTCCCTCTATTCATGTCACTTGGATAAATAATAGTGAGGTTCCTGAACCACTAGAATAAAATTCTCTGTGCACTAATAAACAGGGGTGGGAAGGGGAGGGAATATTGATTCAACAGCCATGGTGTCATAATAGCTAAAAAAGAGATCTGCTACCAACTGTGGATATGTTGGTGTTGTTCCTAGCAACCACCAGGGCCTTCACACAATCTTGTTTGCTGTAGCCATGTGGGATTTCTGTCTAGGAAATTTCACAGGGTCACATACAGTTCAGTAGCTACCAGGGATAGGCTGGGCCCTTATTCACACAGCAGAAGAAAAATATTAGTTTTTTGCTGACCTATTTTTTTTCTTTTCAGTGTGGAATTCTGAAGATACCTTGCTGGTTTATATATCCTTAAGAAGTCAAAATATTGCATTAAACTTTGGTTCTGTTTTATTGCTGACTAGATGAGATGTAGAAATCACTTGGCTTGGAGATATAGGGGCTATGCAGACGGGTGGCTCTGGGCTGCCCCTGCTAGTGGCGGATTGGGGATGCGGCAACCCCATGCCGCAGCCCCAATCCTTCCTTTTGCTGCCCTTAAAAGAGTGGCAAAATGCCACTCCTTTTAGGGGTGGCAAAAGGCTGACCTAAAACCCAGCATCATGCAAACGGCCGTGCAGCATCAGGACAGCATCAGGGTGGTATTGGGGTGGCTGGTGTGTAGCTGCCCCACCCCAACTCCAGCCCCAGGCTGGCCCTTTAGGCTGGTCTGCAATGCCCCTTAGTGGAATCAGCTACATCATGGGCTATTGTGGCAATCAGACTTCACTGAACCTTAGTTAAACTAAGGGCCTCAGTGCCCTTATGTGAAAATGTGGGTGAATGAATCCCAATTGCCCCTCTTTATTTTCATGTAGAGCTGCCCAGGAAGCAAATATACATCTGATTAAACCACAAAGTAACAGCAGCATGGGAGGGAGCTTGGAGGAAAGACACTGTGTTTTCCTTGCAGCTAGACACTAGGATGGCAAGCCACCATTTTATATTCCAGCACAATGCTGTCAGTGTCACAACTGTGTCATTCAAAGGCAAATTTAAAATGGCAACTTGTTGATCTAGTCGCAGATGTCAAGCAGGCTCAAAAATGGGGTATCACTATACCAATTCACCTCCCCCTCCAAAATCCCT
Source organism: Phrynosoma blainvillii (assembly GCA_026167975.1). Taxonomy (NCBI): domain Eukaryota; kingdom Metazoa; phylum Chordata; class Lepidosauria; order Squamata; family Phrynosomatidae; genus Phrynosoma; species Phrynosoma blainvillii. The sequence goes on from JANUYF010000002.1 coordinate 241,497,632, forward strand.
ATTGCTGATGCTGGTTATGTCCAATGAGCATGTTCTCTTTTTAAATGGATCATTGGAGTTTATCACACGGGGAAATTGGAAGTTTAAACTGGACAGAACCCGCAGTTATCCAGGGTATTAGGCACAATTGTGCAATTGGTTTTCAGACAAAATTGTGTGCAAATCACTTAGAATCCGAATAGAAAGTGACATGAATCATGGAATAGTCATTTTTGGGAAAATACCATTTTTTCATTTCCATTTCATTCATGAATTCACTTTCTTTGTGCAATTGCTGTAGTGTCAAAACTATTTGTGGGATTCTACTTGTTTTTGTGCTTGTTGCCAGATTTCCTCATGCTTCTTTTCTCTGCTTTGTTGTGCCGAGAGAGACTCAGCCTTTTATGTTTCAGCCAGGGCTCTTAAAGGATCAGTAGACGCACACATGCACATGCGCACAAACACACACAGAACAGCTTGCTTCTCTCTGGGGGGAAGCAGATGGAGGCACTGGAGATGCCGCCGGACGGAGCGCCGTGGGACCGCAGCCTCCGCACCCCAGCGCTCCTGCGGTGTCCCTGGAAGGAGCAGTAAATCAGCGCTCCTTCCACAAGACAGGGAAAGTGCACCCTAAAAGTGTCGGGTGCACTTTCCCTGCCTTTTCCTCCGCAGCGCGTGCGGTTGCTGCGGCGGGAGGTTGCTGCGGCGGGAGCTGCCGTGCGGAGGGCCGGCAGCTCCCAGGGCGACCTCAGGAAGAGGAAGGAGCGCCGCGCGTGCGGTTGCTCCTCCTCTTCCGGGTCTCGCAGACGACTCAATTAGTCGTCTGCCAAGGCCCTCCCTCACACTCCTCTCTCCTCCTCCATCCTTCCCCATTAGCCAGGGCTCTGAAAGGATCAGCTGGTGACGAAATCAGGGATGCAGCAGAGAGGCTTTATCTTTCCTTTCCTCCTTCTTTGGATAATGTTCTGTTCTTTTTACTCAGATTGTACTCAGTACAATTTCTTGGACTCAGTACAATTTCTTGGAAAGTAAGGGCAGCACAGTATATTTTTTATAAAGAAAATTGTGTAAATAAAATTGTTTATTTCTCTGGGTGATTTCTGGTAATGCAACTACTGCTTCTGTGCGCATGTGCAAAAAAATTATTTCTAAACCATCAATGGGATTTGTCCCCATCTGTGTGAAAACCAAATGTACTTTCTACACACTTTCTTGCATCAGTAATGTGCTTTTAACACATTGTTGTGCTCTGCAAGTGAAAATCATTTGTGCATTTGCGTGCTTTTCTGGGATGCGTATGCTTTAACCATATTCAGGATGGAAGCACATAGGTCCTCATGTGATAAACTCCATAGTCACTATAAATGATCCCAGAAAGTAGCATCATAACAACAGTAGAGATCGCTATTAGGCTGCATGACTATGGGCTTTTACAGACTGCCATAAATAATGCAACTTGACTCCACTTTAACTGCCCTGGCTCAGTGCTAGGGAATCATGTGAAATGTAGTTTATTGTGGCACCAAAGCTCTCTCACAGAAAAGGATCAATGGGCCTCAGCAGACGGAGGCCCCGGAGACGCCGCGGGTCGGAGCGCCGCCGGAGTTCAGCCTCCGGACCGCGGCGCTCCTGCGGCGCATCTAAAAGGAGCACCAAATTGGCGCTCCTTTTAGATGTAAGGGAAAGTGCGCCCTAAAAGCGGCGGGCGCACTTTCCCTGGCTCAAACGGCGCAGCGCATGTGGACGCTGCGCCGTGAGGTCATCCCCGGTGCGCCGGCCGTGCGGACGGCCGGCGCTTCTGGGGGCGACCTCGGGGAGAGGAAGGGGCGCCGCTCGTGCGGCTGCCCCTCCTCTTCCCTGCCCGGAAGACGACTCTTTTAGTCGTCTGCCGAGGCCCAATGTCTCAGAAAAAAACTACAATTCCCATGATTCCCTAGCACTGAGCCAGGGCAGTTAAAGTAGACTGGTTGCATTATTTATGGCAGTCTGTAAAGGCCCAAAGTGAGGGAAAGTGAGGTCAGTGTCATTGTAGATGACAGGTTGAAGACAGAACATAGTGCACACTATGCATGATATGGTGTCTGCTTCATTGTACAACTTCCCACCAAAATATCCAACCATCCCATCAGGATGCTTCCAGAAATATGAAAAAATGCTAACATTGTAAACCAATATTATGGATCACAGCCTATTTATTTATTTATTCATTCATTCATTCATTCATTCATTTTATATCCCACCATTCTCTCATCATGAGACCCAAGCCAGCTTACAACATAGTTTGAAACAAAGTCCAGTTTTGGACACTATCACTGTGGTATAGGATGGTGGCTCCTACTCCCATCTACATTATGAAAAGTAAACATTTCCAAGTAAACATTGGCAGCCCCCCCCCCCAAATATATGACAAATATGTATTCTAAAAGGTATCCTTTTATTTTACCTACCAAATAACTTCAAAACTGGAATGCCTACACATTTTATGATGCTGGGGTGGAGTGGGGGGGGGCATGTAGGCCAGCATGCACAATGTGATAAGTGTTAACCACTTAAAAAAAACCCCACACTATTTCAAATAAGTGTTTCATTACACACTAAAAAAAAAAAGATATTCCTCTCCCCTATCACCTCCTTCTGACATAAGGTGGGGGAATCACTCAAACCTCCTCCCCTCCATGTACTGAAATAAATGGTTCTTCCTATAAATGGTTCTTCCAAGCCCAGAGATTTCAGGGCTAAAACCTGAGACAAGAGACAGCTCTCTTGTGCTGACAAAATGGGAGCTAGTGATGTACAAGGGACAGCCACTCAAGATGTCAATGAGACTGACACATTAAGCATCACCCACAGTCGCAAAGGGCCCAGCATGGCATAATGGTTTGAGCACTTGACTACAACTCTGGGTTCGATTTTCCTGCTTGGTCATGGAAACCCACTGGGTGACTTTGGGTGAGTCACACACTCTCAGTCCCAAAAAGCTCTGAGATTGGGTCACCAGAGTTTGAAATGACTTGAAAGCAGACGACAGCAACAACAAAAACAACAGCTGTATAGTATGTGCCCATTCAGATTTTTAAATAAAACCAAATCTAAAAAAATGAGGAAAATCTATACATTCACCTTTCAAGACAACATTTTCACCCTGACTTTCCTTCTTCTGAGCTGGAGAAAAGGGGCCAGGCCCTGAGATCAGGGAACCCTAAAAATAATACATGAGTTCTTATCCTACATAACACTGTCCTTCTTGCCAACTCAAAAACTATCCTCGCCTACTGCTGACCATGCATTTCCTGGCCATGTGAAGGTACTGCGCGCACACTCACACACATGTAGACAGAGGAAGGCCACCAAACCTATGGCTAGTGGGGGTAATGGTCAATGCACACAGATGGTGGTGCTGGGAACTGTGCACTACAGTCCTAAGATTATGCTTTGGATGTGTGACATGGTTTGAGTTGACCCCTAATATCCATCAATAGCCACAATGAGACAAAAGCTGCCAGCAGTCAGGGTTTACAATGACTACTTCTTAAGTGAGAAAGTTCTGTCATCTCCAATTCAGGAAAACGTGCAAAACCTAGGAAACTGAATCCTTTTATATGAGTCCCAAATAATTACAAATCAATTTGTGAATCAGTTACATTGTAAAGTAACATTATAAAGTAATACCACCTATACTGGAGATAGTATGAATCTGATTATATACGCCATATTGCATTTGCACAAATCTGCAAGTCCATTCTGTATAGAACTCTATTAAAACAGTAAACAGAGCAAGGTAAAAATGAGTGGATTTTTTTCTGATGAACTAATTATGTCTACTCTCCACAGGACTGGATCTCAATCTACATTGTATTTTCCTCTCTGATCTATGTTGCAAAAAAGTGCATACCTAAATTACTTCCATGTCAAGAGGCAGAAATAATACATTGTATTTTCCTCTCTGATCTACATGTTGCAAAAAAGTGCATACCTAAATTACTTACATGTCAAGAGGCAGAAATAAGCAAAGGCTAAATGTTCGTGTACTCATTTTACTGTAATGCATGAAGCAGACCTTAAAAACCACAGGAAGTCAGAGCAGGGCTTCCAGAGTTCAGTAGGTGGGACTTGTGCCATCAGCATTCACTTTTCCTTGTCTTCAGATTTTTTTCCCCTTCACTCATACATTTTTTCAGCATATGCTTTGAACCCCAAGCAATCCTGAATTTGTCCTGGATGAAAACAACTACAATGGGATGGGGGAAAAACAAGTTTTATACATCCAAAATAAATTCTGGAAAGCTCCAGTTGCAGAAAACATACAAAATTGACAGACAGACAAATGATAGGCAGGCTGGCAGTTTAGAACTTTTGATTGCATATGACTCTTTCATGGGAGTCTTTTTTGTCAACTTTTGTTCCATGAGTAACTTTGAACTTTCCAAAATACACAGAGGATAAAGCAAAAGTAACAAACCAATCTTTCTCTTCCTCTGTCAACACTGAGCCCAGTGGATGAATTCAAAGCCCCTGAACTCCACTCACCTGTGTACGATGTCTTTTTCATGCTGCCCTTTAGCTCAGCTGTTACATAGGAAGAGAGTAAAAGTTTCTCCAAACTACTCCGACAAATAATCCCTAGGGTGATAGACAATATACAACTGCTGTAATAATCCTTTGGTTCCAGCAGGCAAAACTCAGCGGGGAAAGTCCACTCCTCCTACACGTTGCATGTACACGCAGACACCGTTGTAGCTGAGGAGGGAGTCCACAGCACTCCCATTAATTTGAACACACCTTTTCTAATCTGATATACAGTTGTGGGTTGTTCCAGCTAGGCTAAAGCTGAGGGAGGCGGCTCTGAGGAGAGCTCAGCTGCAGCAATACTTTAACATTTTCTCCCACTGTGAGCGAATTAGCCCTGGCACATGTTCCTACTCCTTCCAGGCCAGATTCCCTCCAGGTTTAACCTGTGTGTGCAGAAAGGGAGGGTTTTTTGGACTTCCCACCCCACTGGGTCTCACTCACTCTCTCATCTGTTCTGTGCCTTAAGTTAGAGTCGGGTACAGACAGAGACAAGTAGGCTCTAGTTCAAAGTACATTGTGGCCTGTCAGTGTGTATATAGTAAATAGAGCTCACCACCACCACCCACCCTTTGAAAGAAAAGGCTTGCTCAATGTTGCAGGTTATGCAAACAAACTTGCTCATATCCATTCTGTAGATTTAAGAGGCTATGTATATGTATGCAGCAAGCCATTCATTGCTTGGAAGGGAAGTGGGACACTGCTGCATAAGTATCTGAAACTCTACGCAACCTGAATGTTTTATTTATGGGAGGCTTAGGTGTTGATACTGCTTGAGTCTGTTCTAGCAATGAATTCTGCAAGCCACTTTAGGTCCAGTAGGAGCGGGGGGGGATTGGCTACAAACAAACAAACAAACAAACAAACAAAAACCTACCCTGGCACATGCAGTTCCCAGATATCAGAGCTTGGTCTTGAGTAGCAGGTAGGGTTGCCAGAGTAAAGTCTGGAAATGGATCCTCTACATTTTGCTTGTATAGAAGAGGAAATTTCAACAGGTATTGCTTGTTACTTGGTTGTATGACAAGCAACACCTGCTGAAATTCACTTTTCTATGCAACCATTAAAGGCAGAGGAGCCATCTTCAGGTTTTACCCTAGCAACCCTAGACACTCAGGGCCTGGCCCCTCTTCTCCCATCCTCAGAGTAAAGCAGGGGGAGGAGGGAAATCTCTGAGCAACAGAACTATCTTGAAGTGTGTATGTCTGTGTGTATTCCTCATTTGATAGGCTTGGTGTTTTAAATTTCATAGAATCATAGAGTTGGAAAAGAACCCAAGGGCTATCCAGTCCAACCCCATTCTGCCATGCAAAAAGACACAATCAAAGCATTCCTGACAGATGGCCATCCAGCCTCTCTGTAAAAATCTCCAAAGGAGATTCCACCGCTCACCAAGGGAGTGTGTTCCACTGCCAAATAGCTCTTACTGTCAGGGAATTCTTCTTAATTTAGGTGGAATCTCTTTTCCTGTAGTTTGAATCCATTGCTCTGAGTCCTATTCTCTGGAGCTGCAGAAAACATTTTTTTCCCATCTTCAGTATAATGTCCTTTCAAATATGTAAACAGGGCTATCATATCATCTCTTAACTGTCTCTTTTCCAGGCTCAACGTACTGAGCTCCCTAAGTTGTTCCTCATAGGGCATGGTTTCCAGACCCTTCACCATTTTGGTTGCCCTCCTCTGGACACACTCCATCTTCTCAATTGTGATGCCCAGAACTGTATTCCAGATGAGGCCTGACCACATCAAAATAGAGTGGTACTATTACTTCCCTCAATCTAGACACTATACTCCTATTGATACAGACTAGAATCACATCGGCAGAGTATATGACATACTCTGTGCACCTATGGTTCATGCTAAAGGTATCATGTTTGATGACATGACCAGGATCTGCCACCAGTTAACATCACCATTGTAATATTACCAGGGCTTGCCTCCTGTGATATCATAAAGAATTGCCCCTAGGCCTCAGGTTTTGGTTAAGATAGTCCTTGCCTGGCAGTCCTGTTCCAACAAAAAAGACATTATAATGAATTAAGAAACAATACAGGCTGGAATTCAGTGCTGCACTTATGGTGTGTCTCCTTGAGTTATGGACCTGTAGCTGACCTGTATTCACAAACAGTACATAGTCATGACTGTGGCACTAACTGCCATGATCGTGAATGGCCTCCCAAACCTACTTTAGGCAGCAGCTGCTAGATCAGGCAAAAGAGATTGGTTCAGTTGGCAATTGGGGTAGAGAGAGTGACAATTCCACTCCCTCCCTCCAGTAAGCAAGGCTGTGGCAATCAGAAGCAGCATCCATACTGCAAGTGCTCATTGCAGCCTCACTGGGTGATGGGAGGGAAGGGTATGTCATTTGAGGTTGGGCCAGGGGATGCTAGTTATTCTACGTTGCCTAATTAGTTATTCATACATAACTAAGTAGGCAATGTAGAATTCCGGCCACAGAAAACTAGGGGGAGGGAGCAGAATATTAAAAGTTAGGAAGCAGTCAAAAATATTCCAAATCTTACCTACCTTTTGCGCACATACTAAATGCTGATGGGAAAAATTGGCCAGCCATTGCTGTGTAGCACTAGAAATACCAACTGGCTGGTTTTCAGATTTATTTTAAAGCAGCCTGTGGAGAGGTTTTGTTCTTTTGTGCACATTTATTTTCTGGCTGTAACAATTATATGGTGAGGTCAGGATTGTAAAGAGAACACAGTCATATTTTATTTAATCTGTTTACATTTATTTTTAATGTTTCAGGCTATAGGGCATGTGTACTAAATTCCTTCAATCTGGACAGTTTTTTCTTTTCTTTTCCTCATAACTACATGGCTATATATGCTTGATTTCTTGCAGTTGGGTCATTTATGCTATTTTGGGGTCACTATGCTACCTAGGCCTTTGCCATCTAACCTTAATTCTTTTCATGTGTAGCTTTGGATCCTTGGGTGTTTTTAAAAATTATTATTGATATGATGTTTTCAGTTTGTTCTTATGATTCAATTGTATTTGTTTGTATTTGATTTCACCAGTGTTAGCTTCTATGCCTACCTCTTATTGGCATACTTGAGTGGAGGGTATAAATTAACTGACTGTTTTAATTGCTTTTTATAAGAGTTACACAATATTGGCTGTAAATATGGTCTATTTTAAAGCATGTGTAATTGTGAGATATACACCTCCATTGGAGCACCTTTTTATTTTTGTGTGCCTTCAAGACATTTTCAACTTATGGTGACACTAACGCAAACCTATCACAAGATTTTGTCAAAAAGATTTGTTAAGGCTGGGCTGGGTTTGCTTTTGCCTTCCTCTGAGGCTGAGACAATGTGAGTTGCTCAAGGTCACCCACTGGGTTTCCATGGCCAAGTAGGGATTTGAACTCTGGTCTCCCAGAGTCTCAGACCAGCGCTCAAATCACTACACTACTGACCTCTGGTGCCTCTGACACATACGTCTCAAGATCCCATTGGATTTAGCAATGGCAATTAAATTGGATAATTTGAGTGCTATAAGTATATAGTGTGAAAGAGATTAGTGCAAAAAATGGAATAGTGTTTTCTTTATATTTATATAGTGGAAATGGTAAATTTGACTGGTTGCAAATCATCATCTGCAGCAACTGTGCTGTTCCCTGTAAGCCTATTGAGTACAGAGGACAATAGTAATATTGGCCATCCAAAACACATATTGGACAAGTAAAATGTAGAATGGCCAGAATGAAAAGGGAAATGGCACAGTCAATGAGAATGCCACCTGGCATGTACAGATTGCTGACCACAAGCTCATATATGTATGATATGAACTCTCCAGTGTATCCTAAAGATGCCCCCATGCCAGTGTTCTGTCCCTTGATAGCAAGGAGAGTAGATATAGCAATGTACATCTCAAGGAGTTATGTCTGTGTACGCTGTGGTAATGTACCATTTTCTGTTCCAGGAGCTCAGAAAAGCTTCTCTGTTTTTAACAATTCTGTAGAGGAGAGAATTTCAGCAAATGCAACTTGTCATTCAAGAAAGCAGCACCTGTTGAAAAAATTTCTTCAGTCATGAAAAGGTGGACAGTGAGCCCTGTCTTCCTGAGATGTGGGATCAACTGGCACAGATGCTCTCATAGACAGTGTTGCAAGGGCTGCCAATCACCACTTATTACTGAAGACCTAGGAAGATCTTTCAAAGCCAGGTGTTGGCAAGCTTAAACATAGCCCTTGGTCAAGGCAGGTTTCCTATCTCCTCTTTTCCTGTATCTGATTTATGTCACATAATTTTGAAAGTGCTACCATTTAAAACAGTATAACATCCATTTTGAATAGCCATATCTGACTACTGCTTGGGTGAGCAAGCAAGATTCCTCTGTGAAGAGAGCATCCCAAATTCTCAATACCACACACACAGAGAGAGAGAGAGGGAGAGAGAGAGATATATACAGAGAATTATATCTAATCACAGTGGTTTCATTCTTATTAGTGATAATCTAGGCCAATGGCCTGCCATACTTCTTCCCTGCCAGAGGCCATATAAAAATGTAGAATCTAAAAATATCAAAAGACTTTTTTAAAAAAAGGATAATGGCTATATGACTCCTTCTCCTCTTCTGCCTGGATGTCAGAATTGCTAAGAGGCTCAGCCTTTCTGCTGGAAAAAGCAAGTTAATGTTTAATATAATACAGATCCCACAGGCATCAAGCAAGGAAATCTTTTTTAAACCTTCTGTGTGTTGTGTTTAAAAGAGTAAAATCATTTGGGGAAATCACAGTTCATTTAAAAAATGGGTTCAAAGAAATGGCAGGAATCAAACCAGAATGTAGGCAGGCAAGGTGTGGCAGCCGCCCCCATGTATTCAGCTCTGCCAAAACTTCTCTACTCTTCCTGGAAAAACACACAAAATACACCAACGGATGTTCTTTGCTCCACTCCTACAGCCTCCTCACTTTTCCTGGTTTGGGTTCCCCAATCCACAGCTCTCTACAGAAACACACATTTCACCATAATCTGGACAGTAGCCTGGTTTTTGTTGTGTCTTTTACACAGCTAGCAGAAATTTAACCAGTAAAACATATTTTCTAAAACAGAGATGTAGTAATAGAAAAGGCTGCATATATTTAATTTCTTCCTGTCATGTAAATATTAAAGACCTGATGTCAAGACGAGAATAAAGGAGGTAAAGTGAGGGGGCTTCCCACACCAGGGAACAGATGCACTTGTACAGAGCACCCATTACAGATCAACTGGTCGTTACATGGTGAGTTCTAGAAATTTCAGAATGAGGGTTGAAAGTAGATACAAAAGAGAGAAGGTGCGGCAATGGAAGGTTTAGGTGGCTGTTCAGAGCCTTTAGATCAGAGGTAGGCAACCTTTCGCCTTTAAGGGCCAAGGGACTTCAGCTCCCAGAATCCCAGGAGCTATTGGCCAACATGGGACTATTGGCCAACATGGCTGAGGCTTCTGGAAGCTGAAGTCCCTCGGCCCTTAAAGGGGAAAGGTTGCCTACCCCTGCTTTAGATGCTTGAAAGGTCACTGAGGTAAGCCCCAGATGCACCATCATGCTTCCCCAAAATGTTGTTTGTTTGTTGTTGAGTGCCTTCAAGTAATTTCCAACTTATGACGACCCTAAGGGGGTTTCTTAACAAGATTTGTTCAGAGGAGGTTTCCCATTGCCTTCCACTAAGGCTGAAAGCATGTGACTTACCCAAGGTCATCCAGTGGGTTTTCCGGCCAAATGGGGAATCAAAACCTGGTCTCTAGAGTCTCAGTCCAACAGTCAAACCACTACACCATGGCAGCTACCCACAATACCTCCACCCTGATTCCACACTCATTTCCTTGCATTTTAGAGATCAGAAGAAAACACAAGAGAACTCTGTCTATGTAAATGCACTTGTGTTTTCTTCTGATCTCTAAAATGCAAGGAAATCAGTGTGGAATCGGGGGGAGGTATTTTGGGTGCACTCACATGGAGAGAGTCCTCTTGTGTCAGATCTCCTGACTGACCACAAAACTTGGAACCAATCCTGAGGTATGCTTTTCTATATCTCTAATTAGGAATAGACAAATCTGCCAATGGCAATTTCTCCCCATTTCTCATTTTTCCACCCTTAGGACATTATCACACGGGGGCAAATCTGCTGGTTAATCCACATAAAACCCAAACAGAAACTGGATTAGTGCCCCGTGTTTTCACACGATGTCGCACAGAAACTGGACAGAAAGTGGACAGAAACTGGTGTTATCCGAGATCTTTTGAAATTCGGTTGTTTGGAGGAAATGCAAATGTAATGTGATAACCAAATGCGCGTTTGGAAGCATTTCCCTGCATTTTCCCATGGTTCCGCGGGGTCCTCAAGGCAGCGAAAGCGTCTCCTTCCCCCTCAGCAGATGGCTTAAAGGGCCGTCTTGGGGGCAGGGAAGGGGAGGGGCAGCCGCACGATCCGCCCCTCAACCCCTTCCCCAGGTCGTCCTTGGAGCACCACGGCTGGCTCTCCGGCTCTCCGAGGAGGACCTCCCGCCACAGCATTTGCACACGCTGTGGCGGAGGAGTCGGCGAAGGTGTGCCGCAGCCTTTTGCAGCGCACCTTCGGAGTCTTGAAGGACGGGCACCTGTGGGCCGCCCCGGGAAGCTGCGCTGTGGGGCTGAGGTATCCCCACACCTCGGCCCCGCAGCGCAGCTTCACTACTCCTGAAAGGAGCGCTAAATTGGCGCTCCTTTCACAAGTCGCCGAAGGTGCGCCACAAAAGGCTGCGGTGCACCTTCGGCGACTCTTCCGCTGCAGATTGTGCGAGGAGGTCCTCCTCGGAGCACCGGCCGTGCAAAGGGCCGGCTGCTCCGAGGACGACCTGGGGAAGGGGTGACAGCCGCGGCGAGCATAGTGCACATGTGCTAGAAGATCATTTCTAGTACGTGTACGGGATTTTCTCACTTGTATGTGAACGTTAAATGCGGTTTCAGCAGGAGCTTACTTTAATTGCGCAATTAAGGTAATTATGTGTGAAAGCCATTTGCAGAATCAAGGTTTATTTTCTGTTTATTTTCGGGATTTGTCATTTCCAGTTTATTGTCGGTTTGTGGCCCACGTGTGATAACGTCCTTAGATTTGTTTTATCCCAGTGCCTTACCAGTTTATCAATGTGTGTGTGTTAAACTGTGCATTTCTCCTAATGTGCACAGTTATGTACAGAATGTTGCCTAACATACACATATTTTGCTTGCAGTTTCCCATATATAATGTATTTTTGCATGCACTTTCTACAAATACATACATTTAATAAATGCCAAAGTCCTCTTTCATTTAGCTTTGTGTCAGACTAGCAAAGAATTTGGGGTGTGTGTGTGTGTGTATGTGTGTAGTACTGCTTCCCTCTTTTCCACTTCAGTATTCTAATGAATGCTCCCGGAAATAATTTTTAGACATGTCCTTAAAACTGCCCCAGCAACTAGTTGCTGCCAGACGTAGAAGCTGGTGTTAGTGTTTATACTTGGTATTCCTTTATCACATCTATCTATCCATTTACATTTGGAAGAGTTTATTTTCTGATTGAACCAAAAACAAGAGCACACACATATGGGCAAACCATCACACTGGAGACACAATGGGATTAAAGATCACCTCCCAGTCCTTGTACTGATCAGATCAGGTTGCAGCTGGGGCTAACCAGGCTCCACTTGCTACAAGCACATTGTGTCTCTGTATTGTCTGTCAGTTTATGGCAACTCCATGAATTCCATAGGGTTTTCTTAGGCAAAGAATACTCAGAGGTGGTTTGGCCAGTTCTTTCCTCTGAAATGTCAGCTACAGCAGTGGTTCGTAAACTGTGGGGCAGGACCCCAGAGTGGGGTGTAAGAGTGACTCAAAGGGGAGACTAGAGGCCTAGATCCCCCTTCCTCCTCCTCCACTTTCCAAACTTTTTTTTTTCTTCTGGAGGGGAAAAGAAAGGCAAAGAGGGAGCTTTGAGCCTCTGTCCAAGGGGGGGGGGGGAGGAGGAGGAGAGTTATTCCCTTATAAAATGTTAAAATATGAATGTACATGAATGTGTGAACAAAAATATGCACACTAAACAAACAAAATATTTTTATTCATATAATTTGTCAAGCATGTGGGGGACAACATCTGTATGTAGATGTAAAGGGTAAAAAGTCACAAGGGTAAAAAGTTTGAGAACAACTGACCTACAGTACTTGATATTCAGTGGTGATGTCCCATCCAAGTACTAACCATGGCTGATCCTGGATATTTTGCAAGATCAGATGGATCTGGTGCCTTTAGGACATGCAAAATCACTTTAGGTCCTAACATGTTTTTTGTGGTATAATGGTGCTAGGAAATTCAAAGTATATTTCCTTCTTGTTAACAATTAATATGGAAACTGGTGAAACAATCTTCCTGTGATCTCATAGATAGAACAGAAGGATTAGGCAGAAAGGGTAATTTCATTCTTCCAGCAATCAATGAGTTTGTGTAGGCTATGGTATACTCTCACAGTATGACCATAAAGAAATTTTACAGGATTGCATAAGTGGCATCCCAGTGTGCTCAGTCCCAGCAAGTCACAAAGCAACTGGGTTGATTCACACAACATGGCTGGAAGAACTGTAAAGTCAGGGCAGATGTGTATTTCCAGGCATTAGAAAAAAGAGACAGATAGACAGGCAGGCAGACAGGCAGAGAAGACACTACCTTCTTTCAGTTAGTTTCACACTTGGATTGAAAATTAAAGATTTACTTCCACTATATTATACAGAAGATCATAGTTTTTAAAAGAAAAATGTCAAGCTTTCATAAGACGGTAAAGAATATTTTGTAGCTACAGAACTATATACATTAAGCTTGATCTAACATATGTAGGAATAGTTGGTATCTATATTAAGGAGAGTGCAGTGGGACTAGTGCAATGTGAGCTTGTGGTAGGAAGAGAAGAAATTATTCTGGATGCTCTGGTAAGGAAAGGAAAGGAAAATGTATATTTATTGTCCCAGGGAATCCATCTTAGGATAGGAAAGGAGATAGGCAAAATAAATTTATCTATACAGTACTTGTTTACAAGACCCCCTAAAACCTGGTTTTCACATGTAGGTGTAAGCTAGCATCCATTGTTGGGGTTAAAAACTCATATGCTCCTTCCAGAACAAATAAAACAAAGAAACTTAGGACGTTATCACACAGGAGCAAATCTGCTGGTTAATCCACACAAAATCCAGACAGAAATTGGATTAGTGCCCCGTGTTTTCACACAATGTCGCACAGAAACTGGACAGAAAGTGGACAGAAACTGGTGTTAACCACAATCTTTTGAAATCCGTTTGTTTGGAGGAAATGCAAATGCACAATTAAGGTAATTGCGAATTTACCGTAATGTGATCGCCAAATGCGCATTGGGGAGCATTTCCCTGCTGTTGCCATGGTTCCAGTGAGCATTCCTCTATCTGCATATGTGCAAGAGGCTCATTTCTACTACATTTATGGGCTATTTTCGCTTGTGTGTGGACGTTCAATGCACTTACTGCAAATTCGCAATTAAGGTAATGACATTTGCGGAAACAAGGTTTATTTCCCGTTTATTTTCGGGATGCCTCATTTCCACTTTATTTTCGCTTTCTGGCCCACGTGTGATAACGTCCTAAGGGGGGTTGCAGACTGCCAGAAATAGTGCAAATTGAGTCCACTTTTAGGGTTAGGGTTAGTGCTAGGGGATCATGGGAATTTTTTTTTCTGAGACATTGAGCCTTCTCTGTCAGAGAGCTCTGGTGCCACAATAAAATACAGTTCCCATGGTTCCTTAGCACTAACTCTAACCCTAAAAGTGGACTCAATTTGCACTATTTCTGGCAGTCTGAAACCCCCCTAAATTCTTGAGAGAGGGGGGAAATGAGGTTTGCAAGTAAGAAGGAAGCAAAAGCCTTGAGCATAAAGAAAGATTCAGAGAGGTGAAAGCAAAAGGGTGGGCATTTTTTAGACTCTCCTCTCTCACTAATCACTTTACAAATGTTGATGCCCCTTTATTTCCACCAAAATATATCCCAGATTGTATGTATGGAACTAATAAATCACCATAGGTTCTCAAAACGTTTTCCATCCAGGCTTGGGCCAGACTCCTACCAGCTTAACATTATCAGTGTTGTTTTAATAAATACCTCCATACCACATCTTAGGGCTTTCTACACAGGCTAAATAAACCAGTTTCCCCACCCATCATGGTGACCTGTCCACATGATGCAGGACCCAATTCCTGATTTGAGTGCAAACTGTCTTCAAGACATATGGCCATTTCCACAGAGAATCTGCATCATACCAGCCATAAATCGCTTAAAAATAACTCACCTTTTGCGCTGGATTTTGCAGGAAAACCCAGAGCACTCTGCAGCAACACTGGGTGGATGTCTACATACATGTCTCCACTGTGTTGCCTGGCACCAGTGTTGCTAGTCTGAGTTGCTCCCTCTGAGGTCACAACGTGGCACCCAGCCATGCAATCAACATTGGGTAGCTTGTTTCTGATCTCAGCGGTGATGGAACCAGGTAAAACTGCAGGGACACGTGTGTAGAAAGCCATCCAGTGTCACTGCAGAGTGCTGAGGCCAGCTCTGGGACCAGAATACTCTGCACTGCTCCTGGAGCATTGTGACCCATCTAGACAAGCCCCTAGATATGACCTATCAAGCTGTGAAGTTTGGTTTGAAAGTTCTCTCAGTGCATTCAGTGTACCACAAGAACTAACATACTTTTTTCTTCTCTAAGGCCAAATTTTCAGCAAAAGCCAGTTCTGAATCATTAGGCTAAAGGCAATGATGTCAGAAAGATTAATGATATTTCCCCTGCCTAAATCTCTGGAGCTATTTTGCCATTGTTATTTTTAAACAAAACAAACATCTCCATTTTAAAACAAACAATAAAGCAAATATTATTTAAACAGCCAAGGGCACATATGGCACTTTTTTAAAAAATAGAAAGGTGAGAAGCACAGAAGCAATGTAGGGAAAGAGGCAAGGACTGATGGTTGACCCTGTGTTCAACTTGACAGAATGTATGGCCACTAAAAAGTGCAAGTCACTAAGGCTACTGCCACACTGTAGAATGAATGCATGTTAACATTGCTTTAACTGTCAGCTCCATCCTATGGGATCCTGGGATTTGTAGTTTAACAGGGATGTTAATAACAACAACATGACCATCAAGCAAATTGTAAAAATGGGCTCATCCTCTCAAATGACAAGCACATGGATTTCTCTTTAGGTATTGCATCTATCCCCACTCTGCAGCCTCTCTGTGTGCTTTTCATACCATACCAGATTTTGTGTTGGTTGGTTGGCAGATTTGTTTGTTCCAAGTATTTCATAACCTACTATTCAACCCACAAACAGCAGTAAAATGTTACAAAATCTGTAACAATAAGATGAAAATATATTTTAAAAATAATCATAATAACAAAGCCAGCAAAGCAGTGGTCTCAGTCATAAAACTGGGCAAAAGACTGGAGCAAGGAGAAATGTCAACTCTGGTGCTAGAAAGACATGAAGCCTGGAACTCAGCTAGCCTCCCTGGATGAGCTCAAGAACTGGTTCTTTATAATTGGAAGGGCCCTAAGCATGGTGCAGTAGTTTCAGTGTTGGACTAGACTCTGGGAGACCAGGGTTCAATTCCCAATTCGGCCATGAAACCCATTGGTGATCTTGGGTAAATCACATGTTTTCAACCTCAGGAGAAGGTAATGGCAAACCTCTTCTGAATAAATCTTGCCAAGAAAACCCCATGATGGGTTTGCCTTAGTGTCGCCATAAGATGGCAATTACTTGAAGGCACATAACAAACACACATCCCCATTCCCCTTGCTTCCAAAGATATTGAGAAGGAAAGACAACTTCATGAAGGAAGAAAATGGCACTGGTGGTCCAAGTAAGCAAGAGTGGGGAGCCTGTGACCTTGTTGAGGATGGTACTAGCTGTAACACAGCAACATTCTGGAGGGCCAGGATTTTGTCCCCTCCCTGTAGTTGGTGATGTCTGTTCTAGTCACTCATCCCTGCTCATAGAAATGTTTGCATTTTTGAGGCTTCTAGGTAGTCTTCAAAGGCAACTGAACTTCCACTACACTGCAGTAATCCAAATGAAAAATGACCAAAACCCAGAAAACCATAGCTGGGATATCTTTCTCTGGGGACCGGAGGGAGTGAGCTGGGGCTTGCAAAAAAAGAAAAAGAAAAAGAAAAAAAAAGCTTCATGCCATGGAAGCCACATGGGATTTCAGCCAGAAGAGAGCCCCTACAACCTGGGAAATGGATCATTTATGACAATGCATCCCCACCCAGGGAAGCCAGGACACACCATCTTACAAAAAGCCAATCACCAACTGCCTTGACTGGACTGCTCAGTTCATTGGTCCTCATCTGGTACATTACTGATCTCTTCCACAGGCTGGAAGTTTGGTTCTTTGAGGGCTTTCTCACATGATCCCTGTTCTTGCCACAATAATGAAGGGATGTGCATATTTAGAGGTTTGGGTTACACTCCCTACTGCATGTCCCTTCATTAGCGTGACCTGACTGTTGCTAGTTCGTCACTCTCTCTCTGCCTCCCAACCCTATGTTTGTTTTTGTTTGTTTTTGTTTTTGTTTGTTTAACATGATTGTGTGTTTTTTAACACAATTGCTAATGTGGTTAAAAAATAAAAATAAAAGATTTTTTTTAAAAAAAGGCTATTCTGGAGTAGCAAAGGGGAGATGAGATGGGGGAAGAGGAGACACTGACACCATGTGACTGTGCAATCCTGGAACTAACACAGGAGCAATTTACTGCAACTGTGGATTAGTGCTATAGCAGTGCAATTGGGAACTTATTGACAGGTCTTTCCCATCAGTGGCAAAGTGCAGGCTAACCACAATTGGAAGACAAGGCAGTGACAAGAGGGCGAGGCTGTTGTGTGATGGGTATCACCAAAGGCACTATTATCAAACTTTTATGGCAGTTTAAAAGCCTTGTGTGATAAAGTCTGAGAGTGTGTGAGAAGCTGCAGGTTCTGTCAGGTACCCCACAAGGCATTTCTGCTGCTGCCCATACCTACCCTAACTCCAGGATTGTCCTCCTACCATCCTGATTTACCTGTCTGACTTGATAATTGCAGTCCTTCAGACTGTAGTGCAGCTTGCTAGGAAGGGGTTCTGTCCGTGCGCCACAGCTTGTCTCTGCTCCCTTTCACTGAAAGATGCACCTCTAACAGCTGTGGCTCTAAAGTAGCCTTTGTTGTTGTTTCAGCAAAAGTAAACAAGAAAGTCTAGCTTTTCCACACTCCTCATAAGGGAGCACTTGTTGCCCAACATATGTCATATGTCCAAAAGAGATCTTTCCCCAGGGTAATAAATGTTTCACTGAAGAAGGAAGAGTGCAGGAAGGAATCTACCAAAGATACTTCAAGCAGAACTGCTGGATGCCCCCTTTCCCCACTGGGTGGAGGGTGTCATAAGAGAACAAAAGGGAGATGAATGGAGAGGATAAGAAGTGACAAGGGAGCAAGAGTTCAGAACTGCAGGGCCACTAGCTGCCAAGCAACCATCATTGTATTTGGGAAACAGCTTTGCTGGTGGATGTGAGGATGGAAAACAAAGCAATGGAGCTGTAAATCATCCACCTCCACCTCTCCACTTTTTGTGTTTGTTTTAATTCTGGCCCTGCCAGCTCCATTCCAGCTCATAATATCTCCTCTTCCATAGCTACATGGCTGGAGGGCACACAGAAAGTTTTCCACCCAGCTTAACTTCCCTGTCAGGCTCTCCAGACTAGCTCTTGGCAGGATAGAGGGAGGAGAAAGGAGCTGCCAAAGCAAACACTAGGTGTGCTGTGCCACCCAGCTGCTGGCAAGGAAGAAGGAGCAGAATGAACAAGTAAAAACACCCAAAATATTAACTGTAAAAGAATTAAAAGAGGAGGAACTGGACAACACAAATGGAGCTGCCATGAGATGGCAGCTGCAACTCTCTGACAGCCAAGGGACCTCGCACAGCTGCACTCAGTTTGTGATCCTAGCAGAGTCAGGAGGAGCCATGAGGTTGATGGATGGGCATCAACCAAGAACTGACTTGCCATGTTTGTTTTGGTCAAACCAATGGGCTGGTGGCCCTCCTAAGTCAGCAGAAAGGAGCTTGCTTCTTAAAAATCAGGCTAACAATCTTTCATGGAGAGCCAATGAGACTGAAATAAAGGTGGATACATTTTGCAGAATGTATTTGGTATCCCAAACATGACAATAATAATTGATGATAATTTTGCCAGAGAGTCTTGGGGCAGATGCCAGCCAGACAAGCTGATTAGCTACCAAGCCAATTTGCCAAGAAAACTCCATGACAGGTTCCCATTTGTTGTTGTTGTTAGCTGCCTCAAGTCGGTTCTGACGCATGGAAACCCTGTAGCTGAGACATCTCCAAGAATCCCTATCTTCCATTGCCTTGCCCAAATCCTGCAAGCCCTTGCCATAACCCCCCTGATCAAGTTTATCCATCTTCCTCTCTTTCTTCTACCCTCTACCTTTCATAGCATTATTGTTTTTTCTAGTGATCCATGCCTTCTCATTATGTGGCCAAAGTACGATAGTCTCAACTTGATCATCTTTGCTTCCAAGGTCTAATCTGTTCAAGAACCCATTTATTTGTCTTCTTGGCTGGCCATGGTGTCTCTTCTCCAGCACCACATTTCAAATGAATTCATTTTCTTTCTGTCTGCTTCCTTCGCTGTCCAGCTCTTGCATCCGTACATGGTAATTGGGAATACAATGGCCTGAACGATTCTGACTTTAGTGCTCAGTTGTATGTCTTTGGTCTTCAGTATCTTTTCCAGTTCTTTCATAGCTGCCCTTCCCATTCCTAGTCTGGCTGAGAACAACAGCCAGCTTGCCACCTGAGAGGAACCTCTCCTGGACTCTGACCTTCCTTCCTTCTTCCCACTGTTTAGGGCTCCTTGGAAGTAGCAGCAGTACCTTCAGCTTGGCAGGGAGAGAGGTGGGGCCAGACTTTCCCCTTAAAAGGGCACTGCTCTAGCCCTCCCCTCCTCTGAGAACAACAGCCAGCTTGCCACCTGAGAGGAACCTCTCCTGGACTCTGACCTTCCTTCCTTCTTCCCACTGTTTGGGGCTCCTTGGAAGTAGCAGTACCTTCAGCTTGGCAGGGAGAGAGGTGGGGCCGGACTTTCCCCTTAAAAGGGCACTGCTCTAGCCCTCCCCTCCTCTGAGAACAACAGCCAGCTTGCCACCTGAGAGGAACCTCTCCTGGACTCTGACCTTCCTTCCTTCTTCCCTCTGTTTGGGGCTCCTTGGAAGTAGCAGCAGTACCTTCAGCTTGGCAGGGAGAGAGGTGGGGCCGGACTTTCCCCTTAAAAGGGCACTGCTCTAGCCCTCCCCTCCTCTGAGAACAACAGCCAGCTTGCCACCTGAGAGGAACCTCTCCTGGACTCTGACCTTCCTTCCTTCTTCCCACTGTTTGGGGCTCCTTGGAAGTAGCAGCAGTACCTTCAGCTTGGCAGGGAGAGAGGTGGGGCCAGACTTTCCCCTTAAAAGGGCACTGCTCTAGCCCTCCCCTCCTCTGAGAACAACAGCCAGCTTGCCACCTGAGAGGAACCTCTCCTGGACTCTGACCTTCCTTCCTTCTTCCCTCTGTTTGGGGCTCCTTGGAAGTAGCAGCAGTACCTTCAGCTTGGCAGGGAGAGAGGTGGGGCCGGACTTTCCCCTTAAAAGGGCACTGCTCTAGCCCTCCCCTCCTCTGAGAACAACAGCCAGCTTGCCACCTGAGAGGAACCTCTCCTGGACTCTGACCTTCCTTCCTTCTTCCCTCTGTTTGGGGCTCCTTGGAAGTAGCAGCAGTACCTTCAGCTTGGCAGGGAGAGAGGTGGGGCCGGACTTTCCCCTTAAAAGGGCACTGCTCTGGCCCTCCCCTCCTCTGAGAACAACAGCCAGCTTGCCACCTGAGAGGAACCTCTCCTGGACTCTGACCTTCCTTCCTTCTTCCCTCTGTTTGGGGCTCCTTGGAAGTAGCAGCAGTACCTTCAGCTTGGCAGGGAGAGAGGTGGGGCCGGACTTTCCCCTTAAAAGGGCACTGCTCTAGCCCTCCCCTCCTCTGAGAACAACAGCCAGCTTGCCACCTGAGAGGAACCTCTCCTGGACTCTGACCTTCCTTCCTTCTTCCCTCTGTTTGGGGCTCCTTGGAAGTAGCAGCAGTACCTTCAGCTTGGCAGGGAGAGAGGTGGGGCCGGACTTTCCCCTTAAAAGGGCACTGCTCTAGCCCTCCCCTCCTCTGAGAACAACAGCCAGCTTGCCACCTGAGAGGAACCTCTCCTGGACTCTGACCTTCCTTCCTTCTTCCCTCTGTTTGGGGCTCCTTGGAAGTAGCAGCAGTACCTTCAGCTTGGCAGGGAGAGAGGTGGGGCCGGACTTTCCCCTTAAAAGGGCACTGCTCTAGCCCTCCCCTCCTCTGAGAACAACAGCCAGCTTGCCACCTGAGAGGAACCTCTCCTGGACTCTGACCTTCCTCCTCGCATTCCATTGTCTGGAATTCCCTGGAAGTTGCAACAGTAACACCTTCTGCTTGCAGAGAGAGGGGCAGGGCAGCATCCCCTCAGCCTTTCTTCCCTTCACCACTCTTAAAATCTGGGACGCTCATCATAGCTACACCTTTCTTTTCTGTTAATTCCCTCATGTCTTGGGATCACCAGCCTATCCCATTCACCACAGCTGGACTTTATCTATGTGTTTCTGCTTTTCTCTCTTCTGCATTTTCTCCAGCTATCTGTCTCTTACCCAAACTTCTCTCTCCTATGGCTCCTCCCACTTCTCCTTCTCCCTATCTTATCCCCATCCGTCCCCTCCCCAATTCCCAACTCCCTTTCTCGTGCGCTCTCTGGAATTGCCGTTCTGCTGCCTTAAAAGCAACGGCGATCCATGACCTCTTTCTGTCACAATCATTTAACCTTCTCGCTCTCACCGAAACTTGGCTTCCGGCCCATGATACCGCTACCTCTGCTGCCCTTTCTTTTGGCGGTCTCTCCTTTACCCACACTGGCCGCCCTGAGGGTCGTGGAGGAGGGGTCGGCATCTTATTATCCAAGTCCTGCCAGTTTCAGGTTCTCTTTTCTCCCCCCAGCTATTCTTTTTCCTCATTTGAACTACACTCCATTAGGCTCTTTTCTCCTCTGCAACTTCGGGTTGCTATCATCTATCGTCCCCCTGGTTCAGCTTCTCAGTTTTTCACAGATTTCGAGTCTTGGCTGACATTTTTTCTTTCAGATACTGTCCCCTCCTTGATTTTAGGTGACTTTAACATCCACCTGGATGATCCCAAGAATTCTTCAACCTCTTGCTTTAGCTCTCTCTTAGCTTCTTTCGGCCTCCAGCCACATTCTAATGCTCCAACCCATTCTCTTGGTCACTGCCTTGACCTAGTTCTCCCCGCCAAGTGTGTCATCTCCGACTACCTGGCCTCTGCCTTTCCACTATCTGATCATCACCTACTCTCCTTTACTCTTACCTACATCCCACCTCCCCGCCATACCATTCTCCGCCAATTCCGTGATCTTCATTCTCTCAATCTTAATAATTTCACTCAGTCCTTAGACTCATCATTTGTTTCACTTAATCTTGGGGACTCTGCTGACTCAGCTATGTCTTTATTGAATTCTACTCTCTCCTCAACTCTTGACAGCTTTGCCCCAGTATTTACGCGCGTGTCTTCCTCTTCCTCTATGACTAGGCCTCAGCCCTGGATTACTCCCATTGTTAGATTTCTCCGGTCCTGCTCCCGAGCAGCTGAACGTCTTTGGAGAAAGTCCAGGGAGTGGGCCGATTTTATCCATTATAAATTCATTCTGTTATCCTTTTCACGCGCTTTGTCAATGGCAAAACAAGATTACTTTAAATCATTGATCTGCGCCAACGAGAGGCGCCCGCAGTGTTTGTTCTCCTCTTTCAATACACTGTTAAAACCCTCTCCACCTTCTAATTCTCCATTATTTTCTCCCTCCGATTTCGCCAACTATTTCATTACAAAGATCAATACCATTCGTTCTGAGTTAACTCTTCCTGATTTGCCTCCTACTACTAATCTTCTCGCCCCTCCTATTAATAAATTTTCTGTGTTTCCTCCTGTTTCTCTTGAAGAACTTTCTTCGCTGCTGAACTCATCCAAGCCTACCACCTGCTCCCTTGACCCAATTCCTTCTCGTCTTCTAATCTCTATAGCCCCCTCTTTGTTACCCTCCCTCCTCTATATTTTCAATCTTTCTCTCTCTTCGGGTTCCTTCCCCTCGGTTTTCAAACATGCCTTAGTTTCCCCCATTCTGAAAAAACCCTCTCTTGACCCCTCTTCCTTGGCTAGCTATCGTCCAATTTCTCTTCTTCCTTTTCTTTCTAAGGTGTTAGAACGAGTTGTCTATTCACGCTGTCTCGAGTTTCTTGAAACCAATTCAATTCTGGATCCCTTCCAGTCTGGTTTTCGCCCAGGGCACTCCACAGAGACGGCCCTCACTAAGATCTCTAATGATCTTTTGTGGGCCAAGACAAATGGCCTCTATTCTATCCTTGTTCTTCTTGATCTTTCTGCAGCCTTCGACACTGTGGACCATTGTCTCCTAATGGATGTACTCTCTGACCTTGGTTTTGCGGGCCTTGTTCTCGACTGGTTTTCATCTTACCTGTCAGACAGATCCTTTTCAGTAGTCTCGGGTGGCCAAACCTCATCCCCTGTCCCCTTATCTGTTGGAGTTCCTCAGGGCTCTGTTCTGGGTCCCCTTTTGTTTTCCATATACACACTTTCCCTTGGTAAACTCATCTCTTCATTTGGCTTCTCTTACCATCTGTATGCCGATGATACCCAGCTGTACCTCTCCGTTCCTAAACTCTCATCAGAGCTAGAACAGCAAGTGTCATCTTGTTTAACAGCTGTCTCACACTGGATGTGCCATCGGCGTCTGAAGCTCAATATGTCTAAAACTGAGCTTCTCGTTTTTCCACCTAAGCCCACCCTTCACTATACTTTTTCTGTTTTAGTTAACAACATTTCTATTCAGCCGGTCCAGGAAGCCCGCAGTCTTGGTTTCATCTTTGACTCTTCCTTGTCATTTATTCCCCAGATCCAGACTACAGCTAAGGTCTGTAGATTTTTTCTGTATAACATTGCCAAAATCCGCCCATATCTCTCAGCCTCTACTGCAAAAACACTGGTCCATGCCCTAGTGGTATCGCGTCTAGACTACTGTAATCTTCTCCTGGCAGGGCTTCCTCTCTCCCACCTCCACCCATTAATCTCTGTTCAGCATTCAGCTGCACGCATTATTTCACTTGCTCGCTGTTATGATCATGTCTCCCCTCTGTTATCTTCCCTCCACTGGCTCCCTTTTCCTTTCCGCATCAGGTATAAACTTTTGTTACTCACCTTTAAAGCCCTGCATGGGCTGGCTCCTCCTTATTTAACTGATCTCCTCTCTCCCTACATCCCTACCCACTCTCTTCGTTCTGGCAGTCAAAATCTCCTGGCTCAACCCAGGATTTCCTCTGCCCCGTCCCGGATCCGTCCATTCTTTCTTGCTGCCCCTCATTCTTGGAACCGTCTTCCTCTGCATGTACGGCTCATCACCTCCCTAACCAGTTTTAAGACTGAATTGAAAACCATATTGTTTAGGGAAGCGTTCTCAGGGATTTTGTGATTGTTATCTGGCTGTTTGATAATCTGGCAATTGTTCTGATAATGTAAATTGTGTTGTGATTTGTTTGATATTGATCTTTTAATTTTCTTTCCTCTATATGGTAATTTGTTTATCTATTTATTTTATTTCTTAGAGTGTACGCCGTGGGCAGGCTTTTTTATATTTGTAACTTTTTTTACTTTGTACAGCGCTGTGTATAATTACAGCGCTCTAGAAATAAAGTTTAATAATAATAATAATAATAATAGTCTTCTTCTTATTTCTTGACTGTAATCTCCATTCTGGTCAATGCTTATCCTAGATATGAGAATTCTTAACTATTTTAATTTCCTCATTGTCTAGATTGAATTTGTGTATTTCTTCTGTGGTCATTATTTTTGTTTTCTTTATGTTCAGGATCAGACCTGCCTTTGCACTTTCATCTTTGACCTTCCTTATTAACTGTTCCAATCCCTGAATGTCTTCTGCTAATATTATGATGTAATCTGCATATCTTAGGTTGTTAATGTTGCTTCCTCCTATCTTAACTCCTCTTTATGTTTCTAATTCTGCTTTTCTTATGATGTTTTCAGCATGTAAATTAAATAAGTAGGGTGATAGGATGCAGTCTTGCCTGACCCCTTTGCTTATTGGGAGCCACTCTGTTTCCCTGAATTCTGTTCTGATGATGGCTTCTTGTCCTTGGTACAGATTCCTCATCAGGACTATCAGATGTAGTAGCACCCCCATGTCTTTATTTATTTATTTATTTATTTATTGTATTTATACCCAGCTCTTCAGCCACAAAGTCTCTCAGAGAGGCTTACAAATAGTTAATTAGACGGATACCCTGCCCTCAGGCTTACAATCTAAAAAGACACAGAAGGAGAAGGGAATGGTGGTGGGGGAGGGGAATAAGTCCAGCAGATCTTCTCTCCCTCCAAGGCCTGGGCCATGGCAGATGGACTGGAAGAAGGACTCCTTTAGGCCAGGCCTGATGGAGCTAACTGGGCCTTTCTCTCCCTCTGAAGCTGCATGATGTCCAATGGCAAAGAGGGAGGGCTCTTCTTCTTTCTTTAGGCCAGGCCTGATGGAGCTGGCTGGGTCTTTCTCTCCCTCTGAGGCTGCATGATGTCAGATGGCAAAGAGGGAGGGCTCTTCTTTGAGTTCATTCCATAGTTTTTCCATGATCTATACAATCAAATGCTTTAATGTAGTTTATGAAACACATGCTGATTCTTTTTTGGAATTCTTTAGTGCACTCTATTAGCCATCGTATGTTTACAATGTGGTTCCTAGTGCCCCTTCCTTTTCTGAATCCTGCTTGCACCACTGGAATTTCTCTCTCCATGTATGGTTGGAGTCTATGCTGCAAAATTTTGAGCATTATTTTGCTTGCATATGAGATTAGTGCTATTGTCCTATAGTTGCTGCAGTCTTTTGGATCTCCTTTCTTGTGGATTGGTATATATATCGAACATTTCCAGCCTGTTGGCCACCGCTTTGTTTTCCATATTTGTTGGCATATTTCAGTTAGCACTAAAGTTGCATTTGTCTGTAGGCGCTGTAGCAGTTCAATTGGCATATCATCTGTTCATAGTGATTTTTCCCCATTTCCTTTATTGCAGATTCCACTTCACTTCTTAGAATTTGGGGTTCATCTTCATATGTCTCCTTATTCCAAATATCATTCATTCCCTCATCTCTCTTGTATAACTCTTCTGTGTATTGCCTCCAGCATCTTTTTATTTCTTTTTCTTCCTGTACTATGTTCTTTTTTTCTCCATAGAGCATCCCTGCCCTTAGTTTGAACTTGGCTTTAATTTCTTAGATTTTTTGATAGAGGTCTCTCGTTCTTCCCTTTTTGTTGTTGTCTTCTATTTCTCTGCATTGTTCATTGTAGTATTTCCTCTTATCCCTGCATGTCAGATGTTGAACAGTTGTGTTCATGCTTCTGGCTTTGTTCCTATCTCCCTTTGCTTTTGCTTTTCTTCTTTTATTGCACAAAGTGTTTCATCTGTCATCCATTGTTTCTTATCTTTCTTTTTGGCCACTGTTAGTGTTTTCTTGCATTTATCCTTAATTACCAGTATGTCTTTGACTTCTGTCCACAGTTCTTAAGGTTCCTAGTTGATTATACTCAATAGTTCAAAACTGTTTCTTACATTGTCCTTGAATTCATTGAAATGTTATTCAGGTCATATTCTGGTACAATGATGGATTTTGCTTTCTTCTTCAGCTTAACCCTGATTTGTGTGATGAGTTAGTGTCACCAAAAATCTGAAACAACTTGAAGGCACACAACAACAACAACAACAACAACAACAGCAACAACAACAGCAGCTAGGGACAAGCTCACCAGCTGGAATGACCACTACATGGGTGCAATGTCAAGCCACCCCTCTTGGCTAAATGCATGCTATGTTAACATGTAATTAAAGATTTCTTTCAAGTATGCATGTAGAGCCCCCTGTGGACTGGGACCAGTGCACACAGATAGAAGAGGTTTAAACCTTTTTCCCAATTGGTGTTTATCTCAAAATGCATCCTTCTCTTAATTTGAGGACTAAAAGGGGGGGGGGACTCCACTGATGCCAATAGTTAATCTCCCCCTCCACCATTTTTAGAACTTGTGGCTCTAGGGAAGGTACAGAATTTTGATATAAAAACAAGATGTGGTTTTTAAATCCTTCCTTATCTTTGTGCACTGGTCCTAATCCACATGGAGGTCAATCTACACTTACTTGAAGGTTAAAAAAAAAAAAAGATCTTAAATCTCAGTCTTCATACTTAATATAGCATGCATTTTATATGTGTTTTGCCCCAAGGTTCAGAACGCAACATTTGCTCTTCTATAGAGGCAGCCTAAAATCAGTCATGGTTTTTGTTTTTAAAGGGTGTTAGCCTTGGATGCTTACAAAAACTTCAATCTTGAATCTAAAATGAACAGTGGATTATTTACAGGTTTAGGTAAACTGAAAGGAAAGCTTTCCCCCTCAGCTGTTTATGTTGTTGTTGTTGGCTATATTCACTATATCACACAGGGAATGGGGTTGAATTTGCACTGCAGAAATAATGCAATGTGACACAGCTTTAACTGTCATGGCTCCATACAATGGAATCCTGGCATTCGTAGTTTGTTGTGGCACCAGAACTCTCTGACAGAGCAGGCTAAATATCTCACAAAACTACAAATCCTAGAATTCCATAACATTCAGCCATGGCAGTTAACACAGTATCAAACTGCATTATTTTTGCAGTGCAGATTCAGCTTAAGAAAGACAGAAATGTCAATTAGATAGAGTGGGATTTTTGTCTTGTTTTTATGGGGTGAAATATTTAATCTTCTTCTATCCATTCACAATGGACCCATGAACTTACTTCTCAGGGAAGAAAAAGAGGAGGAGGAGGAGGAGGAGGAAAGTAAAGTTTAATTCAAGAGTAGAAATCATTGTTGAACTATAGTACCCAGCTTTTCTTATCCCTGATTATGATGGGTAGGGCTGATCCAACAACATCAATCCAACAACATCCATGGCCTCACAATGCCCAACCTCCTGTTTAGTGAGAACCAGCAGGGTGTGGTGGTTTGAGCATTGGACTTTGACTCTGGAGATCAGGATTTGATTCCCCTCTCAACCATCGAAACCCACTGGGTAACCTTGGACAAGTGACATGTTTCTTCCCTAGAAAACTCCATGATAAGTTCCCCTTAGGGTTGTCAGAAGTCAGAAATTACTTGAAGGCACACAACAAATATGCATTTAGCGTAATGTGTAGTGTCAACTTCAGGCCAGCTGCCATGGAGGTGGTTATCTTCAGTTTCCCATCCATCTGGCATTTCAAGCTGTCAAGAGTTCTCCCTTTCTCTCAAGAGCCAGGTGAGTCCTGAGTCTGCCTCTTCATGTTTTGTTGTGTGTACTCCACTGTACAGAAAGGATGGCACTCTGACAGCAGCATGAATGGGTAGCTCCTCGTGGAAAAATAGCCTCAGAACTTGGATGTATTTCAGGAGGAGCTGGTGGAAACCATCTTTGCCAGCAGCTGCACAAATGGAGTGGCATGGAATTTCCTCCCCTTCACCAGCTGCCACTCAGTTTTTGGATCTGAAGGAACTGACTTCACAAAGAGAGACAGAGAACAAACTGCCACCTGTGCAGAAAGCCACAAAGTGCATTTTTTAAAAAGAAGAAATTTGCATGTACAGTGGGCCCTTGGTGTCCACTGGGGTTTGGTTCCACGATCCCCTCTGGATAACAAAATCTGTGGATGTTCAAGTCACATTAAATACAACGGCATAGTAAAATGGTATCCCTTATATAAAATGAAAAAATCAGGTTTGCTTTTTGGAATTTATACATATTTAAAATATTTTCAAGCTGTGGATGCTTGAATCTGTGGATATGGTGGGCCAACTGTACCTCAGAATCCACCATGATTCATCCACTCGGCAGGACACAGAACGAAAATGAAATTGCTTTATCTAAGCTGGGAAGAGGCTATCACATGCAAATTGGCACACACATGAGTACACATGTACACACAGGTACACAGGAGTAAAAAAATGAAATTATTCAGAGAACTGAAAAAGCAGTCCATTTAGAGCTTGGAAATGTAACTCTTTTTGACTACAGCTCCCTCAATCCCCCAGTCTTTTCAAGACTCAGAGTTCCAATATAGTGAACCACTGTTGTTCCTTGTTCTTTGAAAGCTGGTTTTAGCTCACAAACCTCTTTGCCATTTGCAAAAATGAGCAAACGGGTGTCTTTAAAAGACTCCAAACAGAAGTCTTTAAATCCCAGTTTTGAGGAGTGGCTTCTAGCTGACCCAGAGACACCTCAGGTCAGTTGTAGCCTGTATAAGAGAACTAGGCTGGCATGATAAAAATGTGCTAAGGGTTTCCCTGTCCCCATCCTCCTAGCTTATGTTTGAAGAATACAGCTAAGGGTGATGGTTGTGACCCAGCCAAGGACCACCCCTTCTGTGGATCAGAAGAGGACTGAAGCTTCTTATTTGAGAAACCTGGGTTGGAATGATGAGAGGCTGTGAGCCAAGACATCTACTAGAGAGCAATAGGCAGGGGAAGGCTAATCTGTCTGTCAGATTCCTGTGCCAAGATGTACATAGTAACAATAATATTTTGTCATGCAAGTCTTAACTGGCTTTCTAGTTTGTTTTGTTTCTATTTCCACAGCAAGTCAGTGTAAAACATGCCGCAAAGCCTTTTTTTTTTTTTTTCTGGATCAGGGGCTGAATTCAAGTTTGAAAAGTTTCTTGGGAGTCCCATTGAGTGGAAATAGCAACAGACTGTCTTTCTTTAGGAATCTTACATCTGATCAGTGATTGGAGGTAACATACACTACGTGCACTACAATGCAAGTGACCTGGACCAGTGGCAGCTGGTGGGTAACAGGTTATATAGCAACTGGTTTTAGTTTGAATTTTAAAGGAACAGTTCAAGCTGCTGAACTATTTTGGAGATTGGGTTTGGGACCTGGAATGTCACCTTTAAAGTTTGGACTGAAACCCAGAGCAGATTCATTGCCACAGTCATATGGGAACCATCAGCTGCCAGGAACCTGGATCAGAAGGATCACACCAAATTAGAAGTTCAACATCTCTGGTACAGACAACAGTATTAAGCTAGATTAGAGTGGGCAATGTCTGGTCCAGTCCACGTGGTGCCCTTGCAGCCTCTAATTGTGGCTTCTGATGCCCATAAAAATCCCCAGACTCCCTAAAAAATTAATTTTTGGTAGGGAGAAAATTTACAGTTTTGCTTTTGTTTTTTTATTTTGTTTTGCCCCAAACCTGGCTGCACTTTTCTTCCCAAAACTTTTCAAAGTCCCCTAAACCTCCTTAAACCACAGGGAAAATTAATAATAAAAAGTGACCAAAAACTGGCCCAAACAGTGACTGGAAGTGACATTGCATCACTTCAGGCATACTGAAATGTTCTGGCACAGTCTGCCGGGTGGGTGTAGGAAGGGAAAATGTCCTCCTTGGCACAGTTGCCCACCCATTAGCTAGATGGATCAATAGTCAGCATAAGGCAGCTCCCTACCTTCTACTTCCTGCTCAAGAGCAAACTGGACAGACCTTTGAATATAACATGTGTGGCCGCCAACTTCATCATCATATGTGGCATTATTATTTTTATTCTCATTCTCATTATTCTAAAATACAAAAACAATCAAAACATAGTACAATTAAAATGATACAGCACTCTTTTAAAAAGCCCTTTCTTTATCAAAAAAAAAAAAACCACCTTTTGGCAATTTCTTCACTGTTGTTCCCAAAAAGACTGTTTTATTAAAGTTTGGGCGCATCCATGTGCCTTGCCAAGAAGAGGTGAGGCAGACAAATGAAGCCTAATTATGTAGTGATTGTATGTCGCCACAAAAGAAGTAGACAGCTTAATAGAAGGGACCTGAAAGGCTTGCCTAAAGTGAACATACAGTTACACCAAGAGGTTGATGTATAGGGATGATAGAAGAGCTTGGAAAAGATTTTCTTTTGGACTATGACTCCCAGAATCTCCCCTCCAGCAAGGCCATTGGGGAGTCTTGAACTGGTAGTATAAAAAGTAACTTTCCCAAGCTCTAGTTATTAGCATTGTTCTCAACCCCTTCTCATTTAAATGTTTTAATTTAAACCCTCACTTAAATTTTTGAATGTTCTTTCTCCATATCTATTAATAGTAGATGTACAGGGTCATGAATTACACTATTTTTATTAAAGATTTTAACTACATTAAAACAGAATACATCGAAATAAAAGAAAAAGAATAAAACAAGAAAGAGTACAAAAGAAGAGAAAAAAACAGGAAAAAAGAAAACATTTCTTACTGATCAGTAGTTATAAGTGATATAGAATCTTACTCCCCTTACATAACAATGTCTCATACTTCTACCCCTTAATTATTCCTACTAATTTCAAAACCCACAATTAATATATTACTCTACTTTCAAAAAACCCAATTAATATTTAAAATTTCAATTCCTACAAAACTAATAAGAACCAGTTTAAAATTTCCAATGTTTCATTACCCTACCCGTGATAGGAAGAAGAAAACAAATTTCCACCTAGTGAAGTAAATGATTCCTCCATTTCAACTAAATTTAACAATTTTATTCTCTAGACCTCTTGCGCCAAAGTTGCTTTGTCCTTCTGTTAACATCTAAACCTACAACATAGATGCTGGCTTTAAACTCTTAAACTCTATGTCTCTCTAACTATGCTATTAGAGCCATCTCTTTACATTTAACATTTTCATAAATCCTCCTTGAATTTTATTTCTTTATATCAAATAACAAAGTTTCAAATACCATACTACAACCAGACAAAGCACATCCAATATTCTTTAATTTGTAACTATTTAAACCTCACATGTGGTTTCCTTCCAAATTCCAACTTTTTTACCTGATGGGTATAGTTCCCCCCCAAACTTGTAACCCTATAATACATATGTTGTCTCTTTAATCTTAAACACTGAGGGGGGGTTGCAGACTGCCAGAAATAGTGCAAATTGAGTCCACTTTTAGGGTTAGGGTTAGGGTTAGGGAATCATGGGAACTGTATTTTATTGTGGCACCAGAGCTCTCTAACAGAGAATGCTCAATGGGGGGATGCAGACCAGGGCGTCGGGGACGCCCTGGTCCGGAGCGCCGGAGGAGCTCAGCCTCCGCACCGGGGCGCTCCCCCGGCGACTCTAAAAGGAGCTCCAAACTGGCGCTCCTTTTAGATTTCAGGGAAAGTGCGCCCTAAAAGCCGCGGGCGCTCTTTCCCTGACTCTTCCGCCGCGGCGTGAGGTCATCCCCGGAGCGACGGCCGTGCGGACGGACGGCGACTCCGAGGGCGACCTCAGGAAGAGGAAGGGGCACCGCTCGTGCGGCTGCCCCTCCTCTTCCGGGCCCGGAAGACGGCTCAATTAGCCGTCTGCCGAGGCCCAATGTCTCAGAAAAAAAACAATTCCCATGATTCCCTAGCACTAACCCTAACCCTAAAAGTGGACTCAATTTGCACTATTCCTGGCAGTCTGCAATCCCCCTGAGTCTCTCTTTCCATCTTCTCCCTGGGTACACATCTTCTCCACATTGTCAAACTGCCTCCTTTTTGGAGCTTTCTTTTCCTGCAAGCTCATCCTCACTTCTTCTCAAAATAAAGCATTACTTTCCATAAGTTTCTTCAGCTCCTCACACTTCCATCCAATATTGATTCTTCTTATCTCAACAGATTTTCTAAGTTCCATTTTACAACTGTCAGTCTCATTATCCTCCATTTCAAAAACTGCATTATCAAGGTGATCACCTATGATTTCTTCCTTTTGATCTTGCTTATACATGCCATCTGTATACATCACCTTTTCTAACAAAACATTATCTGTTCCCATAACTGGCTATTTCTGGGTTAACTCTTCCCTCCATGATCTGATGAACTCATAAATATCCCATAAAGTTACCTGTCTTTGTTATTATTATTATTATTAAAATTTATTTATAAAGTGCTGTCAATGTACACAGCGCTGTACAAAGAGACAATCAATTCTGAAAATTCTTCTAGAGATGTCTTCTTCATTTCTTTCACAGCTAATATTACTATTCATGTTATAATTTTGTCAATACATGACAAAATTTGTGAGAATTCAGCTATTCACAACTACAGTTTCAAAAACAGCACCCTTCAATAGCTTTTGCTTTAGCAACAACAACAAGACTGAACTTTAAGATCCTACTCTCATAGATAAGCAGTTTCTTTCCTAATTCTCACAGTTCTTATGCTTAATTCTTTAATCATTAATATTCTTAATTCTTAAAGTCACTTTATTTTTCTATGATATCAAATTTCAGTTTGCACTTGATTTTAACTCTTTACTTGTGTATTATATTTAAGAGGAATAAATGCAGTGTCTTGAGTCAGATTACTCACAATTTCTTAGAAGTATGCAGAAGCAAAATTGCAGGGAGTTAAATATGCCCATAAGAATCAGAAAGTTTCCATAAAGCATACTCCAGCATATATAGTTAATTATATAACTTGGTTTCTTGGAATTTATGCCCATTTTTTATTTTATTTTTTGAGCAGGCTAACAACACTGTTCCCTATGCATCTGTTCACCACAGTCCTGTGGCAACTGAAATGCTAAGATCAGAGACTCTAGACTAAACAGCTAATTCTAGTCTCCTTTTACCAAGGGAGCACTTTCCATTGGTCCAGGATCCCCCATAGCTGATGAACACTGCATCCAGTGTTGCTTCTGCAGTAAAGAGATTACAGGGGATAACCTTTTGCTGCCATTCCAACCCGGAAACTCCTTCAGGGTCATGAATTAATACAGGGGTTGGCAACTTATTTTGCTGGCAGGCCAGGAGGCAGGGAAATGGTGCTGGGGTCCAGTGCATGTGCACTTGCGTGCACGCTTACCCCCCATGCACATGTGCACGACGGCGGGGCACCATTTTTGTGGCTGCGGGGGTCCCCCAGGAGGGCTCCCTCGACCACACCAGGCCTCCGAGAGGCCCAGCGCGGCCACGGGGGTCCTCCGGGGCACCATTTTGGAATCCAATATGGCACCCCGGAGGACCCCCGCAGCCGCAAAAGGTGGTGGTGGCGGTGGCAGGCCCAGGCAGGGGCCGGTCCAAAGGCCTCCATGGGCCACACCCAGCCCACGGGCCTTAGGTTGTCGACCCCTAAATTAATCACTGCACCACATAAGATACACCACTATTTTAAATGTTACCTCCCAGGCCACTGTATTTCCATTTCCATGTATGTTCAGTGTCCACATTTACAGTGCAACAATCCCACAAGCTACATTTAATTCATACAGGCAATTCATTGCTTTTGATTACAAATAGCTGATATAGGAAAACCAGGCTGAGTGTTCAGTTCCCTCTCAAGTATCACAGACAGAAAGTTGTGAGCTGAGGCTTCCCGCAAAGAATTGTCTAGGGTGGAGAGGGTTCAACAATATGCAAAATGAAATTGCAAGTCAACTGAAAGACTTAAGTTCTGATTTTCACCTTCTATGGTTGTTTGTAAATGTTTTCATATGTATTTCTATTTTTACTACATCCTGTTTGGAGGTTGAAGAATAGGATAATTCTTATATATCTGAACCTGTCTAAATTAATATACATTTATGTTTCAGTTACTGTCTGGCAATGCTGAATCTGTTCTTCTGTTATATTTGCTGTTAGTTTTGAATGTGTTGATGTTTCTATTTAAAAGTGCTCAATTATGTTTGCAAATGAATGTTGATTTGTTAGCAAATTTTGTGTATTGGGGACCCATTTATGAAATAGCTCTGAGATATTTAATAGAGAAACATTTTATTCCTATTCCAAAGAGGCAGCACAGGGATGTTGCTGAACCTGAAAGCTTTGTGTTCTATTTAAAGCAAGGGTAGGCAACCTTTCCCCTTTAAGGGCCGAGGGACTTCAGCTCCCAGAATCCCAGGAGCTATTGGCCAACATGGGACTATTGGCCAACATGGCTGAGGCTTCTGGGAGATGAAGTCCCTCGGCCCTTAAAGAGGAAAGGTTGCCTACCCCTGATTTAAAGCAACTTATCCCCAACAGGAGACAGTCACATTTAATTTTAAAAATGGGTGTTATCACACTCAGCTGCAGCTGGGCGAGTGCAATCTTTATGAAACCTGGATCCCAGATGTGCTTCTTATTTCTTATTATTCACTCCAGCCTCTGTTCTGATCAATATTTGATCCAAGATATGGGGAATCTTTGACTATTTTGGTTTCCTCATTATCGGGGTTGAATTTATGTAGAGCCTCCATGGTCATTATTTTTGTTTTCTTTATGTTCAGCATTAAGCCTTTGCACTTTATTCTTTGACCTTCCTTAGTAATTTTTCCAAGTCTGTGATGTTTTCTGCTAGTAGAATGGTATCATCCACATATCTTAAATTGTTGATGTTCCTTCCACCTGTCTTCACTCCTCCTTCTTCTGGGTCTAAACCTGCTTTACATATGGTATTTTCTGCATACAAGTTGAACAAATATGGTGAAGGAATGCAGCCTTGTGTGACCCCTTTGCTAACTGGAAACCATTCTGTTTCTCCATATTCTGTTCTAACAGTAGTCTCTTGTCCTAAGTACAGATTTCTCATCAGGATTATCAGATGTGTTGGCACTCCCATGTCCTTGAGAGCCATTCATAGCTTTCTGTGATCTATGTAGTCAAATGCTTTGCTACAGCACATAAAGCACATGCTGATTTTCTTTTGGAATTCCTTGGTGTGCTCCATTAACCATTGTATATTGGCAATGTAGTTCCTGGTGCCTCTTCCTTTCCTGAACCCCATTTGCACCTCTGGGATTTTTCTCTGTCCATGTGTGGTTAGCATCAATGTTGCAGAATTCTGAGCATATTTTTGCTTGTGTGGGAAATTAATGCTATGGTCCTATAGTTGCTGCAGTCTTTTGTGCCTCCTTTTTTTGTGGATGGATATTGATCATTTCGTCTGTTGGCCACTGTTTTGTTTTCCATATTTATTGACATAAATTAGTTAACACTAGAGCTGATTCTGTTTGTGTGGATTGCAGTAGTTCAATCCTATCCATCCCTACTCAGGATTCCCACTGAACTCAATGGGGCTTACTCCCAGGAAAATGTATATAGGATAGGATTGCAACCTTTCCTCTCCAAAGTGCAAGTCCTGTGGGAAAAGGGGTTGCCTCAACAATACATACACTGGAATCCTGTTGGCATCATAACTCATAAGCAGTTGGACATTTTGTTTAATGTGGAATGTCCTCATTCAGTTCACTGTTGCAGAAGCAGAGTTATGTATGTAGGGCCATTACACATGCGAAAACTGTGTGCATAGATGTGCATTACACACTGTGGATGTGCATTGTGTGCTGTATATTGAAACACATTACACATTGTAAATTGATACAGTCATGAAAGCTATGGCCCTGAGTTTGCAAGACTTGAACAGTGCTATTGAGGTCTCTTATTTATGGGGTTGCCATAAATCAGTGCCAACCTGGTGGCAATTAACAACAACACAGTGGACATTCAGTTGCAGATTTGATGTCTTGGTTCAGTTGTGCAACATTGCCATTTACCACAAAGATTGATGAATAATTATGCATTATGTAACAATGTAATGAATGAATAATTATGTGTTATGTAACAATGTAAGACCTCAGATACATACTGTTTAGAGTAGCTTCAGTAGCCCAGACAGTTCCTCACTGCTTAAAGTTTTCCATTTAGGGGTAGGCAATTTGGTGTCTTCCATAATTCCTGAGGCTGATGGGTATTGTAGTCCAAAAACATCTGGAGGGTACTAGATTGCCTGGCCTTGGTTATCCAGATCCCTCTTGTTAATGTGCTGTTGTGCACTTTGGACAGGGCAATGTTTCTTGGAGGAAGATGGTTTGTAAAGAAGGTACATTTCCACTCCTTTTAAATCTCGTGACAGTTGGCAGAAAATCTTGGATGAAACATTTTTCTCATACTACCATGGCCCCGTTTTGCTCAGCCCTGCTTTCCCTCAAAGGCAGCAAAGTATCTGAGGAAACAGGTGGGATATATCTCCAAACCTGGCACTCCCGTCCAACTCTTTTTTGGGGTGGCTCTCAGCCATGGTAAGGGTAGGGTCAAGAATTCAGAATTCCAAGAATTTAGAATCCTCAGGATAAGACAGATTAAAAGAGGCACCGGAGGGGCAAAGAACAAAGAGGGCAGGTAGGTAGGTAGGTATACAGTCTCTGCCTGGGGGGAGGATGCAGGCTGTGCCAAGCTTACAGTGGTGATGATGGATATGTCAGAGGAGGTACTGCCTGGCAATTCACCTGCAAGAACAGGGCAGGGGGAGCAATCAGCTGGAATTTAATAAAACCTCTCAGCATAGCATAAATCAACTCTCACAGGCGGCATGATTTAAGGGACATTGAAACAGCCCGAACTTGTCTTTAATCACAGTGGGAGAGGCAGGTGTACAAAGATTTAATGGGCAGGGGGAATGTGATCCCACCTTCCCTGGGCCTCCACCCTTTACATTCTTGAATCCCTCTTGGCATTACAATGCAGGTGACACAAAAAATCCAATGCTGAAGGTATGCAGTCTCCCAGGCTATGCAACATACTGCCTACAGGCTACATGGGGGGGGGGGGGGTAGTGGTGGCACTTTGGAGTGGGGTTTGAGGCTGTCATCAGTGATGCACCAATTTCATGAGCTTCCAGGAGCTGGTGATCTGCTTGGGGGCTTCCCAGAAGCATTCTGGTTGGCCATTCTGTGAAACCAAATGCTGAGACAGAAGGGCCTTGGCTCTGACCCAGCTAGAGCTCTTCTTATGATGAGGTCCTTAAGATTTACATCAGACATGGGGATCATGTAACCCTCTGGATATTAATGAATTGAAACTCCCAGCATCCCTTGGCAGCAGTATAGTCAATGGTGAGGAATGCTAGGAGGTACAGTTCCACAATATACATACAAATGCCACACAATTGCCAGACCTAGTTAACAAATTACCGTCAATAGCTTTCCATTTATATTTTTGACTGATGCCTTTATTGGAATGAGTCAGAGTCTGGAACAGTTATTGTTTTGTTCTACAACACCCAGAATACTCTACACCCACTGAGTTATTTGGGGATTTGTAGCCCCAAAAATAACTTTTCAAGGCTCTGAAAAGTATATTTGTATTTTTTAAATCAGCTCCTTTAAGGTCATCAGCTTAAAGGAGATGGGTTTATTATTATAAGAAAACATGTTCACTGTATTATACTTTCCACATTATAGAACAATCATTATTGGAGGGTCCAAAATTGAGGAGGATTTCATGATAACACTCTTATAGGAGAGTGCAGATGATTCTTCCTTTGATTATATACCAGGAAACATCAGAGGAGATTCTTTAGATGGATTGACAGCAGATAAGTGGAATTGTAAAGCAGCTTCATTTTATATACCGCTTCATATCGCGCTATGGGATGTCTAAGTGGTTTACAACTATAAGCTCATTGCCCCCCAACAGTTGGGTACTCATTTTAGCGACCTCGGAAGGATGCAGGCCTGAGTCAAGCCTGAGCCCTAGCTAGTATTGAACTCGCAACCTTATGGTCTGTGAGTGAGTGGCTACAGTACAGGCATTTAACCACTGCACCACCAGGGCACCAGGGAATTGTCTCCAGGAATTAGTACACTGATAAAAGTGAACTAGACATGCCTCCTCTACAACTATAATGTGGTATCCTGAAAAGCAAGGTGAGCTAAAAATGACTGAACAAAGTAAAGCTTTCACATAAACAGCTACTGGGCATCTCATTTCACAGCCTTGGATTGTCAGTAATGCTATATTGGTAGAGACATACCCCAACAGAGCTCCAGTTATTGGAGGTTT
Source organism: Phrynosoma blainvillii (assembly GCA_026167975.1). Lineage (NCBI taxonomy): Eukaryota > Metazoa > Chordata > Lepidosauria > Squamata > Phrynosomatidae > Phrynosoma > Phrynosoma blainvillii. Next base: position 241,536,199 of record JANUYF010000002.1, read on the forward strand.
CTACCAACATAAGCCAAAAGATGAAGTTTCTACTGATTCCTCCTCCCCTTGGATTCTCCTACACCTCCATAAAAATCTTCTCAAGAGGGAAGGAGGTGAGAGCGAAAGGAATTGAAGAGGAGGGAGAGGACTGGTGACAATTATGACCTCCTCTTCTCTGCCTCCCATGGAAGTATCTGCTGCTTTAGAGTCCCTTTTGCTGCTGGAAGGAGAGCCCTTCAGTTCTTTAACGGATAGTTAGGAACCACATCATCAACTTTACCCTTATTTATCAAGCATACCCTATATTTCTCTGATAAATCACTGTCCCTATTTTGTGCCTATATTTCCCCTGTTAGAAGATTTGGTGCATGCCTTTTTAAAAAAAAATGCTATTATTTTATTTATTAAAATGTTTGTCTCATGCCCTAAATCCATGAATCTCATGGCAGGCTGCAGGAGATGCTTTAGGAAATATAAAAACAATTAAAACAATGTGAAGCAACAGTTCAAAACAATTTAAAACTTTGCATGTGGACTTGCAATATAAAGCAGAAATCCATGACTAGTCATGCTGTGATCATTGAGCCCCAAATGCTTTGGTGAAAAGTCAGATTTAATTTGGCACCAAAATGAGCCTGACATCTATGCCAATAAGGCCTCAAAGGGCACATGTGTCTCCATCCAGTACCCTCTTTTTGCTTTCAGTCCACCTCAGCTCTATAGATGGTTGAAGCTGCTGAATGTGTTTGGACTGTAACTATTTTATTAATTGTAGCCAAGTCCAGAGAAAAAAACATTCTGCTGAAGAGTCTTAAAAATATTGTTTTCTTTTTCTTTTTCTTTCTTTCTTCTTTCTTTCTTTTTTACAAAAAACAACATTTTGAAGACCATTTTACTTGTGAGGGATGTTTCACTATTACTTCCCTTGATCTAGACCAGAGGTCCCTGGACTTTTTGATCCAGGGGCTGGTTTGCTGGCCCCCAGATCTTCTGGTGGGGCGGAGGCGCGCACGCATGCACATGCATGCATGCATGCATGCATACGCACTACTCTGGTGCCATTTTGTGTGCCAAAATGGTGCCGGAGTAGTGTGCATGCATGCACAATGCTACACGCATGCGCACTACTCTGGGCGCCATTTTGGCACACAAAATGGCGCTCAGCGTTGTGTGTGCATGCACACTACTCCAGCGCCATTTTGGGTTCCAAAATGGTGTTCGGCGGTGCATGCGAGCGGCGGCAGCAGGAGGCCTCAACGGGCCGGGTCTGGCCCGCAGGCTGTAGTTTGAGGACCCCTGACCTAGACAATGAAGAAATAGAAATAATAATTAAAAAAATCCCATACCTGGTATCAAACATTGACAGAAATTGGGATTGCAATCAGGAAATCAGGAGAAGACTAAGAATGGGGAGGGTGGGTATGAAAGAACTAGAAAAGATTCTAAAATGCAAAGATATACAACTCAGCACCAAAGTTAGAATCATACAAGCCATCGTATTTCCTATTACCACATATGGATGTGAGAGCTGGACAGTTAAGAAAGATGATAGGAAGAAAATCAACTCCATTGAGATGTGATTCTGGAGAAGAGTGTTGAGGATCCCATGGACAGCCAAAAAGACAAACCAATGGGTCCTAGAGCCGATCAAGCCGGAAACCTCCCTGGAAGCCAAAATGACTAAACTGAGACTGTCATACTTTGGACACATCATGGGAAGAGAAGAGTAATTAGAAAAGACAATAATGCTGGGGAAGGTGGAGGGAAGTAGGAAGAGAGGATGGCAGCATGCTAGGTTATGGAAAGTGGGTGGGTGGTGGTGGAGTGGCTCTGGTGCATAAAGACAACCTCTCCTTGACCCGGATACCTGTTTGGAAAACAGACCACTTCAAGTGTTTGTACCTGAGCCTGAAAACCAGAGATAGCATAGGGATTCTGTTGGTATATGGTCCACCCCGTTGCCTAATGGACTCCTTATCTGAGCTGATGCAGCTGGTCTTGGAGTTGCTGCTGGAGTCACCCAGACTTTTAGTTCTGGGCAACTTCAACATCCCACTCGAGACCTTTTTAATAGGTGCGGCTCGCCAGTTCATGAATTCTATGACAGACATGGGCCTGTCCCAATTGGTTTCTGGACCAACGCATTCTGTGGGTCATACCCTTGATGCGGTCTTTAGTACAGAACAGGCATATCCGTGGTCAGTACGTGACCCAGTGGTGCTTCTGGACCTCTCAGCGGCTTTTGACACAATAGATCATGACATCCTTCTGGTACGCCTGATACAGAGTTGGGAATCGGAGGCACTTTACTTCAGGGATTCCATTCCTTCCTCTCAGGCAGGTTCCAGAGGGTGTCACTTGGGGACAGTTACTCCTGAAAAATGGAGCTAAAATGTGGTGTCCCGCAGGGTGCCATTCTGCCCCCAGTGTTGTTTAACATCTATATGAAGCTGCTGGGAGAGATTATCAGGAGACTTGGGGTGGGGTGTTATCAATATGCTGATGACACCCAAATATATTTCTCCATGTCTTGGTCAGCTGCTATGATGGCAGATGGCAGTTCTCCCCTCAATCAACATCTCGAAGCGGTAATGGACTGGATGAGGAAAAATCAACTCAAACTGAATCCAGACAAAACGGAGGTACTTACAGTAGGGGTCCCCAAACCAGGTATTGGGTTGCAACCTCCAGTCTTGGGTGGTGTCACGCTCTCCACTAAGAACTGTGTTCACAGTCTGGGGGTGCTCCTAGACTCGTCACTTCACATAATAGATCAGGTGAATGCGACAGTCAGAAGCGCCTGTTATCAGCTCCGGCTGATACACCAGCTGTGCCCTTTCCTGGAAGTAAGGGACCTAGAAACTGTAGTACATGCACTGGTAACCTCATGACTCAACTTCTGCAACGCACTCTACATGGGGCTACCCTTATACTTAACTTGGAAACTACAATTAGTACAAAATGTGGCAGCCAGGTTGATCACTGGAACACCAAGGAGTGATCACATTACACCTGTTTTGAAATCTCTACACTGGCTACCTATTGGTTTCCGAGCACAGTATAAGGTGTTGGTGATGACCTTTAAAGCCCTACATGGCCTGGGTCCAAATTACCTAGGGGATTGCCTTCTTCCATATAATCCGCCCCACGCCCTCAGGTCCTCTGGGAGGAAGTTGCCCCAACTGATAAAAACCAGACTAGCAGCATTCTCCCAGAGGACATTCTCTGCCACTGCTCCCAGACTGTGGAACACCTTGCCAGAAGAGATCCGTCAGATAACCAGCTTAGATGGCTTTAAAAAAGCTGTCAAGATGGATCTCTTCCAGCAGGTTTACCCAGAATAATCCACTCACTTAACTTGGTTCTCCTCCCGTCATATATTATATCCATACTATCTATACTATATCCTCAGATCTTATATCTTTATCCTGCCCCAGAGTGCCTATTGTTTTAACTTTATTTTTTTAAATTCTAAGTTTTAATTTATATTTGAATTTAATGTATTTTTAAAGGGGGGTCAGTATGTTTGTTTATAATGTCTGTTGTTATTGTTGGGGTAATTTTGTATCTGGTTTTACTTGTAAGTCACCTTGATTGCTACGGCAAAAGGCGGGGTATAAATAAAAATTATTATTATTATTAGATGGATGGACTTTATTAAGGAGGTCACGGGTGTTACATGGCGGGCACTCCTGCCACTATTCATCTTTAGCACTGACTTTTTGGATGGCAGTCCTGTGGGAAATCGTTATCCCACCCCTGCCTCCAATTTATGTGCATAGGACCCACACTATTCTTTGTATGATATCCCACACCAATCTTTAAAATGTTAGTAGCGTGGTTTGTTTTAGAGACGTAGGCCAAGTGATGTTTAAATAAGAACAAGAGTTTATTTTAAAACAGCATGAAATAACTATAACTTGTATCAAAGCTTGTTACTGTAGGCTTGCTTGGTTACATATAACAACGTTTGTTTCCACTTCACTTTTAATACTTCAGCCACACTGGCTAACTATATATCTCAGAAGAGAACACTACATCAACTCTCTTCTTTAGAGTTCTGTATGTGTATTGAGTCCCTCCCATCTGGACTCCAACTAACAAGATTACAGTTCCCTCAGGAAATCCCCAAAACACAGCCCCCTCTCTCTGGCTTCACTTCCTGACAACAACTCTCTTCAATTGTCTCATTCCCAACTCTCCACTCCAACTGTCAACTTGGAATTTTCCAAGTGCTCCCAGCTCAAATTCTATTGGTTGGCCCTCAGCTGCCTCCTGATTGGCCAGCTGGACATTCTATTCACCACAATGGGTATTAAGGGGTTGCAGGAATTAAGCAGAGCAATGGAGGACAGAGGGTCTTGGAGATGTTTCATCCATAGGGTCGCTATGGGTCGAGATCGACTCGAGGGCAGTTAACAACAACAAAAGGAGCTAGCAAAATCACCTCTCAATATTCCTTGCCTAAGAAAACACTATGAAATTCATGAGTCACCATGTCAACAGTGGACTTTACATTGTGCTTACATTGTTGTTGTTGTTGTTGTTGTTGTGTGCCTTCAAGTCATTTCCAACTTATGGCGACCCTAAGACAATCCTATGATAAGGTTTTCTTGGCAAGATTTGTTCAGAGAAGGTTTGCCATTGCCTTCTCCTGAGGCTGAGGGGCATTGACCTGCCCAAGGTCACCCAGTGGGCTTCATGGCCAAGTTGGGAATCAAACCCTGGTCTCCAGAGTCATAGTCCAACATTCAAACTACTACACCACACTGGCTCCTTATTTACATTGTACCTCCAACTAATCTAAACATGCACATTTTTAGCTAAGCATAGCTCTTATAAAACAACAATAAGCTTCCAATACTCTCTCTTTCTTTCCTGTCCCCAGAGAGGAAACTAAATGTCAACAGTAACTGTTTCTGGAAATGTACTCACTAAGTTGAGCATAGCACTGTGTCCCCCACTTTAAAAATATCTGCATTCTCATATTTCCACTGAGGAAGGACAATGCCTTCATTATCCATATCTTTAACAGCATATAATATCAACTTTCCCCATCTAACATAGGGCTTCAGCATATTTACACGTACCAATTTACACCCTACATCATCTCCCAAGTCCACTATATAGTTCACATCGTTGATCTTCTCAGTGACTTGAACTGGACCCGTCCATGCATATTGAAGTTTATTTCCTCTCGTTGGTTGAAGGACTAGCAGCTCACCTCCTGAAAGGAAAACTCGAGTTCGGGCCTTTTTGTCATACCAAGTCTTTTGTTGACCTTGAGCTATTTTAAAGTTTTCTCCAGCAATTTTCAAGACTTGCTTTAATGATGTCATCAGGTTCTGAACATACAATAGCACATCTGCTGGCTCTCTTTGCTCTGAAGATTCCCACTCTTGTCAAATAAGATCTAAATGTCCTTTTACCTTGCATCCAAACATTAACTCAAATGGACTGAATCCCAAGCTTTCTTGCAGCACCTCTCAAGAGGTGTTGCAACTTGGCGTCCCAGTCATTCTGGTTTTCTGCGATATAGGATTTTATCAAGTATGGACAGAGCTGCTTTTGCAAGAAAATTCAGTCATTTTATACTACTACCTCATTTCTCTGTTCCTTTCACTGATAGTTGCATTTAATGAAAATTCCTAAGGAAATATTGCCCTCTTGTGTTCAGCATTAAGTCTTGCAACAAATTCCTTCCTTCTGCCATAATGGAAATTTTCATTCACTATTGTAAAAAATGAAATCAGGGTGATTCATCAAACTGCGCAGAATGTCATAAGCCCAGAAACCAGTGCCAAGTGTGTGGGGATTTCCTGACTGCAGTAGAAAAAAGCCGATTTAACACTAATTTAGAAGATTCTGCTGTGAAAGATAAGTACAATATATTTTGAGCTGTCAAACATCTGTATCTACATGGATGCCCTCTAGTGGACAAATGGCATTTTCAGAGCACTTAGCAAATGTCTGTTTCATTTAATTTCCTACCTTTATCTTATCTGCTTCTCTCCTGTACCAGCAGTAAGATCCTCTCATGCAGCTTTTGTGGCAGGTATTTTCTAAAGCCCTGTGGTAGGCATAAATTGCACAAATGAATTAGAAAATGGCACATTACATTATTCTAGTGCTGTACCTCAGATATATAGTTAAAATCTTCAGAGCTTGGTAAGAAGGTAACATTGCCAAGTAACAGCATTGTCTTCAAAGTTGTAAGGAAGAACATTGCCTGTAAACAATCCCCCTCTCAAACACCCCACCCCCCAATCCCATAAATAAATAAATTGGAATATAATGGCTTGGACAATTTTAACATTAGTGCTCAGTTGTATATCTTTACACTTTAGGATCTTATCTAGTTCTTTCATTGCTGCCCTTCCCATTCCTAGTCTTCTTCCAATTTCTTGACTTCATTCTCCATTCTGAACAATATTTGATCCAAGGTATGGAAAATCTTTAACTATTTTGATTTCTTCATTATCTAGGATGAATTTATGTACATCCTCCATGTTCATTATTTTTGTTTTCTTTATGTTCAGTAGTAAGCCTGTCTTTGCATTTTCTTCCTTGACTTTCCTTAGTAATTGTTCAATATCTATAATGTTTTCTTCTAGTAATATGGTGTTATCAGCATATTTTAGATTGTTGATGTTCCTTCCTCCTATCTTCACTCCTACTTCTTAGTCCAGACCTGCTCTTCATGTGATATTTTCTGCATACAAACTGAACTGGTAGGGTGATAGTATACAGCCTTGCCTGACACCACCAATTAGGAACCATTCTGTTTCTCCATATTCTGTTCTGGCTGTAACCTCTTGTCCTAAGTACAGATTTGACATCAGGATTATCAGTTGTAGTGGCACTCCCATGTCTTCAAGAGCATCCCATAGCTTTTCATGATCTATGCAGTCAAAGGCTTTGCTATAGTCTATAAAGCAGATACTTATTATTGGTATGATCCATTAACCATCATATGTTTGCAGTGTGGTCCCTATTGTCTCACCCTTTTCTGAACCCTGCTTGCACATATGGGATTTATCTCTCCATATATGATGGGAGTCTGTGCTGCAGAATTTTGACCATAATTTTGCTTGCATGGCAAATTAATGATATGGTCCTATATTTGCTACCGTCTTCTCTCTCTCTCTCTCTCTCTTTTGTGTGGATTGAGATGTATATAGATCATTCCCAAGCTCTTGGCCACCATTTTGTTTTCCATATTTGTTTTGGAGGGGGCATGTGTAACACTATCTGTATATATATTAAAATAATTCAATTAAAAAAAACACTTCAGTTAACAAAGTAAAATAAAAAAGAAGAAAGAATGTTTAGGTGACAGAACAATATAGTACATAATGGCAAATTTGATAAAGCTGAAGACCTGCTATGACAAACATAACTGTGTATTACCCAATGGGTCAAAGAGCAACAAATTCAGGTATCTCCTCAACACTTTCAATTTCTGTATTTTGGCTCTGGAATGCACATTCATGAACTAATTTTGACCAAACCTAATATTTAAACATCCCAAGTATTTTCATGAATATTAGCTTTTGAAGGAAATAGCTGATTTTAGTCCATTTTTCTATGAAACTCATTGCGGAAATTTTTTTGTGGACTGTAGGGGCTACCAATTGGAAAGTGTTCCTTTCATATCACAAGGAAAAACACAAACATCTATCTGAGCAGGGCCCTTCCACACTACACAATTATAGTGCTATGATCCTATTTTAGTTGTCCTGTGGAATCCTGGGAGTGATGGTTTGGTCAGGGATGAGTTTTCTGGCTGGTGATTCTAAAGGCCCCTCCCTCCACTGCCAATCCCAGGATTCCATGGGATGTTGATATGGGTGTTAAACTGGAATCATAGTGCTATATTTGTGAATGTGAAAGGACCACTGTTAAACTTCCTCCGAACATATAAAAGAGTCATCTCAAAAGGTAAGGGGAACAACCAAACTCCACCATAATTTGACCATAATTTGAGTGGGTCAATCTCCAAGAAATACAGTAGGCACTGCCATCTTAGACTAGTATTACCCAAAACTTTGATAGATGAGACACATGTAACTCTTAATATTCCCAACAGGGATTATTTCAAGAGCATGCAAGAGCTATGACCTACAAGAAGAAGCCTCCCCATGTGCTTTTACATATATCTCTGTGCTGTGTTTTCCTCCTCTAAGGGCAGGTAATCCTGTTTCATTTCTGTATTTGGAAGAGATTGAAAGATCTAATATATCTATCTGATATGGGACTCTTGGCAATTATTCACCCTTAACAGAGGCTGTTGGAAAGAAACAGTGCCTAAATCTTCCAGAGAAGCAGTGGGCATTCTCTTTTCTAGGCATGTATGTTGAATTCACCAGACCATTTAATAACTTATTTCATTTCCTTTTCATGGTACAGTAGCAGTCCTCCTGCTGCCCACAGCTTGCAAACAGTGCCTTAGACAAAAGGGTTAAATCTCTTTGAGCAGAAAAGCTATGAGCACTACCGACTCTTATAGATGGAATAAATGAGCGGGATGATTCCTGCACTGGATAAAAATATGAAGCAATAACCAGTTGCTATGGTTGGTTAAGCAGTGGCTGTGGAGCCAAGAGGATTAAATAGGTCTGGCATTTACTGGCCATTTCCTAGAGCAATCTGAAAATTAGAGCAATTAGACCAAATGGACATGGAGACATACCAGTTTCAGAATTACACCTACTCCTTCTTTGGCAGTGCAAATTACAGGTGAGGCTCCCCCATCTGGAGCAGGGTCATTATGGGGACTAAAAGGCCATGTCTCCCTGTTATTGTATACCTTGATGTCATTTCTGACCTAATATTTATTTATTTATTTATTTATTTATTTATCTATTTAGATGCACCTATCATGGGCTTTTCTTGGAAAGTTTTTTTTTTTCAGAGGGGATTTGCCATTTCCTTCCCCTGAGGCTGAGAGGGAGTGTGACTTGCCCAAGGTCACCCCATGGATTTCCATGACTGAGGGGGGAATTCAAACCCTCATCTCCCGTAGTCCAATACTCTACACTAGCTCTTTCTACACCTCCCTATGGATGCATCTACATTGTAGAAATAATACAGTTTGACACCACTTTGACTGCCATGGTTCCATCCTACAGAATCCTGGGATTTGTAGTTTTGTGAGGCACCAGTACTTTTTGGCAGAGAAAGCTAAAGACCCTGTAAAACTACAAATCCCTGGATTCCACAGGATGGAGCAACAACACTTAAAATGGTGTCAAACTCTGCATCCCTACTCTAGTAAGTATAGAATACAAGTATGTTCTTTAATTAGATAGATGTCTAAGGCACAAACTAGCATTTCAGTGTTTTGCTAGTGTGGCACCAGTGCTGTAAACAGCTGCTCCATAACCCTGTTATAAGGGCAACTGTGCCTTCTGTGCAAGAATTTCACTATGAGTAAAACAGGTCTTAAAGTTATAAGGTGAGATGCAGCCTTTGGAAAAGTAATACACTAGGCTCACATTTTGCAGAAATAAAATTCCAGTTCTCTGGCACACATGCCATTTAAATTTAATCATTAAATTTAATAACAGTTAAAAACATTCCTTCAACCCAATCCCTAACCCTCCCCCCTTAAAACTAAATTAAACTAATGCAAGATTAAAATAACAAATGGACAACAAAATACACTCCAAAAAAGCAGATTTAACAAGGACAAACAGGCGGTGGTAGCAAAAGGGCGGGTAAGCGAACCACTTCCATTGAGCGGGGAGATTTATTCCGGGAAGGCCCACCGGAAGCGATCCGTCTTGAAGCTATCAAGAGTAGTGATAAGATGGATCTCGTATGGCGGGTCATTCCATAGTCTGGGAGCAGTTGCAGAAAAGGCTCTCTGGGAAGTCTGCGACAGCCTAGTTTTCATGGGCTGTAACAGGTTCCTCCCAGAGGACCGGAGTGCATGGGGGGGATCATACGGGGAGAGGCGGTCCTGGAGATAAGATGGACCCAAGCCATGTAAGGCTTTAAAGGTTAAAACCAACACCTTGTACTGTGCGCGGAAACTAATCGGCAGCCAGTGGAGAGATCTGAGAACAGGTGTTATATGCTCTCTCCTAGATGTACCAGTGACTAACCTGGCTGCCATATTTTGTACCAATTGAAGTTTCCGGGTTAGGCACAAGGGTAGCCCCATGTAGAGTGCATTACAGTAATGCAGACGTGAGGTTATCAAAGCATGTACCACAGTTTCCAGATCCCTCATATCCAGGAAAGGGCGCAGCTGGCATATCAGCCAAAGCTGATAACAGGTACTTCTGACCGTCGCATTCACCTGACTATTCATGTGAAGTGACCAATCTAGGAGCACCCCCAGACTGCGAACACATTCCTTAGAGAGTGTGACTCCGTCCAGAACTGGAAGTTGTATTCCCAGACCTGATTTCAGACCTGTGACCGTCAGTACCTCCGTTTTGTCTGCATTTGGTCTCAATCTGTTTTTCCTCATCCAATCCATTACCGCTCTGAGACAGTCATTGAGAGGAGAGACGCCATCTGAAGTCTGGGCCGACGATCTGGTCATGGACAAATATATCTGAGTGTCATCAGTGTATTGATGACACCGTGCTCCATGCCTCCGAATGATCTCACCCACCAGCTTGATATAGATGTTAAATAGCATTGGGGACAGGATGCCTCCCTGAGGGATGCCACAATTAAGCTCAATTTTGGAAGAGCAACTGTCCCTGAGCCTCACCCTTTGGGATCTGCCCGAGAGAAAGGAACAGAACCACTGTAAAGTAGTGCCTCCAATTCCTAACTCTCTCAGGCGATCCAAGAGGATGGAGTGATCTATTGTGTCAAAAGCCTCTGAGAGATCCAAGAGCACCAACAGGGTCACACTATCCCTGTCGATGCCCAGGCGAAGGTCGTCGGCCAGAGCAACCATGGCAGTCTCAACTCCATATCCTGTCCTGAAGCCAGTTTGAAATGGATCGAGATAATCGGTTTCATTCAAGACAACTTGGAGTTGGGAAGCAACTGCCCTCTCTATCACCTTGCTTAAGAAAGGTAGTAAGGAGACTGGTCTATAGTTGTTTCTATCCAGGGGGTCCAGGGACGGTTTTTTTCAGGAGTGGCTTGACCGCTGCCTCCTTCAAACAAGATGGTACCATACCTTCCCTGAAGGACTCATTGATTGTGTCCCATAGGACTGTCCTCAAAGCGTCCCCCCTGGACGACCAGCCAAGATGGGCATGGATCAAGAGGGCAAGACGTCTTCCTTACTCTTCCAAGGAGCTTGTCCACATCATCGGTACTCACAGATTGAAACTGATCCAGTAAAATGCCATCAACGGAGTTGCTGGACACCTTGTCTATTCTGTCAAAACACTGGCGTCCAAGTCGCCTCTTATCTGAGAGATTTTACCTGCAAAGTGAATGTTGAATGTGTCACAGCAGGCTGTTGTTGGGTAAGTAGGGGGGTTGGCACAGGGGAAACCTTCATCAACTCCCCCACCACCCTAAACAGCTCTGCTGGACGGGACTCTGCAGACACAATATGTGCAGAACAGAAAGATCTCTGTGCTGCACATATTGCCTCCTGATAGGAATCAAGTTCTGTCGGATAAAAGTCGAGTCTTCCACCATTTGCACTCTAGTAGTTGTCCAGCTCGCTTCATCCTCCTAAGCTCCTCAGTATACCAGGGCTTCCAATTTGAAACGGACTGGAAAGGATGCTTGGGAGCAATTGTGTCGATAGCCTTGGTAAGATTGGTGTTCCAGGTATTAACCAAAGCTTCGGCAGAATCACCAGCATTACCAACCATTAAACCCTCTAAGGCTTTCTGGAATCCGATTGGTTCCATTAGCCTTCGAGAGCGGACCATTCGAATGGGTCTGCCACCCCTGGAGGGGCAGACAGAGGCTCTTAGTTCCATCTTGATCAGGAAATGATCCATCCATGACAAGGCGGAGGTTTTAACAACCTCTCCCCACGGATATACCTGTTCCGTACTAAAGGCCGCATCGAGGGCATGACCTGCACAAGAAGTAGGCCCGACAACCAATTGGGATAGGCCCATGTTTTTCATGGATTCCATGAACTCCCAAGCTGTGCCAGTTAGATTTGTCAAGCTGGTCTCGAGTGGGATGTTGAAGTTGCCCAAAACTAGAAGTCTGGGCGACTCCAACAGCACCTCTGAGACCAGTTGTGCCAGCTCGGTCAGGGAGTCTGTTAGGCAACGGGGTGGCCGGTATACCAACAGAATTCCTAAACTATCCCTGGTCCTCAGGCTTAGGTACATGCACTCGATGTGGACTGTTTTCCAGATAGGCTTCCTGGTCAAGGTTAGATTGTTTTTGTGAACCAGAGCCACTCTGCCCCCCCCCGCCCACTTTCCCTTACCTACTCACTGACTGAGTACCTGGCTGGGAGTGCCTGCGTCCAAGTCACAGCACTGGCCTCTCCCAACCAGGTCTTAGTAAAGCAAGCCAGGTCGGCTACCTCATCCAACAAGAGGTCATAGATGATATGGGTCTTGTTTTTGACTGACCTGGCATTGCAAAGGAGCAGAGTAAGGGACTGTGGAGTGGTTGGTGTGCTCTCCAAATTATCCTGGGAAACAGAGTGAACTGAAGGTGGGATAGGCATTAAACATCGATCCCTCCTTCTTTTGTAACATTGCTTCACCCTGTTGCCACCATACCTTCCCTTCCCCTGCACAACCTCAATTTCTACTCCCAGATCGTTCCTGGCCCTTATACATGTTAGGGATGGCAAAAAAATCCAGCTAAATTCCCACCCTACGTTCGTATAGCTGGGTGAATTAATTAAAGAGTTCTGTGACATCCCGCCTTAGGAGGTAATATTTCAGGAGGCTTAGTCCTCTGCCAGTCCTCCACACGGTTCAGATGGCACCACTGCCACTGAGTTGCTGGGACAAGGTCTTCCTGGGAGGGGATTTAAGCCCTCCTGAGTTCTCCCTGGCTTCACAGCTGCCATGGGTGTCCTTGGGCCACCTTGGGAGGCAATGTTACAGGAGGTTTAGTCCTCCGCCAGTCCTCCACATGACTCAGATGCCACCACTGCTGCTGAGTTGCTGGGACAAGGTCTTCCTGGGACTTTTTTTTTTTTTTTTGGTCTAGTTTTTAATGCTTAATAGGTATAGGAATAGGAATACTCAGCTATTAAAAGTACATCTAGGTGCTGGTTGATTAACTCTTAATTATAAGGGCAAGTCTTCTTCAACATACTTATTATATCTCCTCTTTCAGTATTAGTTAATCATGCCACATTTGATTATAGAAGAGCAAAAACCTTATTTACAGACAGCCCCGATAGAGCAGCATCTGGCCACCCCTTTGCTTGCCGAATCGGAGCCGCGGCAACTGCACGCTGCACCCCAATCCAGTGCTTTGCCGGCTCTAAAAAGAAGTAGCAAAATGCTACTCTTTTTTAGAAAAGCAATTTCTTTAGCGCAGCACATCTAAATGCTGTGCCAAAGAAACACCCTTTCTCTGCCCGCCATCTGGTTGGGTGGGCAACATGATGCTGGTGTTGGAACATGAGGTGTGCAGTCACCGTGCCCCCACTCCACCCCAATGTCAGCAGTTTTCTTACACTGTTTCATTGCTTTTGTCAATCTTCCATCAACTCCAGACATTTTGGAGACTGAAGGTAATAAGGTTTTAAAAAATAATGTAAGAATTAAATTGAATGAAGCTAAGATCCCTCCTCCCTTGGAATATGTTGTCAAGTAATATTTTTGTGAAGTGAACCTGTTGGGGAGGAAAATGATCTCATTTTCTGCTCTGTCCTCCCCTTCTTCCTGTTGCTTCTTGCCTTTATTCTTCTGTCCATTAAAAAGTCCAGAGTGCAGTCCTCAAGAGACACCACAGTCAGAGTCAAATACATTTAAGCAGAAAAATATAAAACAATTTAAAAGAAAAACAACAAAAATAAATATTCTAAAATTATAGATTGAGTCTCCCTCATCCAATATGCTTGGGAACAGAGGTGTTTTTGATTGTGGAATACCTGTATTTGCATATACCTACATAATGATATATCTTGGAAATGGGTCCTAAGTTTAAACACAAAATTCATTTATGTTTTATATACACCATATACACATAGCCTGGAGGTAATTTTATACAATATTTTAAAATGATTTTTTTGTTCATGAAACAAAGTCTGTTTACACTGAACCATCAGAAAGCAAAGATGTCACTATCTCGGCCACCCACGGAAAAAAAAAAACCTTTGGTTTTTGTAATATTTTGGATTTTGGAATTCTGGATAAGAGAAACTCAACCTGTATATTAAATTATTGCATAATTGAAAAATTAAAATTAAAGTATTATAAAAACCACTTATGTATACACATTGGGTGAGCTCTATAGGCCCCAAAAGCATTTATAGAAAAGCAAGTTTTAACTTGGCAACAGAATGATGCCAAGATTGTCAATCAGGCCTCCAATTCCAACATTGTCAATCATTCCACAATTAAGGTGACACAACAAAGAAGCCCCTTCCCATGTCTTCACCCAGTGTATTGTTCCTTCTGATTTTATCATATTTTCTTCTAAGTAGGGATGGGGAGAGGTGTTTGTGGGATCTTCTGCTTCATGTGCCCAAATCATTTGGCAGATTTGGGTATTGTGCCCCATGATCTGTATGGGTTGGTCATCAGTTAGTGTTTTGCCTTAAGGTGCAGCTACACTGTAAAAATAACCACTTTAACTGCCATGGGTCCATCCTACAGAATCCTGGAATTTGTAGTTTTGTGAGGCACCAGCACACTTTGGCAGAGAATAAAGACATAACTCTCAAGATTCCATAGGATGGGGCTATAGCACTTAAAGTGGTGTCAAATTTCATTATTTCTACAGTTCAGATGTGCCCTTTGACAGTAAAACGGCTTGAGACAGCCTTGGTCTGTATCCAAATCTTGCAGGCTTCATGAAAGTGTTCATTAGTTCTCACAGACGTTTCCCAGGATGAATATTATAAAACATTTCAGTGCAAATCACATTTAAAACTTCTTTTCCTTTTAAACAGGATTTTTAAATTCTGAGCAAGCACTACAGGTCACAGCAAATATAATCTCCAAGAAAATAACCTAGAACATTCTGAGTTAGGAATTATGTGGTTCGTTCAGGTGCAAAGGCACTTTTCAACATCTCTCTCAAAAGTCTTTTATTAATCTCTACTCTCGCTGCACAAACTGAACACATATTGTCCTGATGGCAAAAGATGAAGGTTGTGGTGAGGGGGCTTCCTGACAAAAATGTCACTTAGAAAGGCTGACAAAATGTCACGTAACCACAGTTCTGCATAAACAAGTGAGCAGAAAGTTCTTTTTAAACCTGAAACAAATAAAATATTCAATGGGTTGTCCTCATGGGAGTGTAGCAGTTATTTTACCAGACTGGACCAAAAGTTCTTCTAGACTAGCACAATGGACTGGAACCAGGAGGACGAAAATAACTTCCAAGGAACACAGCTTGGAAATAACTCATTACAAAGAACGAGGGATGTAAATATTCACTGCTTTTGTTCTCCCATGTGAGAACAAAGATGTCAAAGGTTTTCTGCCCACTGGGCAAGATTGAATGGTTTCAAGTGTAAGTGGTGTGTGTGTGTGAAACAGATAGGCAAAATAAAATGGCTTCCAACTTCTTTGAAGGTGGGCCATTTCCAAAGCGGATGGAAACTTTAAAAAAGCCTCACTCAGGGGCAAAAACTGGAACAAAAAAAAGCTGGGATACTCTGATTCAAAGTGGAAAATACACATCTTTGCACCAGCGTATAAATGTCCCAGCTCAAGTGCAGAGCTGCGGCAAAGCAAAAAGATGAAAGTGTGACAACTCCAACTGATGTAATTACACCATACATAAAGCCGACAGTCCAACAGTGGAGCATGGAGTAAAGAGGGTGAGGGGGGCATATATGGGGGGCCTTCATGACTGTGTATCATTCACCCACTGATGCACTGATGTATCACTCATACATTGATGCACTGATGCCCTGTATGGGTGGAGCATCACACATGTGACTATGTGGCCAATCAAAGAGGCAGCCATGCAATGGGATGTCATTGGGCAGACATAGGAGGTACTTGGAGGTTTCAGGTTGTGTGTTTGTGTAATGGTGTGCATGGATGGTGGGGAGGCAACAAAAAAATTACCCAGTGGCGTGGCTTGGCACTGCACTGTGCTGTGCTGTCTGCCTGTGGGTGTTCAGCCCACTTTGGGAGTATGTGGGGTTTTGACCCACTTTTGGAAAAACAGGATCGAGTTGCTTTTTCCTTTCCATCTGACTCTGGCCCTGACTGTGCATGTGTTAGGAGCATTTTGGCAAATACTTTGAGAAAGGGGGATTTTTTTGGTACAAAAAACTTTTTTGCGCAAAAAAAATTGTGCAAAAGACAAAAGGCAACATTTTGTTTTTTTAAAAGGATAGGGGGCTTTGCACAAAATACAATGTTGTCAAGAAAGGAGCGATGATAAATAATAATAATAATAATAATAATAATAATAATATTTTATTTATGTCCCGCCTTTAGCCAAGGCTATCCTGGTGGCTTACAATTTAAAATACAATCCTATACAAATAAAAATATAATAAACATATCAACCCCCCTTAAAAATATATTAGATCAATAACACATTAAAATTTGACTTAAATAACACCGAACAAATTAATACAATAAAACATAGGCACTCTGAGTATACAAGAAACTATCTGATGGAATGATCTGATGGAGTGTCTGATAAGATATCTGATGATATATCTGATGGTATGTCTGATGGCGGGGGGAGATTATAAGAATGTCATTCTGGGAATGCCTGCCAGAAGAGATCCGTCTTGATGGCTTTTTAAAAGCCATCTAAGTTGGTTATCTGATGGATCTCCTCCGGCAGAGCATTCCACAATCTAGGGGCGGTGGTGGAAAAAGTCCTCTGGGAGGTTGCCACCAACCTAGTTCCTATTGGTTGGAGCAGCTTCCTCCCAGAGGACCTGAGGGCACGGGGCGGATTATATGGAGACAGTCGATTCCTTAGGTAAGATATTTATATTTCCCACCTATCCCTACAGATCGAGGTGGGATTACATAATAAAATGAATACAATATGCAAAATACAAACTATAAAATAGTAAAATCAAACAACAGTAATAAATTATAAGAGCATAAAATAGAATATAATAAAATAAATAAAAATAGAATAGAATAAAATAAAATAGCCAATTGTCCAATATACAGTTCATTATCAGTGGAAAGTTGCCTTTTACACACTTGTTAATAATTTTTCCAAACTATTCAACCAATAATTTGAACTTCAATCCAGGGTTTGAGGCAGATGTCCCTCTGGTTCCTTCCCCACCTCTTCTCCTCCTACTTTCTGTCTCTTTCTTTGTCTTTCCTCTGGCCCCTTCGGGGTTCCTCTTTTCTCTCTTCCTCCTCTTTTTTTCTAGCCCCGCTTCCCACACTCTCTGTCCTCCATCCGCCCAAAGCTGAGCTGCCTTGCTAAAAAGGATCAGAGGAAGTAAATGTCCATCTCAACTAGAGATATGACATTCATTTGTTGCAGTTCACTAAACACATGGATATTTTACTTTCTCCACCCCTTTAAATTTCTATTTATGAGCCAAGAAATTTGCCACCTGCCCACCCTTATGCAGGGATGGGAAGCAATTTACACCACTAACTAATAACCCTGCTGCCCCAAAAGATGGGCATTTATCCTGTTTCCATTCATTTTGGACAGGGCTGGCTATAGGTGTCACTAGGGAACATGGTTGTGTGGACTGCATCAGGCGACACCTGGGGGGGGGGGTTGAACACCTATTGGATCGGTCAATCTTATCCATACCAAGACTCCACTGGCTGCCCCCTTTGCCCCCTCTACCAGCTAAAGTGCCTCTGTGATCCATTGCCTATACCTTCTGATGCAGGTGCCTATGTCTCTGCAGGTGTGGCAGAGCTTCTGAATGAACAGGAAAAAGTCTGTTGGGTGGTAGTAAGGGGTTGCCTTCTGGATCTGGCAAATCTGCTGGCCAGGTGGGAAAGTGAGTTGCTTCCCTTTTCTGCTTGCCCAGACCTAGACAGCTGCCAGGAGGTGGCAGTAGCCTACCCACACCAGTAGTCACTGGTGGGAAAGGGCTGCTTTCGCAGTCTGATGAGTCTGCTCAAATTGCTGCTCTTTCTTGTGATAGTAACTGTGGCAGTACTTAATTTCTTGCTCTACTAACCTACATTTCAGTGTCTAGGCTAGAACTCAGAAAAGATATTTTTTGGAGGACAACCCACAGACTCCCCCAGCCAGCATGTCATGCTGTCATTGAAATTAGACTATTTTAATTAGCCAAGGTCAGGTGCTCAGAAGATCAGAGATGGACCCTTCATGGCCTCAGCCTACTCTCCCTCCCGAGATATTTGGTCATTGTTCATTTCCAGCCATCTATGGCAGGGACAAATAAGCACCTCAAACCACCAACCCCACTATTATCTTTGTGTTAATTAGTGAGTCATCTCTGCAACAGCACACTAAGATGAACTGAAGATGTCTGCATTTGCACCTCAAAAGCTAATAAGACAGTGAACCTGAGGTTTGTTTTGCAGAATATGGGCAGGTAGTACATAGCTAAAAAAAAAAGGACATCAACAGCCAACAATCTTCACAGATATCTTGGTTATGAGAATGAAATATCATTTAAAAACTTTAACAATCATATAATAAGGAAATCTTTATATAAAATATGGAATAAAAATAAGAAATTTTTGTATACGAAATTACCAAGCTGGATCTCGGTGCAAGAAGCATTTCATAAAACAGATAAAACATTTAAAGGTAAATGGATAACTTACACAGACACAATTAAAATAATAGGGAAGAGGGAGCAATTCAAAACTATAGAAGAATTACAAAGGGAAGGAATACAAATACAATGGCTATTACATCAGCAACTAAAAGAAAGATTTAAAAAAGATATTAAACAAATAGGAATAGAAACTCAGAAAAAGGAAATGGAAAAAGTCTTTGAAAAGGGTGATAAACATATGATATCTAGATTTTACAAAATGTTGTTAGAAATCAAAATGGAAGAAGAAACAGTAAAAAACTGTATGATTAAATGGATGCAGGAACTAAAAGAAACAATCCCGCTGAACATATGGGAAAGGGTCTGGACAAAGAACTTAAAATTTACTAAAAGTGTGAATTTAATAGAAAATTATTATAAAATGTTCTACAGGTGGCATTTAACACCTGAAAAACTAGCAAAAATAAATAAAAATAAAGAACACAGTTGCTGGAAATGTGGCTGCCAAAATGCTGATTTGTCCCATATGTGGTGGGGTTGTAAAGAAGCATTTAGATTTTGGGAGAGGATTCATATAAGGATTCAAGATTTATTTTTAATTCAATTTGAAATGGATCCCAAATTATATCTATTAAATATAACGGAGGGGTTGAAGTTTAAATTGAGAAGGAGAGAAATAGAAGTAATTTTGTATATGTCATCAGCTACGCGACTTGTATATGCAAAATATTGGAAGAAGCAAAACAAATATTTATTTGAAGAATGGGTAACTAAAGTAAATGATCTGATGTTAATGGATAAATTAACAATGGCACTTAAAGGGAAATCTGAGCAATGACATCAAAGAAAATGGGAAAAAATTAAAAGTCTTTGGAGGGAAGAAATGAAATAAGATTTGTTTTGTTTTGTTTTTTAATTTTTCTTGCGCTGATGTGGTTGTGTTTTCTTTGTTTGTTTGTTTTTTAAGAAGTACTTACCTCCTTTTATGGGATAATAGAAATATATTAAGAATGTTAAAATACATAAACCATACATGTAATATATAAAGCAAAAGTAGTTAAGTTTTGAGAAAATGAGATAAATCAAGATTGAAATTTTCTGTGTATATATATATATGCATATATACATGTAAGGTGGAAAAGTAAGTATGTATGTATTTTTTTATATTTAATAAAAAAAAAGCCAACAATCTGATTCCTTTCCTCTACCACAACAACCACCAGTACATTTGTGAAAAAAATGGAAAAGGTGTGTATAAGTCTGTACAAAAGAACTTGGTTCCCTGTCCCCAATAATTGTAATTTGCTTTCATGTACTTTTTTAAAAAAGGAAACATGTTTAATGGGTGTGTGTGTTTTCCTCTTTGGGAAAGAACTGTTTCCTTCTCCCTCCTGGAGCTAGTGATGGGTTCCCTTAGAGCCTATGTGAGAGAGAAAGATGGTGAGTGTGAGTGTGCATTCTCCCTGATATCCAAAGTCTCATTTTCACATTGCAGAACAATTGTTGAATCTTTCAGGAAGTTTGGTTGCAGTGGTTGACAATTAGCCCAATTAATTGAACCTCCACAGTATTCATTCTTTTAATTGTCCTGGTTGATTTTACTCAACAGCAGCATAAAGGAAAAACCCCAAGAAAATATCTGGCTTTCTGTTAGGGAATTATGATAGCATTAAGTCCAACTTACTGTATTGTAACCCACTTTTGTGATTGTTGTGGAGGTTGAAATTCGTTACCAACAGTACAAAGACCAAAGTGCCTTCCCAAGAGATGTACTTTCCCCACAACATGGTCATTTGCATGTTGTTAGAGAATGGGAGAGGGCATCATTGCTGTGCAGAGAGGCGGGATATAAATAAAAAATTATTATTATTATTATCAGCTTAGACACATCCAATATTTTCCTATAGCTTAACACACTGCATAGTTGTCATCCACAGAAGCAGCCCAGAGACCCCTACAATGGCAAGACCACAAACAAGGCTAGAAGACAGTGGCCCTCTCTTGCAATTGCTCCCATCTGTATATGAAGTTGCCATGTTGGTCTCCTGACTAATGTCGAAAGATGGTCTGATATCCTTTTTAGACAAAGTTGGGCAAACTGTGACCCAGATGCCATTGTATTTCAATGTTGTTGGGTTAAAGCTTTCATAATCCCTGCCCATTCACCATACTGACTGTGGAGCTGACAGGAGTGGATTCTAATCACATTTGAAGGGCCACATGCTGCCCGCTCCTGTTTTAAAGACATCCTGTTTTAAAGACAAGCTAGTAGCCATCCCAGCATCCTCTAGTACCAAACTCAACAAATGCATTAGTGATTTATGATGATGCTTGTGCTAAATATTGTCCTATATGCTATGTCCCAAAGGCAATAGTTTCTCATGAGCTATTCACCTTGAGCTAAATGTACATCATCATTGGGAACCAGAGAGTGAGATACTGATTGATCTTAACATGATATCAGAAATATTGCAAGTTAGTACTTTTGTAACTCACAGGATAGCACATTCTTCTCTAACCTGGTCTTCTCCAAATATATTGAATTACAATTTCCCCCTAATGCATGCCAGCTCTGGCTTATAGCATTTTTAGTCAATAACATATAGAGGGCACTATACTGAGTTCATGTCCCCTATATAAAGAAGAACTTCATTGCTGTGATGGTACCTGTTCTAATGCCTTGTATAGTAGAGAAGGGCCCCAGGGTGATTCCTCAGTTCTCTCTGAGCTTTCTTTCTGTCCCACCACCCTCATAGGTACATTTTAGCAGAGGTCTTTCTCAGTGGTAGCTCTTAGGCTCTGGGGCCCTTCCTAGAGGTTAGCAGCCTCCTTGGTATGTAGGCAGGTGAAGGCAGTGGCATTTTAATGAAGAAGGGGTGCTCTAGTCCCAGGAACACAAAATACAGGACATAATGGCACACCCTCCTTCTCCCTCCATTCCTGAGGTTTCAGCTGCCAGAAACAGGAGCTGGGCAGGAAACTTTCTCAATCTGCATCAGGCCAAGCCTGTCTCATCTCCTCTTCCTTGGAATTTCATTGAGTAAGTCAGAAAAAGAGGGAGGTGGGGTGGGGCAAAGGTGGTTCCAGCTTCCTTTTGAAAATGAAATGGGAAAGAAAAACTGGGAGCGAAACAGAAATCTAGCAGCCCCCTTGAAACTAAATGATTTCTATTTTAGTTGTGAGTATTTGTGGGTTTCAGTCCACTTCCTCAGGTGTAATGGCAGAGAAAATGGATTGATATCCACAATAGCTCATGCTAAAATGTAAACACAGTCCTTCATTTAAAAATTAAGTCTCTAGCCTAGGGTTGCCATATTCCAGCACCTCATATCCAAGCATCTAATTTGCATATTATGCAATTTATTATAGTTATGCACATTATTAATTTGCATACCAATTATGCAAATTCAACAAATTGATTATTTCACCTTTTCTACCATTATCTTTCAACCTCAGTACCATTTTTAAATTTAAAAAAACACACGTAAGAACTACTATAGAGTAACATTAAACTGGTACATCTGTAACAGAGTAACAGAAGTTGAGATAGACCATGTGTTAGTCAACAACAAGCAAGGAAGTTTTGAGGGGGGGCTATTCAAACATGACACCCTCACTTCCTGTACAATCTGAAAATGTATACTTCAGTATTCAATTGGCTTAGCCTGCCACATCATTCTATGTGATGTAGCAGAGGGCTGCCAATGGTTCAACCAAACACTATAGCTGTGCCATATTAGCAGGTGTACAGAAGAGACCATTTTGCAAATGCAAATATAGCTTTATCCTAGAAAAAGCTGGGCTATTGAATTTTCCTTTTCTGAGCAAATATTCAAGGCAAGGAAAACTTATCTCCCTTTGTTCCAAGGTGTGCTTTCAACCAGGATTATACTTGTGCTTGTCCACAGCAACTTGTTGCAAGGTTTATTCTAGCGCCATGATCCTGCTGCTTTTTGCAGGATAGACAGAAGAATATATTTCAGGAGATGGTGAGGAAAACGTCTCTGAGCTAACTACTCTACATAACGGTGGAAACATCCTTTTTCAAAGGTGCCCTTTGTTTTCTTTAGACTCATAAGAGTTGTGAGTTCAGTCCCAAGCAGGGCTCCAAGGTCCACTCAGCCTTGCATCCTTTTGTAGGTCACTAAAATGAGTACCCAGCTTGTTGAGGGCAATTAGCTTACAGATTATAAACCGCTTAGATTGCTGAGTGCATTGATAAGCAGTTTAGAAATGTACATGCTATTGCTATAAGAGTTTGGGATCAGAGCAGGGTAAAGGCTTTGAACTATTACAGTTGCTCTGGCTGGGGATCTTCATCTACTTGCACAGATGACCTCTAATTCTGTCCATTCGTCTGACTTTTCTGACTCTTTAGTACAGATGCACTGGATACCTTAAAGATACAATCATGTTGACATAACTTGCTTTAATTTACCTTTGCCTTTTCCGGATACTAGTTTTAAATTTGGTGATTTAAGTTCATTGTGTTTATCAGTGGCATGCCTACCTTTGGCAGGGGCGGGGCCTCCAAACCAGAAGGGGCGTGGCCTCAGCAAGGAGGTACAGGGAGGCCGGGCTCAGCCTTGCCAATCACGCTTGAATGTGTGCATTCCGCCCTCAACCCTTCTTGCTGCTGGAGAGGAAAACCAGGCCACAGCAAGGAGCCATGCTGAGCCAGGCTTAGCCTTACTTTGCCTCAGCAGCAAGAAGCCATGCCGGGTAAGGCCAGGCATAGCCTTACCAAGTGTGCCCACACCCCACCCTTGCCCCTCTTTGCTGTGGCCTGGTTTTCCTCAGAGGAAAACTAGGCTGCAGCAAGGAGAGTTGGGGTGGCACACCTGAGCCTAGCCTCCCCGCACATCCTTGCAGGAGTTCCTCCCCTCCCACTTGCCACAGCAAGGAGGTGTGGGGTGTGTGCATGTGTGCTCCCTGGCTCCTTGCCACTGCCCAGCTCTTCTCTGAGGAAAACTGGACCATGGCAAGGAGCAGTGGGGTGGGATGGGGTGGGGCAACCAGGTATCACCTGGTGTGGTCCACACCGCCCGCCCCCGACAGTACTGGTGTTTAGTCTGTGATCTGTGATTTATTTTTAAAATTGAGTTCTGATGGTCAACTCAAGATTAGACAGGAATCCCTTCTACTCTTGAGTCTGCTTGGAAGCTAAGAGTTCTTTCTTCTCCCCCAGATGGTGTGAAGAAAGGAAGGCTTCCAAGCAACCCTAGAGAGTAAAGGGACTGCTTTTGCTTTCTTGAGGCTGTTTGGAAGCAAAGTTCCACTGTGCTGCCTAGCCCTAAGCTCACGCTGTTTACACCATAACCACACAACACAAAGCCATCTTTGCTTGCCTCCTTTGCTTTCCCACCCTCTGGGCCTGTTGGGGAAGTGGGGAGGGAATGGAAGAATAAGGCAATAAGGCAATGCTACTCCTGTGCAGTAGTAACTAGAGCTTGCAGGGTGGGATGACGCTTGCCCCAGTGCCAGTCTTCTCATGCAGTTTCCTTCTTTGTTGCCACTGACACATTTTAACCTACCCAACGGCCTATAATAAAGGAGAAATCCAGGATTTATTGCTTCAACTGGCCCAGCCAGTTGGGATTTTTTTAGTCCCTTCAAACCAGGATTTTCCCAGTTTTCTGGGATGAATGGCAACTCTACCCATCTGGAAGCAGAGAGAGACTGCAGAAAATGAGTTCCTCTAAGGGGCTTGCTTTTGTTATCCAAAGTTTCCCAGGTGACTATTGTAATTCTGTGGGCTGTGCAAAGAGCCGTTTTCTTGGGAGCCAGCTATTTTGGATCTGATCCTAACACGGAAGACCTAGTTAATGGGGTGCAAGTGGTTGGATCCTTAGGCGGGAGTGATCATGTCCTCCTGGAGTTTATTATACAGTGGAAAGGAGAAGCCAGGCATAGTCAGACACACATTCTAGACTTTAGGAAAGCTGATTTTACTAAACTTAGAGAAATACTGGGGGTGATCCCATGGAAAGGAATACTAAAAGAGAAGGGAGTTCAAGACGGATGGGAGTTTCTCAAAAGGGAGATACTGAAGGCACAATTTCAAACCGTGCCAATGAGGAGGAAAAATGGGAGGTATCTGAAGAAACCAGGATGGATGTACTAAGGAACTTGCAACTGAACTAAGTTTTAAATGGAACATGTATAAGAAATGGAAAAATGGGGAAATCACCAAAGAGGAATTCAAACAAATAGCTAGCACATGCAGGGGTAAAGTCAGAAAAGCTAAAGCACAGAATGAACTCAGGCTTGCTAGAGAGGTCAAGAACAATAAAAAGGGCTTTTTTGGGTATGTCAGCAGCAAAAGGAAGAAGAAGGAAATGGTAAGGCCACTGTGTGGAGAAGATGGCAAAAAGTTAACAGGGGACAGAGAAAAGGCAGAATTACTCAACACCTTCTTTGCTTCAGTCTTCTCAGAAAAGGCTCAACCTGAGGATAATGAAGCAGAGGACAGAATAGGAGAATTTCAGCACAGAATAAGTAAAGAGATACTACAGAAACATCTGGTTAATCTAAATGAATATAAGTCTCCAGGACCAGATGAATTACATCCAAGGGTATTAAAAGAACTGGTAAACGTAATATCGGAACTATTGGCAATAATCTTTGAGAACTCCTGGAAAACAGGAGAAGTCCCAGCAGACTGGAGGAGGGCAAATGTTGTCTCCATCAACAACAAGGGGAAAAAAGAGGATCCCAACAATTATCGTCCAGATAATCTGACATCAATACCAGGAAAGATTCTGGAGCAGATCATTAAACAGAGAGTCTGTGAACATCTGGAAGGTCATTTCATAATCACAAAAAGTCAACATGGGTTTCAGAGAAACAGGTCATGCCAGACAAATCTGATCTCTTTTTTTGATAAAATTACCAGCTTGGTAGATGAAGGGAATGCTGTGGATATAGTATATCTTGATTTCAGTAAAGCCTTTTACAAGGTTCCCCATGACATTCTTGCAAACAAGCTGGTAAAATGTGGGCTAGACAAAGTAACTGTTACATGGATTTGTAATTGGTTGGCTGGCCGAACCCAAAGGGTGCTCAACAATGGCTCCTTTTTCAACCTGGAAAGAAGTGACCAGTGGGGTGCCACAGGGCTCTGTCCTGGGCCCAGTGCTATTCAATATCTTTATTAATGACTTGGATGACGGTATTGGGGGCATAGTTATCAAATTTGCAGATGATACCAAATTAGGAGGAGTAGCTAATACTCCAGAGGACAGGATCAAAATTCAGAATGACTTGAACAGACTAGAAAGCTGGGCCAAAGCTAATAAAATGAAATTAAACACGGAGAAATGTAAGGTACTGCACTTAGGGCGGAAAAACGAAAAGCACAGATATACGATGGGGGACACCTGGCTGAATGAGACTACGTGTGAAAGGGATCTAGGAATCCAGGTGGACCACAAGTTGAACATGAGTCAACAGTGTGATGCAGCAGCTAAAAAGGCCAATGCAATTTTAGGCTGCATCAGTAGAAGTATAGTGTCTAGATCAAGAGAAGTAATAGTGCCACTCTATTCTGCTTTGGTCAGGCCTCACCTGGAATACTGTGTCCAGTTCTGGGCACCACAATTCAAAAAGGATGTGGAGAAACTGGAGCGTGTACAAAGGAGGGCAACTAAAATGGTGAAGGGTCTGGAAACCAAGTCCTATGAGGAACGACTTAGGGACCTGGGGATGTTTAGCCTGGAGAAGAGAAGGCTGAGAGGTGATATGATAGCCGCGTTTAAATATTTGAAGGGATGTCATATTGAAGAGGGAACAAGCTTGTTTTCTGCTGCTCCAGAGACTAGGACCCAAAACAATGGATGCAAGCTCCAGGAAAAGAGATTCCACCCCAACATTAGGGGGAACTTCCTGACAGTAAGGGTGGTTCAACAGTGGAACACACTCCCTCGGAGAGTAGTGGTCTCCTTCCTTGGAGGTCTTTAAGCAGAGGCTGGATGGCCATCTGTCGGGGATGCTTTAATTGGGAGTTCCTGCATGGCAGGAGGTTGGACTGGATGGCTCTTGTGGTCTCTTCCAACTCTATGATTCTATGATTCTCCGCAGAGCTACATAGAGTGCAAAGACATTGCAATCATTACAGGGTTTCCAGGGAAATGTAAGTTGTGTTGTATTTTGCCTAGACTTTGTGAAAGCTGAACTAGATGTTCCTGGATGGAAAAGAGATGAGAGAAAACCATATAGAGAATAGATAGATAGAAGATAGACAGATGTTCATTGAAAAAGGGTAGATGTTTACTGTAGGTTTTAGATTTCTTGTAAGTCATTTCAGATTGTAAATGAAGTTCTCCAGGAAGGACTAATTCCACATTTCCTTGTCTTTGATGCATGGTATGTTTTTTTGAACCTTTTACTCAGACACAGCCTCAGGTAAATATGAGTTATATATTTGCATTTATCAGCATAACATTCCATTCCTTACTGCAATGTATTCCATAGCAGGGAAACAAAACAGAAACTGTGAGGTCAATAGGAGTGTAGGACTGGAGGAATTTATTTTAAAACATGGAAATAAAATGGGTGTATGCAGGGGTTATTGGGAGAAAAGATTTGCCACACTGGATTGTTACTTACTTTGAACATAGATGCTTGTGTATGTGTGTTCTTGCACAAAGAAAAACAGGTTTTTTTCCCCATGTTAGTCTTTTGCAGGAAAAGTGACAAAAATGTCTTGTGGTGGCTTAAAGGTTAATACATTTTATTTGGCATTATCTTTCATCTTTGGCATGGCGTGATGATACTTCCCCCAGCTGTATCATGACCAACAGATTCACCAGCCACACAAAACTAGATGGGAGAGATGCCTCAAGCCACAAAAATCCACAAAAATACCCTTTTCAACTTACTTCAGGCAAAACATCTGGAAAATGGCCAGGGATGGCAATTATTCAGGAAGCAAATTCAGCAGATGCACAACGCTAGATGGGAGAGATGCTAGAAGTCACAGAAATTGCTAAGGAATAATTTTCTACCACCCATTCCAGGCAAAACAGCTGTGTTCTGAAAAATAGCCCACAATACCAATATTTCAGATAACCATGACTACCAAGTTCACCAATTGTGGAAGAATAAATGAGAGTGATGTTGCAAGTGTTGGGAAGGGAAATAATGGAAATCAGGGTCAAACCTCTGTACTCTAGAACATAGTCCAAAATGCTACCTCAATGGATGACAGATGAAACTCTTCATTAAGGACAGTCAAGAAGCAAAAGAAAAAGGTGACAGAAATAAAGTCCTGAACACAACTGTTCAGCAACTTTTACACAGGAACAAAGAGAACTACTATTATAATCAATGCACAGAAATAAAAGATGACAAAACAAGTAGAACAGTAGCCTCATCTTCAAGATCTAAGAAATCAAAGGGAAACTTAAACCAAGAGTGAAGATGCTGTATGATCAGCAGGAAAACATACTATATGATCAAGAAGAAATAAAAAGACAAAGGAAACTGTACACTGAAGAACTATAATACAAGAGATGAAAAGATGCCATATGAGACAGGGTAGTTAAAGCGGTCTCAAACTGGATTATTTTTGCACTGTGTTTTGGATCTTGGTCAACTTCCTGTCAACATGTTACAGCTTTTATCCTTCTCTAACTGTAGTGTCTAGAATTATTATAATGAAATTTCTTAGTATGAAGACATAAAATCACCCTCAACCTGGTCAGATTTACGGTACTTATTTGAATATATTTCTTAGAACCAAAAAAATCCCAGAATCACCGCCTAGTCCACTCTGCATTGTTTGTTTCTTTACTGATTGGTTTTATTTTATTTATATCCTGCCTTTCTCTTTACCCAAGAGAGTTTAAGTATTATCATAAAAAAAAAATTAGGATTAGAAATTGAAGTCATTGCCAATATCACTCAGATTCATTTAATTTTTAATCAAGAAAACTAATTCTAATGCACTGTTTGAAAGGATCCAAATTCCAGACTATGGTTTGTCTGACTACAAGCTTGTCCAATCCACAAGGAAGGGCTTTCTGTTGTTACTGCCATCATCACAAGTATGGTTGATAAGGACACTAGAGAAAACATTTTCATGGCTGGTTTCACATTTTGGGAGTCCCTCCCATAAGCTAGCTTGGATCCCTCTTTGGTCTCTTTTCACCCAGCAGGCAAAGACCTTTTTGTTCTATGTGTTTTAAACTGTTTTAAATATTTTAATGATTGTCTACTTAACAGTTTTTCAGTGTTTGTACCATGTATTGTTTTAATTGTATTTCATTCCAGTTCTCCACTGTAAATGCTTAGTTCCTATATTGTGAAAAATGGGATATAAAAGGAAGGAAGGAAGGTAACATAGGAGTTTGTTTCATGATGTTGCAGTTAGGATTTGCAGGCTCTCAGATGGAGGGACTGCTGACCTGTAGTATGAGCTCTGAGTGTGTGTGTGTGTGTGTGCTTGTGTGCACCTACCCTTCCACTGTGAGGTAACCTCTCTTCTTCAACCATGGATTGCCAATAGATAAGCCCCCCTTCAATTGAAGCTAAATGGTGAGAGATTCTGGAGACAAATCAAAGTAATTCTTTATATAGAACATAACAAAACGGTGGAATCCACCTTTCTCTAATATCCATCTTTCTCCAACCCATCATCATCGCTATGTGTTGGACTACAACTCCCACTGTTCAGCAGCACAACCAATGGGGGAGGCTGCATTTATCATAGAACAGGCATGGCGTGATCTCTATAAATGCACTCTGAAATCTTGCAGCCACGCAGTAATTGGCCCCATCAGGGCATTTCCTGATCAGAAACTATTCACAATACACTGAAACACAGACAGGAAAATGTGGTCTCTGATCTTCTCAGTGTTATTTTTTTAACCCAGAAAGCCTGTTCAGTGAAATACAGATATCTCCTAAGTAGACGTGAGTAGAACTGAGCTTTGTTTCTTTGTTGTAAAAAGAAATCTAGATTGGTAAAATCATATCTGTCCCTGTCACTATAGTCCTGCCTACTTAGTTCTTAGCCTCATCTCGTACCCTTGGGACGTTATCACACGGGGAGTCACGGGGAGAAAGTGGAAATAAACGGGCATGAGCGGAAGTCTTTAATTTACGGAATTTGTCCCGTTCCGCCTCGTCTGATAACTAAATTCGAATTTAAAAGAGGGTTAATTCGAACGAAAACCTGATCTTTTCATTTTCGGGATTTTTGAGGATTTGAAAAGATCAGGTTTTTGTTCGAATTAACCCCCTTTTAAATTCAAATTTAGTTATCAGACGAGGCGGAATGGGACAAATCCCGTAAATTAAAGTCTTCCGCTCGTGCCCCTTTATTTCCACTTTCTCCCCGCAACTCCCCGAGTGACAACGTCCTTTCAAATTGGAGTTCAGCCCTTGAGACTGAATGCTTTCAAAGCCTGGTCATGTTCCCATAAATATACAGAACACTCTCTACTGTCCCTATGGCAGTGCTTCTCAATTATTTTCTGTCATGCCCCCCCCCCCCAGGAAGAAGAAAACATTCCTTGCCCCCTGCGCGACTGTAAATCCAATATGACAATATTTGCCGAGGTCAAACGAGCCCCCCTTTACGGAGCCTTGCGCCTCCCCCCCCTTGGGGGCGCGCCCCACTATTTGAGAAGTACTGCCCTATGGCAATCCTTTTGTACCCAAATTGGCACCATCAACAGACAAGAAGGTAAAAATAGTCTCTAGAGGTGGGCAAACTCCAGCTTTCCAGATGTTACAGTGCCACTCTCAGAATTCTTCACCACTTCCATTGGCTATGTTGGCTAGGATGAAATGATGGAAGCTGTAGTACAACAATGTCTAGAAGGACAACTTTACTCTTGTTTTGGGGAACCTTAAGCTTTGCAATCATACCAAATCCTTAGGAGGAAATCCTGCTAGTGAAGGGGGAGCACTTTTGCAATACCTAGAATTCTGTCAGTGATGGGAAAATGGAAATAAAAAAGGGAGGATAGAATGGACTGTCAGGAATCCTATACCAAACACCTCTTGCTCCACTATTTTGTTGCAAGTCCCACTCATAAACATTTCACATCTCTGTGCCCCACACCACACTGAGAACTCATTCATCCCACTGCAAAAGAGGAAGGCAGAAGATTCTATTTTGAATGTGCAGAACTAAAGCAGAAGAGACGTTCTGAGGCATTTGTTTTTTCAACACCTCAAAACACCCAAAATGTTTCTATCTGATCAATGTCAATGTTCTCAGCAGAGCTGGGGGAAAATTGTTTCTTTGGCTAGACTTCCTAGAATCCCCCAATTATAGATACTGAACATTATGGCTTTACGATTCTAGATATTATAGTACAAAAAAGTATTTTTCTAGTCTCAGTGTAACTTTCCTGCAAGGTCTGTGCAGCAATTATGAAAAAGTTCAAGTTTCCACATACCCATGACTGAGAGATTGCATATTCCCAGTGCAAGATTAATAAACCCAGTTGTTTTTGGATTGTGTTGCTTTTCCCAGGTGTGGCATGGGAAATATTCACTGTGTTTGTGAGCACCATGTGGAATATGGAACTGCTTCCTATATTGGAGTCACCTACTGTTCTGTGCCCATGTCATCAGCAGCATCCCATTTTACAAATCAAAGCCACATTTATTTTAAGATATTGTTTTATTTTGCACCACCTTTAAAAGTGAAATCATTTCCCTTGCTTCATCAATGAAATATTATATTATATTATATATTTTCATTTCCTCTGCTTCATCAAAACATGTATAGATAATCTTACCTCAGTCCTAAGATTGTAAGATGGCTGTCATGTATGAACAAAAACTTCATACCTCACTCTGCTTGTGCAGCCAAGCTGTATACAGACAGCTCTACAACTCTTGTGATATATATTATCTATTCATTTAACTACCATTCTAGTTGCCTCAGCTTTATCTAGTGTTACAAGGCAATGCACAAAGTATTTTCTAGGAAATGAAAAATGGCAAAGCCATAACTCCAAGACATCTAGGCAACATTCTAAATATGTCAGCATTATTAGGTATTTCCCCCCCCCCCCCAAAAAAATCTTATATTTAGTGGCCTCTAATGCCATTCCAGTAGGATAATTTGTTCTTCCTTCAGTTGCATCTTCAGCCAAAGTTGTGCAAGTCATCAAAGAAAATGCTACAACTCAAAACTATAATGATTTATTTCACTCTTAGCACCATCCCCCTTAAATGCAAAATTAAATGCTATAAATAATGCAATGTCATATGTTAAAAGCATATAGCAAAGATATAGTGCCATAAGAATATTGTAACTTAAAAAAAACAACAGGCTACATATCCAGGAACACCAACCTAACAAGTAAAGGACTCTTGAACCTCATGTAAAAGGCTAGTTTAAGCAACCTAAATGCTGCAACTCATTTTGAAGCATAAAACGCATATCAGTCTTGTCTTGTATATCAAGGAAGAGGAGGAACTTCTAATTTACATTAGAATGCAGATTCTGAACATCAGGATTCAAATTCCCAACTCTGATCAGCCAACACAGATGAAGGGCCCTTTCACACTACATAATTATAGCACTATGGATTCTAGATTAATGGCCATGGCAGCATCCTGTGGAGCATTCCTAGGATTGGCAGTTTGGTCAGATGTACCAGAGGAATTCCCTGGCTAAAGATTCAAAAGGCCCCTCTCTCCATTGCCAATCCCAGGATTCCTTAGGATGGAACCATGGCACATAACACAGAATCATAGTGCTATAATTGCATATTGTGAAAGGGCTCCAATATACAAAAAATGCTAACGCTACTCAGATTGTATATCTTTGGGCAGATCTTCCAAATTGAATTGTGAATTCCAAAACTAATAGGAAAATGAATTGGAATTCCAGAAGACTTCAGCCATATTATTCATTATACAGATTTGGTTTAGTCACTGTGTTGCGCCGCAAGCTGTATGTCATGTCTTCGTAGACAATATTGCTCATTTCCCTTTCTTTTCCTCTTTTGCAGTATTTCTTGATCTGTTAAAGAAAGTGGGGTAGAAAACAGGCAGCAATTAATATGCATTGCTCAGGAGACAGCCTTACTAGACTGCTAGTGATTTTCATGTTCTTATACATGAGGGGGAAGGCCAGCAAGGTGTAGCAATTTGAGTGTAGGACTACAACTTTGGAGACCAGGGTTCAAATCTTCACTGAAGCATAAAAACACATTGGGTGATCCTGGGCAAATCACACACTCTCAGCCTCAGAAGATGGCAATGGCAAACCTCCTCTGAAGAACTTTGCCCAGAAAATCTTATGATAGGGTCACTTTAGAGTTGCCATGAGTCAAAAATGACTTGGAGGCACACAACAGCAACAATACAATGAACCCAGGCACACACTTTGCTCCAGTGGATCTTTAATGTCTCTCCTCTTGGATGGAACCACTTTCTGACCTGTCCTTTATCATCAGGAGGTGGAGATGGCCAGGCATATTTGGATCTAATCCTTGTCTATAGATATAAGGCACAGGAAAGGATAAGTGTAACCTCCTCTATAAAGCCAGTTTGTTATTACTACCAATGGCATCACTAGGGCTGTCACTAGGTGCTGTGGGGGTGCAGGTGACACCCTAGAGAGCACAGCTGCTGGGTGAGCGAGAAAAGGTGCACTGTCCCTTTCTCACTTGCCCAGCAGCCATGGTAGTCATTTGCAATTGAGCTTCGGCATGGCTGCAGCCATGCCAGAGCCCAAACAGGCCTCTGGGTACTGGCACTGCACCCTCCAGCAGTGGTGGCTGCTGGGGGAACCAGTCTCTTCTGTTTGGGTTCTGGTATACAAACATAGTGGAGCCCAAACGGACCTCTGGAGGACTGGCACTGCCCCCTCCAGCAGCGGTGGCTGCTGTAGCGGGAGGCAGACCATTCTCTTTGGGCTATGCCATGGTTACAACTATGCCAGAGCCCAAATGGACCTCCAGGGGCCAAGGTAGTCCCCCCCCCCCCAGACTGGGTGATACCAACTCCTGGTACACCACTGATTACTACTATAGCAGTTTGGAAAAGCATCAGCATTATTACTCCTCTTTAAAGGCTATTGAGCCAAACCCATAAGACAGTTTGTCTTTTCTGTTGAATAAGACTAATTCTATCTCCTAGTCCTATCCATGTGTTTTGTCCTAGATTTGAACACCTGGTCTTCCCCCTGTTTTATCTTGCAGGACCAGAATTAATATCATAAAATGGGGTAGAATGGAGGAGAGAATGAAGTCCTGGTGCTCCCTTAGGATGGTGGGTCTCAAACAATGTGGGGAGGGGGCACCTGGGGGGATGTGAGAGTTGCTCAAGGGGGGGGTGAGATTTGGAGGCCCTGATGCCGCCCTCCTCCTCCTCCTCCTCCTCCTCCTCCTCCTCCTCCTCCTCCTCCTCTTCAGAAACTTATTTATTTATTTATTTATTTGTCTTAAAGGGCAAGAAAAAGGTGAAGAGGGCATTTGGAGTAGCTGTCTCTGCCAGAGGAAGAGCGAAGCAGAGAAGCTTGCTGGATCATGGCTTCTTCCCCATATAGCATCACTGCTCCAGTTCCCAGGCTGAGACTGCAACCAGTGGCATCACTAAGAGTGCAGCTCACACCTGGTGACACCCCAGAAGAGGGGTGATACCTGGTCGGGCCCTCCTCCTGCGTGGGGTGAGAAGGGGAAGATGCCCTTCCAGGATTTGCTGGAGTGTTGGCCTCCTCCTGGGGAGGGGACTGCCACCAAAGCAAAGAAGAAGAGTGAGCGTCCCTTTTGGCCACTGC
The DNA here is from genome assembly GCA_026167975.1 of Phrynosoma blainvillii. Lineage (NCBI taxonomy): Eukaryota > Metazoa > Chordata > Lepidosauria > Squamata > Phrynosomatidae > Phrynosoma > Phrynosoma blainvillii. The sequence goes on from JANUYF010000002.1 coordinate 241,570,731, forward strand.
TCCCCTCCCCATTAGCTCCACAGCAGTTGTGCTCCACAGTGGGTGACATCCAGGGTATTGACACCATTGACTGAAACCGCCTCAACAAGCACCCCTGCTTTGCTCAATGCATCCTAGGGGTACAGTGGCCAAAGGAGAGCCAGCCTCATTATGGCCCCTAATGGCAGTGGAGGCTGGAAGCACCTCACTCTGGCTGGGCTCCCTTGGAGGCAGAGGAAAAACAGCCTTCTGTAGTGCCACTCCTGAACGAATGGCTTTTTGTACCAGTTGACCAAGGAGGGGTGTTGTAAGCACACTGTTTCCTGAGAGCCACTGGAGCAGTGTGTGTGCCTGGGCTCACGGCTGCTCTGTGCCACCGTCTTCCATCTTCCTGGCTGGGTGGCCAGCTAGGAACTCGTAGTTGCAGGCAGGGGCACTTGACAAGCTGCTCCTCTGGTCCAAGGGGAGAGGGGCACAGCATTTGCATGTTGATGCAAAGGGAGGTCGCAAGTTTGTAAAAAGTTTGAGAACTACTGCCTTAGGATGTTTTGTGACCTCTTCACCCCTACAATCTCCCTGGACAGCCTTTCGTCTGACCCTAAACATTGAAAACTGCTTCTCATGTAAGCTTCCAATTCAACTTTTAAATAGATTGCAGAGACAGCCTCACCTCCAATGTTCAACATTAAAAAAAAGAAATCTAAACTAGGGTCTCTTCACATTACATAGTTATAACACATTGCTTCCACTCTAACTTTCATGGCTACAGCCTATGGAATCCTGGGATTTGTAGTTTATTGAGGTACTAGAGGGGCTCTCTGGCTGAGAATTCTAAAGGCCCATCCCTAAACTGCCAATCCCAGGATTCCATAGGTGCTGGGTGTTACCACGGCAGTGAAAGTGGAATCATAGTGTTTTAATTGTGTAGTGTAAAAGGGTCCCAGACTTCAGACCACTTCCATTTTCCTTTCTCATTATTGGCTTTACTGCATTTCATGTGGTTTTTGGAGGCCCTAGAAAATTGCCCCCCAGACTTGCCATATTTGTTCACCCAGTATAGAATAGTAATATTGAGATCTGGAGACTTTACATGAGATTCATCTTCTTTCTCTAAGAAAGAGATACAGGCTGAGTGTTCTTTATTTGGAATTCTGAAATCTGAAATACTCATCCAGATTGTCAGCATGAGAGGCTGAGATGGTGACACTTTTGCTTTCTGATGGCTCAGTGTTTCATGTACAAAATTATTAAAAATATTGTGCATAAAATGACCTTCAGGCTTTGTGTATATGAAACATAAATGAATTTCATATTTAGACTTGGGTCCCATCTCCAAGCTATTTCATTATGTATATGCAAATCTTCCAAAATCCAAAAAACAAAAAAACAAAAAAAAAAAAAACCAAGCAAACAAAAACTCTTAATTCCAAACCACTTCTGGTTCCAGACATTTTGAATAAGGGAGCCTCAACCTGTATTACTTTACTTTATATTACTTTATATTACTTTAAAGCATTTCCTGTCTGAGATACAATTCCCACCCCATCCCACCACTGGAATAAGATCAGTTTGCTATATTAGAAGTTGGGTGTAACTTGAAAATGTAAGTAGTAGCATTAGCATACATTTATAAGAGACAGAAATAAATATCCCAGTAATGAAACCATCAGCAAGGACAGGATGATGAGGGCATACACCATCCATGGAGATGAGGAATGCTCTGTTGAATTCTTTTGTGACATTTCTGTAGTGGAAGAGAGTGGAGAATTAGTTTTATTCTGTTAAATTTGCTTAGTAACCTATACCAAAAGGAACCCATTCCCTATGCTAGAACAATGTATTTACTTTTTATTATAAATAATTATTCTCATCCTCATCTGTGCTAAACTCTTCAGTAAATTGCTGACATATATATTATATCTATGGTCTGAAAACAAGATGGATAGAACAATACTTTCCCAGCCCCGTTAACCAGTGTTCCCTGTATTCAAACAGAACCCCAGGTAATTCCTTCTCTATCAGAAGTCAACACTATTTCCTTGAGATTTGATGCCTGGGGCTGACTACCTCAAGAGGTTATCAAACCAGTTAGTTCATGCTGGTTCATCCCCACAGAAACAAATCCAGAAGTGTGTGATAATGGAACACCAAATTTTGATTTAGACTATAGGTACATATCACAGAACCATAAAGTTGGACTAGATTACAAGGGCCATCCAGAGCAATCTCCTGCCATGCAGGAATATACAATCAAAGCATTCTCAACAGATGCCATCCACCCTCTGTTTAAAAACTGCCTAAGGATGTTATCACACATGGAGTCGCAGGGAGAAAGTGGAAATAAACCGGATGAGCGGAAGACTTTAATTTACGGGATTTGTCCCGTTTCGCCTCGTCTGATAACTAAATTCGAATTTAAAAGGGGGTTAATTCGAATGAAAACCTGATCTTTTCATTTTTGGGATTTTTGAGGAAATGAAAAGATCAGGTTTTTGTTCGAATTAACCCCCTTTTAAATTCGAATTTAGTTATCAGACGAGACGGAACAGAACAAATCCCATAAATTAAAGTCTTCCGCTCGTCTGGTTTATTTCCACTTTCTCCCCACGACTCCCCATGTGATAACATCCTAAGATATGTTTCCTAACCCTGATACTGTGTCTAAGGCAGTATGTTCTATCTATATTAATAGGTAATCTGTCTGAAAACTAATGGAAATGTTCTCCCTGGTTCTTCAAAAGCTGCTCTTGAACAATTATTATAACAATACTCAACCTTTTCTTAAATAAAAGTGTTGATAGTTTTCTATAATGAGCTAAAGTCACATCTAGTAATATTTTCAGGTTCAAAAACTGACAGAAAAGTTCAGTAGATTTGTTTGTTTCTTCTATAGCATTTAATACCTCTTCTGCCCATAATAAGGAGTGGGGTTTTTAGGAACGAGGAGGAAGAGGAAAAAGGTAGAACTGGATGCATAGTAGCAATGATGTGCTGTTTCTCTATGTGTATAACCACATTGCACAACCATAGCAGTTTCATACCACTTTATCAAAGTGTTGTAATTGTATAGTATGAAGATACTCTATGTTCCTCATCCATTGAAAGAACAGGAGCTGGCAAGTTTGGCATTCTTTTTGAAAAACCTCAAAAGCAATGAATTGGTGATAACCTTCTTCCATTTATGTGTATTTTTGAATTTGCAAATATATATTTTCCAAAAAAAATACAAAGAGAAAAATTAGAAGGATTTTGAATGGGATCTTAGCACTGGTTATTATAGTCACTGGAAATCAACACTAATAACAATTTTGAAAGACTGGTTAGAGAAATATGGAATGTGGTGTACATGAACAAACCAATTATTATACATTTTCAGGAGATGATTATGCTGTCATACTTTAAGGGGAGGGAGATAGGAAATCTTCCTTTAGGCTGCTGTCCTTTGCACACCTGTCTTTGAGTACATCCTATTCAATATAGTAGGACTTCTTTCTTAGTAAACTTGTGTAGGATTTCTCTACTAGACACAGGAACTGTGTAGTTTTGAGCCAAACACCTATAGACGAGCTTGGGGGCCATGGAGCACCTCAGACACAGTATCAGGGTTAGGAAAATGGAAACCTCTTCCCTGATAGATGCTATAGCTGTTGATCAGATCAGAACAACAGCTGAAATCCAGCACATCATCTTGTACATCATGTCTATTTTTCCATATAGATAATGATAGGCACCTGTTTTTCCAGTGTTAAGATATATAATTGAATACCAAAGTCAGAATTACCCATGTCATAATATTTCTGATTTCTCTGTATGGCTATGAAAGCTGGACAGTGAAGAAAGGCAGGAACTCATTTGAAATGTGTTGCTGGAAGAGAGTTCTGAGATTTCCATGGACTACCAAAAGGACAAATAAATAGATCCGAGAGCAAATCAGGACTGAACTCTTCTCTAGTAGCCAAGATGCTGAAACTGAGGCTACTGTATATTGTGCATATCATGAAATGGCATGACTGAATAGAAAGAGCAGTACAGTAACGTTTAGTAAAACGAAAAACCCTCGGGTGTATCCAAGCTGCAGAAATAAAGCAGTTTGACACCATTGTAACTGCCACGACTCAATGCTTTGGAATCCTTTGTAGTTTTATGAGATACTTAGCCTTCTCTGTCAGAGAGCTTTGGTGTCACAACAAACTACGGGGCCATTACCACTTACATTTGAATCAGTTCGCAAATTGTGTTGACACTGGGTGGCTGAAGCGATTGAGGCCGAGGCGTAGTTCCCACTATGGAACTGAATTGCAACAATGGCACTAGTAGTTCCCTCTAGGGCCATTTGTGACTCTTCTGGGAGGGGGGGGACCAGCTCTAGGGTGGGAGAGACCCGATCCAGGCCCCTCTGGGTGGCAGGGGCAATTGAGGCTGAGCAGCTAGGCTTTCCCACCCACCGGCAGCCCTGCTCGCACGCTTGCTCTCTTGCTCTCTCACCTACTCACCCACTCTCTCCTGCTGGCAATAAAGAGCCCCCGGAGCTCTTCTCTATGGAGGAGGAGGAGGAGGACAAGGACAAGGAGGACAAGCAGCTGAGCAGCTGAGCGGTCCCTCCAGTAAAATGTAAAATGCAATTCAGGTCCGTTGTTCACACTTGTTGAACATAGTTCTGAATCAATTTATTCTAAAAAAAGACCACCAGAAAACTGTTCTTCAAAAAGTTCATTTTTTTAAAAAAAATGTGGTGGTTCAAAACATCTCCGAATAATCCAGGTTGATTCTGAAACTGTTCACATTGAGAACAAGGCACATGAACAGCTAATAGCAATTCACTGTAAATCGTAGTGGGAACGGCCCCTACAAATTCCAGAATACCATAGTGTTGAACCATGCAAGTTAAAGGAATTTCAAACTGCTTCATTTCTGCAGTGTGGTAGCAGTCCACATTACAGACTCAAACAAGGAAACCATGGCCTGAAGTTGGCAAGACCTAAGGAGGACTCTTGATGACAGGGTGTCTTGGAGGTCTCTCATTTGTAGGATTGCCATAAGTCAGAACTGATTTGGCAGCAATTAACAACAACATGGGATACTCTTGCTTTCCCCACCATTTCATTTTGTTTAAAAAACTATGCAGATTCCCAAAATATCTCAGAGATAGAATCATAGAATCATGGTTCTGTGATTCTATCTCTATTGCATTTGTATGTTGCACCACTACAGCTTTATCTACAGTATCTACATAGTGTGCCATGTGCATGTACATACATACCCATACAAGTAGGTATTTGTTTTTCCATTAGTAATAAATAAATAAATAAATATACAAAAATACAAGATACCAGACTTTCTAACATTCCACAGGAGGGAAACTAGGATATGTGGCCAAGCAAGATCAGCGTGTGCTCAAGATAGCAAAAGTTATAATTGAGGAAAAACTTTTGCTGAGTTTACTGGGAAGGGCAATCATTGGTTGCCTCCTCTTCTCTCCTCCTCCACAAAGTACTTTAGCACTTTGAATTTAATTTTCACCAGTTGAACTAAGCTGAGGACAAAGCAGAAAAGTGGAAAGAGGAGAGAGAAAAAGACATTTTAAAGCAGCTGATAAAGAGGAACTGTAAAAGATTAATTGGGATGGTCCCTCCCAACTTGGGACCATTAGAGGGTATGAGATTCTATGCCATTCTGTTAACATGTAGAAGTAACCGTCATTGCCCTGATGATATCTCCCTTACCTTTCACTGCCAAAATGATACTGCTGCTATTCATTGTATTGGGTTCCTTGTCTCTTAGCAGAGTTCCCTCGCACACATATACATCACTGTCACTCTTCTTCACTTGTTGCAGTGTTATTGTTGTTTTGTTGTTCAGCCCAAGGCATTTTGTGCGATTTTTATAGGCATCATTTTCTGTCTTGTTTGTACAATGCTCAGAGACATACATCACATTCATGGGCTTTCCCAGGGTTCGTTTCAGGTACAGCCCTATGATTATTGGATGACTAAACTCACAAACCATACTCACAGACTCCCCTTCCTCAGCAATGATAACAATTGGCTCCTGTTTAACCATTATTTCTGGAAAGAAATACAAGAAATATTGAATGAGTGATAGATTTTCAAACTAAAGGTACTAGGGAACATCACAGAGAAATAATGGGGCTTATTTATGTACTCAGCTTATGTACTTCAATAGGTCATAAAAAGTCACAGACAGCATGAACAAGTCACAATATACTAACCTCAGTCAGGGCCTGAGCTATTTCAATTTCTGAGAAATGTTGATACACTTTTTACCACCACTGGATCACACGCTTTCCAGTATTATTTGTCCTCTTGCCTACAGGTATAAATAGGTTTTCCTTGCTCAGGTCTTCAATTGTTGCTGAAAAGTAATTCCCCAGCACTCAAGCAACAGCATTTTTATTTGTAGGAAAATGCAAGTTCATTCCCTATAACTGTCCCAATTTGGTAGGGACAGCCCTGATTAATAAATACTCTGTTGTTCCACTCCTTTTAAAGTCCAACTCCTTTTAAAATGGCCTAGTTTCTCACACATCCTCCCACGTTCCCCTTTTGTCTTCAGCTTGCTTGAGTTGCTGCAGACTGAGTTCAGAAACAATCAGCTTAGCAGAAGGGAGAGGAGCAGGTGGAATCTTGACCTTCCCAGCAAATTCCGGCAAAAGCAAACTGCTACAGCCTGTCCTATCTTGGCCATACACATTCTCGTTTTCATCTGTGAAATCATATTATTATTATTATTATTATTATTATTATTTATATCTCGCCTTTCTTCCAAAGTAGGGACTCAAGGTGGTGCCGGTGAATATACAACTGACATCCCTCCCTTTGTACCCTTCTGGACTGGTTACAATGCACTGGGCCTGCTCTGCAATCTGCACAGAAACATCAGCCTCCCAAAAGAGGCCTTGCAGAATCCAACTCGGGTCAAAGGAGATTATCTCATGGTTCTTCAATAGAATAGGGGGATAGAAGTGGGATTGACACTGTGTAGTTGATGGATCTTATTGCACCACATCATGGCCAGGGAGTAGGTGTACTGTAGTCAATCTGTGCTGCTGATGCTGCTTTTAAAGAACGGGAAAATCCCATGAATAGCTGTCAATCACACAGTAACCTGTTATTGAAGAATGTGCCATAGGTCATTTAGGGGTAATTCAGAGAGAATTTAAAGGGATTTGACTGCACATACATCTCTGTCCTATGAAAGCAAGAGTTCTTAATGCTGACGAGGCAACCATTTTACCTGGGGCAGTACAAATGGGATTAAAGGACTTTCACTGCACACACCTCACTGCCAAAGGCAAGACTATTAATTAATCTTAGATAGTAAATGGAACAGTAGTGAGATAAGATTCATGGGCAACCTGTTATCAGTTTGCAATAGTGTGGTAATGCGATAAGAATTGTTGCTGTTTCAGGTGTTTAAAAAGCTGCTACAGCAACGAGAGGGAAGCTTTGTGCAACAATCTCCAAAATCAAAAGAGATGAGTTGAAATGAATTTTTCTTTTACTTAGCTGTGTACCTGCTGTTATCACTGGTATGTCTTATTTCCATGTGGATGCAACTTGTGGCCCTCCAGGCATTGGACTACAACTCCTAACAGCAGTAAGGTCAATAGTGAGGGGAGTTGCAGTTGACAATATCTGGAAGGTTGTAAGTTACCGACTCTTGCTAACAGTGTTCTTTTATTGAATGTCCCTTACTCTTACTCTGTTGGATTGGTTTTGTTGTTTTATGTTACTCTAAACAGCATTTGACTTACTTAAAATAGAAAAGGTAAAGTATAATTCTGGAGTCTAAATAAAATGCAGCATTCAGAATTATTTCTGAATAGCACCTTTTTTTAAAAGCAGGTTCCATTTATTGATATAGCTGTTAAATTCCTATTAAAAGGCAACATTTGAGGAAGGAATATTGGTTAATTCTTATGATTTTTCTACACTTTATTTGTAGACCTTTTTTCCTTATTTGGAAAGCAGGCTTTTGCAGCCGACGTCCAATTCCCACAATTCCCATTTCAACACAACACAATTCCCAACTTTATCCCAACACCTCAGCAAGTCATATTAATTGTCCAATAGCTCCCAATGACACAGTCATCCCAACAGAGAGCTAATTGCACTTTACAAATAAGCATAGCTCTTTTAAAAGTTAAATTGGCCACTTTTACTTGAAAAAGGCAACCGTGTGACCACAGTCTGGAACATTATCTGGATCAGCTAGCTGAAGGAGATTCTGCTCAAAACTCAGTGTCCACAGTCTCTAATAGTGCTGCACAAATAGCAAGTCAACAGGAGAAAGCAATTTTCAGAAGAACCTGTTCTGGATTTTTGCCTTATCATACAAATTAAAAGTGACCGGTCTAAGCACACTTTTTGGAAAACATGTTTATTACTTCCTGTACTTTGGTCCTTATCGGAAATCAATTCCATGGCTTTTTTTTTTAAAGGAAGTTAAACTCTCAGTAGAGAGCCATTGGGGTGTAGTGATTAGAGTGCTGGATTATGGCTCTGGAGACCAGGAATCAAAGCCCCCCTGGGTGACCTTAAGGAAGTCACACACTCTCAGCCTCAGAGGAAAACAAAGGCAAATCTCCTCTTAACAATTCTTGCCAAGAAAACCCTATGATTAAGTGTCATCCTTCATTTAGATTTAATGCTAGATGTTATTTCAACTCCAGGAAATACACTTCTTATCCAAGCCTCCAAACATGGACCATGTATCAATATCATTGCTCCTGTTGTTGCTTTCACAGTTTTTGTGATTTATGGCAACAGGATTCTCTAGGGCTTATATCACGGGATTCTCTGGGGCTGAGAGTGGGTTTCCATGGCCATGAAGGATGAATCAAAACCTAATCTCCAGAGTTGTAGTCCAAAGCTCAAACCACTACACCATGCTTACTCTTGTATTAACATCATACCCTCCAGCATTTCACAGAGGAAAACTGGAAGACATGTGACCAAGCAATATCAGAGTGTGGTCGAGATAGCAAATGTTATTAATGAGGAAAAACAGCAAGCCAGGAGAGGCTGCAGCATTTTACTTTCACCTGAGCTGACTAGGAATGAGATTCCACCCTCTCCACTCCTCTCCTCACTCTCTGCTGAGTTAACTGAGTGCAAACTACTTTTGGGCTGTGAACACAGTTTGCAGCTGTTGAAGTAAGCTGAGAACAAAGGGGCAAAGTCAGAGGAGGAGGGAGAAACTTCAGTCCATAATGCAGAAATAATCCAGTTTGCGACCACTGTAGCACCCATGGCCCAACGCTATGGAATTTGGGTATTTGTAGTTTGTTGTGGCACCAGGGGGTCTCTGACAAAGAAGGCTAACTGTTTCACAAAACTTACAATTCCCAGAATTCCACAGCACTGAGTCATGGCAGTTAAAGTGGTGTCAACTTGGATTATTTCTGCAGTGCAGATGAAGTCTGAGGCGTTTTAAAACAGCTGAAAAAGGATGATTGAGGATTAATCCACACTATTTCTACTGAACTGGGATAGTTGAAAGGTGTGTGGCATGTGCATTATAGCCACGTTTTTTTACTCCAGTGAAAAAGATCTCCACTGTACATTTGTCGTAGGTTTCCTAAATTCAGAGTACAGAGCCAGTGCAAAGTTATATCTGGATAGAATGAACACATGTTTGTTTGTACGAACTGATGGACACATGGAAAACATAGTTTTACAGTGTGCATGGAGGACAACCCTTTTGTCTCTATCGAGCTGCCATAGAATAGCCTGAGACAGATACAATTTGAGTATCTCTCATCCGGAATTCCAAAATCCAAAATTGCCCACATGACATCTTTGCTTTTGGATGATTCAATGTACACCAACTTTGTTTCATACACAATATAATTTGAAATATCATGTATAAAACGACCTTCAGGCTATCTATATAAGATGTATATCAAACATGAATGAATTTCATGTTTCGACTTGGGTCCAACCAATGTCATTATGTATATACAAATATTCCTAAATCCAAAATAAATAAATTAATAATAATAATAATAAATAATCCAAAACACTTCTGGTCCAAGGTGTTTCAGATAAAGGAGGCTCAGCCTGTATTTTATGTATGTGAGGGAATTCTGAGAGTGAGTGGAAGATTTAAGAAAAGAAAGAAACAGAGAAAGTCACAAGGAGAGTGTGTGAATTAAAAGCACCAAATGGATCAGGCCCCACAATGAAGTCTGTCTAAAATCAACATTTGTAGCTACTGTTTGCCTCCAGAAAAGACATCTACTGGAAGCACCATTATCAAACACAAATAGCAGCTGGAGGAAGCAAGCTTTGATAGACAAACTCTTTGGATTTTGCTCTTATTATTCAAAATAAAAAATAAAAAACTTTTGAAAATGTGGGTATAAAATGGGGGGAATTCAGAACTGCAGCTAATGCTCTCAATACAGCCTCCATCCAGCAGCAGCTTTGAGGGCAGAGAATGGCACAATGAGTCCTAGAGCTGCCATCTGTCCCATAGCTGTATAACAGTAAACAGGTCTGAGACCCTTAGTGGGAATCTAATTTATTGGATTATGTCTTATCCTGGGTATTGTTTTGTTTTGAGGCTCCAATTATATGGTTGTTTGAATTGTCCCTGTTGCTTTCTTTTTCTCCTTCCCCATTCTTAATAAATAAATTCTTGCCAGCAAATATTTTTGTCTTTCATTGGAGGTATTATTCCCCTTTCACAATTTTGTAACAGTGCTTTTGGTGGGTAGAAAGAAATCTTTGAAATTATTCTACACAATTAAACTATGCTTAGAACTGAGCTAGTAAATTTTCCACATAGCAGAATCATACACAGGCTCCACTTAGCATGCTAGGACTTACGTCTATGTAGGGTAGCATAGAAGCATTCTGAACATTCACAATTTCAAATAAAACAAAGCTTCTGCTGGTGTGGGAAAGCCAAATAAGAATCTGATGTACAGTTTCATCCAAGCCCCCCCCCACCACCACCACCACCACAACACACACATAGCTAGAATGGATTGCAGCAGTGCTTCTCAGGCTATCCGATGTGGAGGACCACCAATTTTTCCCCATTGTGTCAGGGACCACCAACATACTTGTGTACATTGCTTACAATTGTTTCTTTCTATCTTAGACATTCTCCAGGGACTGGCAACTCATGCCTTATGGACTGGCACCAGTCCATTGATCACCATCTTGAGTACCATTGGGGTAGATTGCTAAAACTCAACTTTGACGTAAATAGAAAGAGGCTACATTTCTGGAAATTTACCCACTAAACAGTTATTAAACTGCCATGACAGACAATTTAATTATGCATACCTTTTGAGGCTGAAGTTCCTGAGAAAAAGAAAAGGAACGTTGTGGCAAGCATCCAAGACATTTTGCAGAAACCTCTCTCTCAAAAAGTTTTTATAAGTAGAAATTCTGCAGCTGATAAAACTCGCCTGCTACCAGTATAAATCAGATGATTCTCAACTGAAGGGTTGGTAGCTCCGCCAGCTAATGGAAAACCACATAACTATATGTATGATGTTGTGGTGATGGTGAGAAGAATTAGTCACAAAGAAAAACCAATCGCTGAGCACATTTTTAAAAAAGCTACTATCAGGGATAGCAGCAGGAAGAATCTGTGGTCACATAAAAGGGATGTAAAAATACTCAAAGTATCTGTGTCTTCACTGAGAAAATGTATTTGTCTCTTTCTGTGATCATTGAGACACCCTGTTGAGAAAATGGTCAACCACTCTCAGACTTTTCATATTTTGGGATTTATTTATTTTTTTGTGGAAAAAATATATGTTTGTGCAAAATCTGCTTTGCATAGAAAACATTTTGCACAGAATCAAAGTAGCAGCACAACAGTTGGTAGAAATACTGTCCCCAAAGAGGCTTGCTTGGAACCTACATTATCAACTGGAACCAGGATCAGGATGATGATGATGATGATGATGATGATGATGATGATTCTTTCACAGTCTACCAAATGTTACTTAATGGTTTACATGCTTCAGTGATATGGATTCCATCCTAGAATATAGGAATCTGAAATACCATGAGCTAATGTGGCATGCTGCAAGTGGTGTCACTTTTTGTAGTTGTTCTATGATAATCATATCAATTGTGATTTCATTCATATTTTTGTGGGTTTTTCAGGCTGTGAGGCTGTGTTCTAGAAGAACGTATTCCTGACGTTTCGCCTGCATCTGTGGCTGGCATCCTCAGAGATCTTTCTCTCATACAGTCAGCAACTCTTTCCCAATCATTAAGCAATTCTGTATTTAATTTATAACATAGTTTTTTAGACAGAATATCCATTTCTATCATATCCAATACTTTAATTAACCAATCCTCCATAAGTGGATTTTTTCCCCTTTTTCCAGTGTTGGGCATACAGTATCTTGCTGCTGCCAACATATAAAATATTATTTTACCATATTTTTTTAACTTCATTATCTATATGATTTAACAAAATAATTTTTGCTTTAAACTCCAGTTCAGTTTCTAGAATTTCACAAATCTGAATGGCAATCTGTTTCCAGTAATTTTTTGCTTTTTCACAAGTCCACCACATATGGAAGAATGTTCCAATTTCATTATGACATTTCCAACAAAGATTGTTACCCCTTTTATAGATTTTACATATATTTTTTTCAGAAGTTAAATACCACCTATGTATTATTTTATAAAAGTTTTTTTATGTTCTGACTTAAAGTATATTTCATTCTCCTTTCCCAAGATCTTGCCCTCTGGATAAGTTCAATTAATCGACCACAATTCTGTGCCCATTTAATCATGGGTTCCTTAATTACTTAATTCTCCACATACATTTCCAGTAATTTTCTATAAAACCTAGAAATTAGAGTTGTTTTTTCTGCCCATATAATCTCTTGTGTTTTTTTATTTGTCAAAACTTTATGTTTGCTATCTAATTTCCATCTTTCTTTTAATTGTCTGTATAGGAACCAACATCTTTATTTACACTCATCCCTCGTCATTTGTGGTCTTTCCAGTTGCGTCCCTTGCTCTTTTGTGGATAGCAAGCTGTGAGGGACAAAATGGTGCGCATGCCCAAGGCACACCCCATTGAAATCAATGGGGCTCCAATATTGCCAATTTTCCTAATTTGCAGGGGGGTCCAGAATGAATTGGGAGGGGTGACTGTAATTGATCTAGTGTTTTTTATCTCTCTATGTTTTTCTTATTTTCTACTAAATCTGTATATTTTATCAGTTTTTAATTTCCCCATGGATCAGATCAAAATAACACTTCATGTGGAGAAAGTCATACTGGAAGTTTTGTATTATGATTTTTACATTTTTTCCAGACTCTAAATTCTGCTCCACAATCTATAAGAAGAAAATACATTACAGAAACAATGATGGCATTTGCAACTTTCAGAAACACAAATTAATCTCAGTTTCTCCTTCTACTTATATTCTGTTCTACATGTTAAAAGTACCCATTGACCTTTCTCTGAAGTGCCAGAGTTCTAAATTCGGCTCTGCAAATGAACTCAATGAACAACAGATAAGACTACTCTCAAGATCTTTGTTTGCTCTATAAGTGTTTTCCTTTTTAATGTGAGACAGGCTATGAAGGAGGAGGGATTCCATGTGGGAGGATGTTTTGACATTTCCTGTGATGATATTGTGCAACGTAGCCAACGTTGGACCTACAGTCCCATTATCATCTGCCTTCTCTCCCACACTTAAAACAACCACAGATGGCATAAATGTGATACGGGAGGCTCCAGTAGCTTTATGGGCTAAACAACATAGTTTATCACATGGGGACCAGATGTACCTCTACCCCGATAATGATTAAAGCGGCCACAACCCACAAAAGCATGCAATGCGCAAATGATTTTCACACGCAGAACACAATAATGCGTTAGAAACTCATTACTAAAGTGAGAAAGAGGGTAGAACACGCTTTTGGTTTTCACACAGATGTGTGTAAATCCTGATAATGGTTTGGGAATCACTTCTTTTGCATGTTCGCACAGAAGAAGTAGCTGTGTCACCAGAAATCACCCAGAGAAATAAACAATTTTATTTACACAATTTTCTTTATAAAAATATATGTACTGTCCCTTACTTTCCAAGAAATGGTATCCAACCTATGTAAAAAGAACAAAACATTACCCAAAGAAATAGGAAAGGTAGAAAAACAGCATTAAAGTCTGCATCCCTCTCAGCAACCGGTGTCCCTGCCTTCCCTCAGCAGCTGTTCCTTTGAGAACCCTGGCTAATGGGGAAGGATGAGGAAGAAGAGACATTCACACAGACTAGGGAGAAGCAAGCTTTTTCTCTGTGTCCCTGCCTTTGCCTCAGAACTGTTCCTTTAAGAGCCCTGGCTACTTGCCCCAAAGAACCATGGGAAATCTGGCAACAAGTACAGAAATGGGGAGAATCCCACAACAGTCTTTCACACTAGAGCAATTGCACACAAAAAGGTGAATTCATGAATGAAACAGAAGGGATTTACAGTATTTTCCTGAAAATGCCTATTTGCTGGTTCATGTCACTTTCCTGTCAGATTCCAAGCAGTTTACGCACAATGTCATGTGAAAACCATTCGTGCAATTGTGCCTAATACACTGGATAACCATAGGTTCTGACCCATTTAAACTTCCAATTTTCTCTGTGTGATAAACTCCATAGTCATACTAGCTCATTTATTAGAGTAAAAAATCATTGGGCCTGGGGAAGTGACAGAACTGGGACCAAACTCTTTCTCCACTATCTATTTCCCTGTTTCAGACACCTTTTTGAAACATTTGAACACCTGAATAACAGCTTATGATCAGCTACTAGAACAGGGAACAAGGCAACAGAGTCATTTATTTACAAATATCATTTGCACAGGTTCATCTTTATAGTATGATTACAGCATACTAGGGAGATTTCATTAAGTATTCAAAAGACAAACAGAGCAAGAAAGCAGCCTTATCCCCTTACTTCCTATACAATTATAGAAGAAGATCCCACTTTTAACTGCCATGGCTACATCCTATGGAATTCTGGGATTTATAGTTTGGTGAGATGTTGGCAACTGTTGGAGGGGGGAGGCAGGCACCCCTGTACACACATAGCCAGCAAGCCCCAATACCTCTGTGTTCCTCTCAAAATGGTGACAAAAAAGGTATTTGGGAGTAGTATGGGGTTTGTGGGCAAAAATTGCCCCCAAATCACTCCAATCTTTTTATTTGGGAGGGGGTGGTTCCCCAGAGTAAAGGCCAGGGCTGCATGAAGCCTTGCAGCCATCCCTTGTGCATGCCTGCATTAGATCTCTCTGATGAAGTCAGCACCCTTCTGTTAACTCCAAATCCCAGGATTCCATAGCATGGAACCATGTCAGTTAAAGTAGGACCATTGCATGTTCATTGTGGAAGGGCCTAGTGATCTTTGGTGGAAAAAGTAGTATCCTCAGAAACCTTCTAATGCAACAGTTGAAACACACTGCAACCTGGTGGTGGTGGGTCATATTTTAAACACCAGTCATCAAAATGTACTAGATGTATAGTAAATTTACCTCAGAAGCTGCATACAATAGGATAGAAAGATGCTACACACACCAAGGTGATCAAAAACTTCAGGATCATCAAAACAGGCAGCCAAGTTTAGGGGGGGTTGCAGACTGCCAGAAATAGTGCAAATTGAGTCCACTTTAAGGGTTAAGGTTAGTGCTAGGGAGTCGTGGGGATTGGGTTTTTTTTTTCTGGGACATTGAGCCTTCTCTGTTAGAGAGCTCTGGTGCCACAATAAAATACAGTTCCCATGATTCCCTAACCCTAAAAGTGGACTCAATTTGCACTATTTCTAGCAGTCTGCAACCCCCTTACTTCTGTTCAGCTGGGTGTTTTATACCACTGTATGATAAAATTTATTAGCAATGTTGACAATATGCTTTCAAACACAACAACAAAATTTAGCAACTGTCATAAAGGGAATGTTTAGGAAATGATCATAATGAAAACAAAGAACTTAATGCAATCATGAATGTTCACATATTTATATCTACATTATCAAAAGAAAGCACCATCCACAATAATTTCATAATAATTTGATTCACATTAAAATCCCAATTAAAGGAATCTTGATAATGAATCAAGATATTCTTTGCCTTTTTCCTCTCTCTATTTTTTGTAGGGGTGGGGGTTCAGTAAGCTTCCTCCAAAATTGGTTCTCTGAAAGAAAGAAAGAAAGAAAGAAAGAAAGAAAGAAAGAAAGAAAGAAAGAAAGATTAAAAAATGGCAGCAAGAATTTCTCTGAATGCATTTGGTTCATAAATTAGTTCATTTGTCAGACAAGTACGGTATATGAAATATTATTTCTATGGTACAACCCAAGAGAACAGATAAGAACAATATAGAACTCTATTTCCATAGCTAGTTGGATTAGAAACAATCAACATAAACCTACTTTATGTGAGAAACACAATCCAGCGACAATTTTTTTTCTTGAAGGGCAACTGGATTTCTTTGCCAGCATAACCTAGTGCCATCTAAAAAAGGAATGACAAAACAAATTGAAGCTACAGAAGAAACTGGTAACCCAGATAAATTAGATGCTAAGATCTATTTTTAGCATTCAGAAAAGCCTTGCTTTTAGAAAAAACTTTCAAGGGTGTGTGGTCCAATCTGGATTGGAACCATAGCATAGCTTATTGATTTGTCATACGGGTGAGAAGATTCACACTTCACATCACCTTCACACTGAGGCCAAATGACTTGAACCTTGCACATTGCACATTTAGGGCAGAATCCTGTTGACAGCTGAAGAGAGTACATGTGGCATATGCACATTTCTTTCTCTCTCTCTTCTTTCTTTCTTTCTTTCTTTGGAGATTAGTGCACAGCTTTAAAAAGCATTTTACACATGAAATATATCTACTGAACATGATCCACGGAGTGAAAGGATCAGAAAATAAAAAGAAATTACTCCTCTACATGATAATAGCTAGAACTCTAATGATCAGCAAATGGAAGACAGATGGAACACCTACTATCGAGGATTGGTTGCTTAGATTGATAGATACATCTATGTTGGATAAAAAAGAGGAAATAAGACAAGGGAAAACATACTATGAAACAAATGAGATATGGAATCCGTTATTTCTTTATTGTGATAAAATTTGGGGAATTTAAAGTAGTAAGATTACATGAATAATTTTGAAAGATCACTTTGGGGAAAATTTTCATAAAACTAAAGGAAGTTAGAATATTACAAAGAGAATAACAAAATAGAAGTTACAGAA
This sequence comes from Phrynosoma blainvillii, assembly GCA_026167975.1. Taxonomy (NCBI): domain Eukaryota; kingdom Metazoa; phylum Chordata; class Lepidosauria; order Squamata; family Phrynosomatidae; genus Phrynosoma; species Phrynosoma blainvillii. The sequence continues at coordinate 241,587,968 of JANUYF010000002.1, forward strand.
GAAAACAATATGTAACAACATATAGACAGGATATGTCAGTATTGAATTAAAGCTAATATTGAGAAATAGACAGATTGATATTAATGTATAAATCATTACTCTGCTGTTTGAATATTATATGTAAATCTTTTTTTGAATAATGTAATATATTTATGTTATAATAAAAAAAAGCATTTTACTGCTGCTGAATTCAATCCTAATTTGGGCTGCATCTGGGTATTATCAGACGAATTTTGCCGCTGATGCCGCCAGCCAGGTGCAGCCCAGGTAACTTCCAGGTAGAATCTGAGCTTAGCCGTCCTCTTTTCAAAACTAGAAAGCTCCCAGTTTTGCAAATTGGCCAGTTCAACTCGGATTCTATCAGGAAGTTACCCGGGCAGCACTCGGCCGGTGGTGGAGGCGGCAATATACGTCTGATAATACCTGGGTGCATCCCAAATTAGGATCGAATTCAGCAGCAGTAAGACACTTTTTAAAAGCTGTGCACTAATCTTTCTTTCTTGGGAAATTATAATGTACTCCACCTGGAAAGGCACCCTCATTTCTTCCATGAGCTGAAACCAGTGGCTTCCTCCTCCTCTGAATTATTTCCACTCTCCCCTCGCCATCAGTAAAGATCCCCTTCCCAGAGCTTGGCAACCAATGAGGGGGAGGAAGATGGAATTGTGTAGGTGGAGCGTTATGTCTTTTTCAGGTAGGATCTCAGCCTCAGTGTTTCAAGGTGTGGTGTTTTAGCCTTTCCAGGCATACTAGGTTAGAAATAATATTTGTTATGTATTTTAGAAGATGATGGACCAAAATGACATCTTCTTAATATTTACTCTCTCTTGTACACCACTGCATTGTTGAAATTATAGACCTCTGTTTTGAAAAAAAGGCCAGGATTTTCAGTCAAAGTTTATGTTGGGTTGGATCCAGATGTGGTCAAGGACAAGTGGGCAAACAGAAAGAGACTTCTTTGCCTCACCTGTTCCTTCAGCTCCCTGGCAGACAAGATGGTTAGGTGACCCAGTTGCTGAATGGGATGAGATGTGTGTTTCAAAGTGGGAGAGAGAAACCTAAACAACTGGGCAGAGACATATTTTATGAACGGCAAGCCTTTCTGCTGACAGAAAGCAGATTTTGGGTCCAACCCATAGATCCAAGCTCCAATATAAAGTTCTCTCCATCTATTTCTAGACAGGACTGTTTCCAAATGATCACCTGGAGAGGAAAACATCAACACACAGGCAACCTTTAACTGATTATAGACACACACCTTTCTTTTTTCTCCAGTAGCAAAACACAGCAAAACCAAGAGCCAACATGACAATCAGAAACAGGATCAGAATAGAATTGCTTGTGGTATTTTCTGATACAGATTTGTTGAATATGCCATTTTCAAATGTCATGCAATCAGAAGCTGTTCCAAAGAAAAAGAAGAAGATATCTAAAGTAAATATATCAGCAATACCGATTGTGATTTTTGATTATATGCAAATACTTCCACTTGTATTATAAATAAAAAAGTGAAGGCATTACAGTATCAGTTTAAAACAACAGGACTGTTACAAGTTATCTAGGGTCTTCACACTACACAATTACAGCATTATGACCCCAGTTTAACTGCCATGGCTGTTTCCTGTAGAATCCTGGGGTTTGTAGTTTGGTCAGAGACACTAGATTTTTCTAGCTGAGAATTCTAAAAATTCCTTCCCAAACTGAAAATCCCAGGATTCCATAGGATGTTACTATAGCAGGTATTGTAGGACAATAGCACTATAGTTATATAGTGGGAAAGAGCCCTAGAGACATTTGACTCCACACTGTTGGAAGGAGTACTGGACTAGACCAAGACAAGTGACTTACCAGTCTATTAAACATCAAACCCACCAAGCTTTTCCATTTCAATTAAATTTTCTCCATCACTTCTACCCATGTCCCCTGACATTCCCTTTCCAGTTAATTTCCCTGCAAAATGATCACCTCCCACTCAGATCCTCCCCAAAATTCTTTCAAAGAGAAATTATACCTCACTAGATAATGAAACTAATTTTCATATAAACTCAAATTGGTGAAACTGACATAGCTTCCTGAGCAGTGACAAACTGTTTTTGTTGACATTTCTTCCTATGTAAGAGAACTACAGTATTCCTTGGTTAGACACTGTAGCTGCTGAACAGGCCTGAAAACTGTGCTGAATTATTGCAAAAGAGAAAAAGGAAACAAAGGAACTCACTTTGTAGTGGATGAGAACTGTCTCTGTTGCTGAGAGTACAGCAATATGTCATTTCATGGACAAAAGAATCCAGCTGGAAAGAACTTTTGAGAGAGTATGAGCCATCTACATCTTGTGTATACGTAAACTTTGAATTGTGAGTAAGGTTGGTCCCATTATCATCATACCAATAGAGGTGCTTGATCGGATATCCCCCTCCTGCTGTGCATACAATTGTTTCATTCTTTCTTGTGAGCTGTGGTTTCGTATAGGGCGCTGAAAAATATGTAGGTGCACTATGTATAAATGATCAAGCTACATAAAGAATTGATGTGAGAGGATATAGATTATTAAGGACTGAGAGTGCAACCAAAGGTGTTTTCATCATTAAAAAACCAGACTACTTTTGATGTACTTGAGAGTCTCAAGTAAATCTCTATTTGTATTTGTATTTTGTATCCCTCCCACTTTCCATTCCAATTAACTGGGAACTGTATACCTTGGATTTCTAATTTGTTTGGCAACAGTTTGTTGTTGTTGTTAACTGCCCTTGGTCAACCCAAACTCATGGTGACCCTGTGGATGAGACATCTCCAAGATTCCCAGTCCTCCACTACTCTGCACAGGTCCTGCAAATTCAGGCCCATAGCCTCCCTGATTGAGTCTATCCATCTAGTGTTTGGTCTTCCTATCTTCCTATCTTTCTACTACCTTCTACCTTTCCTAGCATTATTGTATTTTCCAGTGCCTTCTCATGATTGACTGGATCACCATGGTTTCCATGGAGAGTTCAGGCTTGACCTCTTCAAGGACCCATTTGTTTGTCTTTTTGGTTGTCCACAGTATTCTCAGCACCTTTCTCTAGCACCACATCTCAAACGAGTTGATTTTCTTCCTATCTGCTTTCTTCACTGTCCATCTCTCACATCTGTGCATGGGGATGGGGAATACAATGGCTTGGACAATTCTAAATTTATTTCTCAGTTGTATTTTATCTTTACTCTTTAATTTCTTGTCTAGTTCTTTCATTGCCGCCCTTCCCATTCCTAGTCTTCTAATTTCTTGACTGCAGACTCCATTCACATTTGCTCACATATCAGTTTTTTTCCTGGAATTTCTTGGTGTGCTCCATTAGCCATTATATGTTTGCAAGGTGGTCTTTAATGCCCGTCTTTTCTTGAACCATGCTTGCACCTCTGGGATTTCTCTCTACATGTATGATTGACAACAGTTATTCAGTAATAATGGAAAAAAATTAAAGGCTCCCCTTCCAAAGGCTGCAAATAGTAGGGGGTTTTGCCAATGACTTCAATCTATGCATAATAAAGCCTACTTGATGCACATGCTTATTGGCTCAAACTTACCCACAATCTTTAGAAAGGAATCCAATTCATTATAACCTTTGTCAGCTTTAAGATAAATTTTATAATATCTTTCATCTGATATTTGTACATTGTTGAAAATCAGGATGGCTTTATCATCCAACTTGAGCAAAATTCTTCCATCATCAGAGGTATACTTCCCAGCAAATGTGTTGATTTCACTTTCTTTTGAACAATTGGTTCCATTATAAGAGCAGAATTTCACTGTGACAGCAGTAATAATGTGGTTGCTCTTGCAAGTAATATTAGTATTTTTTCCATGTACTCCAACATATGGTTCACATGAGAATCTGGAAAACTCTAATAGAAAACAGAAGTAGTATGCCAGTGTCCCAGTTAGTTCAAGCACCAAACATAGATTATTAAACTAACTACAATGGGCCCTTAATATCCACTGGGGCTCAGTCCCAGAATTCATGGATGCTCAAGTCCCAATATATACAAAGGCATAGTAAATTGGTATCCCTTATATAAAATGGCAAAATCAAGATTTGCTTTTTGAAATGGAGGGGGCAATATTTTCAAGACGTGGATTATTGAATCCATGGATATGAAGGGCTGTCGGTATTACAATAGTCAAGTTCAGCTATCTGTATTTGTCAGTCATGGCCAGGCATAGTTCAGTGATGGGGAACATACTTTATAAGGAGATGATTCCTGGTTCAGTCATGAGAGTCTCAAGTAGCTATCCTGGTAAATCCCATTAATGTAATAATGGCTTACTTGTGATCAAGTGAGGTAAAGGATTACACTGTGAATTAGTGAATGGATTTGGACTGTGCATGTTACCTGAACAAAAAGGTGTGAGGGGTTGACTGATTTTAATAAATGAAGCACATCTAAACAAAACATTTATTTCCTCAAGGAAACATTTTTCTTCCTTTGTCTTGTCATTTTAAAAGGAAATTGATAAAATCCCAACACTTCTAGAAAAGAAGTAGAAGAAAAATACCACCCTTTGAAGAATTTCTCCAAGACTTCAGTCTAATGCTAAGATATTTTTTTGCTAGGCACTTGGAGTTAACATGAATTATGGCAGTGATTCCACAAATACAACCCCAGAAGAACTCTGAATCTGTTATGAATGCTACTCATGTACCAAAAAATAAAAAATGTTCTGGAGAGAAATTTTATGAGCGAAGAATTTAATAAGCATCCTGAAGAGAGGCACTAATGGCATAAATGTCATGGGTTTGGTTGCATCAGGTTTTACACAAGAGTTATGCAGAACTATCAAATTACTTCTTTTATTTCATCAAAAAAAGGGAGATGCATGTAGCTCATAAATATGTGAAAGCAATGGCAACCAGCTTGAAAATCAGAATGGTAGGTGAAGATGGTTCTCCAGGATTCAGAATATAGGCATTGTGCACTAAGCATAAATGTACTCCAGTGTACCTGCCTGTTACCCATGTTCCATGAGATTCAGCCAATCAAGAAAGACAACTGAAAACAAAAACTCTTAACACACATATATGCAAACACACATGCATATAATTCTGGCAAATCAAAACTTTCCAACTAAGCAAATATTTGAGATTTTAGGTTCAGATATTGGGGTTTTCTGTCATCCCTGTGCAGTGAAAAGTGAAGCAAAATAAAGTAACTTGATAGCCAGTGAAACCCACAGTCACTGGACCAAAAAGGAAAGCTTACCTGTACTGCTTAACACGTCTTGCAGTAGGAAAGCCAGATAAATGATTTGGAGGAATGCCATCTAGAAAGTGCTGAGATGTTGCTACAGTTCCATCAATTGCTTTAAGACAGTTCTTCCACTGGAAAAGGGTTAGAAATTGAGTTGCTTCCCAAGAAAGAAATCATTCCCTGTTGAGAAAAAATTATTTGCCTGGTTAATAAATAACAAATTATTCCTACTCTGTTATTTTTATCAGAGATATGCATCAGAGTTGGATGAAAGTCTGAGCAGAGACAGCCTCCTTGGGGCCAGTTTAAGAATTTCCTGAGGCAAAGGATGCTTCTTCCCTTCAGTGTGTGAACACAACTGAAGGTAGACCCACTTTTTATTTAGGCTTTCAAATCTGGTGCCAGGTTGCAGTGGATTGACTCCAGACTGGTACAAGCAGAAACAGGAAGTCTATCCACACCCCTGGCTATATCTGATATGAAAAGGACGACACCAAAAGGAATGTTTCACATTACAGATTTACAGCAAACTCTCCATTAAGTAAAGGAAGGATACCTACTGCATAATGGAGAAGAGTGAAATCAATGAAACAGGAAGGCTATTGTGCAGCATGTGTGTCTGCATGTGTTAGAGAAGACATTTTTGTAGCTTCCTGTCCAAAAAAACATTATCTGGAAGTATTTTAGACTCACACAATGAACTGGGTATATCCACACTACACAATTATAGTGTTTTGATACCATGTTAGCTGTTGTGGTTGCTTTGTAAGGAATGATGTAAGGAATGATGGGATTTGTAGTTTAGAGGTCCAAAACACACTGCAGAAATAATCCAGTTTGAAACCAATTTAACTGCCCTGACTCAATGCTAGAGAATTCTGGAAACTGTAATTTTCTGAGATATTTAGCCTTCTCTGTCAGAGAGCGCTGGTGTCACAGTAAAGTACAATTCCCAGGATTCCCAGGAGAGTCTGTCCTCCAAGTAGTACCTCACCAGATTACAAATCCCAAGATTTCATAGGATGAAACCATGGCAGTTAAAGTGGTATCAGACACCTACAACTGTTCAGTGTGGATATTCCCACTTTGCAGTGCACATGCACTTTTATGTGGGGAGCAATAAGTTATTTTGGGCTGAAGTGTGGATGGTAATGAAAGGGGCAGAAGGAGAAACATGGAAGTACTACGTACTCACAAAGGGAGGAAATGGAGGTACAAAGATTCCATCTATCAACTTCAATGGCAAACCAATATTCTGCACCAAAGTGTGCTCATAGTAACAGAAACACACATTGCCCCTGTAGTCCAGCACAAGGCTTGTGCGAGACATGTTGCAACATACCCTGCATGCTACAAACTGATGTGGCAAAATCTTCAAGGAATAGAATACAGTGCAATATTTCAAATGGTGGGTTTAAATTCTTTCCCACATTAAAAAAAGAAAAAGAAAGAAAATAATCCCTATAATTCAAAGCTTCTTCCTATCATGCTTTTATTTGATTCCTATAGCAAAAGTCATTTTAAATGAAGAAAAAGTGATCCCCATCTGTAGTCTGAAGTAGCATACCTTATTCTACCAACTGTATTGCACTGGCAGCAAGAGCATCACACTGGAGCATGGCTCTTCGGTGATATCCACTGCAACAACAGCTGCATGTGTTCTCTGAAAGCTGGCACAGCTACTGCTCTGGCTTGTCTTCTCTACTCCACTTAAGCCAGACAAACCTTAAAACAAACCTTGGCCTTTTTTTTTTTTTTTTTTTTTGGCCTGGCTTTTTGAGTGATAAGCCAGCTACAGGAGTAACTGCTGTCAGGTTCAAACAATAAAGTGAACAAATTAGGGAGCAAAGCTGTGTACAACCATTGCAACCAGAGCATGATTCACAGCCAAGAAGCCAGGAGCCCTGCAAATCCCTGGCTCATCATATTGTGCAAATCCAGCCACAATCTATCATGTCATAAAAAGTACTACTGGAATCTAGAGCAGAAAGCCCTGAAATTATATCTTATAATTTTTGAGATATGTGAATTTCCATAAAATTCAACAGTCATGTAGCACACATATTTTCAGATTTCTGTTGTTGTTGTTAGTGATGATAATGATCCCGTCTTTCTCCAGATATAGAGACTCAAGGTGGGTTTTTAGTAGGTGCTGAGGTAGATAGAACTAAGGGCCTTTGCAGACTGCCAGAAATAGTGCAAATTGAGTCCATTTTAAGGGTTAGTGCTAGGGAATCATGGGAACTATTTTATTGTGGCACCAGAGCTCTCTGACAGAGAAGGCTCAATGTCTCAGGGGGGGAAAAAACAATTCCCATGACTCCCTAGCACTAACCCTAACCCTTAAAGTGGACTCAATTTGCACTATTTCTGGCAGTCTGCAAAGGCCCTACGAAACATAAGGTCCTAGCCACAGCTCAGTAAAAGCTGTATTTGCTTTACTCTTCCTCCATACAAAGTACACAGGGATCCATTCCAGAGAGTTGTTTGAAGATTGATTATACTGTATGAAAGAAATTTCTGTAGGTTATGTGGTGGTGGTGAGGATGGTAGATTAAAATCCCATAGATTAACTCTGGATCTGTCCAAAAGGGTTCTTAGGAATAGAAAGGGTCCATCTGACAGTTGAAGAGAGAGACTGCACATGTATCTATCTTGTAAAGTGATCTTCTGCCATCTCCTTTTCTACCAAAAGATGGCAGGCTACCTCTATTTTACAAAATAATTCAAGCTTGTCATGTTGCTTTGTTTTGTTTTTATTTTGTTTGAGCAAAATTGTTTGCCCAAAATTATTTGTTGGAGACAAATAGCTATGAACATTTAGCATCACTGTTCCTCTTAAAGTTGCTTTCTTTGATAGAATAAATGCTGTCACTAAAAGATTCTGCATATGGCCTCAACCAAGCAGCATAAAGATGTAGCTGACCATATGATGGCAAACCAAGTACTCTGAAATTCAGGCTCAATTCACATAATACTTAAGTTATCTCATGGGGGAGGCGGGACTGGCAGGGGGTTTTTTTCCACCAATATGCCAGGGATTGCCACCACATTTGTGTCCATTTGGCTACAACTGGCTCTTTCTTTCTGGGAAACTTGCCACAGAAAGTTTCCCAGAAAGAATGGCTCATGGACTTGCACCAGTCCACAGACTTTGAGTAGCACTGATGTAACACAGCTTCTTTTTGCCAATAGACAAGCAGTCTATTTTCTGGATGTGGTAACAGGTGGTAAACCTTAGGAGGAAACTGACAAATTGTGAATAATAGCCAGCTGCTGGCCCAGGGATCATTGCTGCCATGATAACACCACTTGTGCCTAACTAGTTACCAGTTTATACCTTGCATTTCTGCAAGTGGGTGTGATTGGGGGTGGCTTTCTACTGATGCAGGCTGGGTTTTTCTAGTACTTTCATGTTTATCCTTCTGTTTCTTATATTACCAACCACACGTCTGCCCAAAATAACCCATTACTCCCCACATAAAAATAAATTTGCACTGAAAAGTGGGAGTAACCACAATGAACAGTCATAGGAGTTTGATACCACTGTAACTGCCATGGTTTCATGCTATGGAATCTTGGGATATGTAATCTGGTGAGGTACTACTCAGATTTCTGTAATGGACTATAGCACTAGTGCTCTCTGGCAGGAAATTCTAACTCCATCCCTAAACTAGAAATCCCATCATTCCTTCCAAAGCAGCCATAACAATTAACATGGTACCAAGGCAGTATAATTGTGTAGTGTGGATATACCCTGTTAACATGTTGTCAAAACACTATAATTGTATTGTGTGAATATATCCAGACATATGCAGCTTGATACCACTATAACTGTCATGCTTTTGTATGAGACCTATGATTTGCAGTTTGGTGAGATACACTTAAAATTCTCTGCCAGAGAGTTATGGCATGCTCCCCTGCCACAACATAGCATAGTTGCTCTCTAGCAAGAAATTCCAAGTCCCTCACTACATTACAAATTACAAATCCCAGCATCACAGACGTACCCTTAAACTGTTACATTTTTGCAAGAACATTCCTCTTTCCTATTTTTTCAGCTGCTTTTAAAATGTCCCAGTTTCTCTCTCCTCTCCTCTCACAATTTCCCTCTGCCCTCAGCCTATGTCAATTGCTGCAAACTGACTGCCAAGTGCAAAAGTAGTTTGTACTTAGCAGCCCTGGTGGTGCAGTGGTTAAATGCCTGTACTGCAGCCACTCACTCATAGACCACAAGGTTGCGAGTTCAATACCAGCCAGGGCTGAGGCTCGACTCAGGCCTGCATCCTTCCGAGGTCGCTAAAATGAGTACCCAGCTTGTTGGGGGGCAATCAGCTCACAGTTGTAAACCGCTTAGACATCCCATAGCGTGATATGAAGCGGTATATAAATAAGCTGCTTTGCTTTAACTCTGTTAGCACACTTAACTCTTAAAAGCCTGAGTTTCAGTTTCTGTGTATTCAACCTGTAAGAAATTAAGGTCATCACCCCTTTCTTTCTGAGAAGTTCCTTCTCTTTAATATCTGTATGGTAGGCATATTCAACATGGTCTTCTCCTTGTTTTAAATAGTGTAGCTATTGAATATGACTGGTGCAAATAGGAAAGAACTTCGTTTCAATTTGGTTTTGAAGTATTTACCAACATTCATATTTTTTCCATATGTTGAATAAAATTAGTACCTGGATCGGTGATGTGAAAGACACTGCAGAGAAGGATGCTTTCTGACAGCCTCCACGGTTAGAGACCAAGAGGCTCTGCATGTGGTGCAAGGTGCCAGAATGCACCACATGATGGTGGCAGGAGGTAGTCTACTTAAGGTCTAGGTGCCCCCTCATGTGCTTCTTGGGACAGAGCCTGTAAAATGGTTAACAGAGAGCTCTGGGGCAGATGCCTGTTCCTTGTCCATGGCAGGTAGCATGAGTACACCTTTGGTGTACACTTTGGCACCCTTTTGGTGAAGGGAAGGGCTCTGGAACAGCATCTAGAGGTCCTAGAACATAGGAGAAGGGGAAAGAGTCCACCCTTGAGGCTGACCTGGGGGTTTTGCTCTCACTTAGAAGAGTCTTGCAACTTGGGTGGGAGTACCCCACTTGAGTTTACCTTCCTGTAAGTGGCCAACCAGGGAGCAACCCAACAATTGGATTGTTGTCACTGTCAGGTGTAGTCTAAGGTAGACACCTGGGCTCAACTGGATCCATATCAGGTGGCTCCCCCTGCTTTCTTTTTTCAGGTCCAATTAATTTATATAGGATTTAGATTAAATAAAGTGGCCCTTATTTAACCCAACTTTCTGAGTCTGGTCTTGTTGTTCATCAAGGAAAAAACACACACACAAATGTATGAGAAAGCGAAACCAAAAGATCTTCCCACCCTAATGAAGTCATCTGTTTTCACTCTATGAAAACAATGTACTTGCTTTGTATATCACTATCTTTTGCCCTCCACACACACACACACACACACACTAGATAGGTGTCTATTTGCCGAGCCGTCACCTTTTTGACATAAGATATCTCTTACACATTTCCTCATGCTCTGTGCACATACAATATCCTAACAATCTGAGACACACCCCAAGTGTTAACACAAGCTGAACTTTGGATACAAAAACACTATCTAGTATCTTCATCAAACTACTAACAATCAGTCTCTTAACACGAATGAATTGCAGTTCAGTAAGAGGTGGGCTAGCGATCGCCATAGGACCCCTGTCAAACTAATTCCCATGGTTTGGGCACAGAGAGTAGGGTACTATGATAGTAAATTGGTCCAAAACTACTATAAAATATGTCTAGCCTTACCCTGCATGAAGGATACAATCAATGGTATCATATAGCTGGTTCTCACAAGTTGCCTAAACTGGTTATTAAAATTGTTAAAAGATGGGGAGGCTGGGAGGTTGAAAGGGCAGCCAGGAGTAACAAAGAGGAAGAAGAGGAAGAATGGAGGAGGAGGAGGAGGATACAGAGATGAAGGGTCAGAAGAAAGGGCTCAATCCTCTGGAGCTGCAGGGGATATATTAGGTGCCCCACCATCCAGTGTGGCTGCTGCTGAGGGGCTGGAGGAAACACCAACCAGACATGGAGTTGGGCAAGCAAATATCCCCAGGTAAAGGGAGGATGGTGGGACACATTTAGGCAAAAATATTTTTTTAAAAAAATAGAATCAGTTGATGCTTACTTTGAATGTCACTACTTGTTGCATGCAGTGTGAAGCTCTAGGATGAGTCAAAGTAGTCAGTTTTCACACCACAAACCAAAGAGCGTGTTTATGATTTGGGAATTCAGTATCATTTGTCTTCAGTAACTGGTTCAAAATTTGTCCATGGAATGGACATGGTAAAACAATTCCATCGTATGAAGATTATTCTGAAGATCTGAGGATTCCCCACAGGAAAAGAGCATTTACCTTTTATGGTAGTGTTAGATGGTCATGGTCAGGTTTTGCTTGAAAGGGGGCCTGATATCTGTAAAAAGGAAAACAGAAGAACATCTCATTCTTTGTTTTCCAGATAGTTTTATAAGAAATTTAGGGACAAAGAAGAATTTTCATCTTCTTTATGAATTGGATTACTCAAACTACTATATTTATGAAATCATTTAGGTATTTATCACAGAATCTTGGACTATGAGACATACAAAAATCCTTGCACCTGTAAGTGATGTCATAGAAATAACATGCTATTGTGCTAGCATAACATGCATCATCAACTTTTTCTCTTCAATATGCCCAATCTACTTGGGTTTGCAGTCATAACTGCATTTTTCCCTACTGAAATCCAGCTCAGCTTGGTGTGTAACAATATACTTTCTTTTATTACTGAATCACCAGTGGGTGATTCAGCCTTCACAGATTATCCCAGATTCCAGTATTATGAGAGTGGCTATCTTCTTTCTCAATACTGCACCTATTTCATTTACTTCTGTGGTTTGTATCCATACCTACTATTTATTTACTACTCACTTGCACACACATTCTCTGCTTTTGGTCCTTTAACCATTCACATGTGGGATTTTCTTCTTATTCTATAAAACAGCAATAATTGTCCAATTTATAACTATAAATATTTGCTCAGGACTCTCTGGCATGAGACTCTCACAAACCTTTTGAATGTCCCAGTAAATAGTGCTAACCAGATTATTCCCATCTAGATGTTCAATGTTTAGAGTTCAACAGAAGCAATGTTCCACAAGCCACATTTCAGTAGGGTTTGACCTTGATTGTTTTATGTTTAATAATACACTTCACCTGTTTGCTCAGGATAGAAGTTGAGTTAATTAGCTTTTAATTACCTGGATCCCCTCTGGGATCTCTTTTGAACACTGAAAACTCCTATTTGTCACTCTCCAGTAATCTCATAAAGATGCTAATCTTAGGGATACATTGTATATTTTTATTAGAAGCTATTTAAAATCTTCTAAGTGATTATTTAAACCCAGTGATTTGTTCATTATTTCCCTTCTTGGAAATACCAGTTTCAGGCACAAGTATCTGCCCTACATCTTCTGCAGTAAAGACAGAGGGAAAGGATTCATTTGGTTTCTCCACATTCTCATTGTCCTCCTTTCATTGTCCTTGACTCCATTATCATCCAACATCCCGACTACCTCCCTAGTTGGCTTCTTGTTCACGATGCATTCTTTATAATAATAAAGTCATGATGCTATTAGCAATATGCTCCTCAGATTCCTAATTTTCTTTGTGTAACTTTTATTTCCTTTTCAGCCACCTCATTTGGACAAGACTTTCCATTTTAGAGGAAAACGTCCCCTCTCCTCTACATAGTTTGTTAAGCATGCAACTGACTTCTTGGACTCTGTGTCACTTTCCTTTCCAAAGATTTGGCATCTGTCTAGTTCACATTTGCAAGTGTCTAGTTCACATTTGCAAAGAGCCAAAGATTTACCCATACATAAGTGCCACAACCTGCTACACTATGGGGTGCTGACATATATGTAGATCAACTTATGAGAAAGGATCCAGAGTGATGTTTGCAGCTTGCAGAGGCTAAGCAAGTGAAACATAAGCTTTAGCAGCAGGTGCTATGAAATTGGTAAGACTGTTGTGTACAGCCCAGAAGACAGACTAGCTGTTTCCTTCTTGAGGACCAAGTTGGAGACTTGTCACCAGAAGGATTTGCACCAGGTGATAAATTGGCAATAGCAATTATGAATAAGGCCACACAACAATGATTCCACTGTTCCATTTCTGACTATTAACCCTCAACTGGAAATCAGTTTTGGGTTGAAGCTTTATATACAATGTTCCAGGAGCAAAACTTTTACCATTGCAAGAGGTGCAAAATGCCAGGGGAAAAAAGGGTACTGCAGAAGCTTTTGAGAGCTAACATGGTGTATCAGTTTGAGTGCTGGACTAGGACTCCAGGAAACCAGGGTTCAAATCACCACTCAGCCATGGAAACCCACTGGGTGGCCTTGTGTAAGTCACACTGTCTCACCCTCAGAGGGAGGCAATGGCAAAACCCCTCCACTCAGAGCTTGTCAAGAAAACCCTAGGGTAGCATGACCGTACGTAGGCATCAACTTGAAGGCACAGAACAACAAGCAGGGGCTTTAGAGGTCAGAGCACAAAACAGCCCCTGGAGGGCTGCATATTTCACATGACCTGCAGTTTCACAACTCTTAGTGTAAACGGGTGTAATTTTTATACATCTGTCTCAAATAGACATGAAAACCTTGAAAATGAAAAAAATTCTGCAAGTTAATATATTTGGAGAAATTAAGACACTTTGTGGATTGGGGAGATGATAGGAGTTTCAGGTCCACTTGCCATTGCTTGATTTGTTGGAAGCCCAATTGCAAACCCTTGAAAAATCAGAAGCAGAGCCCAAAAGCAGAGTCATAGAATCATAGAGCTGGAAGGGGCCTCATGCTCAATGCAGAATCTCTAGCTAGAATCATAGAGTTGGAAGAGGCCACAAGGGCCATCCAGTCCAACCCCCCTGCCATGCAGGAACTCCCAATCAAAGCATCCCCGACAAAGCATCCCCAGCAAATAGCTATCCAGGCTCTTTTTGAAGGCACCCAGAGAAGGCGATCCCATCACCTCTCCAGGCAATTGGTTCCATTTCCAAATTGATCTGCCTGTAAAGATGTTCAATTGAAATCATCCCACCCCATAGCTCAGGGGTAGGCAACCTTTCCCCTTTAAGGGCCGAGGAACTTCTGCTCCCAGAAGCCTCAGCCATGTTGGCCAATAGTCCCATGTTGGCCAATAGCTCCTGGGATTCTGGGAGATGAAGTCCCTCGGCCCTTAAAGGGGAAAGGTTGCCTACCCCTGCCATAGCTTAAACCTTGTAGACTAATTCTATCCTCTGAGGCAGCAAAGAACAAGCCTACACCCTCTTCTTTGAGACAGTCCTTGGTTTTTAAAGAATGCAATCATGTCACCCTAAGTCTTCTCTTCACCAAGCTGAACATGCCCAGCTCCTTCAACCTTTACTCAGATGTCTTGTTCTCCATAGCTCTTATTATCCTTGCTGCCCTTCCCTGAACTTGCTCCAAGTTGTCTATAACTTTAAACTGAAGTGCCCAGAACTCAACACAATACTCCAGATGAGCCTGAGCAACACAGAATATAGTAGGACCATTAATTCCCATGACTGGGAAACTATGCTTCTATTAAGGCAGGCTAATATAGTATTTGCCTTCTTTGCTGTAGCACCACACTGCTAGCTCATGTTCAACTTATAATGATCAACAATAATTGCAAGATCTTTTTCACATGTAGAGTGAAACTTGATCCAAGTATCTCCCATTCTGTACTTATACATTTGGGTTTTATGACCTACATGTAGAATTTTGCATTCATCTCTGTTAAGTTTCATTTTATGAATTTCAGCCCAGTTTTCTAATTAACGTCTTTTTGCATTTTGTTCCTGTCTTCCAATGTGTTATCAACCCCTCCTAATTTTGTATTATCCACAAATCTGATAAATATCCCTTCCACCCCATCATCTGAATCATTGATAAAAAAAAAGTTGGCCCAAGGATAGAACCCTGCAGCACTCCACTTAAGGTCTCCTTTCAGTCTGAAGCACAACGATTGATGACAACCACTCTGAGCACAGTTTTCCAGTCAATTATGGATCCATCTGATAGTGTTTCTCTCTATTCCATATTTAGTCAGTTTGCTAATCAAAATATCACAGAGGACTATTAAATGCTTTGCTGAAGTCCAGATGATGACATCCATAAAAAATGATCCAGTAAAAAAAAGATTTAAAATTATTTGGCAGGATTTGTTCTTGACTAATCACTGCTTTAACAAGAAGCTACTTGCCAACAGACTCCTGTAACGTTTTTCCTGGTATTGAAGTCAGCCTAGGAGGGAGGAGAACCAGGGCAGAATCAACTACTGCTTCTTCTTTTTTTAAGGTAGAAAAAGGTGGGGGAATCCTGCATTGCCCTGACTTTTACAGGCAAATGGCCAAAAAGAAAAGAAACTACAGGGACTACTGTGTACTTGCCAACTTTTGGTAACATTAGCATGAAGCTGATTTCTATAATTATATACAGAGAGGAGGCACAAACTTAAAGATCTATTTGCCAGTTGCATGCAAACCAGCCATATGTCATGTAGCTTGTCTCAAGTTTCACTTTTTATTGTTTACGCGAAACCTGCCCTGGGATTTTGAAACCATGTGTTGAAAGGAAGGACTTTAACCCTTAGCCCTAGCATGATCCCTGATGTTGAAAAAGTGATGGATATGGATATGGATATATTGAATTATAGCTCATAGACACCCCAAGCCATTGGCCATGCTAATGAGGGATTATGGGGGCTGTAATGCAAAAAGTAACTTTTTCAAGCTCTGCATGGTCCCTAATAGAACTGGAGGCCCCCATCACTAGTCCTTGCAGCAGCTACTATTCATTTTGCGACAGGAGGGGAAATGGAAACCCAGCTATGGATGAAAGAGTCTAGTCAGAACCTCAGGGATGGCCCTGTAAAAAGGCCCCTGCTCCTCATGCCACCTTCTGGATCTGTGTTCCCTGTGCCAGCTATAAGTGGCTAACCTTTCGTTTGGCTTGGATGAAATAAACTATCCTTGCATTTCAAGAACAGAAGTCCCTGTTGTGTCTTCCTCACCTGTGGCTCTCAAGTGCCTTCCCTGTTTTGTTGGTTTGTTTGTGTCTCAGTGGTTGCTGATTCTTGTAATAAAAATGTTGGATGAGGAGCAAGAACCTAAATTTGAAGTTATTTTGTCAGGCATGAGGATGACAGATAAAAACAGAAACACTGCTCAGTCAGACACTTTAACCCTCATCAGTATGGTTCTCAGAAAGTTGCTTAGTAAGGAAGTTGACCCACAAAAACAAAACAAACAAAAAACTACACCAACAATAACAGGACACATGGGTTTGGAGAACAGAAAAGTGAAAGACAAAAACTTCAAACTTACATGAACTTGGCAAACAATTGTGAAACCCAGTACCACTAAACACAAATCACATCCTGCAGCTCCTTTGGCAAGCATTGAAAGAGTCTGATGGGGATTCCTTTGGGTGCAAAGGAGCTCAGTACAATGCACAGTAGTAGAATGGTTGCACCCTCGAATGCCCCTTGACAGAGGGATGGGAGTCAATAGCACTTTTGAGAAGAAATGTTTTTGCACCCATTGGTTCAGCCCAGTGATGCCTGGTGACTTCCATGACACTGGGGCAGTGAATCTACTCCAAGTTTTAAGCAGCTATCCCTATCTGAACCTTATCCTTTCTTGGTGTTACATGACAAGGAGCAGCCATGTTATTGCACTGAGACACGGCAAATGTCAAATTGCATTGATTCTGCAGTGTAGATGCAGCCCAGGCAATGCCTCTAAGAAAACCCAGATGGATACCTTTGTTTGAAGGAGTTTGTTTTAGAGAACTTCCTGATATCATGCATATTTTCCCATTGAGATTCTTTAAAAAGAATACCAGATACAAATGTAGTTGGTTCTGAGCATGGGGATACTTGAACCAAGAGACTGAGCTGCCTGTCTACTCCTGTTTCAGGCTCCTTGCTGAAATAACTGGCTAAGCTTTGCTCTTTTCTTGTGGAAAGCACTGGCTGAGCTTTTCGTCCTCCTGCTGAAATTACAGCCTAAGCTAGGCTTTGCTACCTTTAGCTGAAATCACTCCTTCAGACAGTCATGTGCAGGTTATATATGCTGTTAGTAATTTCTTGTTTCTTCAGTTCAGAAAATCAAGCTTCAAGGGTAAATCAGAAGACTTTATTCAGAAACCAACAGATGTTTCCAGCAGACATATGTTGTCAGGACTGAAAAGCCAGCATTAACACAGCATAATTAAAGCATACAGTAATTCACATTAATGGTTTGTGTTGGCTGAAACCAGCAGTAGGGTTGTCAATCAAAGTGGCACAGCTGGTCTTGATGAAGCAATATGTCACCACCTTACTTGGTGCCATGCACAGCTGGGTGTGCTAACATCAGCTGAAGACCTTGGTCTCTGCTGCACTATCATTAGATGAAAACCTCATGGAGGCCTAGGCAGGGGGCCATAAAAATGGAGACTGGGCAGTGGAAGGAGAGGGGAGCCCTTGCTGTTTTGGCCATGGTGACCTGGACTGAGGCCCAACCCTAAGGAACAGACCTCTATACAGGAAAGGGACCAGGGCCCCTTTTGCTAAGCTGTCTTGGGTCCCCATAGGATGGAGGTGTCATCTGGGAAAGAGACAGTCCATAAACCACTAATACAGTGGGCCCTTTGTATATGTGGGGGATCCGTTTCAGACCCCCCCCCCCACCATCATGGAAGGCAAAAAATGCAGGACCTCAAGTCCCGTTTGTTTCAATGGCCATGCACTCCTGGGCACGCGCACCATTATAACTTCCGGTGCTTGCCATACACATATGGCGCGGGCACACTGTATATTTCACATGCAGAATGGAGCGTCATCTGAAGCAAGATTGCCCTGTTATGGAATGGCCACAGAGGGCCAAGAAGAAGGCTAAGTAGTTTTGCAGCATGTCTCCCAGGCTCAGGTGGCTATGTGGCAGCAAAACAACTCCATGTTGCAACAGGCTCTGCAACAGGCTCTCCCACCAGACATGCCTGGATAGCCAAAGGAAAGGATGTTTTTGGAACAGCAGGGGGACCTTGTTCCCTACATACAGACAAGAGAAAGGTGAAAGCAATTACTAATATCTATACCCTTAAGGCAAGAAATAATGAGGTTAGCCCATGATATTCTGGTGGCCGGACACCTGGTAGTTGAAAAGGCCTTAGCCTGAATCATGCAACCGTTTTCTTGACTGGAAGTGTACTTCCAGATACGGCAGTATTGTGCTTCTTGCCCAGAGTGTCAGTGGGTGCGGTCCAGAAGGGCTCCTTGAGGACCAGTTAATACCCAAGACCCTCATGAATGAACCATTTGAACAGATAGCTCTGGATAAAATGCAGTGGCCTCCTAGAGCAGTTGACTGCCCTAGAGCTGTACCTACATATTAATACTAGTTGCTTATGCAATCCATTATCCTGAGGCAGTCTTGTGAAGATACTGAACGCGAATCAGATTGCCCAAGAGCTTTTGCTCATCTTTTCTCAAGCAGGATTTCCTAAAGAAGCCTTAACCAATTTGTATTACCCTGACTGGTTAAGACTTCTTTAGGCAATCCTTAACCAAGGAGAGCTTTGTGCAAATTGTGAAAATTCAACAGAACCATAGCAAAGGCATGATTTTCCTTGATGCATTACTGATTGCTATTGTTAGACACCCTTCCCCAAGGCTTTAATTTGGATTTCCCCCCCCCCAAAAAAAAGAGCCCCAATAAATTTCTTAAACCTTTGAACACCCCATTTTGTTTGGCTGCAAGATCTGCAGAAATAACGCACAATGTTGTTACGTCGACTGGGTGTCTGAGATGAACAGGTTCCTTATGTAAGTGACATACTGTGCAACAACAATTCCTACAACAATCTGCCCAGCATTCCTCTACCATAACCCATACTGGTTTACATTCTCCGACTCAGCCCTGACTCTTGGAAGCTAACCAGGATCAACCCTGGTTAGTACTTGGATGGAAGACCTCCAACAAATCCCAGGTGCTGTAGGCTCTATTTCAGAGGAAGGAACTGGCAAAACCACCTCTGAGTACCCCTTGCCTGAGAAAAGCCTGTGAAAGTCATGGGGTCTCCCTAAGTCAATAGGAGACTTGAAGGCATATACACCGCAATGTATTACATTGTAAACCGCTAGCTATAGAAATGTACTTGCCATTGCTATTGCTATGCACACTTGGAATCCTGTGATTTGTAGTTTTGTGAGGTTTTTAGAATTCTCCAGTCCACTCCCCATGAAGTACAGAATGAGAGTTCTCTGGCTGTGAACTCCAAGTACTTCACCTCACCACACTACAAATCCCAGGATTCCATACAAGGAAGCCAAAGCAATTCAAGTGCCATAGTACTTGAACTATAGCACTATAATTCACGTACCAAAGTAGAGTGGGTATACCTGAGGTGCAGCTGATGCTGACCCACTACTTCACCTGCCAGTTTGTTTGAGTAGGGAATACAGACTGCTGTGTCCCTGCCCTGCTAAGTACAAGTTTACCTTGAGAGTTATACCAGTGGAAACACACTGAGGGGTAGGCAACCTTTTTGAGCCGGGGGCCGGGTTGCTGTCCGTCAGACAATTGGGGGGGCCGAAGCACCATAAATAAATAAATAAATAAATAAAAATTAAAAATTAAATAAAAATAAAAAAATAAAAATTAAAAAATATGCATGCACACTCTCTCAGCCCCAGAAAAGCCATGGCAAAACCCCTGTGGAGATTTTGCCAAGAAAACCCCAAGAACAAGTAATAACAACAATAATCAATATCATCATGGTGGGGGGGGGGGTGGCGGTGTGGGGAAGGGGCGGTGGGGGGGCGGCAGGACTGGCCTGGGGCCAGTCCAAAGGCCTCGGGGGGGCACATCCGGCCCCCGGGCCTCAGGTTGCCTACCCCTGCACTACACTGTTACAGCACTATTATTCCACTTTGGCTGCTATGGGCTGGCTATCTCCTGTGGAATCCTGAGATTTGCAGTTTAGGGAGGGGTGGGTTAGAATTCTCGTCCAGAGAGCTCTTTGGTCTCACTATACTACAAATCCCAGGATTGCACAGGAGGCAGCCATAGCAGTTAAACTGGAATAACAGCACTATAACAGTGTAATGATATTGTCCCAAGACAAGTTTAAGCAACTAGTGGTGATGTAGCTGATCTGAATTTTTTTTGGGGGGGCGAGGGGGACACACACAGAGAGTAGGAAAAGCAGTTCCCAACCCCAACCGTCTGATCTGAGAAGCTAAGCAGGGCCAGCCCAGGTGAGGACTTGGATGGGAGACCGCCAACGAATCCCAGGTGCTGTAGGCTCTGTTTCAGAGGAAGGAACTGGCCAAACCATCTCTGAGCAGTGCTTGCCAGAGAAAACCTTAGGATATCCAGGGGGTCGCCACAAATTGGCAGGCGACTGGACTTTGAAGGCACACGCAGCTGCAGAGCGCTTGCATAGTGCAAATTGAGTCCACTTTTAGGGTTAGGGTTAGTGCTAGGGAAGTGCTAGGGAATCATGGGAATTTTTTTTTTTTCTGAGACATTGAGCCTTCTCTGTCAAAGAGCTCTGGTGCCACAATAAACTACAGTTCCCATGATTTCTTAGCTCTGAGTCAGGGCAGTTAAAGTGGCCTCAATTTGCACTATTTCTGGCAGTCTGCAACCCCCCTTTGTCTGCAGAATCACTAGGCAGAGAATGATCTTGCAGCCTCTTTGAGACTCACTGAAAGAAAGAAATTGGCAGCAGGAGCTTTCCTGGATTTCAGTCTACTTCCTCAGATGCATCTTCCTCACCAAATCCATATCTGAGAACGCAGGCTGAAGTCCAGGAAAGCTCCTGCTGCCCCCTTCTTTCTTTCAGTGAGTCTCAAAGGGGCTGTCTGTACAAGATGTCTGTACAAAGGCAGCACAAGTTGGGTCCCCACAAGCCTGCTGCAGCCACACTGCGGCAATCACCCAGAATCCCATGGCATGGAGCCCTGGCACTTCCAGCGGTGTCAAACCGGGGGATTGCTGCCGTGTGGACGCAGCCTCAAGGCGAAGGAGGACTTCGCAGATCGCAGGATTTCTCAAGAGGAGAGGAGAGGAGGGGAGGAAAAGCTCCTACCTGGCAGCCCTTGAGAGCCCCTTGCCCCACTGCCAAGGGATGATGTCTTTGGAGTTCTTTGGCTCTCCTAAACTCCCCAAATCCCAAGCTTCCCCTGTTGAAGGGAAGGCAGGGGGAGCATCTTCCCTTTTCCTTTCCAGCTGGAGAATGTTTAAAAGTGAAAGTGGGGGGGGGAGCAACGTTGGTCACTTTCCCTTTCGGTTTCCCCAGGATTTGCTGGCTGCGAAGGAGATGCCTGGCATTCCTTCCCTTCAGGTGCTGGGGAATGTCTCCCCAGAAAGTGTGGCTTCTCAAGCAGACAGACCTTCACCGATGGAGCTGGTCCACTTTCCCCAGCATGGAGCAGCCTCTTCAGCAGAGAAGGCTCCTGGGCAAGAGCAAGCCCCAGGGGACAAGAAAGAAAAGCTCCCACTTTCTAGAGTGCTCCCTCCATTGTTGTACTGACATTTGACTTCTCCTTCCAGAGTTGTGAAAAGGCCTATATGTTCCCATTTACTGAGACAGAAGAGGGGAATATCATCTTTTCTCTCACCTTGGTACCCATTCAGCCAAACCTTTTCCCACACACTATTATGGAATGGTTCAGTTTCCATCCAATCGAGGTCTCATCCCAAATGTGAACCGTGCCTATACATAGGTGAGCATATATATGTGTGTGTATATATATATATATATATATATATGTATACACACATATATATATGTATACATATACATATACATATATATATATATATATGTATAATAAATTTTATTTTTAACCCGCCCCTCTGCAAAGCAATCGAGGCGGCGTACAAATTAAAACATACAACAGTTAAAACAATTCTGTCCCTCCCAATCCCTAACCCACCCACCCCATAAAATCGAATTAAACCAATAAAATTATTAAAATATCAAACTAAAACAATTCAATAACTTAAACCTGAACAAACAGTGGTGGCTGGGAGCAGTGTGTGTATATATATATATATATATATATATACCTCTTTGGTATATATATACAACCTCTTTGGTTGATAAAGGGATACAGGCACCCCTCTGTATTTGACTTTTGCGGCTTTGATTGCTGACAGATTTGATTGCTTTGTTCTCTCTAGGAATCTCTCTAGGCCCTTCAGCACAACTCTGTGGTCAACATCCACCCGAAGTTACTCTGGAAGACCTAGAGTGAACACTTCTCTAGGCATTTGTATGTCCTCCAGTGCAATTCTATGCCATCACATGCATATGCACACACAGACGTATATAAGTACCTGGCAACATCCTATATATACACCTAACAGTATCTTATGCCCAAAGGAGGCTTTCTTCTGTCCTGAGAAAAGGCTGGATGGACACAGAGAGAGACAGACAGACAGATGGCTCATTTAGGCATAGGAGCTGGTGTGTTAGTTTAACATATCATTCCCAGCCAGACAACACTGCTGCTTCTTTTTAATAGTTACCTTCCTTTATCTATCCTGAAAATGTATCTCTAAGATGGCATGTCAAAGCCCACATCTGGCAATAATGCTAAGTTTCCATTTCCCATATAATTAAATGCTAAAAGTGTGAGCCAAACAAAAAGTTGGAACTTTCAGTTTCAGTTTCTGAGGGTGAGAAGAAAAACAATGTGCTTATGCCTTGGATGTATTGACTGAGCTTATATTAGAGAGCTGGCATGGCATAGTGGTTTGAGTGTTGGACTGTGACTCTGGAGACCAGGGTTCGATTCCCTGCTTGGCCATGAAACCCCACTGGGTGAGCTTGGGCAAGTCACATGCTCTCAGCCTCAGGGGAAGGCAATGGCAAACCTTCCCTGAACAAATCTTGCCAGGAAAACCTCATGATAAGTTTATCTTAGAGTCACCATAAGCTGGAAACAACTTAAGGGCACACAAAAGCAGCAACATTTGTACATTCGTCTCTCCCTATTTGCAGACTTGGAGTCTGCAGTTTTAGTCCTTCGCGGATGGTAGCATGCCGCCATTATAACTAATGGGGCTTGAATATCACAATATTTCCAATTTGCAGGGGGGGGGGGTCCAGAATGGATCCCCTGCAAATCGGGAGGGACAAGTGTATTAGAGTTTGCTATATTTACATGGTTTTATTGGACTAAACCCAATGAAAAGTCCCAGGACAATCTTTATAGCAACAATAAAAGTTTCCAAAAGTGTGGTGGACTGACTGCATTGATCTTGAAAAATTTCTGGATAGTAATTTTACTATCTACTAATCTTGCCTAGGTCTTTCATAAAGCCATCCTGAAATATGCTGGATTACAATAGTGATAGCTTTAGGGCTGTCATGTTCCAGCATTTCACTCCTGGGCATCTAGTCTGGATTTTGTGCAAATTGATATAATTACACATAATTGATTTCTAATTATGTAAAATTAACACATTAATAATTGTATTTTGATAATGCAATCTTTCAGGCTTGATACCATATTTTTAAACAACAAAGGTATTTAATTATTCTTCTGAGTAAAGTGTGTTGTTTGCCTTCAAGTCATTTCAGACTTATGGGGACATATCTATCACAGGGTTTTCTTGGGAAGTTTCTTTGCCATTGCAATCCTCTAAGGCTGAGAGACTGTGACTTGCCCATTAAGTCATCCAGTGGATTTTCTTGGACCCCGATCTCCAGAGTCATAGGGCCTTTGCAGACTGCCAGAAATAGTGTAAATTGAGTCCACTTTAAGGGGTAGGGTTAGTGCTAGGGAATCATGGGAATTTTTTTTTTTTCTGAGACATTGAGCCTTCTCTGTCAGAGAGCTCTGGTGCAACAATAAAATACAGTTCCCAAGATTCCCTAACCCTAACCCTAACCCTAACCCTTAAAGTGGACTCAATTTGCACTATTTCTGGCAGTCTGCAAAATGCTTAAACCACTACACCATGTTGTACCTGAAACAGAGGGACCCTGCCTGGTTGTAGAATTTACCATGTGATTTCTTCTTTACCTGATCTTGTACCTTTACCCTGCTCCCCTGCCTTGATTCTTGCGTTCTGTCACTTGCATCTCCCATCCTCCCTTTTCTCTTTGCCTTGTGCCACCACTCTTCACTGTCTTTCACCTTCTATCATCTTAGCCTACCCCTCTTGCTCCCACTGTACCCCTGCAGTGATGCTGCTGCCAGGGGTGTCACCAATGAGGGAGGCAGGGCATCTGAGGGCAGGGCAGGGCCAAAAGAGTGCCACCCATCTCACCACTGCATGCCACTCTACTTGTGAGTAGAACAGTATGTGGCAGGGAGAGGGCTGGACACGCTCCCTCCCTGTTGTGTGCTGTTCTACTCATGTGTAGAGTGGTAAGTGGTAGGCAGGAAGCATGCCCAGCCCCCAGTGCTGCACACTGTTCTACTCACATGTAGAGAGGCACTGAGGGTACCAAGATGATTGTACCTTATAACAAGATCCAGGAGGCTCAGCAGGGGGGAAGCTAGTCAGATGTTAGTGAGATGCAAATGGACTTTAAAAATTCTGGTCTTTGCAAATCTCCCAATAGCCACATGGCCAGAAGCAGGAGGGGGCAGCCTTCAAAAGATACCCTCCACTTGCCATCTTAACTAAGGACAGAAACATCAAAATGCAGGCATCTGACTAGCATCTCCAATTGTTTTTCTCCTGTTTAGTTTGTAACATCTTGCCTGATGAAGAAGCCCATGAAGCTTTGAAAGCTTACAACAAGTATATTGTGCATTTTGGTTGGCCAATAAAGGTATCACTGTTTAATGGATTTTTGTTTGAATTTACTGAAGGACCTAGAGATTCCTAGAGAGAACACTCCACTAGGCATTTGTAGCTCCTCCAGCGCAATTCTATGGTCAATGTCTGGCAGATGTTGACCCCACAGTTGCACTGGAGGACTTAGAAATTCCTAGAGAGGTGTTCTCTCCATCTTTTTGTTATTTGCTGTCTTTCCACATTCATGGGGGTCCTGTGCCCCTAACTCCAGCAAATGTGGAGGGAAGAATGTGTACTGTCTCTTTGAAAATTGTTCAAATATCCACTAGAGGTCCCTATTGCTATGCAACATTAGATACATGCAACATAAAAATTTTACATTGCTAGGTGAATGAATGACATTGCCAGCATATGATGGATAATGGAGCACATCAGGGAATTCCAGAAGAAAACCAGCATGTGCTTTATTGACAGGGGACGTTTTCACACTAGTCCCTAAAGCTGCCTGGAGCCGCTCATTCCGGAATGGCTCCGGCGGCAAAAACGTAATTCCTTTTTAAAAAAGGAATTACCTTTCTGGCGCTGATGCCGGAGTTAGCGCTGGTTCGGCCGGAGTGAGGCCGGACTTGCTGCTCCGTGCGTGTGAACACATGGAGCAAGGAGCCGGACTGACACAGGGATGGCACCGGAAGGGGCGGGGTTTGCTGCGGCGTGAGTGTGAACACACTGGAAATGGAGCCGGAGTGGGGCCGGACGGAGGTAGGATTGGGTCCACCTAAAGCCCCGTGTGAAAACGCCCTAAGCAAAGCATTTGACTGCATAGATCAGGGGTAGGCAACCTTTCCCCTTTAAGGGCCGAGGGACTTCAGCTCCCAGAATTCCAGGAGCTATTGGCCAATATGGGACTATTGGCCAACATAGCTGAGGCTTCTGGGAGCTGAAGTCCCTCGGCCCTTAAAGGGGAAAGGTTGCCTACCCCTGGCATAGATCATGAAAAGCTATAATCTGCATTTATTGGAATGGGAGTGCCAAAACATCTGATTATCCTGATGTAACCTGTATTCAAGACAAGAGGTTGCCATCAGAACTGTATACGGAGAAAAAGAATGATTCCCAATTGGGAAAGGGGTCAGGCAAGGCTGCATACTCTCACCCTATTTATTCAGTCCATATCATATGTGGAGTAGACTTTGACTAAGCGGCAGGAAGAGCAAAGATTGGAGGAAGGAACACTAACAACCTGAGATGTGGATTTGGGGGCGGGCCATCAGTATGCAAAGGGATCTTGCAGCATCTTTGAAATTAACTGAAAACTCAAATGCATCTGAGGAAGTGGGCTCAAGTCTACGAAAACCCATACTACCAACTTCTATTTTTCAGTTTGTCTTAAAGGTGCTGCAAGATCTCTTTGCCTATAAAAACAAGAATTCTTTTTTTATTATTTTAAATATAATTTATTAATTTATATAAGTATTACAACATTCAGATCCCTTTCCCCTTCCCTCTCTTCCTCTCTCTTCCTCTCTCTCCCCATTTTAGTCACTGGGTTATATATTATATTTAACATTCAGAATATATTTTTCCAATAGAAAATTTAATCTGATGGTAGATTAACTCCAGAGTCCACATGAGTAACATAAGTAATAGATAGTTTCCAAATTTCTTCAGACTTGTCTTCTTTTATTTGTCTTCTTACTAATTTCATTTTATATGTTAGCTTTTCTGATAGTGAAATAGACCACACTCTGTTTATCCACTTTTATACTGAAAGATCTGCTAAAGTTTTCCATGATTTCACTATTTCTAATCTTGCATCACTTAACAACAGTGCTACAAGATCTTTATTTGGTAGTCCTTCATTTTCATTTTCAAATATGGAAATTAACAATAGAGCTTGTCTCTAAGGTATTCACTGACCTTTGGCCTTTTCTTATCCAATTTGATATATTTTTTTCCAGAGTAAAATCTCCCAAAATTTACTTTTGGGGGGCATGTTAGCCACATATGTTGCCAATCTCTTTTTTTACCACGTCCTCTCCAGCATAGCTTTGACAGTTCATTATTAATTTTGTAGCATTTAAGTGGATGGTAGTACCATTTATGAATTATTTTAATACATTTTCTTTAGCCTGGGCAGATAATGAGCTGCCCAAATTATATTCCATTGTTCTCTGACAATTCTATCCCCAGATCTGATTCCCAGACAATGTTCAGTTCTTTACATTTTGCAAACTTGCCCTCTGGTAATATGTGATATTATTTTGAAACTTGCCCAATTGTTTTATTTTTATCCTTCCCACAATATGTGTCAAATAGAGTTAAAGTTCATGTGGAATCTTCTGTTCTAATTCCTTTATTAAGAAAGGAAGTTATTTAACACAACTAATGAGAGCTAAGCCCAGAGAACAGTTCTTGCAAGAGTGGAACCAGCTTAGTTCATGTAATGCTAAGACAGAGGAAGAGGTGGCATTTGCAGGTTTTGAAGCCTGATTAATTTTATTTATGTTAAGAAAGAGATGCCATTATAAGGAACGGGTGGTGTGTGTTTTTTCTTCTTCCTCTTTTAGTTATAAGCAGTTAAAATTAAGAGTGAACTGAATGCAGGAAGTTTATATATGAAAGGAATAGAGGAAAGGATTAAGGAATATATTGTTTGTCTTGGCAAATGGGAAGTCAATATTTGTTATCTTATTTATTTATTTTGAGAGAGGGATATATGTGTATAGGGGAATGTTGATGTGGGTTGTAGTGTCTTGTGTTGCTGTTATATGATTTATATATTAACATTTATGTGCGTATGTTTATATAATTATTTTTTTTTAAAGGAAGTTATTTGTACTAACTGGAATTAAGTAGGATCTATCTAAGTTTAATCTTAAGTACAGTGGGCCCTTGGTATCTACTGGGGGTTGGTTCCAGGACTCCTCATGGATATAGAAAGGCAAAATCAAGATTTGCTTTTTGAATTTTATATATATATTTGCAAGCCATGGATGGATGAGTCTGTGGATGCAGAATCTGTGGATATAGAGGGCTAACTATAAGACTAATTGTCTAGGTCTACCATTTATAAATAAATTATTTGTTCTAGATATTCTATTTTCCTCTCAAATCCTTATATTGATTGTATTTATCTTTTTGTTTGAATAGAGGATGGTCTAAAAAGGGACATAAAGGTGATGGTAATGGTGCTAGGAATTGTTTATATTTAAACCATATTTTGAATATCTCATACATGGGCTGGTTGTTTTATTACAGTTTTAAAAATTAAATGAAAATATATCTATATGATGTTTTTCTGGCATCATTTCTTTTTCTATTTGTGTCCAAGCTATTTGTAAAAAGAAGAATTCTTAAGCAAAAATCTTAGCCTTGGCTTGAGATCCAAGTAATAATAGTGTGCAAAAGAGGAGGCACCAACAAATTGATTCCTGTCATCCACTGCATGGTGATTTGAACACCAAAAATAATGAGCTTGTCTTGGTGTACTGTTGTGCTTCTTTGAATCTGCATCTTAGATACACAGTGAGGGAATTGTCCAGAAGTATCTGTTAGTCTCTGCTTCCACCACCCCCATCCTGCCAATTTGCTCTTCTGTTCTTAAAACAGCAGTAGGTATGTTGTCTGTGTGATTGCAAACAATGAGCAATGGACAGAATAACTAAGCACATTGGCTAAGAGTGGGCATGGATCCATTCTAATAGTCCTTCAAGTTAAGTCACATTTTTCCATACAAGAAAGCAGAGAGTCCAACACAAAACCGCAAGTACCCAGTAGTAGAACTGGAGTGGGATAGATTCAGTGCTCCTATACTGCGTTGGTTAAAGCACCTGGGAAGACTGTCTAGACAGGATGGAATGCATCCTAGACCATCCTCTGTTGCAAAATTGAAATACGAGGTTGACTTTGCCATGCTTGCCAAGATCCCCCATAGGATGCATAGCTTTGGAATTGGAACTCCCTTCCGCAGCAGTCTAGGCTGGCCCCCTCCCTGATATTCTTTTGCCTGCAGGCAAAAAAATTTCTTTTCAAGCAGGCTTTTAATACGTACTTGCACCCAGGGAGGATTCTTTTTGGGGTGTTTGCTTTGTATGTTTTCAATGGTTTTATATACTTAACTTAGTATTTTTACATTTTGACTTGTCATATAAATGTGGTGTTATAAAAATGAACTGTTTTGTTGTTGTTGTTTTTAAGCATCTTTTGTGAGCTGCCTTGGATCCAATTTGTGAGAAAGGCAGCATAAATAAATAAATAAATAAATAGCTTATACCAATAGCAATAGCATGTACCATATGAACTCAGGACTCTCTAAGCAGTTTACAATCTGTAAGCCAATTGCCACCAACAAGCTGGGTACTCATTTTGCCAGCCTACAAAAGGATGGAAGGCTGAGTCAGCCTTGCAGCCCTGGGATCAAACTCACAACCTTGTGGTTACAATACCAGCATTTAACCACTGTACCACCAGTGCTTCCTTAATTTACTTATACCACTACTATCCCCCCCATACCATTAAAGGAAGTCTGGTGCCTTTAACAGAGGTGGGCAGAGATTCCTTTTCTAGTGAATAACCAAAACTGGGATTAAAGGATAAATTGACTGGATTAAAAGAAATGACCTGAGCCCCCAAACACCTGCCTTTACAACATGGCCATAGAAAATGGCTCTTATCTCTCTACCTGTCAATCTATCTCTCAGTTTCTTTCCCAACCTCACATGTAAGTTCTATGCCAGAATAAATGGAGTGCTCATAGAAACAATAATAATTGCATCTTCAAAGCCATTACAGAAATTCCAATTAAGTCTCTTTTGAGTCCTGAGGTAATTAAGCAGATAAATTCCATCTTAATGGACTCTTCTCTCATTAAAGGACAGATAAAAATGTAACTGTTTAGCCAACCAAGATCTGAGTACAGCAAACATAACCATCAGAGCACATACATTGCTTAGTTGTTAAAATGCCAATTCAGACTAAACCATAGGCATGATAATAAACAACCTATAAAGACATTAGAATGGCTTTACAGGAAAATGTACCTTTTTTTGATCACCTTAATAACATTTTATAGTGGTTCAAATACGTATTGGATAGAAAGACAAGATCAAGATTGGCCCAAGATGTTTTTCTGTCTGAGGCAAATATACCTCTCCACTACTCCCCATTCCTCAGCTGGGCTGGCAGCTGAATCTGACCAGTGCCACCAAGAGAACATCAGGACAACATCCTCCACTGAATCTTCAGGGTGAAAGCTATGATGGGTTCATAGAAAAGACCATGGAGTCCACACAGCACTGTCCCCACACACATTATGTCTGTTCCATTCCCCTTGGCACATGCCACCTTATGCAGCTGCCTCAACTCTACCTATTGTTGGAGGAGGCCCTAGCCAGGACTAAGCCAACCTAACAGGCAGCACATTTGGCTCAAGATCCTGTTTGATACAGCAGAGCATTAAGTCTTACACTAATGCAGAGTTCCAGGTGCAAGAAAGAAGGGCAGAGGCACAGAGGAAATCATCGCATGGACAAATACTCCTGCCACAGACTCGGGATTGTAAAGACAAAACCAGGTTTTATCGCACGCGCTGGTGTCCAGGCAAGTGCAACCTGTCTGCATCCCATACCTCAGCCGCACTTATCTAGCTGATTTCCAAAAACTGGAGTCTGCCAATGGTAATCAAAACTGGAGTCTCATACAAAGGAGATTCACTTGTGTAACTTGAAGCCAGTGGCTATGCTGGCAAGCAGATTCTGTGAGTTGAATTGACAGAAGTTCAGATCACAGTTCAATTCAGAAGTTGAATTAACTTTTCCACTCACTGCCTCTTCTTCAAACAAATCTATATTTTCTGCCCTGCTTCCTTCTTAGCCAGTTTTCTCTACACTAATTTTTACCAATTTAGCCACCTAGTCCTTCATCTCCTAAACTGAAGCATGTGTAACTGCTATGAATTCAGAGAATTATTCCATTATCCCCTGTAACAATTACCCTTAATCTCTCAATCTCTCTCTCTTTTCTTTCTTTCTTTTTCCCCTTTTCCCTAGCTTCTGCTTTTGGATTTATTGAAATTGGGGAGGGGAATCGTTCAAAACATTTCCCCCTCTCCTCAAATATCTACAGTGAGATCCCATACCTTGGTTCTTCTTTGCCTAAAATAATCAAACCACTTATGGATTGTTTCAGGTTGGAAAGGATCTAGCACATCAAAATGTCACAACTCACCCTCTGGAGTTGGAAGGGTCAGACGCAGAGGAGTCAGATTTCCAGCAATTTATGGCTTCTGATGATAGGTGGCCTCTCTGAGTCTGAGGAGCTGGAGGCTAAAACAGTGGAACACCCTACTCCCCAGCAGGAAATAAAGAGTGACTACACCAATTCCAGTGGCTGTTAAACAGGAGACGCTGGCTCATTAAGCATCTCGTTTCTTGGGATAGCTGCCTCTAAATCTACCAGCAGCTCCCTGGCATGTGTGTTGATTGCAACTGTTCTATCTTGGTGGCTGGCCATACTCAGTACTCTTCGGGATTAGTGTTTTCTTGACATTGGGCTGGCTACAATTGATGATTCGTTTTACTCCTTGCTAGCTTTGCTTATCTGGGCTGCTGACTTGCTGTAACAACTTCTGGACTGGTTGATGACTGGCTGGCTCTTGGTTCTCCCTTCATCTTGCTGAATAACCTGAGACTGACCTGGACTGGATTACCTACCCCACAACTCTTGTACTCCAGCCACCTGATTCCTGGGTCACTTGCAGACACAAAGCCACTGCATCAATCTGAAATAGATTCAAGGAGACAAAAAGGATGAGGCACATAATCCACTGTTTTGCATGTTCTGTGTGAAGATAAAAACACATCATTCTCTAAGGCTTTAATAGATGGTGAAAGCAGTTGACAAGGACATCAGTGAAGGCTTCTCTAGCATTCTTTTTATCATCAAAGGGGACTGAGGATTTGATATGATTGAGGCCAAAATGAGGTCAATGCAAAACAATGGAGAGATACTAAATTGAAACCTGAACAGCAGAACTCCTGTGCGGAAATGAGAATCCATAACAATCTTTGGATTCAGATTCCACTCACAGAACCATGGAATATGAGCTTCCTCTATATCTATATGGAATTCTCCACATATACATATCATTTGACTTACTATCAGAATAATTAGGAATAATTTTCAGTCTGTACTTCTTCCAAACATTATAATCTGATGATACTTATAAAGCAAACACATAACACTACTCTAGACATTCAAAGCTTTATCATTACTTTCCTAGCTACTAGTTTAATGCACTTAACATTAGCATTTAGCAATAATATTGGAGAGCACTTTATGCCCTTTCAGAATTCGTGGGATGCCCTTTTTTTGTAAGTCATCAGCCACTTCTATTTTGGATTGGAGTTAATTTGGATCTTAATTAACATTCTGAGAACTCTGAATATTTGTTCTTTCAAAGGAACTTTTCAGAATTCTAGTTCCCCTTTTAAGATTAGAAATGAGCCATTGTCTGTTCTTTTCAAGAAATTCACATCAAATTAACATCATTTGGAGCACACTTCCTGAAAGCCCAGGACTCCTGGTAGTGTTGGGAAAACTGGCATTAAAAGGCATTTTCACAGAAATGGACAGCGAGCCCTGCAGCTTAATTATACAAGTTAACTTTATTATTAATATCATTTTAGCTTTTTCTTTCTTTTTTTGCTTGCAGTTCTTTTCAAATTTGTATCTGTCCTTTGATTGGCAAAGGAAATTAACTCTTTGAATGTAGTCTATAAAGCCAGGAAATTTCCTCCCCTATTATTAGTTGAATAATAAGCTAGCCAACTGGCCCTTAGAAGCTGGCAGGCAGAACATGAATCTTAGCTATAGCTCACATTGTTAAAAACACCACTGGAGGTGACAGTAGGTGGCAGAAAGTTTAACTGAAATCTTAGACCAGAAAATAGCATAACAATGACACAATGTTATTTTGTTCTAGTCCCACAGAGTAGATTTTCTGTGGTCACAGGGGTCCAGAGCAGAAATGGGTGAAATGTATTTGAAGATATCTTCTCTTAGAATGTTCACCTTAGGATTACAAACTCTAAAGAGTTGCCAGATCTACTTTCTTTTTCTTCCTTCCTTTTTTGAAGTCTCTTCTCTCCATCCCATCAGAAGAAATCTTTTTTTATTATTGAGGACACATATGATTGTTGATAAATGTGAAAGATATTAGTGTGTTTGGAAACAAGGCTAATTTTGGGGAATTTATAATTAACTCAAATATTGCGAGAGTGAAGCTCCCAACGTGACTTCACGAGATCTAACCAAATGTCTATGGGAGTTCTAAGAATCTGGCAGGGAAAGGTGCTGAGACAGACCAAACTCCAAATTAAAGTCTAAAATGTTTATTAGCACAATAAGCAAACATCCAATAAGGCACACCCACACACACACTAGAAGGATAAGCGGGAAAGAGCGAGAGCGGGGGAGGCAGAGAGGGAGACCAGGACAGAGAGGGATATACTTACGCCCGAGAGACTCCTCAGGA
Source organism: Phrynosoma blainvillii (assembly GCA_026167975.1). Classification (NCBI taxonomy): domain Eukaryota; kingdom Metazoa; phylum Chordata; class Lepidosauria; order Squamata; family Phrynosomatidae; genus Phrynosoma; species Phrynosoma blainvillii. The sequence goes on from JANUYF010000002.1 coordinate 241,621,574, forward strand.
CTTCTAGCGGTGAATGCGGATGGATTCAGTGGAAGGGGCACGACTGGCAAGAGAGGGGGTCACGGGAACTATCTCAGAGCGCAGACCGACAGAGATTCAGCATGCACTTCCAAGGTAGCAAAAGGTCTGCTAAAATCCAGGGGTTTTTAAGGGCGATTTCTGCCTTATGGCCATGAATCAAACAACAGGAGGACAAAGGCTTGATGGGTTTACCATTGTTTACCTAAGTCTGGGCATAGTCTAAACCAGGGGTAGGCAACCTTTCCCCTTTAAGGGCCAAGGGACTTCAGCTCCCAGAAGCCTCAGCCATGTTGGCCAATAGTCCCATGTTGGCCAATAGCTCCTGGGATTCTGGGAGCTGAAGTCCTTCGGCCCTTAAAGGAGAAAGGTTGCCTATCCCTGGTCTAAACAATGCATTTGGTTTCAAAACTATCAAGGAAAGGAAGCTAGAGAAAGGGGTGCAATCAAATCTGATCACTGTCCCATTAAGTGTGAGACTAAGACAAACAAGACTCTTTCCCAGTTAATGGGATATTCCCAACGGCAACTCCCAAACTTGCCTGGCCAGGAAATCTCTAGTGGTCTTGAGCAATTTCAACATTGCTTAACTGCCCTTACATTTAGGGCAGGGGTAGGCAACCTTTCCCCTTTAAGGGCTGAGGGACTTCAGCTCCCAGAAGCCTTAGCCATGTTGGCCAATAGTCCCATGTTGGCCAATAGCTCCTGGGATTCTGGGAGCTGAAGTCCCTCGGCCCTTAAAGGGGAAAGGTTGCCTACCCCTGATTTAGGGGATTATAGCTGCCATCTCCCAAGGGTCAGGCTGGGGTCATAGGAAACTCCACATGGCTAAAATTTATAGGAAAAATGGAGCACATTTGCTAACAGTTGGATCTATCCAAGTAGAGTAATTAATCAGTTAGGGAGAAGCTGAACAACTACCAGTCCTACACCTACACACCCACACAGGGTCCAGCAGAGAAACAAAAGATATTCTGTCATCAATCCTGCATTGGGAGAGATGCAGCTACAACAGTCTCCCATCCAGCATTCTTACATTTACCTCTTCTCATTTGCAGTCCCCTGAACATGGTCATTTCCTGATCATTTAGGAGTGGGAGGATCAGACAAGCATCCAGCTGTCTTCCTATAGCTGAATAGACAGCAACAGGCCTCTGCAATGACTTCCAGGGTCCTCCAGAGTTCCCTGGAGATCAGTGGTGTTCCAAACTGGGGTGTCACCTGGGGTGGAGGGCAGGGTTTGGGGTGGAGCCAAAAAGGCCCATCCCCCTGCCTATGCACTTGTGTCCCTGCTCCATGTGGCTTTACACCAGGTCCTTTCCCTCCCTGCCTTCCAAGGCTTGAAAACCAAGCCTTGGAGAGCAGGGACTGGGGACACTGGGTCCTCTCCCTCCCTGCCATGTACCATGGCAGATGTCACCCCCCACACACACACACACTTCCCTGTCCCATGCCCAATGCAGCTCACAAACACCCAGTGATGCTACCGCTGGGGATGATGCCAGTGCTCTGCATGCCGCTATAGGAAAATAAGTGGAAGATTAATTACTGATCCACCACTCCACTCTCCAACAACTAGGAAAAGTTCAGGTTTGGGTTGGCAGCAGATGAGAAAAGTTGGGTTGGAAGGAATTTTGGTTGCTGCACAATCAGTACAGAATGTCTGATCTCTGAAAGAACCAAAAAAAAGTGAGTTGGAATGGCTTATGGCCGCCCTACTTATGCCATCATAATTCACCAACCAGATACCAGCTTCTACCTGCCTCCATCCTCCTTGTATGGTAGAAACCTTTTGGGCCTAGTGTCTTGCACATTACCTTGGGGACTTGGTAGCCCAGTAGTGAATAGGAAAAACAGCATCAAATATACACTCATTTCATTTTTCAAGTGCAGACTAGCAATTTCAGTGACAGCCAGTATGGTATAGTGGTTTGAGCATTGGACTAAGACTCTAGAGACCAAGGTTCATTTCCCTGCTCAGCCATGGAAGCCCACTGGGTGACCTTGGGCAAGTCACACACTCTCAGAGAAAGGCAAAGACAAGCCCCCTCTGAACAAAACTTGCCAAGAAAACACCATGATAGGATTGCTTTATCACAAATAAGGTATGCAATAACAACAAAATGAGGGGGGGGGGAGAAAATAGAATATCTCTGAACAGTAGTTGGCAGAAAGTTTAACTGAAATCTTAGACCATATCTCATGAAGAGAAGTTTGTCTCATAACATATACTGTTATGGAGAACAGAAAAAGAGTCAAGAAAAAGGAGAGGAGAGAGGAGACTCTGAAGAACAAAGGATGACTATGTAGTACAAGAAGACAGTGGGTGTGGACAAACAAAGAAATGAACAAACAGCAAGTCACCATAGCTACATATTATGCCCTAAACTCCTAACATATAGTGAGTGTAAATATGCAAAGATTGCCAGCTCTAACAATTGCAAGGGATATTTTTGTAAAAGAAATGATGCATGCTTGAATTCTGAGGACAAGACGTAAGAACTGAAAATACATATTTAAAAGCCCAATACAGAACTCTTTATTAATTTGACAGCAGTAAAGAAGTCACTGATGCTGTCTCATCTAAAGTGATAAGAAAAGAAAAATAAGGGGAGAGTTCCTTTGGAAGAGATCAACAGTTCACAGCAGACAGGGAACACATCTGTCCAACTGGATTCAGTGCTGTAGCGGACAGTACAACTTCATCCAATTGCAAAGGAACCTAATTTGGGCTTTAATAAATTCGAGAGATCAGGAAACCTATTATTAGTGTCATCATTTAAAAAAAATATTTTTATAGAACAGCTTGTCATTTTTGTACATTATGTACTCTGTAATGTAGTCTTTGGATTGCTTTCAGATTTAAATGCTGAGGAACTGGTATTGCCATTATTAAACATTGTTGAAGAAAGTGCAATGAAAATGTTTAACCTCTTCCAAACCCAGAAGCCATGGATTACAATGGCTATGATCTGGGCAAATTAAGCATTTTTATGGCTTCAGTCCTATGCTATCCTATGTTCATTTACCCAGGAGGAGTAATATCCAATTGTTTTCAGTGAGTGGACTTACATTTTGAACACATGTTACAATGTAGTTGACTTCCTTTAATTAACAACATTGATCACAGTGGCAGAGACTTAAGCATTATGTTAAATTCACATATTGAAATGAAAAACCTTTATTTTGTGTGGATTGTGTTGCAGATTTCTAGGAAAGACTAGGTATAGACAAGAGGAAATGCAAAAGAATGTTAATGAATGATTTGTGATGTAATCCTGTCCCCTAATTTTTCCAAATGGATTGGAATAAGACTATGGAGCTTATTTTACAGGAAGCAAAAAGCCCCAATCCCATGGATAAACAGGGATTAAATCCAGGAATATCCCACAAGAGTGGGGTTGTTTTCAGATGACGTCCTTGACTTCGCCATTATCCCAGAATTAACCCATGAATAAAGAGGCCCAAAGGTGTTGCTTTTTATCTTCAGGATTTTCTTGAAAATAAAAAGTGGCCAAAAGTGGCCAGATCACGTACTTTAATTACTGGGTTAATTCTGGAATAATGGTGAAGTCAGGACACGTCATCTGAAAACAATCCCGCTCTTGTAGGATGTTCCCAGGTTTAATCCCTATTTATTCATGGCATTTGGGCACTTCTCTCCCGTGTGTTAAACTCCTCTGACACATCTCCTTATAATAACAAGACACAGACAGACAGATGCACATATATAGTAACAGGAGACAAAAAATAGCAACTTCAGCCAAAAGAGTTTCCTATCCTGATCTGAAGACCAAGCACTCCTCCAAGTGCAGTTGGGGATGAAAGAGAATTTTGTTGTTGTTTTTTTGTTTTGTTTTTAGTAAGAGATTATCAAAATGCACAAGTTTCTTCATATTCAGAATGAAGATAACTTGACAGTTAATAATAATAATAAGGTGAAGGAAACTGGAAGTTTCATCTATCTATAACTTGAGTATTCCACTCATAGATAGGGATGTAATACTTCACAAAGTTTCTCGTCAAAGAAAATAATGAATGATTTTAGCTATTTTCTTTCCACTGTGAGAGTCTTTGAAACCCACATTGTTTTCAATGCCTATTCACAATTCAGGGCTTATTCTGCACAAAATTAGCAAATGGTTGTTTTGAACAGAAAATAGCATTTTCTACACAGGAAACATCTTCTTTTTCATTTTCATATTTTTTTTTTTTTTTTTGCTCAGAAAACAATATTTCTGTTGTTTTTTAATTTTTATTGTATTGTTGTGTTATTGTATTTTTGATATGTTAAGGTTTTTATTGGACCTGTAGTTTAGTACTGTTTTAATGGGGGGAGGGGTGGGGGATGTTTATTTTTTAGATTTGTATGGATTTTAATTCTTGTAAGCCGCCCTGGTTGCTCGACAGAGGGGCGGGGTAAAAGTAAATTTTATTATCATTATTATTATTATTATTATTATTATTTAAATATTATTTTCTGCACTAAAAAGCAAAAACATGCAAATTTTATGTAGAACAGGTTCTGAAATGTGAAGATCCTCGACAATCCAGGATTCTTCTTGCCAGGGTTTCTCAACAATAGAAAAACATGTTTTTCAACCATTTTTGGAATATTTTTGAATGGCTGGCTTATCAATGCTTTGGGGGCAGTTTCAAGCCTCAGACCTGGCAACCTATCAAAATAGTCCTCTACACAAAACTATGACAAAAGAACCTCTACAACTATGTGATCTCTTTATGTCACAGTCCTAAATATGTGTCCTTGAATGAGCAATCCTTCATTTTTATATTTCAATGGATACACACCCAAGTAAATTTCAGGACTCTTGCAACCTGAATACTGTTGAGCCTAAACATTGTTGTGCTGTTATGTGCCTTCATTTCTTACATATAGCATTTCTAAGGTGAACCTAACATGGGGTCTTCTTGGCAATATTTGTTTGGGTGGGGTGCCTTTGCCTCCCTCTAAGGCTGAGAGAGTGTGACTTGTCTTAAGGTAACCCAGTGAGTTTTCATAGTTGAGCAAGGATTTGAACCTTCATCTTCAGCCTCACAGTCCAATGTTCAAACCACTACACCACACTGGCTCTCTAAACACTGTTACATCTTGCAGGTGATGCAAGAACAGTTAAAGATCAGAGAGAAGGCGTGACACCAACATGTGGAAAGAAAAAGTTTAATTGGGGGAAACAAGCAGATTTCTTACCATATCTCTTTGTTATGCTTCTGAACGAGATTCATTATGTTTCTGAGATTTAAAGTACAGTGAAACACTGTTTCAGAACTAAATCAAACCAGATACATAAATACACACTAGTTTGAAGTTAAAATGCTTATTAGAAAAACACACCTTTGCCTGTATTGCTTGAGGCTTATCTGACTTGTATGAAAGATTTTGATATGAAATGCTGCTATTTTCCTTTACTTAGCACACATCAAAACAATGTTTCTTTGATGTAACTGAGCATTTATACTTCTCTGGTGTATTCAGTCATTCTTTTTTTCTCTATGTTGCAATTTTTTTCTCCATGGGTCTCCACTTTGCTTTCAAGCAATTTAGTATGTAAAGGATAAAATGGCACAGACTGTCACTAAAAAGTGAGGGACATTCTACTGCATTACAGCATGGGGAGAATTTTCAGCAGGAGCTGAAAGCTGAAAAACATCTCCTTATGTGGTTAAGGTCACCAGGACTTCATATTTTGGCAGGAGGCAATCCTGAAATTGCTAAATGAGACATCACACCATTTGGAAAAGAAACTATTTTTGCAGCCCAAGTGGCTTTGGTAGCATTAATACTCTGGATGGAAATAGTGCAATACCACAGGCCTCATGGCACAGAAAATCCAACATATAACTGTTGTAGCAGAGAGAATCAAATTCCCTCATGTTAAGTAGCAGAGATAAGAAATAGAGGTGTGTGAGATGGCAAGAATAGGAGGAAGGGCTTGCTAGTCCAGAATGCTGAAAGCCTTAATTCTCATACCAAAAACTTATAGGGGAAAGAAATGTCATCCTACATTGTTATTACCATATTAAAAATGTTCATGTGTGTTCCGCTGGTGCTGAAGAACTGTGCTTTTCTAGCCCATGAACTGATTTATCACTGATTTATGTGGGGAAAAATCCCAAGAGAAGAATGTCAACCTCATGAGACACTTCTGAGATGGGTTTGGTGAAGAGGCAGTGATGTGACAAGGCCACTGGGATTCTACAGAGGTGGATTCCACAGATGCTTTTCTACTGGGTGGGACCCACTGGAGCCACTGAAAGAAATCAGAATGCTCAGTTTGTTCTAGAAATATTTCTCTCCCAACAATACTGGAGAGCTCCTAGACATTTGTTTGGTTTGTGCATCTGACAACTTGCCTGAGTCAAAAGAAACTGTCCAAACAAGTTGTCCAGCCACAATTAACTTTCCACAAGGTATTTCTTGGGAACACCTTGCTAGTTTTCACATATTTGTCACATTTCCTCTTCCCTTCAAGCTTTTACTGTGTAATCCTATGCATGGCTACTCAAGTATAATCTCCACAGAGTTCATTTACACTTATTCCATGGTAAGTGTGCATAGGACTGCAACCTTAACCCTAAATCCTATCGGTTGGTGCACTAAAATAGACACATTGATGCAATTAGATTTATTTGTGTTGACTCACCATTCAATAATTCATTCAAGGAGGCCTACTCTACTTGTTACTCATCAATAGGCTTCAGGCCTTAGTGTTATAGAAATAACTTCTGTATCTTTTAATTAAACAAACATAACCTGATATTCTAACCATCATGTTGCAATACTTTTAATCCCTGTTATAATACATGATCAGGTATCAAAGCTTAGAAATACTCATAGACCACCATAAAATACTAGTTATTGGGGCAAAATTCTACTTGTCACTATTCCTCTTTAAAAAGGCATACAACAGCACAAAGCATTTGTATATAACTCCTGAATGCAACATAAAAAGTAAACACACCAATAAGAAATGTTAAAATTGAAGACTGGTGACCCAATGAAGCTGTGGTGAGTACTTTAATGGTGCAGGCATGATCTCCAGCAGGCATGGAGATCTAATGATTCTCAAGATGTTGTTGGATTGCAAATCCCATCAGCCCTAGGCAGCATAGCCAATGAAAGATAATAGGAGTTGTGCTTTGGAGCACCACATTTTTGCCACCTCTGATCTCCAGGTTAGGATCTGGCAAGCTTCAAAATGATTACAATCATTTTCTGTGTTCATTTTCAACTGATTTCTAGTTTGGAAACCAGAGGCTTGTGCAATATGCTTCTTATCTAGACTCCCTATATATACGCTCGCTTGAGGTATGAGGTCTATGGAAGGTACCTTCCTCTGTGTCCCATCAGTCTGAGCAAAACACTGTAGGAAGATGGAGCAATAAGCCTTCTTTGCTGTGGCACCCTCATTACAGAATACGCCACCATACAGAGGCCTGATTGGTGCCCATTCTGGTGTCAATCCAGCACCAAGTAAAGACATGTATGTTGGAGTGTCTGTGTGTTAAACTAAAGCCTTTGCAACAGACATGTGCAAGTTTCAAGTGTTTTTTTAAATGGTTTTACATTGTCTTGTTTTTACTTGTTGAATTGTTTAATGTGTTTTTAGTCTGTGTAATTTATGGTTTTAAATTGTCTTAAAGTCAAGTTACTTTTTATTGTATGTTCTCTTGACATACAAATGTTTTAATAATTAAAAAAATATATTTCTACAGCAGGGCTACTACTACAGAATCAGTGTGAAAGGACAAGAAGTCAATTAATCGTGTCCCTGTGAGTGAGCTAAAACCAAAGATTTATAAGATGACACTGAAGAACCTTAGGTACTTGTTAAAAAAATTAAAATTTTCACATCATACATTTTATCCTTAGTTAACTGAGGAGGCTCAGTGAAATAATGATGGAGACATGGCAATTAACATGCACACTGCTATAAAGAGATTTCCATAATTAGTTCTAGTTATGAGACAACTGAGATGACAAAAATCATAAATGCAGAAGGCTTTAATCAGTACAAAACTATCTGTGCATTTCACCTGTGGTATTTGGATACCCTGATTTAAGGCAATGCCATTTATGTGTGTAATTACCCAGAATTTCCTACAACAGAGACTGTGATTTGTGAAAATAAGGAAATCACAGTAAATTGATGAAATATTTTAAGGGTGATCTTTTTCTTCAGAATGAGCCATCGTAATTTATGAACAGCTTCAGAACAAGAGAAGGAGTTTCAGAAACACAACTATTCTGTACATACCAGCCAAACACATCTGACTGTTTGCAGGTAAAGTTGTCCATAAAAGTTGCAAACATGTATTCTCTGCACCCTAATTTAATGAAATAAGTTGCAAACTTATATTATTCTGTCCTTCTCTGCAGGAGTGGGAACTGTGCAACCCTCAATATAGGGAAGGTGTTTTTACTATACATCAAAGGAGTCACAGACAGAATAGGGAAACTGGTGAGGAAACACAACCTCCAAATGATCTACAAACTGACCAAGAAAATTCAGCAAATGCTGAGCTCAACGAAGGACAGGAGAGACCCTCTCACGGCCTCAGGAGTTTACTGCACACTGTGCAGCTGCAGACAAGTCTACGTAGGGATCACCAAATGCAGTGTTCAAACACAAATCAAGGAACATGAGAGACATTGCAGACTGGGTCAGCAAGAAAAATCAACAGTAGCTGAACATGTTATAAACCAACCTGGGCATGAAATGCTATTTGAAATTCTGGATCATGCCAACAACTATCAGGTCAGAATGCACAGGGAAGCCATTGAAATCCACAAACACCCTAGACAACTTCAACAGGAAAGAAGAAACCCTGAAAGTTTTGGCTGCTATTCCTGAAAAACAACAAAATCAAGACCTAGCATGTGCAAATGAAAGCCATCCAGGGTCAGGGGATTTCCGAGCAGACAATGGATCATGAATTAAACAGATAGACACTTGAGGCCTTGCCATTCAACCACAAGCCAACACACACACACATCCACTCACTCCATGCCAGCATTCTCTGAATATGCCATCTATATAGCCCAAAAAAACCACAAAAAAACCCTCAACATATTGTTCAATTGCGATTCCTGGCATACTCCCCTATTGCCTATGCTGACTAGAGATGTTGGGAGTTGCACTGGAGGGCTCTTGTTTTATAGTATTGGAGGGTAGGATTCAAAACCTGTCCACAGATGTGAGATATATGCATCCACTTACACATACCAATAAATAGACTATCACGTGGAGAAGCAACAGGCAGTAAGTCTAAACAATAAAACAACAATCAAATGAATTGAACAGTGGGGACATAATTAAGCAGAAAGTAGAAATTAATTTTTAATCATTATTGAAAACACTGGAGAATAATTGTAATGTAGCAAGAGAAAGATAAAATGCATCTCCTGGAACTATCTGGGGAGACAGTTGCAAAGCACAGTTTTTGGATGATAAAATGCCCAGAATCCTCCTGCCATCATGGTCAGTAGTGTTTCCAAGCTCTTTTCCAAAAATAGTGTGTACCAAAAGAAAAGGCTACCTAACGTTTGCCATCTGCCTAATATAGTACTTAAACAAAAGGGAACCAGAGAAGGACTTAGCAAAGAGAGGGAGCATGTAGTTTACATGAAGATCTTAGGGTTCAATATGTGGCATTTCTGGGTCAGGCTGCAGAAGACCACAGTCTGAAAGTGTATCTGCACTACACAGAGCAGCTGGAGTCCTGGGATTTGTAGCCTAGTGAAGTACTAAAAATAACAGCAGGAGAGCTCCTGTGCACTTCTCTGAACTACAGCACTGCAGCTCTCTAGCGCAGAATTATCTCACAGAGAAACTACTAGGATTCCACAATGTGGAGTCATGGCAGTTTAAATGGTATCAAGCTGCTGTATCTGTGTAGTGTAGACACATTCTGAAATTTTGGCGAGCCACTGGCAGCCCATGATGAACTAGGTGGACCAATATTTCCCCAGAGGCCTGTAAAAGTAGATATTATGGGACAGGCAAACCATCAAACCTTTTATCAGTTTTAACCAGCTTAATAGTCTTGGTAATTTACACACATACCCTAAGAATGATCATTCATTAGTGATGATGAAAATTTTCCAAAATATGGAATCCCTTCACAGAATGACAGTTCTGAGGTGTGACAAAACAGCTAGTAAACCAGTTGAATATTGTGTAGGTAACTCCAGATTTTAAGGTAGCCAGAAATGATAGACTAAACTTAAGAGCCCAACGAGACAATTGTATTTTAGTACAATGAGGGAGCCAGTGTGGTGTAGTGGTTTGAGTGTTGGACTAAGACTCTGGAGATCAGGGTTTGCCCATGAAAACCCACTGGGTAAGTCACATACTCTCAGCCCCAGAAAATCCCATGACAGGCTTGCCTTAGGATCACCATAAGTCACAATTGACTTGAAGGGGCACAACAACAACAACAAACAATGAGGGACTCTCCAGGCAACTTGATAAGAGACAGGTCAGGAAGCCATTTGCCTGGGAATCTCCTCATTTCTTTAGGGGAAGAAGGCGTATGTGGCAAGCTGGATCTTGTTTGGTCTATAACAGGGGTAGGCAACCTAAGGCCTGGGGGCCAGATGCGGCCCCCTGAGGCCCTTGGACTGGCCCCAGGCTGGTTCTGCTTCTGCCACCACCACCGCCCCCCTGCCGCCACCGCCACCCGCCATGATGATATTGATTATTGTTGTTATTACTTGTTCTTGGGGTTTTCTTGGCAAAATCTCTACAGGGGTTTTGCCATGGCTTTTCTGGGGGTGAGAGAGTATGCATGCATATTTTTTTACTTTTTTTAAATTTTAATTTTAATATTTATTTATTTATTTATTTATTTATTTATTTATTTTTGGTGCTTCGGCCCCCCAATTGTCTGAGGGACAGCAACCCGGCCCCCGGCTCAAAAAGGTTGCCTACCCCTGGTCTATAACAAGGAAACACAAATGATAAAAAATTAACTGTATAGTCTGGGTTATAGTTAGATAGATTGTATGGGTATGAAGTGGTCGCGGGCTTCTTGTTTGCTTGTTTGTTTGTTTGCTTATACTCAAAAATAGTCAGAATAGACATGAGGTGAACCTTTGCTTAAGTACCCTGAGGAAAGAGCATGTGTGAACTGGATGACTGTAATATATTTGTACTAAAGCAAGAATGGTGAAAAAATCATTCAATTGGTGGCAGCTGAATCTCAATTCACCCAATTCAAATTTTAAAAATACCTTTCATCAGTTCATTTTTAATTCAGTTTCTAGCCCAAATTTTGGTACATTTTGACTTCCTGAACCCCATAAATCAGGGTCATAATTTGCAGTTAATTCTACACAGTAGTATACATTAATTTAGCATGACCAAGTTAAAACACATGAACAGTGTCTTAAATTTACTGTACTGATAAAAAACAAATTAAATATAATGCAACATGGAATTATATGGAATCTCTCCTCCACCCCTCTCAAACAAAAACCAGACAAGTTGTTTCTCATGAAAGTGGAAAACATTTTTTACTAGACCTTGAGAAAGGATGGTTAGACACTATTTTAATTCAAAAGAAGACCTAGATCAACATGCTGTGGGTGCAGAATTGTGATAATGCCAGATCTTTCTGCCTGCAGTATGGCAAGAGGCTGGCCATTATTCATCCTGTGTCTCTTGTCAGGATGCCTTATGATTTTAGACTCAACCCTATGACCTTGAAAACAGTACAAATTCCTGGAACCAAGCTTTAGTTACAGCCGTTCCTGTAAAAAGTACACCTTCCACACCTAAGATTATAAGAAAATGAATTGAATATGGTAACTCAGAAAGTCAAGAGATACAGAGATGTTTATGCAGAGATACTGTAATAAAAAAAAATGTTGAACAGCCTTTTTTGGGGGGAAAGAACAACCTTTCCATCCATTTGCACTGATCATGCATCCTTTGCATTTCCAAAAGTTAATGAGAATAGAATGAGAAAGACTTTCATTCAAAGAAGAACTTTTGAATTGCTGACAAATGAGGTGAAGACTTTCAAACAATTCACTCAAAGTCTTCACCCCATTTGTCAGCAATTCAAAACATTTCCCAGGTCTTACCCTACCTGCTTTTCCCTCTATACCAAGCTATAGTTTCCCACAAGAACAACATTGGCAGTTCATCCCTCCTCCCCACACATGTTCTTATTATCCCAGGCCACTCCTGTTATACAATCTCCAGCCTCATCAATAGGATTTCATAACCCATCATCCCACATTTAAATACAGCAATAAAGCATGTCTGGACCATGTCTGGTCTATGAACCAATATATTGATATTGGAGTGGGCAACAGGTGGTTGGATCTCCAGATGTCATTAGACTACAGTTTCCACAATCCTTGACTATTGGCCATGCTGGCTGGCACTGAGGGGAGTATGAGTCCAAAACCATCCCTGATTTGTAAGCTCTACAATGAGGTCAAGTAAAAAAAAAAAAGAAAGAAAAAGAAAGAAAGAAAAAAGGCCACTAATAGCTTTGTCACCATTTTTCATTATACACAGTTCCTGGGGTAAAAAATTATCTACAACAGATTTTATGGCACAGAAACCAGTTTGCTCATCTGCAAAATTTAAAACCAAGAAGACTTCCTTCTTTCTTTCTGTTATCATATCAGAGTACTAGATCAGTCAAGTAGAAAAATCCCAGTAAAAATTATGAAAGAAAAATAAAACTTTTTAAACACCCACACTGAACATCTATGTAAAACTGAAATTTCTGATTAAAAAAAATTCTCATCAGAATTTTTTTTTAAAAAAAGTAATCATGTATATAGTTTTATTCAGGGGAAGGCAATGGCAAACCCTCCTCTGAACAAATCTTGCCAAGGAAGTCCCATGGTAGGTTTGTCTTAAGGTTGCTATAAGTCAGAAATGTCTTGAAGGCACACAACAACAATATAGTTTTATAATTTATAATTTCATATTTACATTTATAACCTACTTGTACATTTAAAAAAAAACATCCAAACTGGTTGAAAACATTAAAAACAACAAATAAACATTTAAAAATCCGATAGTTCTGTTGATGCTGTTTTTAAATGGCAGCCACTTTAAAATGTAATTAAATTAAGAATATAGACTGAAACACAAGACACCATTACATTCTGAAATAAAGTTATATCACATACTGCCACTGGGGGCATTTTGGCAGTAGAGCAGAGAAAAGTATCTACATGGATGTGGATCTAACCTGTAGTTAATGTAATTTGTTCCAACACTGTTCCTACTTAGGTTTGGGGTTGTGTTGCATCTATGTAAAACAGAGCCTACTCACCCCAATGTGTATGTGTTTTCAGTAATATCAGTTTGGTAAACATATGAAAATACATATTATTTACCATGGCAATGGAGGCCACATGCATGGGTCTTTCCATCCCAGTTCAGATCCCTCTTTCTGGCCTAGTTAAGCTACTTTTAGCTTGTCTGCAATAATGGTCAAACCAGTTTTGTTTGCTTTCATGCTAAAGTCACCATTACATTTCTTATGACACTATATTTGGGTGAATTATGTTTACAAAAATCTTCTACAGTTAAATCACCAACAAAATTAAGCCTGAAGGTCCCTGATTTGTGATCAAATATTTCAGCTATCAAGTAAACACAAACTCTTCCTGGTATGGCTATTTAAAGATGAATTATGGATTTCTCTTTGCCCACTTGAGATGGGCACTTTGAACGCTTGCACTCTAATTATGCAGTTAAACAATTCAAACGGCAGGTATTAGAAAGGATACTTATAGTAAAAACATATCAATTTGTGAAACTGTTTCCATGGAGGAATTACTTCTTTACCTGTTATATTATTCTCTGTCATGCAGAGCTGACTGTATTATATAAATTTTAGTATTATTTCAGTATTACACAGAAAGCAGCAATAGCAGCTTCACAGAAAGCTCCTGCTCATCTGATGGATTAGGGACTGGAACACTGTCAGAAAGTGGAATTGGTTGAAAAGTAGAAACCAAGGGTTTTTTCAGCTTGCAAATGTATTTCATCCACCAAAAACATAAATAACGCAATATATATCACTTTTGAATGCATGCAAAAGCTGAATAACACTACAGATTCTTCCATTAATTTGATGATGGATCCATGCTTTCCATAGGTAAGAATTGATGAAACAGTAAACCTCTCATCAAATTAATGGAACTTGTCTGTAATTTGAAAGCATCAAAGACTGAGGGCCTTTGCAGACTGCCAGAAATAGTGCAAATTGAGTCCACTTTAAGGGTTAGGGTTAGTGCTAGGGAATCAAGGGAATTTTTTTTTTCTGAGACATTGAGCCTTCTCTGTCAGAGAGCCCTGGTGCCACAATAAAATACAGTTCCTATGATTCACTAACCCTAACCCTTAAAGTGGACTCAATTTGCACTATTTCTAGCAGTCTGCAAAGACCCTAAGTCATCAGAAAGCAAATCATCAAATGGCAGGAGATGGTTGTATTAATATTTGTGTGGGTCCCTATTGAATTCTTCTGTGCTTTGGTTATCCAGTAGACAACCCTTGTGCTTTGACTGACACTGAAATTTAATTATACACATAGAATGAAAGTTTAGTCATTGATCTACTGTATATAGTCATTATAAGTCTAGAAAATTAGGTTTAAAAATTGACCCAAAAAAACTGAGTCTCCATATATCGACTCAGGTTTTTTGGGTCAACTTTTTAACCTAATTTTTTTAAAACACACACACACACATCCCCTGATGAAAGGCAAGAGTTTAATCTGCCTTGGAAGCATTGACCCCTTCTACTATCTCATCCATCCAGCCTTTAGTATGAGCACTACGAGTTATGGCTGCTGGAATTTTGTAAGTTCATTGGCATTGTTTTCTTTTGCTTTGTCCTTTACATTTTTCATTACATGCTCCTAAGGTTTACCCCCAACTTATCCATGGGTCATATCAAAATCCATAATTTTGGCCCCCAAACCTGCCCTCAACTTATATATGAGGTCTACTTATAGTTGAGTATATATGGTATGTCTTTATGGTGAGCCCAGCAAGACAGCAGGGAGCCTGTCACAGTGGGACACTAAATTGAGCCATGGCACAAGGGAAGGAGCCAGGCACAGACTGTGGAAAGTGGTGGTGTATGACAGAAACTATACCAGAGAGCATTACATGTGCCTTACCCCAATTGTGAAATGGAAAGGAAACCAGGCATAGTCTGGCGAAAGCCCTAGAGTGGTGGAGAACTGAAAAGAGGAGGTATGGAGACAAGTAAGGAGGTGGATGGGACTGGAGGTGGAGTGAGACATGGAATAGATGAGTAATGGAAGAACTGAGCAGGTCATGGAGTGAGGAATAATGGAGAGTAGGAGCTGGGTGTGGGGAAAAGACAAGACAGAAGGCAGAAGAGTGAGAGCTGTGGTACTGGAGAGCCCATTAAAGAAATTAACTCAAAAACTCAGGGGTTCACAGCTAGGGAATAGTGGGTACAGGCTTTGGGCAGTGAGATCCTAGAAGACGATTTAGGAGATTATCACATTGACTGTCTTTTCCTGATCTGGGCACAGGCTGAGACTGGGCTGGGACGTGTCTTATCACACAGCTCCATGCCCATATCAAACATATCCCATAGCAGATTGAGATTTCTCCCATACTTAGATAAGAATGGGTCTTATCCATTCTTAGTACAGTAATGGGAATCGTTCCAATCAGGAACGGCATGCCTCCAATCTGGGCACACATGGTCTCAGCCCCTCCTCAGAATAGGGAAAAAGCCGTGTGCTAATTTCTTTAATGGGAAGAAACCTCAGGAAGGGGATGGGGCAGCCAGCGTCCGGCTGCCCCTCCCCTACCTTGGCTTGAAAAGCGCCATCTGCAAAGCCCCTTGGACTTGTTCTTTTCTTCTCTTTGTTTTCAAATTCTTTCCCAGGACAACTGACCACATGGGAAAGGTAAATTGGCACTGCACCCACAGGGCATAACCCTGATATAATATGCATGTTCAAGTGCATCATTTGTGTGGAACACCCATATAACCCAAAGGCATAATATCAAATACCATACATTTCCCAAGGCTCTATGCATTTGTCTCCCATCAATCTCTATATAATGGGCCAATGGTGTCCACTGGGGCTTGGTTCCAGGACCTGTGGATGCTCAAGTCCGATTATATACAGTGGCATAGTAAAATGGTGTTCCTAATGCAAAATGACAAAATCAAGGTTTGCTTTTTGGAATTTATATTTTTGGGGAATATTTTCAACCATGGATGGTTGAATCTATGGATAAAAAATTCTGTGGATATGGAGGGATGACTGTACATAAATTTGCACCAAAATGGTGTGTTCATAGGGGTCTTACAAAAAAATAAAATAAAATAATAGAGGTTTCTTAATAGATTTTTCTGTGATGGACCTATTCACTGATTTCAAAACATATTCCTGAGAACTATGCACTCCTCGTCCCACTTTTAATGTTGGACTGAAAGGGCAAGGGACAATCTAGGGAAATATATATAGTGTTTGACCTGGGCTCTTTCACACTCCACATTTATAGCACTATGATTCCATTTTAATAGCCATGGCAACATCTTAGGGAATCCTGGGGTTTGTACTTTGGTCAGAGGTGCTATTGCTTTCTGGCTGAAAATTCAAAATGCCCACCCCTAAACTGCAAATCCCAGGCTTCCATGTGATGGAACCATGGGAACTACCATTCAATTACAGTGCTACACTTTTGTAGTATGAAAGGGCTCTATATCTGGTCATGGAAGCTGTGGGTCTATTTAGACCAGGGGTGGGCAACAGTGGGAGGCTAGGCGGCCTTATTAGCCCTCTGGGGACCTTGGGAGTGTAAAAAAAAAACATACCTGCAAAAAGCCTCAATTCCACCACCACCTATTCCCCTCAATGCTCTCTAGACGCTTTGCAGATATTTTCACCATGCTTTCAGACCCCTCTGAATTATTTTAGACCCAGAAAAAGGTTTTAAAAAACAAAAAACAGAAAGCAGACAGAGGTCACTTCTGGTTTAACTCTGGTTTTAAAAAGGGTGGCTTTTCCTGGGCACCCCAGTATGTTGAAAATGCCCCCACACCATCTAGAGGGCATTTTGGGGCAAGAAAATGGCCCCATGTGACCCAGAGGCCTCACTTTGACAGCCCCTGATGTAGACCTTTTTCAATGGCTGCCAGGAAAAAGAAGTTATTCCTTTCTGCAGGGATTCATGGTATATCTGAAAGGGAGTGATGTATATATCCCATCCTCTTTCTAATCCAAAATGACAAGGAAATTTCTTTAAAAACCATCATTTAACAACTCTCCTTCTATTGCCTCCATGCCATCTTATGAACAGCATGGGTACATGGTAATGTCTGACCTAAGGAGGTAGTCTGCAACTCCTGGTTTAAACTCTTGTAATAGATCCTGTAATATTCCAAGAGTCCTTCTTAGGCAGTGAGTGACACATTGATGCTAAGAGTCAACACAACGGCCTTCTGGTTCATACTGTAGTGAACTTTGAGACAATAGAGCAAGCTGTTCATTTACAGCACAATTGAAGAATTAACTGGCATAAAAGATAAGAATGAATAAGCTACATTTGGAATGACTTTGACATTTCAGCTAGGCTATGGTTCTTGCTGCTGTCACTCAGAGGCATACACATGTGACCTCTTCCATTTTATTCAGTGAAACAACAAACAACAACACAAAGATAAACGTCTCTGGAGGGACCACAGAGTTTTACTTAATTCTGTGTTTACCTGGGCAATTTAATTCAAATGACCAAACCCCCTGAAAGGTTATCAGGAGCTATTGGACTTGAACTGGGAGACTGCATGTTTGTTTGACGCTGTCCCAAATGAGCATCTGAAATGCATACCACAGCCTGGAGACTGAATCAACCAAGCCTATACAGGTTGCCTAAGGACTACAAGAAGGTTGAAGCAAGGTTTAACTGGAAAGTTCACCAGAACTTTGGTATTTTCCTGTAACCTTTAATCCTGACTTCTGGTTTATCTCATTTTTCCTGGCAGACAGCTCACCCTGGGTTGCAGCTTCTGAACCTACAAAGATCGAGCTTGCTGAGATAGACAATTGAATATAATTTTATCTGCCTATGTAACTGCTAGAAAAGAGACACTCCTCATTCTCTCTGCGTATGTTTATTTTATTTGCATTCAACCCTGTTAATATTATTCCACTACTTGACTACTAGCTGCTAAACATTTGTTACCATATTGCTCACAAAGCTTTCATACATTTTTCACAGAAGAAAACCAGGACGTGTGGCCATGCAACATCAGAGTGTGGTCAAGATGGTAAAAGTTATTAATGAGGAAGAACACACAGCTAGGTGAGGCTTCAGCAATTTGCTTTTGCCAGAACGTACCGGGAAGGGTAAGATTCTCCCCTCTCCTGTCCTCTCCCCCCTGCTGAGTTAATTGAATGCAAACTACTTTATTTGCTACTAAATCATTTGCTAGATAGATACTGTAGATCAGGAGTCGGCAACTTCTTCTTACCTGGGGCCGGTCCGCTGGTCTCCAGGTCTTCTGCGGGCTGAGGGGCGGGGGGAAATGGTGCCGCATGGACTCGCACGCACATGCGCAGTATGCCGGAAGTACTGTGCATGCACGCTCACTCACGCATGCGCAGTACTTCCATTGTACTGTGCATGCACGAGTAAGTCGCGCCGCCATTTTGTTTTCCAAAATGGCAGCCGCAACTCGTTTGTGCATGCGCCGAGTGCTGCGCATCTGCAAACGAGTTACAGCAGCCATTTGGAAAACAAAATGGTGGCCGCGACTCGTTTGCACATGCACTAGAGTACTGCGCATGCGCAAACGAGTCGTGGCCGCCATTTTGAAAAACAAAATGGCGGCTGTGACGGCAGGGTGGGCGCAGCGACGGCAGGACCATCCTGGGGCCGGTCCAAAGGCCTCCGGGGGCTGGATCCAGCCCCCGGGCCATAGGTTGCCGACCCCTGCTGTAGATGAATGTAGATAGTAAACCTTTCTGCAGAACATTACCAGTGCCCCTACTGTAAAAAGTTCCAGTTACTCTACTTGTAAAATTCTTAGAGAGCTGTGAATTAATGACTGTATATTTGAAATGCCTGTCAAAATAACACCTAAGAAGAGAATTGATTGTATCTGTGCACAGATCTATGTTTTTTGTTTCTTTTGTCAGCATGATAATACCAATACAGGGCTTCTATTGATCAGATAGGAAGGGTGCAGCAGCTCCTGGCTCACATCTTTACTGGCTTAATGAGAGCTTCCCAATTTTAAATGACTACTCATCTACAACAGGCTACATAATGTGGATAGTACCCTACCACAAAACCAACTCTGTCCCCACATTTACTCTGACAGCATCATGATAACTGTTAATAATGTCAACCACAACATCAGAGGTGCATTTTCATGTTTATTTTCCAATGTGAAACGCACCATCCTCTATCAGTAATGCCCACTTCACTCTACACTGGACAAAATCTCCAAGCCCCCCTTCCTCTGCCTCTCTGCTCTGGTTCTGTAGGCTCATCTGGCATGCGGTATACCTCTCTTTCTACTGCCCTCACCTTCCCCAGCATCTTTGTCTTTTCTAATGAGCTGAGCTGAGCCTTCTTGTGATGTGGTTGAAGTACAACAGCCTCAATTTAGTAATCTTGGCTTCTACTAGGTCAGGTCAGGCTTGATTTGTTCTAGAACCCAACTCTTTGTCTTTTTGGCCATCCACAGTATCCTCAGCACTCTTCTCCAGCACCACATCTCAAATGAATTAATTTTCTTCCTATCTGCTTTCTTCACTGTCCAGCTCTCCCATCCATACATGGTGATGGGGAATGCAATGGTTTAGATCAGGGGTCAGCAACCTACGGCCCGCGGGTAGCACCCAGCCCGTCGAGACCTGCCGACCGGCCCCTGCCCAGTCCTGCCGCTGCCGCTGCCGCTGCCGCTGCCGCTGCCGCTGCCGCTGCCGCTGCCGCTGCCGCTGCCGCCTCCTTTGGCGGCCACGGGGGTCCTCCAGGGCACCATTTTGTGTCCCAGAATGACATCTGGAGTCTCGCGTGACCATTCCCGTCCTGCCCCGCAATGGGAAAGGTCACGCAAGACTCCGGGCGCTATTTCGGAACACAAAATGGTGCCCTGGAGGACCTCCGCAGCCGCGCCGAGCCTCCCGAAGGCCCGGTGTGGTCGAGGGAGCCCTCCTGGGGAACCCCCGCGGCCGCACTGGGGTTCTCCGAGGCCCGCCGAGGTCGAGGGAGCCCTCCAGGGGGACCCCCACAACTGCCAAAATGGTGCCCCACTGCCATGCACATGCGTGCGCGACACAAGCCGTCATTTTGGTTTCCAAAATGGCGCCCCCCCATGCGCACACGCATGCACACGACTGCGCGCATGCTGGCCCCCAGCACCATTCCCCCCCTCCCGGCCCGCCGGCAAAAAAGGTTGCCAACCCCTGGTTTAGATGATTCTAACTTTAGTGTTCATTTGTATACCTTTACACTTTAGGATCTTGTCTTGTTCTTTCATACCTACCCTTCCTAATCCTACACATATAAAAAAAGGAATTTCTTCAAAGGTATGTTTGACCCCAAGTAAACTGACTTTTGGTAAGTAGGCATATTGGTTTCATATGTCAATAGTAACAGACTATTACCAGTCACTTAAAATACCTGTATCATCCCACACATCTGTTTGAAGATTTATGGCCAGGACCACAAATTTGCATCTTTGTCTATCCCATTACATTCTATTTGACTCCTACAACTATGTAGCTAGGCTGAAAACCCTGTGGCTTTCACATCACTTTATCACTGCATTTAAGGAAAACTCATGCTAAAATCAAAACCCGCCAGTCTTATTAAAGGTCCCTCACTCCCTTTTCCCCCTTTATGCTGCAACAGGCAACACAGTATTTCCATGGAATGTTCCTCTTCAGTGCCCTTTGTGTCTTACTGGTCTGCTAATATGAAAGCTTGCTCCATCTTCCCCTAGTTGTTGTTGTTCTTGTTGTCATGTGCCTTCAAGTCATTTTTTCACTTATGTCAACCCTAAGGAGTTTTCTTGGCAAGATATGTTCAGAGGAGGTTTGCCATTGTCTTTCTCTAGTGTGTTTTATGGCAGAGTGGGGAATTGAACTCTGGTCTTCAGAGTCATAGTCCAACATTTAAACCAGTACTTCACACATTATATTTGAGCACAAGACTTTCAAATAGGGTTTTGGCCTATCATTTTAAAAGCTCAATGGCCTAAATCCAAAAGAGCAGACCCACTGAATCAATTTGGTAAGTTACTACTGATGCAATGAGTCTATTTTAGTTGGGAGAGGTTTTAGGCCAGTATGATTACACTGGATACCAGCACAAATGTGCTATTGCTGACCCAGTACATAGATTTTTAATTTGCATACTTAAATTACATTTAAATTTGTTGGCAAGCAAAACACTGCCTGGATGCTGTCTTTTTCTTTTTCTTTTTTGCATTTGTTCTAGGTGCCAATAAACCTAGGAAATTATTGGCAACACTCAGCACCACTCTAAATTAATCTCATTTTAAGCTATCTGAATTCAGACAATGAATCAAAAATATTAACTCTAAATGCTCTAATTTCAAAGACTAATTGAGCCTTTTTGTCTGATCAGGGGTGCTTTTATAGACCAGCCTTGCTGTTTATTTGCATAGGAACCTTATGTGTAGGATTTCATCTTACAACAAAAACCTATTTTCTTACTTATCAGTAAGCATAGCTCTAGTACTTTTCCTTTTTTAAAAAAAGCAAAGTAGAGCTGTTGTAATTTAATTGTAAAACTATAAGTCATCGGTTGCACGCTGCTCAGTAAGGCCATTTTTGAGACCTTGAAGGACCTCCAGTATTGAGACAAATGGGCCAAAAATGCCTCCCCACAACTCGTAAGATAACTTACTATTTTTAAAAAAGGGACTCTTCTGGGGCAATGGGACAAAAAGATGGGAAATTGTCCCCATCCCATACATAGAGGACATGGGAGATAAATGTTCATCATGTTTAAAAGGGGTTTTTTTCCCCAGGAGTAGAGATAAGTGTAGTGGGGGATGTAACTTTCCAAGGACCTACAGGAGCCAATGGAGGCCCAGACTCCCAGCAGTTGCCCACTCATGCTGTAAGGTCCTTTACTCTGATTTTACAAGTGGAGAACAAAAGCCAAGAGGCAGAGATTGGCTCTACATCACCCATCAGTTCTACAGCTGGTAGCTAAACTACATCTCTGCTGCTTATGAGTCCCTTGAGAGAACATGATAAGAGAAGGTCACTTTTTGGGGTTTGCCCAAGATATTTTCTTGACAACAAATGACTTATTCCACTGCACTGCACTGGCAGCTGAATCTTACTTCAGCACTGTCAATGCCCCTCACCACACTTTGGCAGAGCTTGGAAATCCTGCATTAAAAGTAACAACAGCATTATCTGTAATACTGTATTTTGGAGAGCAAAGAGGGCATATTGATGTTCTTTCCAAATAAATAAATCAATAAATCAGAATTGATAATATTGATATTTTCGTCTGTGTAATGAATAATGGTTACTCATTCCTTTTGCCATTCCTTTTTTGGAGGAGTGACTAAAATGGTTGGGGACTTTTGAAGAGATGTTATTTCAAATCCCTCATAAAAAAAACAACTGTTGGAATAAAAATGAGTAATGCAGCAAATAGTGTTGACCGCATTACTCACAGGGAGCACTGGTAGTGCAGTGGTTAAATGCTGGTACTGCAGCCACAATGTTGTAAGTTCAATCCTAGAGGAGGGCTCCAAAGTCCACTCAGCCTTCCATCCTTTTGGGTTTTTTTTTATCAATTAATCTTTATTTGTTTTTTCATTACAAAATAATACCGATATGTACAATAAATATTTCTTCTTCTTTACCGTAATTAGATATATAATTATATCATAACAGAATAAATATTTGCATATTCAAACTTCCCAAGTTGTTACTTAGTTTCTGGTTTACAAATAAAGAGTATTTAACAATTCCCCAAAATAAAAATCAGCCATTTAATACTTGACTTTGGTTTGTGAACTCTTTCATCAGTTATTGGACCAAACTTGAATTAGTTATTATATCAATGTCTATATCTATCTATATATACACACATACACACACACACACACACACATATATATATATATATATACACAAATATACTCACATCATTGCCATCGATTTTTACAGTATTTCCATAATTTTTCCCACTCTTTGTCTGTTTTATTCCTGGAAGTCCCATCTATTAAATTTGTTAGTCTGTCCATTCCTATGTTCTCTAGCGATTTAAATAACCATTCTTCGATTGTTGGTACCTCCTTTGTTTTCCATTTTTTTGCAATCAGGATTCTAGTGCTTGTTATCATATACAATAACATTTTTGAATGTGATCTAGCTTCTTTATTCATGATTTTATCAGTCATGTTTAGGAGATATATTTCAACTTCTATGTGAATTGTTTCCGAAAGCTTTTTGATCTCTGGGCATTGCCACCACATATGAAACCAATTTCCGGTTTCTTTGTTACATTTCCAGCACTTATTTTCTATTTTATTTTATTTTTGTAAATTTTAGCTAATTTAGATGGTGTTAAATGCCATCTATAGGCCATCTTTAAGTAGTTCTCTCTCAGATTTTGACATTTGGTGAACTGGAATGTCTTTTTTCTGGATTGTTGCCAATTTTCTAAGTCAATATTTCTACCGATGTCCTTTGCCCATTTTATCATTTCGTCTTTGACAATTTCTTGTTCTAACTTTCTGTCCAGAAGTATTTTATAAATTTTTGAAATTTGGTTTGTCATCCTTCCTTCAAGGTTTTTATCTAATTCATTTTTCTCCAGTTCGAAGTTGAATTCTTTTTTATCTAACTTGAATCTTTCTGTTAGTTGATGATAGCTCAACCAATGACTTTTGGCTTCAAATTCTTTTATTTCTTTTGGGTTCTTCATAGCATACTGATTTTGGTCATCCTTCTTTAGAATGTCGCGGTATCTTAGCCAGTTTGTTCCTATTTTTGTTCTTTCCAATAGTGCTTCCTGCAGAGACAACCAACCAGGTATTTTAGAGTAAAAAAATGGTTTAATTTTATTCCAAATTACTATAATTGATTTATGGATAAAATGGTGTTTGAACATTTTGTGCACTTTGGTTTTGCCATGCCATAAATAGGCATGCCAACCATAACGCAGATTGAAACCCTCAAGATTTAGCAGTTTTTGATTCTTAAGTTCGATCCAGTCTGACAAATATACCAAAGTGTTAGCTTGATAATATAGATATAAGTCTGGCAAATTACATCCACCGTTTAGTTTTGTATCAGTTAAAGTTTTCCATCTTACCCTAGGCTTCTTGCCTCCCCAGCCTTTCATCCTTTTGTAGGTCAGTAAAATGAGTAACCAGCTTGTTGGGGGCAATTGGCTTACAGATTGTAAACTGCTTAGAGAGTGCTAGTTCACTGATAAGTGGTATAGAAATGTACTTGCTATTGCTATATTTTTTAATGCTAATGGAAATGAGATACTGTGGGTGGTGGAGGTGCAGTAAGCTACAGGACATATACTTCTTAAAAATAACTTTCTAAGCTCTGCAACTGATTGTAGCAGGGTAAAGGACAGGTAGATGCATGACTGGTTTTGTGGCACACATACCTCCCTCCACCTCCAAGAGAGGAAAATTTCCAAGGAACTCAGGAAGTATGTTTTGTGGGAAGAGGATATACTTTTGCTGTCAACTAGACTCTGCTGTTTTGGGTAGTTGTCCCACTCTGCCTAACAGTAGAGCTGGTCATGGCCTCTTTTCTAGGATAATGGTTTGGAAAACTCTTCACCGAAACAATCTACCACCTAGCATTAAAAGTCAGCAGAATATTTAGAAGGGTTTTACGAAATCCCTCAGGAATGGTCTGTTTCTAGTTTTCTCGAATATTAAAAAGCATCAACAGCTGTAAAAAACCATGCAGTGTGGGGGGGGGGGATAACAGGGACATTCTGTTTTGATATGGCTGCACTGCTGTTTGTGAGCCAGGAAAACTGGAAAATTACACTGAGTTTAAATGGGATATTTGCCACTTTCCTTTTTTGGTTGGCTTATGATCTTTGGGATTGGGTTTGTATATGTTTTTATGATTGTAAGCCGCCCTGATTAGGTTACCAAAGGGCGGGATATAAATAAATTTTATTATTATTATTATTATTATTATTATTATTATTATTATTGATAAGGATACCACCTCTATCAGGACTAGGGTGGAGTAGTATCAAAGGCTTCTGGAGGAAGGCAGGAAATGATATTTTTCTTTCATGGCAGGAAAACTTCATAAAAAATTAAAAATTATTTAAGACAGAGATTGTAGAAGCATTAGATCTAGGGAAAATGGAAGAAATAATTTCCTGACAGCATGAATTCTGAGACGTCTTTCTCTTTAATACTGGAAGATGAGGAGCAGAAACAATTTAGCAGCAGATCTGTTCCCAATGCCTATAAGCAAAACCAGGATCTTGGGTGGTAGAAATGAAGACCAAGTAGGATGATCTGTACCACCTGCAGGATTTCCTATTCTCCTCATTGCCTTGATCCACACCAATATGCATTTATACCACAATAACAATAAAGGTGTGTAGAAACAGCTGTATATGAGTCAGGATGACCAAATATCATAACCACAAAGGAGGACAAGGCACTGCAAAATTTAAGACATTCAAGGAAAATGTAGGACATTATAAATTAAAAGCTAAAAACACTGATATAAATGTAACTTCATGCTTAGTCATGCTCAAAATGGAGGACATTTTGAAATGCCTCCTGGGCAGAAGGTTCAAAGAGTAGAGATGGAAGGTTACAATAGAAATGGGAAGTTGAAAAATTATTGTTTAAAAAACAAAACATGTCAGACACATCCTGGAAAAGGAGGACATCTGCCCCCCCTGATGTGACAGCAATATGCACTGTTTAGAAGTAGGTAGCTACAAGTAAGTAGTTACCTATAATAAATAATCTATAATTAGATTGCATTGCAATTATAACTTAACAAAGAACACCATTCCGTTTGGAGCATAACTACAGCTTTTCAGTTATTGTTATAGTAACAGCCCTGTAAACTCCCTCAATGGTAGAGGAGGAATATCACATGGTTCAAGCACTGTTTTATGCTACTGTCTTGTGCTCTTTTGTAGGTTTTGTAGACAGAAGAAGAGGGTGTTTTGTACCACAGAACAGTGGCTTGTAGCATTCAGAGGAATTCTTAAATAAATAAAAGGCAACTGTTATAGTTACGTCAGGAATGGGTACCCTGAGCAAAAGTAATTTTCCTGGCTTTGGTAACATGGAACAAAGTGAAGGAAAAGCTTCAAAGAGTAGAGATGGAAGGCTACAATAGAAATGGGAAGTTTAAAAATTATTGTTTAAAAAACAAAACATGTTTCTCAAGTATTGGGAAACCCTGACAAGGATACCTAGACTAAAAAAGAATCTTCACAGTTCTGGACCTAGTCTGCAAACAAATTGCACTCTTTGCATAGAAAACAGCATTTTCTGTACAAGGAACAGCTTTTTCTGCACAGAAAATAATATTGTTTGAAGAAATATTATTTTCTGCATGGAAAAACATGTTTCCTACACTGAAAATGCTGTTTTTAACACAACAATACTATGTCCAAATATTGTGCAGAGTATTTCCTGAACTGCAAATTAGTCTTCAAAAACTGTGTTCAAAAACTTTCTCACAGCCAGGAGAAAATTGGTTAAATTATCCATTGCTTCCTTCAAGAATGAAATTAGTGAAGAATTGTATCCCTAGGTTGAAATGATCATTTCACGCCCAATGGCACTACTGGGAACATGTGTCAGTTGCCAAGGTGTCCTCATCAAATATCTAGTAAGGTGACAAGTGACCGACACGGTATCTTCCCTAATCTGGTATATTAAATTCTGCACCTGCATCCTTACTGAAGAAATAATCTGAGTTAATACCACTTCAACTGCAATGGTTTAATGCTATGGAATTCTGGGAACTGTAGTTTGTTGTGGCACCAGAGCTCTCTGACAAAGAAGGTTAAATGTCTCACAAAACTGCAATTCCCAGAATTCCATAGCATTGTGTCATGGGAGTTAAAGTGGTGTCAAACTAGATCATTTCTCCAGTGTGGATACTGCCTGTGACAACCCAACAGAAAGGAAGCTATTACCTACAAGAAGATTTCAAAATGCTGGTTCTAGTCTTTAAAGCCTTGTATCTGAACAGCAAGCTACTCTTATAAACCTGGCTGGTTAAAAGCGCACCTAGATGCTCGGTTTTTAGATTATGTTCTAAAGAGGCACTTTTTAACAAAAAGCAGATTTTTAAGACAGCATATGTGTTCTCTCAATAGAAATATAATTAATATAATATAAAATTAAATTAATATTTTCTAGAAGAAAAAGAATCCATGAATCCACAGCAGCCATTTCTGCTGTGAAGAGTCTATAAAAATGTAAAGCTTATATATACACCGTCTATAAAAATGTGAAGCTTATATATCCACGGTCATGACCCCCCCTCCCCTCCTGCTAGCAAGTGCCTGCAGTGTTCTTTCTCCAGCAAATTGTTCAATTCCCTAGGGATACAAAAGGCTTCAGCAGAGGACAGTGAGGTGAAGGGTTGAAAGAAGTAGGGCCCTTGAGAAAGATCGCTGCAGCTGCCATGAATGAAAATGCCGCTACGTGCGTAAGACTGGGAAGTTCCATTGTGGATGGGACTGACATACCTTTCACCACTTCATTTCCTCTTCTACTTTCCTTGTTCTGTGAAATGGAAAGCAAAAGGAGCAGCCATGTGGAGGGGGACATGTGCAGCCACGTATGCAAAATGCATAGTCTAGTGACATCTGCACAAAAAGCATGGCATTTTACTGAATATGTACTCAAGCATATATTCTCCCACAAATCTCTCCAAATGCATGAATGTTTCCTCTTCTTCACTTCTCAGGAAAAGTTCCTGCTGTCAATCTTGAACACCGGCATACACCGGCACCTCTCCCCACCACCACCACCACCACCACCACCACCACACACATTTCTGTATCACACTAGCAACCTCCTGTAACAAAATAAAGAAAAGGGGAGGTTGTAGGGGTGGAAGATTTTAGCCATCTTGATCCTACAAGAAAAGTCTAAAGGTATGTCAGTACCTTAATCCAAGTACTCCAAAATTCTGATTAGTATGAGAGAGGTTTATGGGGAGTTAGGGCCTTTGCAGACTGCTAGAAATAGTGCAAATTGAGTCCACTTTAAGGGTTAGGGTTAGGGTTAGGGTTAGGGAATCATGGGAACTGTAGTTTATTGTGGCACCGGAGCTCTCTGACAGAGAAGGCTCAATGTCTCAGAAAAAAAACAATTCCCATGACTCCCTAGCTCTAACCCTAACCCTTAAAGTGGACTCAATTTGTACTATTTCTGGCAGTCTCCAAAGGCATTTAGAGAGACCCAAAGACTAATTTATTTTGGAACACCACACTGCATTTGGATTATCTACAGATCAATTGAGCTGGTGAGATGTGTTCAGTTCAAAAGACGATACTACATTGATACTGCAGAAGATACCACATTGTTTAATTTTCTTAATCCAGTATTCATTTCTCTGAAGAGTTTTTCGCACAGCTAAAAAATTCGATTTACCTTGCCCGGTTTGAATCCTCTTCCAGAATGCAGCCAGGTATTATCACTTGCATTTTGCCGCCGATGCTGCCTCCCAGCTGTATCCCACCTAAAAACCCAGCTCCGAGCCACACTCAGCTGGCTGATTTGCAAAGTCAGGAAGATTCAAACCAGGCAAGATAATCAGATTTTTTACCTGTGCAAAAAACTTCTGATATGTGCAGGAGGAAATCAATGCAGAGCTTTAATTTTGCTCCATGGATTCTTGGCAACAGCAACAATTGCACACTCACCTCACCAATATAGCATTGATTTTTTAAAAAGGCTTATTAGCTCAATAACAGCTCATTATAGTTGAACGGAAAAGAGCTTTTGTGAATGCTTTGCAAAGGCAGGCTGAGGCTTTCAATCAGGGTTGGCCAGCAGTTAATTCCACAATTTGACTTCCAGGAAATCCAGCACATCCCAAGGTGATCTCCAGATCCTGAAAAGATATCTCTATCCTGGTAGAAATGTTTCTGCATTCATCTCTGGTGAAACTGTTCCTGAAACTTTGCTAATCGGTTTTGATTGCTAATGGTCTTTTTTGCCCCTAGCTGCCTGTGTAAGGCCTAAATACCCTAAAAACATCAAAGCCCCTCTGATCTTGGAAGTTAAGCAGGGTCAGTCCTGGTTAGTACTTGGATGGAAGACCATCAGCAAATACAAGGTACTGTAGGCTCTATTTCAGAGGAAAGAACTAGCAAAAACACCCCCAAGTACTCCTTGCTGAGCCAGTGTGCTGTAGTGGTTTGAGTGTTGGACACTAATTCTGGAGGCCAGGGTCTGATTCCCAGCTTGGCCACAAACCCCACTGGGTGACTTTGGGCAAGTACATGCTCTCAGCCTCATGGGAAGGCAATGGCAAACTTCTTACAGGAAAACAGATTCCACCTAAACATTAGGAAGAACTCCCTGACAGTAAGAGCTGTTTGGAACACACTCCTTTGGAGAGTGGTGGAATCTCCTCCTTTGGAAGTTTTTAAACAGAGGCTGGGTGGCCATCTGTTTGAGATGCTTTGATTGAGAGTCTTTGCATGGCAGGAGTTTGGACTGGATGACCCTTATGGTCTCTTCCAACTCTATGATTCTATGAAATTCATGGGGGCATTAAAAGTTGACAGGTAAGTTGAAGGCACAGACACAATTGCCTGTGTACAGCAATTGATCTTAAGACAGCCACACAGAAATGTGGATTCTTTTAACATGTATGTGTCTTATTTGATCTTTTAAATTGAGGTGTGTTTTTAACTGATGCTTTGGATTTGTTAATATCTTGTTGTTCCCTGCCTCAATCAATGGGGACAGGCAGATAAAAATTATTATTATTATTATTATTATTATTATTATTATTATTATTATTATTATTGTCATCATCATCCTAAAATATAAACATCTGCTTTAGTCCTCATCAATGATATTGAAACTAAATTATCTCTTGATTTGATTTAAGCCTATTCATTTTTATCACACCTCAGCCATTCATTCAGAAGATACATTGGTTCTCATTTGGTGGGGATGGGGGGAGAAGGTGCTTATCTATTTGAAAAAGTTTATCATATTTCTTCTCACTCCAGCCTCCATTAACCCAAATATATCCAATTAAACTTAATATGCTCTTCAAAATATATATCCTCCTAGGTGCTGAAAACATCTTCACATTCATTATCTTAACAATTCTTTCAGCACTTTCAGGAAACTAAAGGAATCTTATTATTTCCCAACGAAGGTCAGTTTAACACTTTAAGGAAGGGTTTAACATATATTACCAATTGGGCATGCCCTCTCTTCCCATTTTTGTCAAAAAGTTTTTAAAGCCTCTTTGTGCTAACCAAGGGACATGGGGAGGAGGGAGAAGTTTTGCTCTTTCCATATCCTGAGCTGATTTAGGTCCAGTGTGGTATTTCAAAACTGTGAGCATAAAAGTTATTGTTATTGACCAAATAACTGCACACACACACTGGAATCTGGGAATTAAGAGAAATTGCCATTGTGTTGTTGGTCTTCCGTTATTATTATTTTCATTTTGATTTTACCAAAGTCATCCAAAGTCAGAAGAGAAATGAGCCTATTACTAAACAAGTTGGACAGCTATTTATTATGATAATCACAACGGTGTCTAAAAGATGCCTCTTGTGATACCCTCATAGCATCTCAGCTGTCAATAAACTCTCCAACCCAAACAAACCCCACTCCCTTTTGGAATTAATTTCTGTGCCAACAGTCTTGCAGCCAACGTCCTGAGGAAAATGTAACCCTTTCTTTCACTGTAGCCTGTGCCTCCTCAATCATCTGTTTCTACTCTCAAGCTTCTCTGAAGAATATGGGGGTTATTCACCACCTGGGCACTTCGACAGGGAAAGCCGGGGAGTGTTTTCAAAGAGTGTATAAGCATTCTCTTGCTGACAGGGAGAAGCAGCAGTGGCGTGTTTGCCTGGACTGCTGATACTTGGGTTAGTAGGGAGAGCCAGCGTTGACTTTCCAAATGCTAATGTTGCTTCTTTAAATGAGACCCTAGCTAGCTTGCTGCAGTTGCAGCTCCACAGAGCTGGACGTCACCAGGCAGCATGAATGAATGCAAGAACTGGGAGGGCACAAATTTCAAACATACTTGGCTAGGTAGCCCTCTCTTTCGCACACAACCATTCCAGATGCTCTCTGAGCGCTAAGTCTTGTGCTGTTTCTTTTTGTCTTATCTAGGAAGATTTTGTAGATGTACCTGCCAAGCGTCTTGTATCGTACAGTTTTTCTCTGCAAGAAGAAACTTCATCAATTGGATTTCATTGAAATCAGGTTTGGATATGGAATTTCTACATTATTATGAGCATGTTTATGATTACTAATGGCAATTCCTTGGTATATGTGGCTTATCAGGTTGATCATCTCAGGAAGGGTAGAAAGGATAGTGTCTCTCATGTAGTGTTTTAATATATTTAATTGATACAACATAAAAACCTGGATTGTATGTATGTGTTTTTGTATTTTCCCTCATGCTTCATTTTGGGCATGCTAACCATATTACTTTACTAATAGTACTTAGTTCATCTTCCTCTGCAGGAAGATTTGTGTTTTCATTTAAGGCAGTTAAATTGTGTGTCTCCTTTAGTGTCTTCATAAACAGTAAAAAAAATACTCATATACACTAAGGGGACAGATTTGGAGGCAGTAGTTCTTTCTTCTTATTAAAACTAGAGCATCTGGATGCTTACTTGGGACTGAGTCCCACTGATCTGAATGTAACTTAATCTTTAAGAATACATGCATAGTTTTGGGCTCCAAGAGGTACTAGAATCCTCTATTAGAATCAGTAAGTGTACTGAATGGACCAACCATTATTTTTTTGTCTATGAGCTGATTGACATTATTATTATTGGTATTGGTTTCCCCAAAATCTGGGACTCAAGGCAGTTTATAAACTAAAATAAGTACAATGTTGTTATAAATTTACAAATGACCCACTTTCAAACATAATTAAACTATTAACAATATCAAAACAATTTAAAGCATACTCTTTAAAATGATTTAATAACCAGTTAAAAGCATGACCATTAAAAGAGTACACCACTCTCTTAAAAGTCCTTCCTTCAGAAACCTTCTGTTCTAAAAACCTGTCAGAATAACTGCACTGAAGTATATCGGAAAAGTGTTCTTTGATGACAGAAAACTGTGGAGATTGTTTTAAGAGTAGAGGACCTTAGATAGTCCCATGACGCAACTGACAGATGTGCAAAGAATTCTGAAAAGAAAAGAAAAAACTTTGTATCCTCCATATCCACTCAGAAGTACCGGTAGCTGTCAGTATAAAATGAACAAATATTTGTATAACCAAGCTGCATAGATTAAAGTGTCCCTTTTGTATGCTCAGAGACTGGAGTGAGGCATTGGGTAACACAGATCAGTGATGAACCAGTGCTGATGACACTGGCAATTTTCTACTGTTTCTAACACAGAGATTTTCCCCATCAGCAAAAGCCTGAGAGGAATTTTAATTTCTTCCTCAAGAATATTGGAAAGGCCCAGGTATGTGATCTCCAGACCAGTATTGAGACAAAAAAGAAATAGACTAGTTCCAGGGACTAGAACGCTGTGCATTAAAAACAAAAACTCTTAATGCACCTCCAGTTTTCTGAGTGGAGAAATTCATGGCACTTTGTTTTATTCACATTAATTTGAAAATAAATAGGTTGAACATAGGTGGAATCTTACAGCTTATACTTGCTCTTACCTAACTCTGTCTCTCTCCCAGGCATCTTCAGCAGCAACATCCCAAACTTATTTTTGTAGACACTTAATTTATCACATTCCTGGAGAGAGTGGAGAAAAGAAGGAAGGAGTAGGAGTGGGTTTCCATGGCTCAGTGGGTTTCCATGGCTAGCTGAATCCAGGTTGAATCTTCGGAGCTTATTGCACAGATAATAAAACCGGCTTACCTGAGCCAGCTTAAAATTTTAAATGGGCAGCATCCTTATCAGAAGGATTTACTCTCTGAAATCACTGCCTGGGTCCATCCCGGGTCCATCCCTGCTCACAGGGCACTCAGTGCACCTCTTTTCGAAGCCGGGAGTTTTCTGGCTTAAGGAAATGACCACCAGAGCGCCCCTGTGAGCGGGGATGGACCCGGGCAGTGGATTCAGTGACTAAATCCTTCTGATAACATCAGGATGCCACCCATTTTAAATTTTAAGCTGGCTCAGGTAAGCCAGTATTGTCCTTCATTGTTCACATGCATTTTGAATGCACCTGTTTATGTTTGGTGGGCAAAACTCCCACTTAACCTGGGATAATCAATATCGGGGGGGTGTTGGGTTCTGGATTTTAAAAAAAAATAAAACTCTGCATGCCTTGAATGTGTTTCAAAAACATTCACATCATTAACTCTATCTTTATTCAAGTGCAGAAATTTGTGGGCAACTGAACTCCCAGAGATGTGCATGGATGCAGTTCCATAGTGTGAATAAGAAATCCAGAATGCGTGAGTGAGATTATTTGCACAGTCATGCTAAAAAAAGATCCCCTGGAGGCTTAGTCCAAAACTCAAACCATTTAAGGCTCTCTGACTATCTTTCACACAACCAAGAACAATGGAGTGGGAAGGGACATCATCTTGACCATCTACTCCCTACCGAATGACAATATTTTATGAAATTAACTTCTTTTAAGAAAAAAATGGAATAAATGTCATAAAGAAAACACAGGGAAATGTTGTTTAAATCCAGTTGCTAGTCCCAACTAGGGTAAACCCACTAAATCAATGGGGTAAATTATGAGTTTTATCTGTTCAATAGATTGTTGTAGATGGCAATAATAAGTGGCTTTAAGCCTATGAGCAAAACATTTCCCTTTCCTGGGGCAAAGACATCCATACATTCATAAGGTACTATTGTTTCTTTCATGCATATGAAAAAGCAGGTTTTGCACTGGTGATCCACAGAGAAATTCTATAGACATGGCTGTGATCACATTGGCTCCCACAATGTGACTAAGGTTGCAGAAATTACCATAAAGAGAACATAGGTGTAATTAGGACAGAATACATGTCTCACTCCATTTAGTAGCAACAAAGATCTGGTGGCTATTAACAGATTCAAAACTAGCTCACAATATTCTACAAAATCTCTTACATATACTTGCAGCAGTATAAGTGGATTCAGTGGCATTTCATATCTTATTATTGAATCTTACCCCCTTTTAAATAATTAGATTTCATTAAAATCAAAGACCCATAGAATCATAGAGTTGGAAGAGATCACAAGGGACATCCAATCCAGCCCTCTGCTATGCAGGAATACACAATGAAACCTCCCTTATGTATCCATTAGGTGTATGGAATCTCAGTATACCAGACCATGCTTATCTCTGCTGTCTTCATGTGGTGGCAGAGTGTAATGACATTTAATGAGCAGACATTCTGATGCAGCTGTGCAATAAACCTCCTTAATGCAGACAGTTGGACTAGCTGATACAGAATTAAAATCTGAAAGGATTAAATGTCCATCTAATCAAACTCACTGTCCTGCCACCCAAAAAGCAAGTGGTCTTCCTGTTTATCAGTCTATCATTTAGGGACTCAGAACCTTTGTAATGCCAATATTCTGTGATTCTGTCTAATATTGTTTGTTATGATCTTCTCTAGAATAAACTGTGGATGAGGAGAACCTCAGAAGGCTGTTGCTGCTCCTTCAAATAAACATAAGTGTAACAGCAGTGGGAGAAATCCTGTCCCCTCTTCTCCTTGCAGTGCCTGACATACCCAGCTGGAGTAATTTCTGAAGTGTTTGAGGTATGTGGAGCTAGATCCTTTAAGAGGATGGAAGGCACCATGTCCTCAACTGTGACAATGACCACAGAAGCAGGTCATGGCAGCATCCCATTCAGAATCAGTTCCAATGTTTCCAACAACAGCACCTGGGATGGAGCCTCTTCCACAGAGGACATTATAGCCACCTGTACTATTGGGACCATCCTCTCCCTCATGTGCATTATTGGAGTGACTGGCAATGTCTACACCTTGGTGGTGATGTGTCACTATCTGAGGTATTCAGCCTCCATGTACATCTACATCATCAATCTTGCCTTAGCAGACCTGCTCTATCTTCTCACCATTCCTTTCATTGTTGGGACCTATTTCATCCAGGAATGGTACTTTGGAGATGCTGGGTGTCGGATCCTTTTTAGCTTAGATTTCCTCACCATGCATGCCAGCATTTTCACCCTCATGGTGATGAGTACAGAGAGGTACTTGGCTGTGCTGAAGCCTTTGGATACTGTGAAAAGGTCTAAGAGTTACCGAAAGGCCATTGCCATTGTCATCTGGGTGGTGTCCCTACTCCTCACCCTCCCAATGCTTATCATGATCCAGCTAGTCCAAGGGGGAAAGAACATCTGCCTTCCCACCTGGAGTAAGATGTCCTACAAGATCTATATCACCATCCTTTTCTGCACTAGCATTGTGGGGCCTGGGGTTGTCATCGGCTACCTTTATATTCGACTAGCAAGAACTTACTGGGTGTCTCAAACCACATCCTTGAAAGAGACCAAGAGGCTCCCCAACCAGAAAGTTCTCTATCTAATCTTCACCATTGTGCTGGTTTTCTGGGCCTGCTTCCTACCCTTCTGGATATGGCAGCTCCTCTTTCAGTACTGCGAACCTTTCCCCGTCTCCCAAAAGGCCACAAGGAACATCAACTACCTGACCACATGCCTGACCTACAGCAACAGCTGCATCAACCCTTTCCTGTACACCCTGCTGACCAAAAACTACAAGGAGTATCTGAGGAACAGGCAGAGGTCCTTTAACAGTGGCAACAGCAGCTACTTCCAGAGGAGGAACAGATTTCAAAGAATCTCAGGGAGATCTTTCTCCACAAGCAGTCAGCACTACACTGAGACCTTTGTGCTCCCTCCAATTCCTGGGGGAGGAAACAGTCCCTGAAAGAACAAGTGCACCTCTTGATTCCACCGGTCATCAAGACAGCCTTGGGTGTGAGAGCAGGTGCTAGTAGAGGAAACCAGAATGAAGGTGGGAAGGAGAACAGAGCATCAAGGGGACATCATAAACAAGACACACAACCTTACTTGGAGTGCTGTCTGCCAGGGACCTCTCCTCCATCACATTTTTGTGTGTGTATCTTTTGCAGAAATTCTTGGTCCATCACAGGACATCACAGAAACATGTCATATATCCTAATTATGTCATGACATTGCACTTAAGTTATTGAACCAATAAGGGATGGTATTGTTGTTGCTGTTGTAGGTATCCTTGTTTTGAACTGTATTCCCCAAGCAAAATTGTTTCAGATAATAAGAGATTTAATTGTGATTGTATGTGTTGTTATATTTCAGAATGGGTGGAGGATTTTTTAAAAAATATATATATGAGTGGGAAAAGGAAGATGAGTTCAAAGAACTTAGCATGAAACCAATAAAAGTTCATAGAAAGTTTAAAAATTATAGGATTTTGATGTATTTGATACAGATGATAAACCGTTGATGCAGCACTGTGCAAATATCTATTGATCGATTGATCAGTTGGTGGATTAATTGATCAATATAGATATAGCTATATGTTTTTAATACATACATTCCTGTTGGTACACATTAATGAACACTGTGGTATGATTGTAACAGCTGGAATCCTGCTGGCACACTACCCTGGTATAACTATGTTGGCACAGGTGGCAGCAGGAGGAAGGAAAAGGCTCTGGGTACTGCAGCCATTAAGGAAGTCAGGCACTTGACAAATATGTCTGTTTGACCCCGGGCAAAGTGTAGCCACTGATATAGGGCACCAGCAAGATTTCAGCCAATGAGTTCAAGTGCCAGATACAAATTCATAGTAGGTCAAATAGGAGCAATTTAGAAGCTTATCTGTGTTTTATCATTTGTGTTTACAGCACAAGCAAATGCAGAAACCACAGCATAGTGCTGCAACTTACAGGTAGATTGTGTGTGTGTGTGTGTTTGTGTTTGTTTAAAGGCCAGTTTGCACACACACCTGTGAAAGACTGCAGGTTTTTTTTAATATAAAGTTTTTTGTGGCTGTTCACTGCTGTCCTGCAGTATAGCTGTTCATTGAAAAACAGCCACATACACACTTCAGATTATAAAAACTAACTAACCACACTACCTGGGGAAAGAGAGGAAACCTGTGGATGTCTTGCCCATGAATCCTTTTCCCCACACCTTAGGTCAGAGGAGAAAGTCGGAAAGCTTATAAAACAGCTTGTAAGCCATTCCCACCCATAAAATTTACTAGACTGGTGGTGTATAGAAATTGCTAGGGAACTTGTTATAAAATTGTCTAGGATGAATATTGAAGGAGAAATAACACCAGTACAACAGACTGTGGAGGGTCTTATCTGTCACATGAGTGAGCCAGAGTATCACAATGAAACCTAAGTATAGATTAAACTGATAAGAGTTACAGGAAGTCATTTGCAGAGAGAAGAATACTTGCTCTGCATCCCAGCTGGTGGAGCAGAAGCTTTCAGCAGCAAATAAACAGTATTTAGTCAGTACAGAAAACCTGATAATCTCAGTCATAGGACATCTGATTTATATAGTTGGGGAAAACTCCCTGAAAAAGACTGATATTACAACTCACCGTGGATATGGAAATTTTCAATATAACAATGAACTCATCAACATGCAGACAGTACATTGAGGGGGAACAGGAAAGAAAGTGAATGTCTAGAAATCACAGTGAATTCACTGGAGAAATAAATCAAGGGCAATGACAGAAGAAAGGGGAAAGCATATGAGAAAAGGAAGCACATTTCAAGATGCATTTGAAAGAACAAGAGTGACCAGAGCATGGTAGACTCAAACTTTGGTCTTTCCCAGGATTTAAAAGCTAGTCATATGCAATGCAAGCATTCCTATATTTCTGTCTCACACAACCACCACATTTGGCTCAATGACAGATCAATCTATCTTCTTTCCTGGAATCACCATGTGATCAATACTTCCACCTTGTATTAACTAAGATGTCCTGGGCATCTCATCTACTGGCTATGCTGATATAGCACACATTTGTTTCTTCCAAAAGGAGGGAGGGAAGGAGGGAGGGAGGAACCAACCAACCACATCCACTCTTAGTGACTAGATTAGCAAATAGTATTTTTCAAGGATCATTTAAGATTGCCAGAAATAATGCAGCTTGAGTCCACTTTAACTGTCCTGGCTCAGTGCTAGGGAATCATGGGAACTGTAGTTTTTCTCTGAGACATTGAGCTTTCTGTCAGAGAGCTCTGGTGCCACAATAAACGACAGTTTCCATGATTCCCTAGCACTGACCCAGGGCAGTTAAAGTGGACTCAAGCTGCATTATTTCTTGCAGTCTGTAAAGGCCCTAGTCTCATAAGGACTTACAACATCAAGTGAGCTGGGATTGTAGACAGAAATCAGTTTTCAGAAACAGGGGAAACTGAACTTTTAATACAGCGGTATTATCTTTAAGCTAGGAGGACTCTGGAGGACTCTCCAAAGAGGTTCCTGAGGCTGGGATGGTCTATTCTGGAAAGGCCTGCTGGAAGAGATCTGTTTTGACAGCCTTTTCAAAGCTGCCTAAAGATGTCAATTGACAGATCTCAGCCAGCAGGCCGTTCCACAGTCTGGGGGCAACAACTGAAAAAGCCCTCTGGGAGATAGCTGCAAGCCTAGCTTTTTGTGGCTGCAGCAGATTCCCAGAGGACCGAAGTGTGTGAGGAGGATTATAGGGGAGAAGGCGGTCCCTGAGATAGTTTGGACCCAAGCCATTTAGGGCTTTAAAGGTGATAACCAACACCTTATACTGGGTCGGGAAATTATGGGCAGCCAGTGGAGGGACCTTAAAACCGGAGTAATATGGTCCCTCCTAGATGTTCCAGACACTAATCTGGCCGCCATGTTCTGTACTAGCTGTAGTTTCCGAACCAAGCACGAGGGTAGCCCCATGTAGAGTACATTGCAGAAATCTAGATGTGAGGTTACAAGTGCGTGTACAATAGTCTCAAGATCCCTTACTTCAAGAAAAGGGCGCATCTGGCGTATCAGCTGAAGCTGATAACAGGCGCTCCTGACTGTCGCATTCACTTGATTAACCATCAGGAGCGATGAATCAAGGAGCACCCCCAGACTGCAAACATAGTCACTGGAGGAGAGTGTGTCCCCATCCAGGACTGGAGGTTGCAGCCCAATTCTTGGTTTCGGGGCCACTACCGTGAGCACCTCCATCTTGTCTGGATTCAGCTTCAATCTGTTTTTCCTCATCCAGCCCATTACTGCCCAAAGACATTCATTGAGAGAGGAGACGCCATCAGAATTCGAGGCCGACAAATGAGACACGGAGAAATAGATCTGAGTGTCATCAGCATACTGATAACACCCAGCTCCATAACTCCATATGATCTCACCCAGCAGCTTCAAATAGATGTTGAATAACATCGGGGATAGAATAGCACCTGTGGAACCCCACAATTAAGCTCTCTTTTTGTCGAGCAACTGTCCACGAGCAGCACCCTCTGGGACCTGACAGAGAGGAAGGACCGGAACCACTGCGGCACAGTGCCCCCGATACCTAACCCTCTCAGGCGGTCCAAGAGGATGCCATGATCTATCGTGTCAAAAGCCGCTGAGAGGTCTAGGAGCACCAACAAGGTCACACTGCCCCTGTCGATGCTCAGATGCAGATTGTCAGTCAAGGCAACCATGGGAGTCTCAACCCCAAAGCCTGTCCTGAAGCCAGTTTGAAATGGGTCTAGAATAGATAATCAGTTTCATCCAAGACAGCTTGGAGTTGAAGAGCAACTGCCCTCTCAATCACCTTGCTCAAAAATGGTAATAAAGAGACTGACCTGTAATTATTCATCAGGACAATGTGCAAATGGCAGCATTACAAAAACACTACCTAAGATAAACAGAGAAATGTTCTTTGCTTGTTTTGTTATGTGTCTAAGTCAAATCTGAGTGTGATTCTATCATAAGATTTTCTTGGCAAGATGGGTTCAGTGGAGATTTGCTATTGCCTTCCTGAGGCAGTGGGTTTCTATGAACCCTGGTCTCCGAGAATCCTAGTCCAATACTCACACCACTACACCACATTGGCTCTAGCACTGGTGTCACTTTCATGTCATAGTTCTGTGACCTGACCTGGGGCGGTATCTGGCCAGACAAATAAGAGTTCATAAGCCAGCAAAATATTTCCATGTGAACTAATGATTAGGCTTTCCCCTACAAGTTAATTAAAGTTTATGCTTTAAGAAATGTCTATAGTAGGGCCAAAAGCACTCCTCCCATTACTGTCCTTAACTGGGGGGTGTTATAATCACAGAGTATGTGTGTAAAGAAAGACTGCAATTTGCAAGAGAGAGAGAGAGTTGTGTTTGGTGCTCAGTAAGCATCTTAGAGGGCTGGTTAGCTCTCTGGAAAACTGGTGTTTGGACAATGTGGTTTGGCTCTCTGTTGGAGTGATTGACATGTGTCTCCATCTATGCTCAAGCTGTATATTTGTAAATAAATGCAAATACTACAAAATGCCAATAAACCTCTAGAGATCTTCTTCCAAGAAAAATCCCCAAAGGTGCTGCATACCCTCAAACTCAGAAAAGTAGACTGAGCATAACATTATGATCCTCTTTAGGGTGTATCTACTACACTATAGAAACACCAGTGAATTTAGTTCAGGGGCAGCAAAGTTAGTTCAGGGGCAGCTAAGCTAGATATCTTTGAGGCACTGACTGTCCTTTTTGGCATCATTTAGAACAGGGAATGCACAGCATTTTCAGCTCAAAAGGCCACATCCAGTGTAGATGGGGCACCCCACATTGTTATTGTTATGTATCTTTGACTCAACTCAATCTTATGATGACCCTAACCTAGGGTTTTCTTGGCAAGATTTATTCACATGAAGCTTGCTATTGATTTCCTCTTATGCAGAGATTTGCTTGAGGCTGCTCACTGGATTTCCATAGCTGAGTGGGGATTTGAACCCTGATGTCCCATTGTCAAAATCCAACACTCAAAATATTACAGCATGCTAACTCCTGGACCTATACATGTGCAGTACAACTCCTGTATCCCTGGGATCGGCATCCACAGTTTCATTTACCTGCATCTGAAAAAATATGTTCTCTCTAGGTATTTTTGCAGCTGCTGCTGCTGTTGTGTGCCTCCAAGTCACTTTTACTTATGATGAACCCTAAGGCGAACCTATCATGGGGTTTGGAGGGAGGTGCTATTGCCTTCCTCTGAGGCTGAGAGAATGTGACTTGCCCAAGTTCACTCAGTGTGTTTCCATGGCTGAGCTGGGACTTTTTAGGCATTTTTAGGTTCTTTTAAATTCAACAATAAAATAGGTTACTCTTCCTCTTTAGCCTGTACTTCTTGTATTCAGTGAGGACTGTGAGTTACCTCTATTTTAAGACATAAAGGAAGGAATGTGATCTTCCTGTTTCTCCATTGTTGCTCCTACAAATGACATGTGAGAGTGGGTTACCATCTATCCTCTTCCTGCAGTTGGGAACTTTTTGTTTCCCTCCCCCCCCACACACACACACATACACCTCTCTGCCCAGCATCATAAGCCTACATGGGCCAGTTCAAAATTGCATGATTCTTCCTTTCCCATTTGGAAAGGCCATACACCTTAGTGCTAATGAGTTCAGACTCATTAGAATTAGAATGCAAAATCCAACAACATTAACCTCCTTAAGTCAATGATATCATGGAGGGTCATTCAGCATCATTAGCTGCAAATTAAATAAATTAACACAAATGCATTAAGAATAATGAGTTATTTCCAAGGCTCAGTATTTTCAGTCCCTCCCTGCACTAACCTCACTTTTCTGTTGACTTCATAAAGCACATTCTCAATTCCTATTTAATCCCAAAAGGTTATCACTTTCAAAGCTGACCAATGGGATTGTTCCCTTCTTTTGCTTTTTGCCAAAGTCACTAAAGTCAAATGAAAAATACATCTAAAGAGAAATGGGCCTATCACTAAGCAAGTTGGACAGCTGTTAATTATTGTCAGGACAACGGTGTCTAAATGATGCCACTTGTGATACCCTCAAAGGAGCTCAGCTGTCAATAAACCCTCCAAGTTTCAACCCAAACAAACCTCAGCTCCCTTTTGAAATTAAGGTCCATGCCAACAGTCTTGTAGGAAACATCCTGAGAAGACTATGGAGTTTAGCACAGGGAGAAAATTGAAATTTTGAAACAGGTAAGAACCCGTGATTATCCAGCATATTAGGCACAATTGTGCAAATGGTTTTCGCATGACGTTGTGCGCAAACTGCATAGAATCCAACAAGAAAGTGACATGAACCTATAAATAGGCATTTTCAAGAAAATATTGTGAATTCATTTCTATTTCATTCACGATATCGGGGTGGGGGTGGGGTTGTTTTTTGTTTTGTTTTTTGCACAATTGCTATAGTGTGAAAGCTATTTGTGGGATTCTCTCCATTTTTGTACTTGTTGCCAGATTTCCCATGGTTCTTTGGGATAGGTTTACTTCCAGTGCTGCTTTGTTGTGCCAAGAGGGGCACAGCCTTTTATGCTTCATCCAGGGCTTTTAAAGGAACAGCTCCTCAGAGAAAGGCAGGGACACACACACAAAAAAGCTTGCTTCTCTCCCTTGCACACCTCTCTCCTCCTCCAGCCTTCCCCAGGGGCTCTTAAAGGAACAGCTGCTGAGGGTAAGCAGGGACGCAGCAAGAGCAAGAGAGAAGTTTTTTCTAGCTATCCTACTTTTTTTGGGGGGGGGTAATATTTTGTTCTTTTTACTTAGGTTGGATACCATTTCTTGGAAAGTAAGGGACAGTAAAGTACATTTCTATAAATAAAATTGTGTAAATAAAACTGTTTATTTCTCTGGGTGATTTCTGGTGACCTGTGTGCACATACAAAAAAGTTATTTCCAAACCATCAACGGGATTTGTCCGCATCTGTGTGAAAACCAAATGTGTTTTCTACCCACTTTCTTGCATTAGTAATGAGCTTGTAATGCATTATTGTGTTGTGTGTGTGAAAATCATTCACACATTTGCGCGCTTTTATGGGATGTGAATGCTTTAATCATTTTCGGGATGGAAGCACATAGGTCCCCATGTGATAAACTCCTATTACCCTCTCTTATGCTGCAGCCTGTGCCACCACAACTATCTTGTCTACTCTCAAGCTTATATGGGGGTTATTCTCCACCCAAGCAGTTTTGATGGAGGAAGCCTGGAAGTGTTTCAAAGAGTAGGTATAATATTCTCTCGCTGACAGAGAGAAACAGCAGTAGTGTGTTTGCCTGGGCTGCTGACTTTTGGGTTAGCAAGGAGAGCATTAGCAGAGCCAGCCTTGGCTTTCCAAATATTAATGTTGCTTCTTTAAATGAGACCTGATCAACTTGTTACAAATGCAGCCCTGTACAGGGCCAGTTACACCATGAAAATCCTCCTGGTAGAATACAAGTAGAATATGATCTGGCCATATGTGTTTCAAACATATTTGTCCCTTTTTTGGGAGGGAAAGTGAAAAATCCTCAATCTCTGAAGATAAAGGTTTCACTTTTTTTAATCATATTATGCTGAAGAATGTACATTATCAATGTGTGGACATCCTCCTCTTCAAATGCCTTTATATGGCAGAGAGTGAATGGATGTTCAGGCAGGTGGGTAGATGAGTGTTACTGCTAATAGATCCTTTGTCTTTAGGTACATATAGGGTTTGCCTAATCTCCTTGGCATTTTACAGCATTTTTTATTATTTTTTTCAGACTGGAACTGACTGTTTCAAACTTTTTTCCTCTCCATTCCAAAGGCAAGGGGCATTTAAATGGTTAAAGGTCCATTGGAGGAAATATGGAAATATTCCTTCACTCTTTCACATAGGCAGGTTGGGGCTCCTTGCCCCAGTTATTATCTCTTTCTCCTCCCACCCATGGCCTTAGGTTTTCCCAGATTTCAAGTAGGAGTGGGGAGAGATGAATTAGGCTCCTGTTTTCAAGAAACTTTGCTTCATGCAATAACCAAAGAGATCCAAAGAA
The DNA here is from genome assembly GCA_026167975.1 of Phrynosoma blainvillii. Classification (NCBI taxonomy): domain Eukaryota; kingdom Metazoa; phylum Chordata; class Lepidosauria; order Squamata; family Phrynosomatidae; genus Phrynosoma; species Phrynosoma blainvillii. The sequence goes on from JANUYF010000002.1 coordinate 241,665,809, forward strand.
TAGGTGATTGGAAAAAGTACAATGATAACCTGTTGGCAGGGGAGAGGGGATAAATGACAACAGAACTGGAAGTGTGTTTGTTCCCAACCTTTGAATGACAACCAGAATAATAATAATGAAGATGCGTGTGAGTAACAGAAATTGCATACATGTGAATGTTTAGGAATGAGCTCAATAAAAATGTAGATTCGAAGGTGTCAAAAAATCCACAATGTTTCACATAAAATACGTCTAGAGCTGGGCATCAATGAGCTGCACTTATAACAGATGAGAATGCAAGGGAGTGAGAGGACACAGATTTCAAATATACATGGCTAGGAGTCTGTCCAGGAGTGTAGCTACGGGGAGGGGCAAGTTGGGGACATTGCCTCCCATAAGAATTCTGATCCCCCCAATTTTTTTCCCTTCAGTCTTCAGATTACTGCAATAACTTAACTTCACTTGAGCATTTAGAGATACAGTTTAGGCAACCAAACAAAGAGGATGGGGAAAGTTATCAAGGAAATGCAAACACAATACGTAAGAGTTCTAGGTGTGAACAATTGCAGTGCCTCACTCTCTGCAATGCTAGAAATTTGGTGAATGACAGAAAAATTCATTTGAGGGCTGAATTCTTATGGGCGGCAATTCCCTCATCCCCCGCTCTCCCCCATAGCTACACCCCTGACTCCCTTGCTCTCTCCCAATATACCCATTCCAGATAATACTGAAGTTAAGTTTGCAGTCTGCAATTCCAATTTTTATTTTCATTTCATGCAGTAAAGGTGTGAGGTTCACCCATCTGATCATCCATCCTGTGATTAATAGCAAAGGACAAAGATAATTTCTTTCTCATTGTATTTGAAAGGTTATTATAAAATGTAAAGCTGAGTTTTTGCAAGCCCTTCCATGTGCCTCTGTGTGTCTCTATGCTTTGTATTTAGCATGCTGACAATCCTACTTTACAATTTAGTCATTAGGTGTCTTGCTGTGTTCAGTAGCTCAAGAAGTAAGTATCTTCCCTTTTTTTTAGGATGACTAATTATTGCCTGGGACTTTTTAGCATCTTCCCAAGCTGGACAAATTCCAAGAGATCTGTTAGGAATGGAGTTCCCTTTGCAAACTGGGGCTGCAGCCCTTTACATACTTAACTACATTCTGAGCCAAAGCAGACATGACATTAAATATATCTTGGTAAGGGGGTTAGCATAAGCTGTGTGGAAGGGAGTTCATAATTTTCAGCACTGCAGTAGACTTGGCAGAGGGAATTTCTTTCCCTGCTGCAGTCCCGAGGAAAAGGCTTCATTTGAAGTTGGCATTTGCTGGGCACAAGAGGAGGAGGAGAAACATCCTTATTGGCCTCATACCAGCACCCTAATTTGTATATTACAAATACCTATATCCTCTCTCTCTTTCTAAATACAGAGAGAGAGAGAGAGAGAGAGAGAGAGAGAGAGAGAGAGTCTTTCAAATGTCCCTTTTCAACTTAGATGTAAGAAAATACTTGAATCTTGTGTGTTAGGCTAAACTGGGAGGCACTGCCAACCACTGACCTTCAAGGATGAGTGGAGCATGTAGTGCTGGGACTTTCGGTCTTAAGTCTGACGTTCTTTTTAAAAAAATAAGAAACAGAAGGATAAAAATCTCCTGCATTTAGCTTTTATTAAGTACCTTTGGGCTGAATCTCACTCTTAGGGCCTATACGGACGGCCAGAAATAATTCAGCTTGAGACCACTTTAACTGTCCTGGCTCAGTGCTAGGGAATCATAGGAACTGTAGTTTATTGTGACACCAGAGCTCTCTGACAGAGAAGGCTCAATGTCTCAGAAAAAACTACAATTCCCATAATTCCCCAGCACTGAGCCAGGACAGTTAAAGTGGCCTCAAGCTGCATTATTTCTGGCAGTCTGTAAAGGGCCATAGTTGCTCAGTTGAGCCATTAATGGTAACTTGATATATCCCATTGACTGAGAGGATCTTCTCAATTTAGGACTGCCAAGTGGATTGAGCCCCTCGAATTCATCAACAGACAGTAGTATATATTTTCATAAGAAATATCCAAGCTGAGAGTGGAATTTAACTTTTCAATTCTGCAAGTACAGCCACTTTCATTTTGTTAGTGAAATCTGAAGGATGAGTATAAGTATCTAGTCGACTATCATGTTCCCCACAATGGCTAACCATATAATGACAATCAGCACATAAAGACAATAGCTGTTTCTTGGTGTCGCTCCCAGCAAATGCTGTTCAGGACAGAATACCCTGCTCTAATCTTAACAGTAATATACAGCCATCGTGACTGGCACCAGAACTTGGGAAAGTAACAGCACAGCAGACGGAGCAGCTGGATTTCCTAAAGATGCTGGTGGAAATTTATGCTTCACCAGAGTGGTGTAGGATCTCTAGTCCTCATAACAGAAGTGGGCAACTGTGGCCTTTCAGGTGCTTTGGTCTACAACAACCATCAGCTCTTGCCAGCAGGGGTGTGCAACTAGTAGCCTTCCAGATGTTTTTTTCAGATGCAACACCTATAATCCCTCAACATTACCTCTTCTGGATAGGGCTAAAGGGTGTTCCCAGTGGAGCCATATGATCACAGGGATGAGAGAGGGCCATACATTTGACAGCAGAGTGCTGGATCAAGGTGAGACAGTCAAAAAAGAGAAAAGCACTAGTTGATACATAAATATGCCTTTAGTCATGCAGAAATATTACTCATTGTATTCCTATTCTTCCTCGTTTTATTCATTAGCTAATGTTATAAATGTTAATAAGTCTGGTTTACCATTTTCACAAAATATATGGATGGGTTGTAAGATATTCCTAACACACTGGTCCATGTTCTCCTTGTGCCATAACAGAATTTTATCTAATGAGCAAATACCTTAGAGTAGCTGGGCAACACAGCTCCTTAATACACTGAATGAGTTGATCTTGGCATGCTCATCAGATAATTAAAACACTAACTTAAAATTTCTAAAGGCAGAGCAGAATTCCACTACTGGCAAGTGGTGTCAAAGAGGTCACAGAGAATCAAGGGGGCAACATAAAAGACACCTCTGTACTAGGAGGTACTAGCAGAGGCTCACATCCATTGTTCTTTTTTTGTTGTAGAAAGAATTCTTATCACAGTACATCTTATGACTCCCAAGTGTGATATTTGGGGGAGAATAAGTTTCATTGATAAGAACGGATACTATTGCTTTTTCTTTTTCTTTTTTCCCCTTTTTTGTATTTATATCTTAGGTTTTTATAACAGATGGAGCATTTTTTGAAAATGTGTTTGAGGAAAATAGTAGACATTTGACATTTGACTAGGCTCACATTTTGTACTAAGAAAGTACAAACTCTATCATCCACCCCCCAAAAACCCAAGCAAATCCCTTGAAGTTTGTAAACCAGCCAGGAGCTCTATTGGCATAGGTTGCTGCACACTTAGGCTATTTAAGTTTAGTTTACATTTCAAACTATCACATTTTTGTCTAGTCCTACAAAATATAAACGACAAGATGATGTTGTAAGTGACATGAGTTGGATTATGAAGCTCATGATCAAACCAAGGAATGTTAAAGAAAAATAAGGACTGTTCAAGGGGGAAGCATAATTCAGGCAGATTGAAGATGAATGCAGTATAGCATTTTGATATGCTTGATACAGAGACAACAGGTGCATCTACACTGTAGAAATAATGCAGTTTGACAGCACTTTAACTGCCATGGCTCCATGCTATGGCACCCTGGGATTTGCCATTTATGAGGTCTTTAGCTTTCTCTGTCAAAGAATGCTTGTGCCTCACAAAACTACAAATCCCAGAATTCTGTAGAATAGAGCCATGGCAATTGTGTCAAATTGCAATATTTCTAAGGTGTAGATGCACCTATAGTTATTATTGATCAGACACATGGCATAGTTAATAACACAGCATTCCTAGATAGTTAGAGAGAGAGAGAGAGAGAGAGAGAGATGATAATAGATAGATAGATAGATAGATAGAGTAGATAATTACCATTTCTATATCTCAAGTGAACAAAGACTATCCATAGCAAGTGTCCATGTCAGCATGATTAAGCAGTCACATAAACTCTGATGTGAAACCCTTCATCATGAGGAGGGAATTTTTTCTGAAACAACAACTTCACAACAGCCTCACACAAGGGGCAGAAGTTATGTCTACAGCAGATGACATCTGTGGAGAATACATGGAGCAAGAACAGGGAAGGAAGGGACTATATAAGAATAAGAGTAAGCCCATCTGTGTTGCTACTAATGATGATCCAGGAGAATTAGTAAGGAGAACAATGCTTTCTTGTCGAAAAGCAGGATGGGTAATAAGGGACACATATTTTAATCTTCATTCAAGAACAAGTCTCAAGAAAAATAAATCCTTGTAAACTTTAAAATATACATTCCAAGGACACCCACATTTTTATTACATCTGAATATCTAGATTTAGCTCAATTCTAGATCCATCTGTCATAGGAACTTATTGCACGCACTAAAGAGGTGTTTCATCTCTTCCAGCTTAAATCCTTGATTGGGGATACAGTCAGGTGTTATCAAACATAATTCACCGTCAATTCTGCCACGATGCCGCCAGCCGAATGCAGCCCTGCTCAAAGCTGCGCTCAGCTGGCACTTTTTTTTGAAATGAAGGTTTTCCAACTTGAGAAATTAGCCGGTTGAGGGGTCTTTGGATCCAGGCTGCATTCAGCTGGCAGAAACGGTGGCAAATTATGTCTCATAACATCCAGCTGTATCCCTGCTGAAAGACTGAAACCAGAAGAAGTAAAACACATACTACTTGGAAAAGAACCAGAGTTCCATGTTGCATTCAGATATCTGGGATCATCTTATATAGCAGCTAGTATTACATGATACATTAGTACATTTTTTTAAAATCAGAGATAGGGGAAAGAGTGACCCATTGGTCCCAAACCTTTTAGTGGCCCTGAAGACCCCCTGACTGCCCACCAAATTTGACTTGGATGGCAAAGATCCTGTCCTAAAATGGTCCCAAGCACTTTTAAATTGCCTCAAGTTTGATGTCTAATATCACCAACATCCGATCCCTTCCAGTGCAGGCAAACAGACCAGTGAAAGTCAGCTAAATAAACAAGAAATGCAAAACAAATGTGACTTCCAGCTGATTTTTAGCCCCAAATATGGTAGCATTACTTGTGATTGGGGCAAAAATTAGCCCCTGCCCCCACTACAGTTGCCAATTCTTATTTGAAATTGAGCTTATTAGTAACTTTGATTACATTGACACTAGCCACCGTACCAACTAGGATTTTTCTATCGTCAATCAACAATCAAATCTCTAAAGCTAACACATAAACCAAGAATCAGACGTATCTAGAAAACAGAAGTCTCTACTGTGACAGATTCCCATTGCTATTGCTTTACAAGGTAACTTCAGGCTTAGAAGAACAGGAACTATGGTTTGCTTTCCATACCATAAATCATGTTCTAAAACCTGGATATCATGAACTGGAGCCTGTAAGACACAACAGGCACTTGCCTAGAGCAAGTCTGACAAAGGAGCTGCCTTCCTCCTTGACAGCAGCAATGAATAGCTTGGATAATGGAATCTGTGAAATAATTATTGTGCCTTATTGGTTCTTCCTGATAAAATTTATCCCTTTTCAAACAGTGAAGATTTTATCCCTCACTTCTTCATGTTTTGACCCAGCATACAAAAGGCAGGAATGTCAGTGCAACATTCTTTTGAATGATTTGAGGGAAAGAAAGATGAAGGCTATTCCCTAGTATTCACACAGTTTCTCTCTCTCTCTCTCTCTTTCTTTAAATTTTCTCTGTGTGTCAGGAATAAGGCTGTTCTTCCGTTTACACACACACACGCATTGCAAAAAGCAAAAAAGAGGGGCTAAACTGCCATAGATAATGAGGATTAGGTGTACATTTGCAGCATACTGCAAAATCCACAAAGACGACAAAGTTTATATTAAAATATATCCTCCCCATCTCAGGAGGTAATATTGGGTTCAGTGTGTGTGCTTATGCATATGCATGAATACACACACACCACTTTCCCTCGAGTTCAGGAAATATCTACATAATAATAGAGATTCAAAAGAGCTTTAAAGGGTTATGTGCAAATATTGACAACTCATACGCAACATGAGTTTGCCAATGTTTATTGCTTTAGTAGCATAAACTCACACATTATGGGTATTTTAAGTAACAAAACTACTGCTACTGAATGTGTGTACGTGTCTTCAAGTCACCTGTTGACATACGGCAGCCCCATGAGTTTCATAGGGTTTTCATAGGCAAGAAATAGAGGTAGTTTGAAATATAGCCTACAGCAGCTGGCATGCATAGGCACTTTCCCATCCAACTACTAACCAAGGCTGATGCTGCTTAGTTTCCAAGAAGAAACAGGATCTGGTGCCTTTAGATCAGATATTTGGGCCACTACTACTAACACTATAATGATTCTAGGATTACTGCAATTGAGTGTCATGATGTTGGGGGGCCTGGAGCACTGAAATATATACAGCAACTTCCTTAGAATGTAGAGAATTACATTCCTCACATAAGTCTCATTCCACAAGGTTCCCCATTCCACCATGTAGTCTGCGGAATTCCGGACTGGAACTGAGATATTATCCAAAGAAAACTTTTGCTTCTTTCAGTCATTTATATTGTGCTAATGTCATGCACTTGAATTTGCTCCATGACCATACCCTCCAACATTTCACAGATGAAAATGGGGTCATATACAGCCAAACAATATCAGAGTGGGGAAAACAGACAAGCTAGAAGAGGCTGTAGCAGTTTGCATTTGCCTGAGCCTACTGGGAAGGGCAAGATTTGGCCCTTTCCCCCTTGCTGAGTTAATTGAGTGCAAACTACTTTTACATTTTAAATTCAGTTTGCAGCAATAGAACCTAGCTGGGGACAAAGGGAGAAAGTGAGAGGAAAAGTGAGAAAGTAGAACATTCTTAAAGCATCTGGAAAAAATGGGATGACAGAGGATTAATTGAGAGTGTCCCTACCAGACCAGGATAGTTGGAGGGCATGCGTGACTGAAACTGGAGGCAACAGTCATCAAACCAAATGGACTGCAGACAAAACAGAATAATAAATTTAAAAAATCATATGGCCGTGCTTTTAAACTGGGTTTTGTTAGAATGTAAGGTGGGTCATTTAATCAGATAATAGCTTCACTGGATCTGTGCATTATGACTGGACATCCAGAACAGCTGTAAACCAATAAAAGTTGCGGCCTTATTACTTCTATGTCTTCACTTCTGAGTCTGGTTTGCCTTGCCCCCTCTCTTTCGCACCATGTCATCTTTGTGCTGCTAGCATTAAGTAAACAGTAAAAAAATGTAAAAACAGTAAGAAAAAAAGCCAGTGTGTGTCAGTTATGTAGTTGAAGGGAGCTGGAGAGAAAAACAAAGGGTCTCAGTAAAGATCAGATAAGGATTCTGACAGGAGAGGGAGTTCAGTTAAATTAGTCCAGAGAGGACTATGATTCTGTGGGAATGAACAACTCTGGTTGTTTAGTACGGTTAGGTCACTCTCAGTAGAATGAGTGAGAGTGAGAGGTCAGAGTACGGAGAATCAAAAGCCTGCAAAAGCCTGTGTCCATGTAGCCATAGTATAAGTTTGACATAACCTACCTAAGATACTTTGTTTCTTAATGTTATTTAATAAATTTACTGTTTATTATTTTACAACAGATGTCTCTGTCTGAGTGGTGTCCATAAGCTATAAACAAAGGCAAGCACGCTACTTAAAATATTGCAGTGATTTGGGGAAGACACTTGGTACCCCTGGCCCTTATACACTTGGGAGGAGTGTTAAAAGGATAAGGCAGGGCAAGTGTCAGTGACTGGGGCCTTCTGTGGATAAGAGGTAAAGGTATCAGGCATATAAAGAAGGCCCCATCACAATCTGTTATTTCTTGTATCATCACGTTCATGTCTACATACATGCAGACATGCATATCTACACACATGCAGAATTTGTGTATGCATGTCTGTGGGTGTGCATGTGTTAAGGCATATAGAATTAAAAAGTATGATAAAAGAATAAACCTAAAACATAGGTAAAATACAAAACATTTCAGCAATGATAAGCAGTAAAAACCAATATCAGAGTACACTAGGAAAAAGATGAACAAGTTTCCTCCCACCGTCATAAAAGTTTCACAGCCTAAGGACCTAAATAGTTCTTAGAAAAAATTAAAAGAAATTCCTTCTTCTGTGGATACTCTAGAACCTCAGAATGTGCAATGCAAATATCTCCATCTTCAGGTTAATAGTACTGAGACTATTTGTACAATTCTCTAAGCATGGAAATATGTTTTCCACATACCGATACCATTATACTTGTTCAATAATTCTGGCATCTATATGCTAAATACAAAATGCTCCAAAGACACTCACCTTGGTTTTTCATCATTGCTAATTTTCACTGAGCTCTTCTTACAAAAATATCCTACAGCAGTTAGCAGCCCACATAAGTTTGACTGGGTAGTGGGGAATATCAAAATGTCATTTGCATTTTTAAAAAAATTAGATGTCAGTCTCTGGGGAGGGCTTGTTACCACTGAAATCCACAGCAATATTACTTGCATTTCTTTAAAAATAAAATTAAAAAAGAAATCCCCCCCCCTTGTCTTGTGTCTTGTGGAGACAATTCCAGAGCCTAAACCCGCATGACAAAGGGAGTGCCAAGGTGTATACCAATCTCATATCTTCTCCTCCAACTACCTGCCAGATGGATACCTATTTAACGATGTTACCATGAGCCAATTGTTAAAATCCTAACAGATACAGTATGGGGGAGTGGAAAACCCCAGGTAAAGGGGGAGGAATTCCCTACTCAGCCCCGATTATACTTTTCTGTCACACTGAGCGCTACACAGAGGACTGTGTCCATTTTTCAGAAGAAGGTAATTCGATCTTCTTGGGGGGTTTGCAAAAGGGGGTGAGCACCACTTTGGTAGGCCTGGTGGGAAAAAGGGACTAAGCAGACATGTGTCCCTTGTCTACCTCCCCATGTGAAAAAATAGTTTTTTTTCTTCTTCGAGCAAAGGTAGGAGATTATCGCAGCATTAATAAAATCGGCTTACCTGAGCTGGCTTAAAATTTAAAATTGGTGGCATCCTGCTGTTATCAGAAGGATTTAGTTGCTGAAATCACCACCCGGGCCCAGCCCGGGCCCATCGCTGCTCCCAGGGCCACTGTAATGTTTTCTGGACTTCAATATCTGATGATTTAATTACCAGTCTACTTCTGTATTCAGTCATGTGCTGACAATCCACATTCTACATCAAATTCAGTGTGATCCCTTTTATATCATCTCTTTGACCATTCTACAGAGAGCTGTGGATTTTGTCCTCAGTGCAAAGAAATGTAGTTCACAATGATGTTGACCATCTTGTCTTTATAGAAAAGGACTGATCCAATTTAATATCTCTCCTTGTTTAACATAAATGATGGTTATACACATACAAAAATGCCAGGTCCATAATTCAGCCGCCACTTCCCAGACAATTCCAAGAACAAGAACATTATCTACCTTTTCACACCACACAATGATAGCACCATGATTCCACTTTAACTACAAAATCCTGGAGCTTGTGGTCTAATGAGGCTTGGTGAGTCTGTGGATTCTAAAGATTCCTCCTTAAACTACAAGCCCCACAATTCCATAGGATGGAAGCGTGACAGTTAAAGCAGAATCATAGCACTGTAATTCGGTAGTGTGATCAGTGTCTATGGAGATTATCTCAAAATGCTCAGCCATGGCACTTCATTCTTCTAGGATCCTGCAGGGTAAAGAGTGCCACAAACAGGGGGGGAAATTGACCATTCATCCAGATGATGTCTGTTCCACCTCTGCATCTGCTTAGTAATACAAAAAATGTTCAAGAAATAATTCTAAATTGAATAAAATGATCTATTGTGTAGCATTCTTTCTATGCCCAGTAGATTATGTTGCATGAATTTGATGTCAGGATATTTATTTCAACGAAGGGAAATTGGAAGTCTATTTCAACAGTTTAGAAATTGCAAATTGTTTTCACAATGCATTTAATCTAGGGAAAGTACATAATTTTTGTAGGAAAATTATCTCTTTTCCAGTAAAATAACATATTTTGAGATAAGTCCTTTAGGCAAATGTTGTGGGAGAAATAGATCAAAACTTATTTTCTGTATCTCCAAATGCTAAGCCATGGATTAGAGAAAAGAAGCCAGAATGCATATTGCTACAAAATGAGGTAATTCTGATTAGGAAGTTTCTCCAAAGGGCTTTGAGTCAAACGGTTTCCAAAATATTTTTAGTCTGCCTGTACTCACTCATCAGGGTGTCATGTCTCCCTGAACTCCATGGGACCTATCTCTAGGTAGACGTGAATAGAGTGCAAAAAATAGTATTTAAAAATAGGGAATTGGTTGCTTTTCTCTTGAAAAAACTAGTATAACATCTTTGTGACACGTAGCTCTTTTTCAGGAAATAATAGATTAACAGCAGTTTGGAAAGTCTTTTTTGCAGGCTTGCTGGCTGGAATACTTTCTATATTGAGAAGACATTTTCTTCATTCCTTTAAAAATATGGTGCTATCTGTCTCCCAGAAAACTGGATTATGAATTGCGAAGGTGAAAAAAGAAACTCTATTTACTTTTAAAGTCCTTTAGTATGTATTTAATTAGCCAAGGAAGACAGATTGCAAGTAGACTTGGCCTTTTGGGAAATACCAAATTAAAGTCTTGCAAAGACATTAGGATTTAGCCTTCTTTTATGTGGGCATGGTTCAAAAAAATGGAATTCTTATTGGTTCTAATGATTCTTTTATGTTCCACAAAAAATAAATAAAATAAAAATGGCACATATACATTATCTAGACTGCTTGTGTACTATAACTGAGCTTTTGGAGATGAAATATGTTGACTTCATTATTAGCAGGAGGTTTTAATGATAGTAAGCACCAGATCCTGTCTGATCTTGGAGGCTAAGAAGGGTCAGACCTGGTTAGTACTTGGATGGGAGAGCATCAGTGAATACCAGGTGGCATAGGCTTTATTTCAGAGGAAGGAACTGGCAAAACTATCTCTCAGTATTCCTTACCAAAGAAAACCCTATGAAATTTGTGGGATTATCACAAGTCAAGAGGCAACTTGAGGGCACATACACATACACATTAGCAGAAATTGTAGCAAAATTACTAGACTTTACCTTCTAGAAGAAAAGAACTCTTATCATTTCTTCACCTCCCATCATCAGAATGGAAAAATAAATTCAGTCATTCCACGGTTAAGGGAGATCTGCTGTAACACTAACATAAAGCTAATAAATGATATTTTAATGTTCCCCCCCCCTTCATTTTCAATTGAACCACACAATGAAACACAAAATACAAATATGATAGATGAACAGAGGTCAAGGGTCTAAAGACTAATATGGACATTTTACTTATATAATCAGTCCTAGAGCCAGAATAAGGGATTATATTTGTATCGTTTCCCAGGTGAATTACGAATGTATTAATCTGACATGTTTCTGCAAGATGGTAGGAATCACCACCTGGGAAAAGTAGATTTTATAATTTGATCCAAAATGGGAAAGTTAATACAGATTTTTTTTTATGTTACCAAATTAGTCATTGTTGGCTTTTCAATTATTCAAATGAGTTGGTATTCCTGAGGAGAAACTAATGGATAAAGGGAATCTGCCAAGTCTTCAGATTCTCAAGAATTCACCTCCCAAGACTGTATTCAACAAATATTTGCTTCAACAAATATTTGATAAATTAAGGCCACTCTAGGTTTGCTCTTGCTTCATTCCAATCAAATTTCAAAACCTAATTTATGGAAAAGTTACATCATTTCATCAAGACTGGTGAAAGAAAGGGCTGCAAGAAGAAGAAATTAAGTTAAATTTTCATACTTTAAACTTGCAAGAAAAGAACTTACAGACATGATGGTGAAATAGTCTTCTGGCACTCAGAATGTTCCATCATTTGAAGAATCTGCTAGAACTTCTGTAATGGATGATTTATTTACAATCATAGATTGACATGGAGCTCTAGACAGTTATAGATTATCTTCATCCATTTCAGTCTGCCTTCAAGCCTTGTTGTGGAATGGAGATGGCTTTGGTTCCCTTGGTGGAGGATGTATGCTGGAAACTGAGCAGAGAGTATGTTCTTGTTGGTTCTGTTGTATTTCTCAGTGGCTTTTGATGCCATCAACCAGGGTATACATTTGGGCTGCCTTACTGGGATGGGACGAGAATTGAGGGCACTGTTATATAGTGGTGCTGTTTCATCCTGGACAAGAGAACCCAGAAGGTAGTGCTCAGAGATTCTTGTTTGACTCCTTGGCCATTGGCTTGTTGGGTGCCTCAGAGCTCTGTTCTGTTTCCAGTGCTATTCAACTTCTACATGAAACTGTTGAGAGGTGGTCTGGCAGTCTGACAGTTCAGTGTCTTTTCTATTCAGATGATCCCCAGCAATATTATTGTACTTATATCTACCTAGCTCCAAGGAAGCTGCTTCTATGCTAAACTGGCACGTGGTGTCTCTAGTGAACTGGATAAGGATGAATAAATGATAATAAAAATCTCTATGGTCTCATTAAAGAAATGATTAAAAGCCAAAGACCAGCTTAGGAAAAGCAAAGGAAATAAGCTTTTTTAATAATAACTCCCAGAAAAGATAGGATAATTACTTAGTATGCTACACTAAGGCTGCTGCACAGTGCAGAAATAAAACAGTTGACAGCACTTTAATTGCAATGACTCAGTGTTGTGAAATTATGGGATTTGTAGTTTTGTGAGATATTTAGCCTTTCCTTGTCAGAGAGCCTTGGTATCCCACCAAACTACAAATCCCAGAATTCTGTAGCATTGGGCCATGAAAATCAAAGTGCTGACAAACTGCTTTATTTCTGCATTGTGGCTATAAGCTAAGAGAAAGCTAAGAGAATTGACTGGGGAAAGGAATAATGTCCTCCTTAACAGTATCAGTCAAAATTACAAAATGAAGACAAAACAGATAAACAGGAAGGGAAACAGGCAGGTTACTCTAATTGACACTGTTATTTGGTTTTTTGTCCAAAACACTCTCACACCTTTCTTGTTGGTGACTTATTCTGGCATAACTCTCTATTATACAACTGTACGGCCTTTTCAGGGTGCTGCACAGCAACTGCAGGGGGATGGAAGACAAGGCCCTTTCCATCTTGAAAGAAAGATGCCTTGCCAGCTCCAAGCAGCTCAAAAATGAGCAAAAGGGCTTTATCTCTTGACATAGATGATTTTGGAACAGACTTGGAAAAATGGTCACCAGAGCGCATTTCCCAATTTGCATTGGAGAAGGGATGCACTCGGATGGCTCTTTTAGGGGCAAAAGACCCGGCTCTAGCCCGAATTGGCTCTAATTCGCAAGAGGTAAGCTAGGTCCAGGAGGAGCTGTGATAATCCTCTAAGAAAGAAAGAAAGAAAGAAAGATTGAGAGAGAGAGAGAGACATCAAGACTCTCTCCAGAATTTTTCCTGACCCAAAGTTCTCCACTGGATTGTTTTGTACAGTTTATTTTGCCAAATCAACACCACCATCAGCAGTAATCTTTGAATTCTGAAGCGAGAAAGCAGATGTCAAGAGAAAGAAAGAACAATATTCTAGATCCAAAAGCTTATGTCACAGTCTGTAAGCGCTGGAAAGAATTTGATGTCTATGTATCACTTACCCTGAGAAGGGGGCAGTCAGCCAAACCTTCTACTCCCCGTTCTCTTTGTTCTCAGGAATTGTGGATTGTTCCAGACATCTGTCGCAATCCATCTTCTTTTCATCTCTGCATTCTCCATTTATAAAACTTTCAGATTTGTGACTAGTTATTTCACCCCAGCTCAGCATAAGATACCAAGTTTTGTCTAAGTATGGTTGCAAGGAGCCAACATGGTGTAGTGGTTTGATTGTTGGACTAGGAGACCAGAGTTTAAATCGCTGCTTGGCCACGTAAACCCACTGGGTGACCTCAGGCAAGTCACACACTCTCAGTTAGGGCTGCCACAATTCAGAAATGACTGGAGGACACACAGCCAACTAGTCAACTATGATCATAACATTTTTGAAATTTCACTACAGTTTTAAAATGAGGGAGGGAGAGACTTCTGTTTGTTTACTAAGGCCCAAAACACACTGCAGAAATAATCCAATTTGAAACCGCTTTAGCTGCCCTCCCTCTGGAAAATGCTGGGAAATTCTGGAAACTGTAGTTTTGCGAGACATTCAGCCTTCTCTGTTTGAGAGCTCTGGTGCCACAATAAACTACAATTCCCAGGATTCCCTGGTAATCTGTGTGATGGCTTTGTATCAATGGTAAAAATATTCACATAGGAATTAAAGTGAAGTCAGACAAACCTGATAGTAAGAAAGAATGGAGCAAAAATGCAGGTAGGATTTGGCAAAATGAAGACAACTGCAATTGAGAGTTTTTACATTCCAAAAACAGGGGAGAGGGTAAACAGCAGTATCTGACAACAATACAGCAACTACTGGTAAGCCCTCAAACAACGTGTGTGTGTGTGTGTGTGTTTTGTAATCAGCTTAACCTTTGAATTGTAGTGTGCCCTCAGCACTAGCCAAATAATAATAAACTCCAGCAAATCTAGTAGCTAAGTGGTTCAATAATCATCACCGGAGTTCACAGCTAAAAATTTTCCAATTAGTAACATAACCCCAAGAGGAAAGAGACAGTGCACAGCCTCAGCGGCAAACAGCGTTGCATCTAGAATAGTCTGTAGCATTTCTCTTTTGGAAGATTTTGGTCTTGTTTTTCTTGTTGCCACTATGGTCTAACCTGCACTGCAGAATTAATGCAGTTTGACACCACTTTAACTACCATGGCTCAAGGCTATGGAATCCTGGAAGTTTGTTTTGGCACCAGAGCTCTCTGACAGAGAAGGCTAAATCTCTCACAAAACTACAAATCCCAGAATTCTGTAGCATCAAGCCATGGCAGTTAAAACTGTGTCAAACTGCATTATTTCTGCAATGTAGATGCATGCAGTGGCTGTTTTCCATTTGCTTCCCCTCCTTCCTTGAGCCCAGTCCACATCCTAAATGCAGGCTGCTACTTCTTCTCCTTGTCCATATCCCTGTTCCCTTACTTTCAGGAATTGGTGAACAACTGTGTGCCTGCAGATGTTGCTGGAATGCAATTCCCATCTGCCCTAGCCAACATAACCAACTGTGAGAGAACTGAAGTCTAGCAAGACATGTGGCAGCCCATGGTTGTCCATCCCTGATATTTTAGAAGATCCTTCAGAAATACTGTTTATTTTTTACTTGCTGAGACTATTTAGGAGCTTAACATTTATGAACAGTGATTTCATTGGGTTCAGGAACAAAGGCTAAAACACTGCAGTTTTGTTTTTTGTTTTTTAAATGAATTAAATTCACAGTCAAAATTAATATTAGATTTATTGGGTTTCATTTGTTAGTTTTATACTGTTGAAGTCTCGGTTTAGTTTTCATAGTTTTATATGCATCATTCTGGTATTGCTTATGGCAATGAAAGAGTGACAGAAAACATTTTTAAATAAATCAATAAAAATGGCGTGAGAATAAAATAAGCCATACATCTTGTACCTAACAAGATGTATGGCAAAATGCAGACTGCTGCATTCTGAACCAATGGATGTTTCTCACCTTTTTACAAAAGTAGTGACATATAGCATTGGTTCTGATAACCTGATTGGTTTGCTTGTTTGTTTTTAAACAATTTATAATACACACAGTTCAAGATACATAAAGTAACCACATACATGCACACCTCAATCAAGTATTTGGAATGCGGAAACAATGAACTGAGTGCTACATTAGCAACAATTTCATTAATATGATTTTACACTGCAAATGCAGAGCTGCTACATTTAAAGGAATGCAGCTGCATGAGCTGAAATTCTGAACATCTGTCTGCCAGAGCTAGTGTAAATTATTCACAGACCAGAGGTGGGCAATGCAGGAATATCCACAGGAAAATTTCACCACTTAATAGAATTATTTCTTTTAAAAATATTAAAGAATTATTACAGTAATTAATAATAATTATTAAAATATTTTAAAAATAAATGTCCACACAAAGGTGACATTGTAGCAAAATGGGTGCATCTGTAAAAATGCAAATGTGATTTAGGAGCTATCAGGGACAAGCAGCATTTGTTTTGCTATTTTAATGCCCATATTTTGTTTGCATGTGATTATATAATATAAAAAAATGGTCTCCCAGCAGATTGAATGCTAGTAGCCACATACATCACCTGAATCCTCAGCTGAATCCATGAGATGCAACATTTCTCATCACAAAGCACATCAGGTGACATGTAAGGCTTCAAACAACACACAATATTGTTGGCAGCCAAAAAACCAATGTGATTCTAGGCTGCATCAATAGAAGTATAGTGGCTAAATCAGACCTGCACAACTTGGCAGTAGGTAGGGGCCAGAATTAAAATAGATTAAACTTTTTCAGGCCGCAGATAGGTTTCAATTAAATATTAATTAATTTATAATATTATTAATTAATAATATTAATTAGAATTAATTAATATTAATTCCATCCTTATCCTACTCTGCCCCACCCTCTCCTCAGGAGAAAACCGAGCAGCAGAGGAGTCTTGCCTGTCCTTCTCCTCCTCCGCCTGTTCTTCTCCTTGGGAGAAGGCCCGAGTGACAGACGAGCCTTGAGAAGTGAGCATTTGCCCCTCTTCCTCCTCTGCTGCCCGGCCTTCTCAGAAGAAAGCCAGGCAAAAGAGGAGCCTTGCAGGGTGAGCATTTGTCCATCCTCCTCCACCACCACCCTGGAGAAAGCCAAGCAGTGGAGGAGGCTTTCAAAGTGAGTATTCACCCATCCTCCTCCTCTGCCACTTGGCCTTCTCCTCAGGAAAAAGCCAGGCAGTGGAAATAGTAATAGCAATAGCTAACAGTTTACAGTATGTGTAAGCTGGGTACTCATTTTAGCAACCTTGGAAGGATACAAGACTGAGTTTACCCTGAGCTCCTGGCTGGGACTGAACTCACAACCTTGCAATTTGTGATTGAGTGGCTTCAGTACAGGCATTTAACCACTGCACCACCAGGGCTCCTTGAGGGACAAGCATCTGCCTGTCCTCCTGCTCCACCCATCCTTCTCTTCAGGAGAAAGCTAAGCAGTGGAGGAGCCTTGCAGGATGACTGTTCACCTGTCCTCCTCTTCTTCCTCTGCCCTTCCTTCTCTTCAGGAGAAAGCCAGGTGGTGGAGGAGCCATGCAGAGTGAGCATTCACCCTTCCTCCTCCTCCTCACGGCACTCTCCTCAGGACAAGGACGAGCAGTGGAGGAGCCTTGAAGTTGTTCCACATTCTCACAAGCTGCCTGAAATCCTTTGGCGGGCCTCATGTGCCCCCCGGACCTTATGTTGTACAGGCCTAGTCTAGATGAAGCCTCCACAACATACAGCCTGGGGGCCAAATGTAGCCTGTCAAAGGATTTGGGGCAGCCGACAGTGATGTGGAATGACTTCAAGGCTCCTCTGCCACTCATCCTCCTCCTGAGGAAAGGACCATGCAGAGGAGGAGGAAGAAGGGCGAATGCTTGTCCTGCATGCTCCTCCACCACCTGGCTTTTTCATGAGGAGAAGGCCAAGTGGAGGAGGAGAAATACAGGCAAACATTTGCCCCTTAAGGCTCCTCCGCTGTCTAGCTTTCTCCCAAGGAGAAGGCCAGGTGGTGGAGGAGGAGACAGCGAAGCTCCTGCCTCACCCTGCTTTGTCCTGAGGAGAAGGCCAGGTGGTGGCAGAAGAGGAGGGTGGGCAAACACTTGCTCTGCATGGCTCCTCTGCTGCTTGACTTTCTCCTGAGGAGAAGGGCTGGTGGAGGAGGAGGAGGACAGGCAAATGTTTGCCCTGTAAGGCTCCTCTTTTGCCTGGCTTTCTCCTGAGAAGGCTGGGCAGCTGTGAGAACTTAGGGGAGATGTAGACCGGCACAAAGGGCCAGTCTGGGGGTGGAGGTGGGGTGGGGAGCACCACGCTGGCTGCCCCGACTTCACCTCGATGCCGTCCTGATACCGTGTGCCTGTCCACACACCGCAATTCCATAATGGAATTTTAATTGTCTACTTTTCTCTGTTTATGGAATGTACTTTACAAAATGTTGTGTTGAGGATTCTGTCTCTGGCTTCCTCCATGAGAATGAATAAAGTCCTCACATTTGGTGATCCAGATCAAAACTCTCAAAGTGAAAACGTAGCTTGTTAATGGGGTGCATGGCATGTGGCTCAAACTGTCCCAAAACTCTTTGTGCCATATGAGAACATTGCATTTGAAGAATAGTAGGGCCACTCAGAATCAGCTGTATAGTGAAGGCATTTATATAGTCCTGTTTATTTTCAAAAAGATTCATCAGCTGCAATGGGGCAGACTATTCATATATCCTCATGGCAAATTTGTGCCTTTAATTTTGTTTTAATAGTTCCTCTGGCATTTTGTTTTGCACATGATTGTGACAATATTATGTGATTAATACTCATTACTGACTAATGGACCTGCTTCTCATTAAACTATGGAACTGCACAGTGAATATTTTGGAACTGGGCAGCTCCTATTAGCTCTTTTGATTCAGAAAATCAATTTTTTACCATAAATATAAAATATATCTCTATTACTCATGTATTTTATGATCTTTTTTCTGTCTGGTAGAATTCAAAAACATAGCTGTATTATGCAAAGGGCTTTTGTAGCACCTTTGAGACTAACTGGAAGAAAGAAGTTGGCAGCATGAACTTTTGCAGACTTGAGCTTACTTCCTCAGATGTATGTTTTTCTGTTTGTTTTTGGCACTGTGGTGTGTTTATAGACCTCTTTTTAAATCCTAGAATCAGACAGTTACTATATAATATTTTTATATTTCATTATAGCCCACCTTTTCTTCAGTTTGGGACCAAGGCAGTGTACAATGGTTAAGATTGATGTTTTAAAACTAAAGTGAATGCTTCTCAGGCAATGCAGATTCTTTCACCAGCAATTACACAGAGAATGTCTGCACAGATGTGCAATAAAGGAACAAGATGTTCAAACAGGCTTGAGCATTAACACTTCTAATTTCATAAATTATCCACTGAGGACTCAGAAAGCTTTAATTTAAAAGAGTCACATTCCAGGCATATTGATCTAAGATTAAACAGCAATATGAAAACACATGTGCATGCCCAGAGAGAGAAAGAGAGAGAGAGAAACAAATAAGTTTGCATTCTGTACACACAGATAGGTTGCTGGCTTCCATTTGAAACATTCATTCCCCCATCTGAAGCCAATTCAAGTGAAGGGAAAACAGAGCTCCAATAGCGCAACATTCTGCCATCTGTCTTTTGGCTTGCTGTGTACTGGAATGTTGGATGCTCTTATGAGGCAGGGCTATTGTCCAGCATTTTGAAAGAGAGATGCTGAAATGCTCCATTTTCAGACTTTACTGGTGGTTTTGTTATTGTTATTTGTTGTCAATAGAGAGAGTTGACTTGCGATGTCTCTGTATATAATAATAATAATAATAATAATAATAATAATAATAATTTATTTATATACCGCCCCAGTGGAAAATAATAATAATATAATTTATTTATATACCGCCCCAGTGGAAAACCAATCTATATGAGAGACCTCCAAGAGCCCCAGTTATCATCTGCCCTACTCAGGTCTTGCAAACTCAGAGGCATGGCTTCCTTGACTGAATCAATTCATCTCTAGTATTGTCTTCCTCTTTTTGTACTGCTTTCGCCAATACAGAGCACTATTGTGTTTTCCACTGAGTCGTCTCATGATATGGCCAAATAAGACTAAATAGGCCTTTGCTGGACATTGATAACCTAGCCACTGTAGTCCATGCACAGGTAACCTTCTGACTAGACTACTGCAATGCACTCTATGTAGGGTTGTCCTTGAAGAAGACTTGGAAGCCACAGCTAGTGCAAAGCTATCAGTTCAACAACTGATTAGAATAGTATATAGGCAATATATAATAACAGTCTTAAAAGAATTACACTGGCTGTCAATATGTTTCAAGATTGAATTTAGGAGCTTGTGATGACATTTAAAGCCCTAATGGTTTGGGACTTTGATATTTGAGGGAGTGCCTCTCCCCATATGTTTATGCCTAAGGAGTGAAGTCTACTGGAAAGGGGCTCCTCTGTGTCCCACCAGAGAGATCTGTGTTGGGACATGAGAGAGCACCTTCTCAGCTGTGACACCTCAATTGTGGAATACCCTCCCCTTGTAGGCCTAATTAGTACCAAAATTCATTTCATTTAGGTGCCTTGTGGCTGTTCATCAAAGGCCTTTGGACCTCATTAACTCATCCCAAACACAACTGTAGATAGTTTTTGAAACTTCTAAATCTTTTACATCTGTTTTTAACTCATTATGTTGTTTAATATGATGCTAGCTATTTACACTATTTTTATTGTTTCAAACTATTTAACTTATTTTAATATTATTTGTAAGCTGCTCTGAGTTGATGTTGGGCAAAGTATACATATTTTAATAGATAAATAATGTATCACTTCCAAAATCAGAGTCAGGGTGCCTCTGTATATCACTTCCTGAGAAATGGCTATGGTACCCCTGTCCTGCTTATGAGGTTTCCGTAGACAACTGTTGGCCACTTGTTGTGGAAACACAGAATTGCACTAGGTAGGCCTTTTGTGTGATCCAGATGGTCCTTCCCATGTTTTATTGAATAAATCTGATGTTGTGCCCTGTCTTATCATGGGAGGAAAGGGAAAAAACAGTTCCATGCTACATTATCAAGTCTTGCATTTCTTTTGTAGGTCAGATTATACAGCCTTTGACTGCATCTGGTTTTCATCTGTATTCTGAGATGAAGACTAATGATCATACCAGCTGGCTGACTTGACAATCCAAAAGTGTAAAGTAGAATTTGGAGCTAAATGGATGCGCTCATTCCAGGGACTACTGAATTGGTCAGCTGCAGTTTATTCTGTCTCAAAATAAGTTCCTACAGACATTATTACTATTATTTGTTTGTTTGTTTGTTTGTTTCATTTATATGCTGCCTTTCTCCCAGAAAGGGATCCAAGGCAGCTCATAAGATAAAAACATGTTAAAAACTTTACAATAAAAATTATAAAAAAATTAAAATCATCTATTTAACACAGTATAAAACACTATAATATTGTATTATTATTATTATTATTATTATTATTATTATTAGCAACAGCATTATCAATATTGTTATTTTAATGTAACTTATTAAATACAGTGGCCAATGTAAGTTACAGCACCCAGAAAAAGGGAGAGCATGCCCTAGCCCAGGAAACATTTATATACTTGGGGCAGGGGAAACCATTGCTAGGGTTGCTAGTTGTTGCTGTTTTTGAACTGGACCTTCTTGTGGGCCCTAGCAGGAACATCTGCAAATGTCAGTGGCAAATAATGTTTAACTTCATGTCAAACCTACAGAACAAGCTGAAGTGGGGCTCATCCTGCCCTTGGTGGTAACCCTAATGTAGGGATGTAGCTGTGGAAGGAAGAGAGAATAGGGACATTGCTCTCTCAGTAAGAATTCTGCTCCCCAATGAAATTTTCCTTCAGTCCTCAAATTTCTAGCCCTGTAGAGAGTGAGAGGCTATTGAAATAGTTATTTAAAAAAATTATTGTACCTCGGATCAAATATTGATGAGAACGGAGACTGCAGTCAAGAAATCAGAAGATGACTAGGAATGAGAAGAGCATCTATGAAAGAACTAGATAAGATCCTAAAGTACAAAGATTTACAAATGAACACTAAGGTCCAAGCCATTGTGTTCCTCATCACCATGTACAGATGTGAGAGCTGGACAGTGAAGAAGGACAGGAAGAAAATCAGCTCATTTGAAATGTGGTGTTGGATAAGAGTGCTGAGGATATCATGGACAACAAAAAAACAAACAAAAGGGTCTTACAACAGATGAAGCCTGAACTCTCCCTGGAAGCCAAGATGATGAAACTGAGGCAGTCGTACTTTTGCCATATGAGAAGGCATGACTCATTAGAAAAGATAATAATGCCAGGAAAGGTAGAAGTAGAAAGAGAGGTAGACTACATGCCAGATGGCTGGACTCAATCAGGGTAGTGTGCAGGACCTCAGCAGAGCAGTGGGTGAGAGGTGGTCTTGGAGGTGTCTCATCCACGGGGTCATCATGAGTTGGTGTCAACCCAAAGGCAGTTAACAAAGGGAGTGAGATACTGATAATCATAAATACCTAGAATTATTTGCCATGCTTGTGTTGCCATGTTTGTGTTCCCTCAGTAAATCTAGCTGCCCCTTTTCTCTGGTTGCCTAAACTCTATTTCTAATGTTCAACTGTACTCTTTAAGTTACTGCAATGCTAGAGATTTGGGTGTTGAAGGAAAATTTCACTGTAGGTTAGAATTCTTATGCAGGAGTGCAACACCCTCATTCCACCCCTCCTCCTGGTAGCATTCATTGAGAACCAGTGTGGTATAGTGGTTTGAGCATCGAGTTAGGACTCTGGAGAACAGGATTCAAATCTGAGCTCGGCCATTTAAACCCACTGGGTGGCCTTGGGCAAATCATAATCTCTCAGCCTCAGAGGATGGCAATGGCAAACCCCCTCTGAAGAAACTTTCCAAGAAAACCTAATAATAGATTTACCTTAGGGTCATCATAAATCAGAAATGACTTGAAGGCACACAACAACAACCTGGTAACTACCCCCTGCCCTAGATAATCCATCTTTTTGCTTGTCACAACACCAAAACATGAAGAGAAGTCTTCAGTGCCAGCTGATGTCATGCTATTGTCCCAGTATGCTCTATTTCCTGTGGCACATGATCTTATGACAATTTTCATATTCAAGCTTCACCACAATTATGGTATCAAGACCCAAAAGGGGACAAATAGAAGCATCACAATCAGAACAGTACAAAACTACTGACCTAAAGACAGCATGACTGCAAAGTGAAAAAGTAACTGGGTAGTTACATATTAACTTAAAGAGGAGCAGTTAAGGACCAATTTATATAGTGCCTCTTAAATGACAAGTGTAATTATAGGTCTCTCAGGCAGCATACAGTATAATAATTACTTTCAGCTGAGCTGCTCCATTTTACAATTCACTGGAGAGAATTCTAATTGGTACAATAAAGCTGGAAAGGTCTTTCTTTCTTTCTTTCTTTCTTTCTTTCTTTCTTTCTTTCTTTCTTTCTTTTTACCTTGGATCTTTCTGATTGGTTCAGTGGATTGTGAGAATGATGACTGATAACTGCCATTTTTACAAAAGGTGAAGAAGATTCCTGACCATTCATTGAATCTAAACCCACCTTCAAACGCCATTCAAAGGGATCACAGAGCACTGTGCTGCATGAGATCCCAGGGTCAGTTTCATGATCTGTAAAGTCTGTCAACAGAGGCCATTTGGGTGCAATGTGTCTTAGAAGCTTATCACATTCATTTTAAAACCGACTTCCCTGATCCGGATTAAATTTTAAAGCAGGTGGCATCCTGATAGGATTTAGCTACTGAAATTGCCACTCAGGTCCATCCCTGCTCTCAGGGCTGCTCCAGCTGCCATTGTCTTAAGCAGGGATGGCCCCAGGCAGTGATTTTGGTGGTTAAATCCTAATAATAATAATAATAATAATAATAATAATAATTTATTTATTTATTTATACCCCGCTCCTCTGTCAAATGGTTAAAAATTACATCAGAAATACAGAAATGCTGCCCACTTTAAAATTTAATCTGGATCAGGTAAGCTGGTTTTAAAATGAATACGATAAGTTCCATGATTTGCTCTTTTAAAAAAAAAAGGTCAGAATCAAAATATATTATACAGTCTCTTAAAGATCATCCACCAGCAGGCAATGACCTTTTGATTTAGACAAGCTTTGGGCCATTAATTGATTGTTGGGGAAAAGCTGCTGTACCTTTTTTCCTCATACATTATGTCCAAAGTGCCCTTAAAATGTATTAAATTCAGTCTTGTTTAAATATGACAGCTTGTTTAACTTTTTTATAGTAAGGTAGGTAGCTGGAGGCTTTGGAAGATGGTGGATGTGTCCATTCCAAACTGCATTTGTTTTTAACTGCCCTCAAGTGGCCTTCCCCTCTTCCTACTTCCTTCCACCTTCCCCAGCATTATAGCTTTTTCCAAAGGGCCCTCCCTCCTCATGATGTGTCCAAAGTAAGACAGCCTCAGTTTGGTCATCTTGGCTTCCAGGAAGGTTTCTGGCTTGATCTGAACTAGGACCCATTTGTTTCTCCTTTTGGCTGTCCATGGGATCCTCGGTACTTTCTCCAGCACCACATCTCAAATGAATTGATTTTCTTCCTATCATCTTTCTGTTCTGTTCAGCTCTCACATCCATACATGGTATTAGGGAATACAATGGCTTGTATGAGTCTAATTTTGGTGGTGAGTTATATATCATTGCATTTAGAATCTTTTCTAGTTCTTTCATAGCTACCCTCCCCATTCTTAATCTTCTCTTGACTTCCTGGCTGCAGTCCCCATTCCGATCAACAGTTTGATCCCAGATATGAGAATTATTTTACTATTTCTATTTCTTCATTGTCTAGGTTGAACTTGTGAAGGTCCTCGGTGATCATTATTTTTGTTTTTTTATGTTCAACATTAGACCTGCCTTTGCACTTTCTTCTTTGATCTTCCTTAGTAGGTGTTCCAGGTCTATGAGGTTTTTTGCTAGTATTATGGTGTCATCAGCATATCTTAGATTGTTGACATTCCTTCCTCCTATTTTCACTCCTCCTTCTTCTGTGTCCAAGTCTGCTTTTCTTATAATATGCTCTGCATATAAGTTGAACAAGTAGGGTGATAAGATGCAGCCTTGTCTGACACTTTTGCCAATTGGGAACTATTCTGTTTCTCTGTTTTCTGTTGACAGTAGCCTCTTGTCCTGAGTACAGATTCCTCATCAGGACTAACAATTGTGCTGGCACTCCCATGTCTTTAAAGGCATTCCATAGCCTTTCGTGATCTATGCAGCCAAAGGCTTTGCTATAGTCTATAAAGCACATACTGATTTTCTTTTGGAATTCCCTGGTGCACTCCATTAGCCATCATTTGTTTGCAATGTGGTCCCTCATGCCTCTTCCTTTCCTGAACCTCACTTGGACCTCTGGGATCTCTCTCTCTCTTCATGTATGATTTGAGTCTATGTTGCAGAATTTTGATCATGACTTTGCTTGCATGGGATATCAGTGCTATGGTTCTATAGTTGCTGCAATCTCTTGTGTTTCCCTTTTTGTGGATAGGGATGTATATTGATTGCTTCCATTCTGTTGGCCATTATTTTGTTTTCCATATCTGTTGACATATGTTGGTTAGCACTAGAGTTGACTCTGTCAATGTGAAATGCAGCAGTTAAATTGTAATATATCTGTTCCTGGTGATTTGTTTTTCACTATTTCTCTTATTGTAGTTTCCACCTCACTTTTTAAAATGTGGGGTTCATCTTCATATGGCTCTTCATTCCATGTGCCCTTCATTTTTTCATCTCTTTTGTATAATTCTTCTGTGTATTGCATCCAACATCTTTTTATTCCTTCCTGGTCTTGAATTATGTTATTTTTATTGCCATAGAGTGTACCAGTTCTTGGTTTGAATTTTCCTTTGATTTCCCAGATCTTGTGAAATAGATCTCTTGTTCTTCCCTTTTTGTTGTTGTCTTCTATTTCTTTGCATTTGTTGTAGTAATTTTCTTTGTCTTTCTACACAAGCCAATGTACTGTTGCATTCATAGTTCTTAGTTTGGTCCTATCTCCCTTTTGTTTTTCTTTTCTTCTTTTCTTTATTGCTTGTAGTGTTTTTTCTATCATCCATGGTTTTTTCTCTTTCTTTTTGTTTATTGAAAGTGTCTGTCTGCATTCTTCTTTTATTATGTCACTGGCTTCAGAACATAGTTCTTCTGGTTCTTGGTCTATTATGCTTAGTAGTGAGAATTTGTTTATTATGTTGTCAGTAAATTCTGTTGAGATATTATTTAGATCATATTTTGGTATAATCACTGGGGTTTTTTTCTTCTTCTTGAGTCTTACTTTTATTGTTGATATGAGTAATTTCTGATCTGTGCCACAGTCAGCACCTGGCCTAGTCTTGGCTGCCTGTATAGAGTTGTGCCATCTTTTACTTCCAATTATATAATCTATTTGTGTTGTTTGTCTTTTTGTGCTGACCATCCATGTGTATAGCCTTCTTTCTGGTTGTATGAAAAATATGTTTGCAATGAATGCTCACCTGCTTCATTTCTTTTGCCTAATCCAAATCTGCCTACTGTTTTTGATCCTTCTTTGCTTCCAACTTTGGTGTTCCAATCTCCAATGATCAGCTTGACATCCTGTATTGGTATGCTGTCAGTTTCTTCCTGTACTTCTTGACAGAATCTATCAATTTCTTCCTCTTCTGCCTCTGTGGTTGGTACATAGACTTGAATTATGGTGATGTTCATAGGCTTACCATGGACCCTTACTGAAATGATTTGGTCTGATTTTGCATTGTATTCTCTAACTGCTTTTGCCACATTTTTTCTTGTCTTTTCATTCCCTGGGTAGAACATTATATGGTTGTCTGATTCAAAGTGGCCCACTCCTGCCCATTTTAACTCACTCACCCCCCAATACTGCTATGTTCACACATTCCATTTTCATTTTTACTATGTCTAGCTTCCCTTGGCTCATGCTTCTCACATTCCACATCCCAATTTTATGTGTAATGCTGCTTTGGATGCCTTCCTAAGGGTGTCTGCTATTTGTTTTGACATTTTTCTTATGCCCTTGGCTAATCTTGCCAATGTGATATCCCTTTATTTCTCTCTCCTTCCCTTTCTGTTAATGCATTGATCTATCTGTGTCTCACTTGGGGTGTGTCATCATAGGGTTTACTTGGTGATGGGGTTACACAAGAAGGACCACCTACACCACCCTGTGCACAGTGTCAACCAATATTAGCTATGGTGTCATAATTCCCTCTTGTCAGTGATACTCACCAGTACTGCTGCTGCCCAGTAGCTGTTTGTCTCCCTTTATTATTCCTCCCATTGTTGTTGTTTTTTTGCTTTCCTACCCATCCCCTTATTCCTCCCTGGGTTTCCCTCCTTCCCTTCCCTTCTCTTGTGTTCTCCCTTCGTTAGTCAATCCCCATCCCAACTGCATAACTGCATAACTGAGACCAATTCACCAAGGCCATGGCACCATCCTAAAAGAACTGGCCAAAAATGTTCCCTTTCAGCCCAAAACATCCACATTGAAAGACTACAACACCCTTTGAATATTTACTAGCTGCTGTTTCAGAGTGATCCCCACCACAAAACTACCCTGAAGACCCCAAAGAGCCTAAGGAGCTAGTAAAAGCAACATAGTGTCACTTCTAGTCACCCAACAGGGGACCTGCAGTGAGTCCCTGTAGGCCTTTGGAGCGCCTAGGAAAGTATCTCAGTTTTGTATCCCAGCCAACCCCAGGTGGTATGAAGCATGGAAATCACAAAAAATGGGTAGATGTTTTAACCATGAAGTCTGCAGAAGAGGGGAGAAAGTCTGGTTGCACTAGTAATTTGTGTACAAGAGTAGTGCTGGATGTTAGCTGATATGGGGATACATTCTAAAGCTGCATTTTTTACTCCTGAAGATACTTTTCAAAATACATTGTTTCCTACATTTTTGGTTTAGAACACAACAGCCAAACCAAGAATACATTGGAATGCAAGCGTAGGTCTTATTAAGATGATTCCTTTCTAGGAGAAATGAGATGGTGCATATGAACTGCTACTCATCTCTAGCACTCAGAGGCAAAGCAAAGCAAAGCAGCTTCATTTATATACCGCTTCATACCATGCTATGGGTATCTAAGTAGTTTACAACTGTAAACTCATTGCCCCCCAACTGTTGGGTACTCATGTTAGCGACCTTGGAAGGATGCAGGCCTGAGTCTAGCCTGAGCCCTGGCTAGTATTGAACTCTCAACTTTGTGGTTTATGAGTGAGTGGCTTCAGTACAGGCATTTAACCACTGCACCACAAGGGTACTTGACTGTATCTTAAACTCATCTGCAAGCATTTGCTATAGTAGAATATATCCCAGTTTTGTTGTGATGATTATAGTTGGTTATTTGGTTGTTGTTTTTAAGATGATAATAACACTTTGTGCTAAAAGACAGTGGCTTGCTAAAGGTCAACTAATTAGCTCATAGGAAAACATAGGAATTCATGGCAAGGGCTGATGCAGGGCTGAGCCTTCTAGCCAGAGAAGAGTGCCCTACTTGAAAGAAGGTATTTCATAGCCCTGAGATGTAAGGAGTGTGAACAAACTTGTTCTTAAAAAGGCACACTGCTGTGGACAAAACATTTCTAGTTTTATTTATTTTATAAATGAATATCTGACATTGTTATTATCTCTTATGTGAAATGACATATATTTTATGTCTGAGGGACTACCTCAGGAGTAGAAATTATGTGGGTTCCCAGGCTGCATTTGTGGCCCTCTGTCCTTCTTTTTGATGAAACAAAGGAGAACTGCTACTCCTGCATGTCTCCAGGAGTTCTAATTCTCCTTTAAATTAAGTTCATCCCCATACTTTTGTGTTTTTATTTTTATTTTTTTGAAAGTCAGAAGTGTATCCTTTGGAAGAATTTCCCATGTAAGGGTCAGTGGCCAGAATCCTCTTGAGAACATACACTTCCATAATCTTTAGTCATGTCAAAGGAAGTACTTTTGGGAAAATAGCATCTAGTACCTCCTCCCACAGCACAGCAGCTGGAGGGCAACAAGGTTTACCTCTGCCTGACTGCTTGGCTGTGAGGGTGCACCAAGTTAGTCCAGCTGGGTTTGTCTGGACCTCCCCACAAAAGTATGCTGCTGCATCTTTAGACTACCAGCAGCCAAGTAGGATCTAGGTCATAGTGCCTTCTCTATGGGACAAAACTTTTCCTCAGGTCTTCAGAGCTTGCCTACCCTTATCTGACAAAATAGTCTTCCTGTACTGATGGAAAGAGAAACAAGAGCCCTGTACATTTATCTCACAAGTAGCTGAAGAAAGTGAACTAAAAGGTATTTCTGGGGATAAAATGATAGAATGTCAAAAGTTCCCACTGTGCCACCACTGTTCACTTCCAGAAAAAAGAAGAGAGAGACAAGAGGGTGAAACAGAGAGAGAGAGTTAGGGTATGTTCAAGCATAAACATTGGGCAAGAAAAGGTAAGAGGTAGATATACAGGAAGCTAGCATGATGTAAGTGGTTTGAACATTGGACTACAACTCTGGTGATCAGGATCTGATTTCCCACTTGGCCACGGAAGCCCCCTGGTGACCTCGGGCAAGTCACATTCTCTCAGCCCCCCAAAAAACCATGATAGGGTCACCATAAGTTGGAAAACACACAACAAAAATAACAATAAGATATACAGGGGATGTAGTGGAAGGTTAAGACACTGACCCTGTTGATTGCAAGATTGGCAGGTTGGCAGTTCAAGGCCCGGGTGCTGTATGATGGGGTGAGCTCCTGTCACTAGTCCCAGCTTCTGCCAGCCTAGCAGTTCAAAAACATGCAAATGCAAGTAGATAAATAGGTACCACTTCAGTGGGAAGGTAAACAGCATTCTATGCAATCATGCTGACCACATGATCAGAGAGAGTGATATTTGACAATGCTGGCTCTTTGGCTTAGTAATGGAGATGAGCACCAGCCTCTATGGTCAGACAGGACTTGACAACCTTGACAACAGGGAATACCTTTTTACCTTTTTAGTGGAAGGAACACGGTATGAGGAAATAAAATTGCATTATTTTTTAACATTTGAACACCGAGTGAGAAAAATAGTGTTGCCTTTCTACATAAATTGTAAGGAAAGAAACCCCAGTTTTTGTGTGGAAAAAGAGACCAATATGAAAAGGGCATTTGGATGAGTGTATCACTAAATAAACCCAGATCCATAGTGGAAGGGAGTGTCAGAAACACAAATCAACACTCCTCCCATTAACATCATTTTCCCCTTTACAATCACAATCCTGGAAACCCACTTGTGCATCAGCCTTATAGGAATCCAATTCTCAAGAGAATTCAGCAGAATCTATAGCAAAACTATGTAGCGGAAGTAGACAAAATTCTTAGAAAAGTGGGATATAAATTGAACAAATAGCAGCTTGGGCTGCCATGTGAGCTGTACTGAGAGCCTTCTAGGCCACATGTCCATTAAAAGACATACAGCAAGAGAGAATGCTGCATTGTCAATCTTTGAAATGGCAGATTTCTCTCTGAAGCAAATATGTTACATGTGAATCTTCTGCTATCTTTATTTTCCATTTCCCTCAGTACAAACAGCTTGGGAACTCACTTAAGATTTCATTTGATCAGATTGTAATCTAGTTATGCTAGAGATAAAATCCCTGGCAAATTGAGGTCTCACTGTAGCATGCTTTTTGTAAGTACTTCCACAAGGAAAGTTTGCTGGTCCCTTGAGTTCCCAGTCATTGGGAAAATAATAGCTCTTTTCTTACCACATGCAAGCCGAGCAGTCATGGTGTCTGCAGCTATGGGGAAATATAAATATTAGCACATTGCCTGGTATGAGGAGCATAACTGCCATTCTCTCCATGCCTAACAAATTTCAAGTAAGAGCTTAGCCTTTAAAGAATAAATGTGTTTCACTCAACAAGACTGCCATTATATGGTTATTTGATTACTAACAGAAGACTTGACAGTACAGTCCTATATATAAGTAGATAAGTCATAAGTAAGTCTCACCAAACTCAAAGGGTCTTACTATGAAGCAGGACCAGTCCAAACCATTTTGCTGCCTGGGTCAATGGACAAGAGGAAGCCCTTTCCCCAGTCTACATACAGAACCTTTCTAGAATGGCATCTGACTCTTATTTCAGCACCAGGAATGGAGTGGAATCTTCACTCCATCCTAGGTGAAAAGCTAGTTTAGAAGGCCTAGGAAAGCTAGTGTGAGATATACACAGCTCTACCTTCAAAGAGAGGGAAACAGCAAGAGAGTTCACAAGGAACAGTCAAAAGGCTACCACTTCTGCCCCTCAGCATCTCTTCCTGAGGCAGTCTTAGCCTAATGGTAGGCCTGGACCTGCTTTCAAGGAGGTATAGGATTGTAGCATGAGTCTGGTATATGGATAGGCAAAATGTGACACTTCAAGTGATGATTTAGTGTAGGGTCACAATGATATGTAAGAAAGAGCCATCATATCAATTTGTCGTCCAGAAGATTTTTTGGTTTCTAAAATGTTGTGTTCTATCCCACCCTCTTCTCTGGGCTGACTTCTATTAATTCAAACTGGCTAGTAGGGCCAGCAGAGGGGAAACACTAATGATCACACCAAGTCTCTGTTAAAATGACCTCCTTCTTGTGGTGTATTTTGTTTACCTTTTGCATTGCTGTTTTAGTGGCCATAAAAGCCATTTTCTAGAAAGATTAATGTGAATTCATCTTAACTAACAGTGAATCCCTCAGCTTAATTGGAAATTAATCTTTCATCTTAACTGGACAGCTCATTCTTTGAAGATACTGTTATTCAAAGTATGACAACATGCACTGTGCTTTACTGTTCTGGAAATAACTCCTTAGTTGAGAAATCTGTGGTCCACCAGAGGTTATTGGACTCTGGTTGCTGTCATCCTGAATCCATGATCCTGAACATTCCTTTGAGGCTGAGAAAATGTCATTTCCCCATTTCATCTGTGGGTTTCCATGGTCAATCAGGGATTTGAATTCTGGTCTGCAGTCCAAGTCCAACACCCAAACCACTTCTCCATGCTGGCTCTTACACTGAAGAAAAATCACAAGGCTAGACTCTGCCTTGAAACTTGTCACATAGGAAGTTAGTCAAGAATGACCCTTTTTGTTACAAAGGTATCACTTAATGGGGCTATGTTGTTCTCCTGTGAAATAAATTCTTTTAGCAGGACTGTATCATCTATTTTTAACCCATTTTGTAAGACTAGGTGGTGCTACTATTTCCCAATGTTGTAGGATGTGACAGATTCTGCCTCAATGCAGGATTCTTTGAAAGCTTGTTTGTCTGCTGTCTCATGCTTGGTGTCTGCTTCCCATCAAGAATCATTCTTGAAACAATACTGTGATTTGACCAGAGTATAGATATACAATTTAAAAGCATCAGGGACATTTCTCAACCAACGTATATAGTACCTTCCCTTATAAAAGCTTCAGTATATAAAGTCAATTGTTAAAGAGAGATACAAAATTATAAGCACCAGTATTAAGCATATGCAAAGAGGTATTGTAGCACCTTTAGAATAACTGAAAGAAAGAAGCTGGTACCATGAGAGTTCAAGCTGGTAGCATGAGAGTTTTGTAGACTTGAGTCTACTTCCTCAAATGCATGAAAGAAGTAGACTCAAGTCTACAAAAGTTCATGCTACCAGCTTCTTTCTTTCAGTTTGAGACTAACTATAGCACCTATGAGACTGTGCTATAAGATCCCTTTACACACAGTTTTTCTAGTCTAACATGGCTATGTCTTTGACAACTACTGTTAAGCATAATAATTAGCAAAATTCTATTTCATAGAACACCAACAAGATCTGCTTCAAACTAGTAACAGATTTTCCAAAAAGGAAAAGCCATCCTTCTGTGCTCATGTTGTAAGTTTTATATAAGATTGCCACCAGACACATGCTTTGCTTTCCAGACTTCAAAGCCCAATGTCCTCAGCTTTGATAGTCTCCCAAAGCCACTTTCAAGCATTCGTAAGAATCAAAGCATGTGATATATGTTCCTGTTCCTCTAAGACAGGATATGAATGTGTTTGTAGAATTAATGTGTGTATTATGTGGGTATCTAGAACAATTGATCTTGTGTCCTTTGGATGAACAATATGAACCAGGGTTTACACTCAAAAGTTTGCTTACTTGGGACATCCAATACCAACTTTACATCTTTCTCAGGCCCCCTTCCTCCTTATTTTTAAAGGGCAAGACCACTTATCTTCTCTGTTAACCTCTTGGCAGCAAATCCAATTAAGTTTGATTGAGAGGAGGAATAGTAGTGTGGATCATGATTTTGTGGAGGCAAATGCCTTCCAAAGAATTTTCCAGTTAAGGCAGTCCAAACTGAGCAACATTTGCCACAATGATACATTTTCAGGCAGGTGAACAGAAACTGTTCTTCTACAATTCCTTTTAGGTATTACATTGGGATTTGCTGATAACCAGTATTGTATCATCTGCTGGATTCAAGTCAGTACTTCATTCCAGAGTTGACTTGTGCTATGACCCCGAGGATCTACGGTACTGCACCATCCCAGAGAATATTTGCAAGCTACCTATCATCCCCTACTTCCTTAGGAATCATCAACATCAATTATTATGTGCTACCCAAGGCCACTGACATAAGCTTATCCTCAACATCAGCTTCCACAGATGGTCATTCCAAGTGTTTCAAGATCTCTCAGTAATGAACACACTAAAGTCCACATAAATGTGGTCCAAAAAATTGAAAAATACCTTGAGGGAGAACTTTTACAAATTCTAATTTAGATGGCACCTAACACCCATCAGACTTTCAAAAGTTAACAATAGCCTGAGCAATAAGTGTTGGAAGTGCAAAGAAGAAAAGGGCACATTTTTCCACCTTTGGTGGACATTTGAAATGCCCAGAATTATTAGTCCCAAATACATGAAGAAATTGTCAAATTACTAAAAATAAAGATCAGAAAAGATCCCAAAATGTACCTTCTAAGCATGACCAACAAAATATGGGAGGGAAAATATGGAAGAATTTTATATTATATGACATATTATATGACAACAGCAGCCAGAGTAATGTATGCTAAAAACTGGAGATTGGAAAATGTCCCATCTAAAGTGGATTGGTTGTGGAAGATATTAGACTACATGGAAATTGATAAACTGACTGTTTACTTAGAGATAAGTCACAGGATACATTCAAAGAAGATTGACTAAACATATCAGAAAATATCCATGTGGCTTTGAACTCCTCACCTTTGTAAAACAAAATCAAATAGACAGATAAATAAATAAATAAATAAATAAGATGTAAGGGAAAGGGAAAGAATCAGATTTATGTGTAATAATAACATGTTGTTAATAAAAATACAACAATACTATTATGTCCCTAGATCGTAGGAAAATATGATCTGGGGACATAAGGTGGACAAACTATTGATAGTGATAATTAAACCAATATAGTGGCATTGTAAATATAAGGGGATTTTGAAAATAAATAAATAAATAAGAAGAGATTAAGCGATAGAACTTAAGAATCCAAAGTCAGAGCATATGGTATAAAGATGCAAGAAATAAGTCACTCGAAAGTACTTTTTAGATTTGTATGTTAGGGGTTTTTTTTATTCATTGTGGGTTTGTCTTTAAGTACTTTGTTGTTGCTGTTATGTTGTTGTTGCTGATGATGTTTTAATTAAAGTTTTTTTAAAAAAAAGTTCACATAAAGAAGCACTTTAAAGCTCCAGCTAGTAACTAGGAGGGGTGGAGTTTCTAATGGATCAAAGCAGATGAACCTTATTCTCTGTTTCTGAAAGCCCCTTGCCAGGAAAATAGTGTGTCCCCTGAGGATCTCCTCCAGCCAAGCAGCTTTTGCACAGCACTGTCCAAGGTCCTGAACAAGTCCTTCTGCTCTGCTTGCTTTTGCCTATCCCAGGGCTTGTTCCCACTTACATTTAAACCAGTTTGTGATTCGCCTTTGCTCCTTGTTGGTGAATCAATTCCAGAAGGTCCATCGTTCCCACTACAAAAGCAGATCCTTTCACTATTCCCTTGTAATCGCTTCTTTTTTGGCACGATTGTTGTTTCCATTAGTTTGCGCCGCTTCAAAATACATGGCAATCATCTGCACGTCATCGGTGATGCAAGTGGCAACATGGTGAGGACGGGGCCATTCCAGGTGCCACATGGGGTGACTTTAGCAACTGAGCTTTCCTCTGTCCCTCAGCAACCCAGTCTGCTCAAGCACACCATTTCCCCTTTGAGCAACGTAGCTTGGGAACTATATATATTTTTTAAAAAATGGCAGGATATGTGATCCATTGGTTTTGCAACTACTTGCCTCACTGAGCTGCAATCCACCTGTAATTGCAAGTAGTTGCAAATATAATGGATCACATATTCTGTGTATATAATATACCCATAGGTCACACCACAAGCACAAAGGCAGCACGGGGGTGGGGGGTGGGGGGTGGCTAATTTCCCAAAAACTGAGGGGGGATGGTAAACACCCCTCTGCTATTAGTCCCTCCCCTCCAGTATGATCCAATTCAGATCTGTCGTTCCCACTTGTTGAACGCGCTTTGGAATTGATTCTTTTCAAAAGAACCACCAAAAAACTAGTGTCAGGAAACAGTGGGGGGGTGGGGGTGGTTTGCATTTGCCTTGCTTCATCGCAATTGAAACCGAGCACAGTAGGATCAGGACCAGTTTCAAGTGGGAACAATGGTCATATAACCCGATCAGCAATTCACTTTAAATCATAGTGGGAACGAGCCCCTAGGATGCATCCACACTGCAGAAATAATCCAGTTTAACACTGCTTTAACTGCCATGGCTCAATGTTTTGGAAGTCTGGAAAGTGTAGTTTGTTGTGACACCAAAGCTCTCTGACAGAGAAGGCTAAATGTCTCCCAAAACTACAATTCTCAAAATTCCATAACATTGAGCCGTGGCAGTTAGTGGTGTCAAACTGGATTTTTTCTGCAGTGCGGATACAGCCCGAAAGTATAACATACATAAAGGAACTCAGCCAATTGTAGGAAAGAAAAAACTGCATCTTCTGCTGATGCAGGTTCATGTAATTACTAACCACAAGGCAGCTAGATATTTTTTATTAATAGCACACTTTCACATCTAGATTGACAGAATTGTCTCTGACCAGACATGAAAAATGAAAGGCCTTATCAAAAGGAACACCTAATGAAAGAGTGGTTTAGCTACGGCATTCTGCCTGGTCAATGATCAAAAGGGTTGAGCTTTCAGCTCCATTTATTTTATTTTTAAACATAAATAAGCATGATATTGAGCCACAGTTCTAAAAAGCCCTCATACATAGAATTTGATGAGTAACTTTTACTAAAAGAAGAATGATTAAGAAGAAGGTTTCCTCTGTACATGATCAGATAAATCTGAACAAATCCATATCTTCTGTTAGAATAAAGATTTCTTAAGATGTTTTCCACATGATAAAGCTCAAATACATCCAGAACTGCTAAGGCTCCAAACAGAAAGGCCTATTTTTTCTTTCACATTTGTCCAACAAACATTTCCTACAATTCTCTTTAAGAAATAGTACATCAGAAGTGTGTAGTCCTATTCTGTGGGAAGTAGGGAATACTAGCACTCAGGTTCAACCAAACTATTGGGGAGAAAACCCACTCACAAGAGTTGTAAATCAGTACCTGCTAGTTTATGTTCTCTTCTTTCCTGTTAATGCAAAAAATCCTGGGAGTGAAGAGTCTGTGAAATGTTTTGAATGAAAGAACATACACTTCTCTGTGCCATAGCCAGAAAAATCTGGAATTTTGTGGTGGTTCCCACTGCACAACAGCAAACAGAAATGGAAGAAGAAGTAGCCTGAAATTAATCATTAATGTATCCT
The DNA here is from genome assembly GCA_026167975.1 of Phrynosoma blainvillii. Lineage (NCBI taxonomy): Eukaryota > Metazoa > Chordata > Lepidosauria > Squamata > Phrynosomatidae > Phrynosoma > Phrynosoma blainvillii. The sequence goes on from JANUYF010000002.1 coordinate 241,702,434, forward strand.
TCAATTTAATGAGTTTTGCTAATATTTCATCTCAAAGGAGGCAACCCATGTACCAATCCACTGTATAATCATTTCAAAGAGAGAGTAAAGTAATCACCAAATCAATATATTTAAAAAAAAATCTTATGCTGTCTCACTCTTGACTCCTAAAGTGTATTCTTACTTATTGTCCTCTTGTTGCACTTCCTAGCTCATTGGAAAATGTGTGCCTCATTGCTGATCTTGGGCAGATGTGTTCTGTATGTGTTCTCTGAATATCAGTGAACATCTCTTATTCTGCAGCTCATAGTTCCCATGGAGACCATTGTGATATTTTATATGAATGGATCACCATGCAATGTCTGGGGAGGAAAGCACTCAGTTGTGCGTCACTGAGTGCAGGTTCAATGAGCTAATGAAGACAACTCACAGACCTTCATGGAATAGATGTGACACAGGGGCAAAGAATTCTGAAAACAATCTTTTAACACTCTTTGGTAAAAATGATAGAGAACAAGTGTCATGCATTCTGGGTAATTCAAAGTTGGGGGGAGATTAAATCAACTCTTTGCCAAGTCCTCTGTTGTGTCTGGTACTTCACTGAAAAGTATATAAGGGCACATCGAGAAACACAACAGTAGTGACTAGTGGCTTCCATGTTACTGGGACAGTGAATCTGCTCCAGATTTTGATCAAAATGTTAAATAATAATAATAATAATAATAATACTTTATTTTTATATTCCTAATTAAAGACATTGTCCAAAGTGCTGCATCTATTTGGAGGATAGTGTTCAGTACCTTGGATAGTACCTTTGAAGTGTGAAGTAAAACCTGGCTTCATTACTCCACTGACATGGATGGTTCCATCCACAACTGGACAACAATTATGTCAAAGATAGCAGTCTGGCAATGCAGAGTTACACAGCTTCCTCTCTTCCAGTTAGGAAAGTCTGTCACCTAGTGACTGAATATAGTACTGCAGCCTACAAAATAAAAATAATAAATTTTAAAAGCAAAATACCTGTCATGGTCAGCCCTGAGGAGGACTCGGAGGACGAGGAGGAGGATGGGTCTCCTCCAGAGAAGGAAGAGATACAGGCTCCACCTGGCTCTCATTCTGCTCTGTCTGAGCCAAGCCCAGTTCTCCCAGCCCCAGAGCAGCCAGGTCCTAGTGCTCCTTCCTTGGAGGCTCAGCTGCCTAGTGGGGAGAAGCAGGAGGATACAGCAGAGCCAGTGCCTTCCTTTAGGCAGAGGAGAGCTGAGAGTGCTGGCAGTCACAGGTCCAGGAGACTAGCTGAAAAGCAGCTGCTGAACAAGCCTCAGCTGGCACTGAGGTAGGATTTGACTATTTAAACAGTTGCAAGAGGCTTCCTCAGTGCTAAGACTTATTGTAGTTTCCTTGGGAGACTATGGTCAGTGTGGTTCCTTGTTTCCTGCTTTGTGCCTCTCGCTCTTGCTTTGTGGAACTCTGTTGCCTTGACCTTGGACCGGACTGGACCTTTGCTGATTGCTGCCTGCCCTGATCTTAGACTGACTGACACTGATTTCTGGACTCTGCTTTGCTGGTGCTTCGACTACAGGAAGGTTTGTGGCTGGCCTTGCTGTTTGCAGCTCACCCTTTCCATCCCTAGCAGCTGTGGGAACTGAGGCTGGCTGTAGTTGAGGACAGAACCCCTGAAGTGTACAACCTTTAGTACCCATGCCAAATTTCACATCTCTAGGTTTTACATTCTTGAGGACAGAAACATGCATGGACATACAGTCTGTTATTGTCATAGACAGAATATATTTTCTGGTGTTGATTGTTACAACCATTTCTTTTTCTACATGGAACAAATACTGGAGTAGGAATAGAAATAGAGAGAATAGTTCTTTGTGCTCTAACATTTCATAACCAATTAAAATAAAGTCAATGTAAATAAAATATAATTTGAAAGCATTTAAATAGTGTATACCTAAACATTCTGAAGTCACAAGATCCTATCTAATCTCAGAAGCTAAGCAGAGTTGATCCTGGTTAGTACTTGGAAGAGAGACCAACAAGGAATAGCAGGGGCTGTAGGCTATATTTCAGGGGAAGGCAATGGCAAACCTAATCTTAGGATACCTTGCCTAGAAAATCCTATCAAATTTATAGGGTTGCCATAAGCGGGCATGCAGCTTGAAAGCACGTACTTTATATATTTAACTTAAAGGAGTTTGTGAATTAATTTTTCAAAAATATATTAACTGGTTAAATTCAAGAAGAAAAGAAAGAGGGGGAAGAAAAAAATAAAGGGAAAATATATAGAATATAGCCATACTCTTAAGTATAGGAATTGGGAATGTTTTAACTGCTGTATTTTAACTTGCTGTAAGCCGCCCCGATTGCGCTGCAGAGGGGCGGGTTAAAAATAAAATATTATTATTATTATTATTACTTATTACTATAAACTAGACACAAATATGATTTAAATTAGCAACCACAAATATGTGCCCATGTATAAATAAAGCTGCAAATTCATTTGATCACTGAATGGAAGGATGGTAAGTATTTATCTTCCCCACTTAAAAGTATAAATCATTTTGCTACAATAAGTGCATGCAAAATCCAAGAACCCTGACCACCAGTTAAATTCCAAGTCACAGGTATTTAATGGCTACAACTAATATTCCATAAACCCAACTCTACTGAAAGAGACAGGGCATGAAGAATTGAAAATGGTAGCTTTGCACCAAAATAAATGTTTGAAGTGTAGATGACTTCTTATTTTTTTGTGCCCCCACTACACAACCGGAAAGCTTTGGTACATTTTTTGCCTCCTGATTATACTTTTGCTTAATTCACTCAATATCAACAAACCATAGAATTCCAGTACACCTGAAATTGGAATTATAACCAGGGGCAGTAATGCATTACTAATTAACATTTTAATAGGCAATAAATAAGCTTCTGGTAATTGTTTTGATCTGTTCCTTTATAAATGACTACTTAATGAAACGTTAACATTCAAGGCAATTGCTTTCCTCTGCTTTGTTTACATACTAAAATGTTTGGAATTTTACTTCTGCAGCTAGTAGACATGACAACTTATGTTGGTGCAAACTTTCACTGGTTATGAAAATAAAAGTCAACTGCTGTAGATTTCCACACAACCCTTCCCAAAACAGACAGAAATTAAATATTTGCAGCATGTTAAGTGAAGAGTATCTAAAATGATATTAGTAAGGCTGAACAAGTCAGGAAATATAAAATAAATTATTTTTTAATGGAAAACTTGCCAAAATGAAGAACATTTTTAAAAGGTAAAAACTCTGGCAAACCAGATGTGAAGTGACATCAAGACAAGGAGAAATTCAAGGAGATATTAAAACAATATTCATGATGACAAAGCTAATAATATGAACCTTAGTGTAGAAAGAAGCAGATTGAAAAAGGGCCTGTAGGAAAGAGTTAAGCACTGTTGTTTTGTTTTGCTTTACTTCCATTACAAGTCACAGCCTTCTGAGCCCTTTCACACTACACATACAAGGGGGTATAGTAATTTATCACTCAGAAGTTATTATGGTATGTTGATGAAATTTTGTCAGTGTCATCATTGCTCCCTAAGTGCTTGATGTTGAGAAAATCAGCTCAATGTGTCCTTTATTTTTGTGACAGGTTGTACCAGAAGTGACTAAGCAGGGGTCGGCAAAGTTTTTCAGCCAGGGGCCGGTTCGGGGTTCCTCAGAACATCAGAGGGCTGGAGTTAAAAAAAACAAAAACACTGGGCCCCAGGGAGGCCCGGCGCAGCCATGGGGGTCCCCCAGGAGGGCTCCGGCAACCGCACCGGGCCTCAGTGCGCAAGCGCATGTGACTCCAGGGTGCCATTTTGTGTTCCAAAATGGCGCCCGGAGTCTTGCACAACCTTTCCTGTCACGGGGCAGGATGGGAAAGGTTGTGCGAGACTCCGGGCACCATTTTGGAACACAAAATGGCACCCCAGAGTCGCACATGCCCGAGAAAGGTGGCAGCGGCGGTGGCAGGACCGGCCAGGGGTCGGTAGGAAGGCCTCGGCAGGCCAGGTTCGGCCTGTGGGCCGTAGTTTGCCGATCCCTGGACTAAAGTGTAAGATGGAGAAGTACGAGGAGGTATTGTAAAGTAATAATTATCGTGTGGAAGTTATTACGGAAATTTTGTCAGTGTCATCATCACCAAGTGACTTTTTCTTTCCCAAAAATGAAAAATCCATTGTAGGGTCACCGATTTGACAACACAGATGACATGATTCATGAAGTGGAAGAGTGGTTTAAGGCACATTTTGCAGACTTCTACAATAACAGTATCTGGAGGGTCAAGAAACGCTGGGAAAAATGTGTAAATCTGGATGGTGAATACATAGAAATAAAGTAACAACTTCAAATCAAAACAAACTTTCTGTCAATTTTTTTAAAGGTAATGATTAAAACTTTACGATATCCTCTCATCTATCACTATATTGATAGAATTCAAAAACATATCCCTGTTAATGTATGCAAGAGGATCTTGTAGCATCTTTGAGACTGAGAGAAAGAAAGAAGTTAGTAACATAAGCTTTTGTAGTCTTAAGTCTATTTCCTCAGATGCATATACTATGATTCTACTTTATTTGCCATGGCTGCATCCTTTGGCATCCTAGCATTTGCAGTTTAGAGTACTTAGGATTTATTTGTTTGTTTGTTTATCTCAGCCAGAGACCCCATGATTCTACAACTACAAACCCCATGATTCCATAGGATTAACTGTGGCAGTTAAAGTGGAACCATAGTGCTGCGATTGCATGCTGTTAAATGGTCCCAGGGCGTAGGAGTTTCTTTACGTGCATTTCTTCACATCTCATTTACCCCTGTATATATTAACAGATCCTAAGATCAACATGGCTTTGACAATAACAAAAACAGAAACATATTTATAACCAGAGAATGAAAAGTGAAAGCTACTAAGGCTGAATTCTGGACACTCTAGATGTAAAATTACAATGAATCCCAGAGGACAGGAAGGGTTCTATTAGAGTATAAATATTCAGTAACTTAAAAGAAAGAACAATAGACCTATATTGTAACCATACACTCCTGAACTCAAAGTGAACTTGCATCTCATAAATTATCCCTGTTAAAATAAAATAAAAATAGTTTTGTTTTGATGCACAAGTGCTTCATTGGCTATACTTCAGATTAGGTCAGATGAGTGATACTAGTAGTGACAGGAAAAATGAAACAGAGATTAAATTGAGCACAAGACCCATTTTATAGCTGTGAACAGCACAGGGGAAGTGAGGCTTGTCTTGAGATCTGAACCAAATGACAACACTTAGGCAATCCCTGAATAGCATCTTTTAACAGCAGTTAAGAGTGTAGTAGAAATAAAAATGTGTGTTCATCTCCATGAACAGAAGCAAGCTGGTGAGGGATGGTGATACAGAAGCCCATTCCTGTATACAGTATTTCTAAACAGTGTCTTTAGTTTGTCAACTTTTTGGCACAATCTCTTGAAGGCAGGGGCAATTTATGGCCCCAAGGGCCCACAGAAATTAAAAGTGAGCCACTTTTTAAACCTTAAAAAGGTGAAGGGTTGCACTTTTGTTGAAAGGAGGCTCTGCAAGGAAACTCACTAGACTTGAAGGTTTCCAGGAATGGCAGGTTTTTCCCCACAAAAGGGAGCGTAGTAGGAAAGATCATGGGGATAACAAAAACAGTGCAGGAGCTGCATGATTCTCACTCAACACATTTAACACAACCTGTTTAAGGGACAATAAAGAAACAAGGAAGTGTGTGTGTGTGTGTGTGTGTGTGGCACACAGAAAGGGCCTGCATAACAACCACAGAGCTGCTTTAAAATGGCAGCACAATTTGTGAATTTAATGGCATAGAATCATAGAATTATAGAGTTGGAAGAGACCACAAGGGCTATCCAGTCCAACCCCCTGCCTTGCAGGAACTCAAAATCAAAGCATCCCCAACAGATGGCCATCCAGCCTCTGTTTAAAAACCTCAAAAGAAGGAGACTCCATAACACTCTAAGAGAGTGTGTTCCACTGTCGAACAGCTTTCACTGTCAGGAAGTTCCTCCTAATGTTGAGGTGGAATCTCTTTTCCTGTAGCTTGCATCTATTGTTCTGAGTCCTATTCTCTGGAGCAGCAGAAAACAAGCTAGCTCCCTTCTCAATATGACATCCTTTCACATATTTAAAAAGAGCTATCATATCCCCTCTTAGCCATCTCTTCTCCAGGCTAAACATACCCAGTTCCCTAAGTCGTTCCTTGCAGGGCATAGTTTCCAGACCCTTCACCATTTTAGTCACCCTCCTCTGGACACGGTCCAGTTTTTCAACATCCTTTTTGAATTGTGGTGCCCAGAACTGGCACAGTATTCCAAGTGGGGCCTGACCAAAGCAGAATACAGTAACACTATTACTTTCCTTGATAGTATACTTCTATTAATACAGCCTAAAATTTCATTGGCGTTTTTAGCTGCGGCATCACACTGTTGACTCACGATCAACTTGTGGTCCACTAGGACTCCTAGATCCCTTTCACATGTAAGCGAAGTATCCCCCATCTTATATCTATGCATTTCATTTTTTTGCCCTAAGTGCAGTGCCTTACATTTCTCTGTGTTGAAATTCATTTAGCTTTGGCCCAGCTTTATAATCTATTAAGGTCATTTTGAATTTTCATCCTGTCTTCTTTCATCCTATTCCTCCTAATTTGGTGTCATCTGCAAATTTGAGAAGCATGCTCCCTATTCCTTCATCCAAATAATTGATAAAGATGTTGAAGAGCACTGGGCCCAGGACAGAACCCTGTGGCACCCCAGTGGTCACTTCTCTCCAGGATGAAGAGGAGCCATTGCTGAGCACCCTTTGGGTTTGGTCAGTCAACCAATTACTAATTCACCTAACAGTTGTATTGTCTAGCCCACATTTTACTATCTTGTTTGCAAGAATATCATGGGGGACCTTGTCAAAAGCCTTACTGAAATCAAGATATGCCATGTCTATTCCTTTCATCTAGCAAGCTGGTAATTTTATCAAAAAGAGAGATCAGATTAATCTAGCATGACTTATTTTCGAGAAACCCATGTTGACTTTTAGTGATTATGGCATTCCCTTCTAAATGTTCACAGACTCTCTGTTTAATGAACTGTTTTAGAATCTTTCCCGGTATTGATGTCAGACTAACTGGACGATAGTTGTTGAGATCTGCTTTTTTCCCCTTTTTGAAGATGGGGACAATGTTTGCCCTCCTCCAGTCTGCTGGGACTTCTCTTGTTCTCCAGGAGTTCTCAAAGATTATTGCCAGGGGCTCCGATATTACATTTGCCAGTTCTTTTAATATCTTTGGATATAGTTCATTTGGTCCTGGAGACTTAAAATCATTTAGGTTAACCAGGTATTCCTGTACTACCTCTTTACTTATTCTGTACTGCATTTCCCGTATTGTGTCCTCTGCTCCATTTTCCTCAGGTTGAACACCTTTTTCCTTTTGTGAGAAGACTGAGGCAAAGAAGGTGTTGAGTAGTTCTGCCTTTTCTCTGTCCCCTGTTAGAATTTCCCCATCTTCGCTGTGCAGTGGCCCTACCATTTCCTTCTTCTTTCTTTTGCTACAGACATACCCCAAAAAGTGCTTTTTATTGTCCTTTACTCCTCTAGCAAGCCTGAGCTCATTCTTTGCTTTGGCTTTCCTAACTTTACCCCTACATGTGCTAGCTATTTGTCTGAATTCCTCTTTAGTGATTTCGCCCCTTTTCCATTTCTTATACATTTCCCTTTTAAAACTTAGTTCAGCTGAAAGAAAGAACTTAGTTCTTTTGTCACCCAACCCGGTTTCTTGAGACATCTCCCATTTTTCCTTCTCATTGGAACAGTTTGAGATTGTGTCTTCAGTATCTCCCTTTTGAGAAACTCCCATCCACCCTGAACTTCCTTCTCCTTTAATATTCCTGACCATGGGATCACTCCCAGTGTTTCCCTAAGTTTGTTGAAATCAGCTCTCCTAAAGTCTAGAATGAGTGTTTGACTATGCCTAGCTTCTCCTTTCCATTGTATAAGAAACTCCAGGAGAACATGATCACTCCCACCTAAGGATCCCACCACTTGTACCCCATTTACCAGGTCATCCCTGTTGGTTAGGATCAGATCTAAAATAGCTGATCCCCTTGTTGTGTCTTCCACCTTTTGGACAAAGAAATTGTCTTCGAGGCAAGTGAGGAATTTGCTAGACCTTGGAGTATTGGCTGAGTTTGACTTCCAGCAAATATCAGGATAGTACTTTATTGATGTCAAGTAGAAAAGGTAGCTATGGAATAAACAGCAACTGTGGGGGCTTTTTCCTACTGAAATGCTAATTTATGCTAATTAGTTAATTTACTGCAATAACTAGAACTAGAACAGTTTCATTTGGTCATTTCTCTATTCTCATGGATCCACAAGTGACGAGTAAGTTGTTTTCTCAGTCATTTTGTCTTCTCTGAGATTGTGATATCTTTCAAAAACATATTTGCCAGCTCAAGGCAACATTTTCAAGTAGAGAGCATCCTTGGGTATCATTCAGTAATTGAAAAAGGGACTCAAGGACAGCAGATATAAGCCTGAGGCCAGAGATTGTGGAGGAGGAGGAAGTGAAGGGAGGAAATCACATATCTCGAAGAGAAACTTTAACAATGTATTTCCAAGACTTCATGCAAAAAGCATAATATCAAATCACACTGAAATTGTTAAAAGGGAAATTAGAAATGGCTTATGGCCCCATAGATTAAAAGTTTATTCAATCTAAGGGGTGTTCTCACAGTCCAAAAAAGGATGTCAGCTTCTCATTGAATCACCTTTGTTGTCCCCAGTTCTAAACTACTGCTTAGAAAATATGTAAAAATGAGCTTTCTTCAAGGTTCACTGCATTGAACCTTGCTAGCAATTCTCAGTAGTGTAGAGAGTCACTTTTTGTGCTTCAAAAAAACCTTACAATCTGATTAGTAATGAGAACCCAAGCATACAAGAGAAAGCCAAAGTACACTCTGTCACCATTACTTGCTCTATAAACTTTATAGGTTTGAAAAATTCTCATCATTATAAAAGACACTTCTTTCCTGGCCTAACTCTCATTCTAAGGGCCTTTGCAGACTGCTAGAAATAGTGCAAATTGAATCCACATTAACTGCCCTGGCTCAGTGCTAGGGAATCATGAGAATTGTAATTTCTTTTAGACATTGAGCCTTCTCTGTCAGAGAGCTCTGGTGCCACAATAAACTACAGTTCCCATGATTTCTTAGCTCTGAGTCAGGGCAGTTAAAGTGGCCTCAATTTGCACTATTTCTGGCAGTCTGCAAAGGCCCTTAGTCTCAACTGAAACAGACCCACTGTATAAATAGGAACTTATGTTGTTGTTGCTGTTAACTGCCTTTGAGTCAACTTGGACACATGGTGACACTGGGAATTGAACATCTCAAGTCTCCCTATCCTCAACTGCTCTGTTCAGCTCTGGCAAATTCAGGCCTGTGACCTCCCTGATTGAATCTAACCATATGACATGCTGTCTTCCTCTCTTTCTATTGCCATCTACCTTTCCCAGTCATGCCTCTCATGATGTAAGTACAACAGTCTCAGTTTAGTCATCTTGGCTTCCAGGGAGAATACAGGCTCGATCCATTACAAGGGGCTTTGCAGACCCACCTGAAGGAACGGCACAGAGCCACCCCTAGGAGCGGTGGATTGGGGCCACAGCAACCACACACCGTGGCTCTGATCCTCCCTTTTGCCACCCCCAAAAGAGCGGCAAAATGTTGCTCTTTTTAGGGGCAGCAAAAAGCCACCCTTTCAGCTGTGGTGGTGGCTTTTTCATGCCCTTTTGACACCGTGTATGTGCACGCTGCACCAAGAGAGTGTCCTGATGCCACATGGCATGCGAACAGGTGTGTGGCATCAGGGCGGAGTTAGAGTGGAGTCGGGGCAGCTGGTGTGCTGGTCTGCAAAGTCCCGATCCATTTGTTTGTCTTTTTGGCCATCCATGGTATCCTCAGCACTCTTCTCCAGCATCATATCTCAAATTAATTGATTTTCTTTCTATTGGCTTTCTTCACTGTCCAACTCTCACATCTGTACATGGCAATTGGGACTACCATGGTTTATCTCCCTATCCTAACTTTGGTGTTCAGTGTTATATTTTTGCACTTTAGGATTTTGTCTACTATATATACTTGTGTATACGTCAACTCATGTATAAGTCCAGGCCAGGTTTTGGGGCCAAAATTATGGATTTTGATATGACCCATGGATAAGTTGAGCGTACAATTTAAGGACATGTACAAAGGATGTAAAGGACAAAGCAAGGGCATCAGCGAAGCACCAGTCACCACACACACACACTCTCTTTGCAAATACAGTGGGTCTTTGGAATCTCTCTAGCAAACAGCAACAAACACACACACAGAGACACAAACACAAAAATGCACCCCTTTCCTTACATATACAGCAGGACCAAGCAGCAACAAACACAGACAAAAAAATGCACTCCTTTCCTTGCAAATTCAGTGGGACCAAATACCAACAAATACAAACACACCCCCTTTCCTTGCAAATCCAATGGGACCAAGTACCAACACACACACACACACAAAAGCACCCCCTTTCCTTGCAAATCCAATGGGACCAAGTACCAACACACACACACACACATAAAAAATGCACTCCTTTTCCTTGCAAATCCAGTGGGACTTTTGAATCTCCGAGGCCAGGAAGAGGAGGGGTAGCCACACGAGCGGCGCCCCTTCCTCTTCCTGAGGTCGCCCTTGGAAGCGCCAGCCATCCGGATGGACAGCGCTTCCGGGTTGACCTCACACCGCAGCGACCACACGCGCCGTGGCATTTGAGTCAGAGAAAGTGCACCCGCCGCTTTTGGGGCGCACTTTCTCTGAAATCTAAAAGGAGCGCCAATTTGGCGCTCCTTTTAGATTCGCCGGGGAGGCGCCGCGGTGAGGCTGCCTTGGCCCCGCGGCGCTGCGGACCAGGGCGTCTTGGACGCCCTCGTCTGCATCCCCCCACAGTCTGTCTTCTTCCCTGGGCATCGCTGTCAAAGTAAAGAGAATGGAGTGGTGGGCAATACTTCTTTTAGGAACTTTCTGAGCAGGATTATCGTATTGACCCATATATAGGCCGACCCAGGGGATCAACTTTTTGGCAAAACATTTTTTACTTATGGGCAAGTATATACGGTAGTTCTTTCATAGCTGCTCTTCCCATTCCTAATCTTCTCTAGATTTCTTGACTGCAGTCTCTGTTCTGATCAATGTTTGGTCCAAAGTATGGGAAATCTTTGACAGTTTTTATTTCCTTGTCAAGTAGGATGAATTCATTTAGATCTTCTGTGGTTATTATTTTTGCTTTCTTAATGTTCAAAGTTAAGCCCACTTTCTTGTTTGACGTTCTTTAATAATTGTTGCAAGTATTGTGTGTGTGTGTGTGTGTGTGTGTGCTAGTAGAATGGAGTCATCTGCATATCATAAGTTGTTGATGTTCCTTGCTCCTATCTTCACTCCTTCCTCTGAGTCTGAGCCTGCTCTGCTTATTATGGGGGGTTGCAGACTGCCAGAAATAGTGCAAATTGAGTCCACTTTTAGGGTTAGGGTTAGTGCTAGGGAATCATAGGAATTGTTGTTTTTTCTGAGATATTGAGCCTTCTCTGTCAGAGAGCTCTGGTGCCACAATAAAATACAGTTCCCATGATTCCCTAACCCTAACCCTAAAAGTGGACTCAGTTTGCACTATTTCTGGCAGTCTGCAACCCCCCTATATTTTCTGCTTACGAGTTGAACAAATAGGGTGAAATAGTCAGCCCTCTGTATGCACTGATTCTTTAGCCATAGATTCAAGCATCCATGGTTTAAAAATATTTTTGAAATATATAAATTCCAAAAAGCAAAACTTGATTTTGCTGTTTTATATAAGGGACACCATTTTATTATCCACTGCATATAACAGGACTTGAGCATCCATGTATTTTGGTATCCACAGGGGGTCCTGGAAGCAAACCCTAGCAGATATCAAGGGCCCACTTTACGAGAATGCAGCCTTGTCTGACCTGAGCTGAAATACCTATCCAAGCTCAATGGATATCCACGAGTTTAAACTGATTATCAATTAAAGTTTGATAATTGCCTCCAAGCTGGAGACAATTATCTCCAGGGTGCACCAGAGCACATCAGACCACGTTGCTCTGCAAATAATGGTGTCAGAAGCTACTCAAACAAATCTTGAGCTTCCCTTTAGTGCAGTGGTTTGTAGTGGCAATGAAGGGCTCTTCCAAATGTTCTGCTACCTTAGGTGAAGGACAGTACATGTGCAATGTGCTGCAGCTAACCAGAAAAACACTCAATTTCCCCCCTAAGATTGGTACTTTACAGCCAGGTTACTGCTGGAGAATTTCTTTTATATCCTGTCAAAGTTCCCAGGCATATCTTATGTTAGAAAAATTACAGATAAATGTCCCAAGGCGATTAGCCAAGTGTGACCGGAAAACAGAAACATTTTCAGAAGCAGGTGGAAGTTTTTTGAACAAACTGTATTTAGCAAAGAGGATATGTGTGTGTTCACACATGTGTATACACACACACATACATCAACACTAAAGTAAGCCACAACAGCTGAGACTGAAAATAGAGCTTATGCACAGGGCAGGAGGTACAGGTAAGGTTCCAAGTGACTTCTTGGTGATTATGGGGTGCTGCACCTTCTGGGAATCAAATAATATCATTCATATATCCCATGTTCCTTGTTTTAGTAGCTGTGGGTTTCAACTAGTGCCTCAGTTTTCCCTTTGTGTGCAATAGATGTTACTGGAGCAAAAAAGTCATGGCTGCAAAGGGATCTTTTGTGTTGCTGCATAGATACATTTCACCCCACCCCCACCCCCATTTTGCACTTTAAGTGACTTGCCTTAGTTTTCCTTCTTGTAATGAGTTACCGTTAGGTTTAGACAACTTCTTTTCTTGATGTTGCTGTATAGCTTCTGCACATACATGCATGCATATTGCTTTTCAGGAATGAGCTTTAACTCAGGCTTGTCTTTTGCAAACTAGCTACAGTAGGTTCAGCCAGTGGTTACCTCTTGGTTCTGCTTATAATAATCTTGCTTGCCAACTCATCCAATAGCTCTAGTGTGACCATCTCTCGCCATTTCACTTGGCCTAACTTAGATGTATTTACCAGGATATATAAAGATGTTACATATACACATGCAACACCTTTTCAGACAGTGAACTAGTAGTGAACTCAGTTAAGATTTCTGCTCTGAGTCTTAAGCCCTGTGGACAATAACCAGTTATTCTGTATTGATTCATTCAAACAATGCTGCAAGGTGAACCAGCCATTGACTTTATTTTGAAAGTAGTACAAACCCCAGGTGCTGTAGGCCATATTTCACAGGAAGAACTGGCAAAAGCACCTCTGAGTATTCCTTGACTAAGAAAACTCTAGGAAATTCATGGGGTCACCATAGATCGACAAGTGACTTAAAGGTGCACCTACCCACACACACACAGTCCTGTATCTGTTTCTGCTAGTATGGAAACTGCTATATTCCAACAGAATAAGAAGGAACAGAGTTTTTCTGATAAGAGTTCTTCTGTCTTTCTGTACTCCCTCTCCCCACTGCCACATGTTAAGTTCTATGAAACATTTTCCCCTGCAAGCTAGTAAGAGACCCATCTAGTAATGGTGAAAAATATATGAAATACAAACTGATGTGAGACTCTGGAGCCATTTCTGTTTCTTCTCACATTGTGCTTGAAGCTGAAGGTAGTTTTCATTTATGACAAATACATTTCCCTCAGCCATTTGAAGGAGGTCAGCTTGCCATAGCATAAGGAGTAATGGAAGCATTGTTTCTACATAAAATAAATACGAGATGAAATGGAGCATTTGTAGCAAGCTCTCACAGTGGTAAGTATCCTTTTTGTTGTGTCTCTGAACCAGTTTCAATGAGCTCTCAGAAGCTTCAGTTAAACCCCATTATACCATCCAAGCTTTTCACATATACTTACTACTTGTACTGGCTCTAAAATAAAATAACCTTAATTGTTAAGTACAGAATGCTGAAAGCATTGTTGTCATGTGCCTTCAAGTCATTTCCAACTTATGTTGACCCCCAAGGGCAACTCTGTCACTGGGTTTTCCTTTGCCTTCCTCTGAGGCTGAGAGAAAATGACTTGCCCAAGGTCATCTAGTGGATTTACATGGCTGAGTGGCGATTCACACCCTGATCTCCAAAGTCTTAGTCCAACACCCAGACCACTATCCAGTGATTCCCAAAGTGGGTGGTACTGCACCCGGGGGGGGGGGGCAGTGGAAAGATCCAGTGGATGGTGAGGGACAAAGGGGCAGTGGGAGGTGATGAAAAAAAAGGGGGTAGCAGGGACCTTCAGTCAAAGTAATAGCATGCAAGAAAGACAAGGGAAATCAGTGTCCTAAAGGATTAAGGTTGCATGAAACTTATTATGATTTATTATTATTTTATTTACTTATATCCTGCCTTTCTCCCAATATAGGGACTCTAGGCTTCTCTTTTCAGGACCCCTTAAAACTTTCACACAGCCTTGTGGATCATTTCATATAGTGGTGTCTTTCACTCTTCACCTGCCCATGCAATCTCACTTCCATGCAAGCTCAGTCTCTCAGCACCATTTTGGGAGTGACTGGAGTGAGGAGTCAGAGCATGTGGCAGTGGGGGAGTAGTGGCAGCAAAAAGCTTTCAAATTTGGGACTCTGCTTAAGTTTCGTGAGCTTTGCCAGAATTTAGCTGGCAGGCTGGAGCTGCACTGCTGTTCCTGCTTTCTTTCATCAGACAGGCTGAAAAAATGTTTGGGGTGGGGAAAGACTTGAAGCTGTGTGGGGAAGGCATGTCTCTGGAGAAAAAAGGAGAGGAATATCTGAGGTTGATTCTTTGAAAGACTCCTTTGCCTCTCATCTCTCTCAGATTGAGACTCCTTCCTCACCAGGGAGAAAAGTGGGAAGCAAGCTGTTCCTCTCTCTGGAGTTTATCACACGGGGACCATATGTACCTCCGTCCCAATAATAATTAAAGCATCCACAACCCGCAAAAGCATGCAATGTGTGAATGATTTTTACACAGAGAACACAAAAATGCATTAGAAACTCATTATTAAAGTGAGAAAGAGGTTAGTACACACATTTGATTTTCAGACAGATGTATGTTGATCCTGATAATGGTCTGGGAATCACTTTTTTTTGCATGTGTGCACAGAAGTTGTAGTTGTGTCACCAGAAATCACCCAGAGAAATAAACAATTTTCTTTACACAATTTTCTATATAATAATGTACTGTACTATCCCTTACTTTCCAAGAAATTTTATCCAACCTAAGTAAAAAGAAAAAGACATTACCCAAAGAAGTAGCAAAGGTAGAAAAACAGCATAAAACTCTGTGTCCCTCTTGGTGACCCTGAGCAGCTGTTCCTTTAAGAGCCCCAGCTAATAGGGAAGGTTGAGGGAGAAAAGACATTCACATGAACTAGGGAGAAGCAAGCTTTTTTTCTGTGTCCCTGTGGGAAATCTGGCAACAAGTACAGAAATGGAGAGAATTCCGCAAACGGCTTTCACACTAGAGCACACTAGAGCAATTATGCAAAAAAAAAAAAAGCAAATTTGTGAATGAAATGGAAATGAATTTACTGTATTTTCCCCAAAATGCCTATTTGCTGGTTCATGTCACTTTCCTGTCAGATTCCAATTGGTTTGCACAACGTTGTGTGAAAACCATTTGCACAATTGAGCCTAATGCACTGGATAACTGCAGGTTCTGACCCATTTAAACTTCAAATTTTCCCTGTGTGATATGAGAGTCCTTCCTTGCTGTCAAGAAGTTTCTCCCTTTGCACCCAGTCATTGAGCAGCTGCTCAGGCAGCAAATGAGAAGTTTCTCACCTGCATTAGCCTTTGCTGCAAGGCTGGTAGGGATGAAAGACTTCTCAGTCACTGCTCATCCATCCAGCTACTCGGTTGCTGCTCCCAAGGTAACCAAGAGCAAAGGGAGCAGTGACTAATATTGGTTGTTTTGAATTTGTAGTAGAACAGTGGACCTAATATCAATAAATAGGCATTGTGGGCTGCTAGGGTTGTCACCCAAGAGGAAAGAGGGCAGTAGTCTGAAAAGGTTTGGGGACTACTACACCACATTCTAGCTGAGGAATTCTGGAAGTTGTAGTCTCAAACACATGGCAGTTGTAGTGCCAAAAAAGTAATTTCCCAAGCTTTGTGGGGGGCGGGGGGACAGATCAACTACACATACAAACACACACCAGCTGGAAGACAATGCTACTAGAGACAGTAGAACTGGTGTCTCTCCCTGAAATCAATAGGTAGGAGACAAAAAAATATAATGAGACAAGGAAAGCTAGGACCATCTCTCATTCTCTCTCTCTCTCTCTCTCTCTCTCTCTTTCTCATACACACACACACACACACACACACACTCCTTATGGACAAGATGACAGGATGCTGGAAGCAATAATTCATCTTCAACTTCTCAGTCTCATTGGCACATTCATGTACTCTCCAACACCATTTAGATTATTGTTATATGCCTTCAAGTCAGCTCTGACTTCTCGTGACCCTATTCCTAGGGTTTTCTTGGCAAGATTTATTTAGAGGAGTTTGCTATTGCCTTCTTCTAAGGCTAAGAGAGTGTTACTCACCACAAAGTCATACAGTCAGGCCTCATTCACACGATGGACGTTATCACACGTGGCCCACAAAGCGATAATAAACCAGAAATGACAAATTCCAAAAATAAACCGAAAATAAACCTTGATTCCGTAAATGGTTTTCACACGTAATTACCTTAATTGCGCAATTAAGGAAAGCTCCCCCTGAAACTGCATTTAACGTTCACACACAAGTGCGAAAATCCCGTACATGTACTAAAAATGATCTTCTAGCACATGTGCACTACAGCCGCGGCTGTCACTCGCCGCTGCTGTCACCCCTTCCCCAGGTCATGCTCGGAGCAGCCAGCCCTCTGCATGGCCGGCACTCTGAGGAGGACCTCCCACCACAGTGTTCTCTGAGGAGGTCCTCCTTGGAGTGCCGGCCCTGCGTCGGATCAGCACTCCGAGGAGGTCCTCCTTGGAAAGCTGGCTCTCTGAGGTCCTCCTTGGAAAGCCAGCCCTTCCACCACAGGTCTTGGGCAAACTGCCATTTCCTCCCCTCTCAGTGATGCTGTGGGGCTGTCATTGGGTTTCCGTGGGGCTGTGGATGTCAATTTCTATCGCAGGCAAGTGGCCCCTTTAAATCACACTGTGGTCTCAATCAAACTGTGCTATTCTTTTTCAGTTCTGTCAGAAATTTTTCAAGAGGTAGGGCATGTGGGGCAGGTGTTCTGGGGGAGGCATGCTGTAGTGTGGACTTTTTTTTTTTAAAGACACTTTCTGTGACAGCTGCATTTTTGTGGGATCATGATTAATGTGTCCCATGATGGGAATTCCTCCCTGCCCTGGCATGCATTCCATGGAGGGAATTCTCCTCCAGCTAGAGAGCTCTGTGCAAGACTGGAGACCTGTCAGAAGGTATTTCCCACCCTGCATAAAAATTACCTTCCAGGTGGGAGGTGTGTGCATGTGTATGTGTGTTAAATTGGATGATGAATGTTCCACCAACAAATGAAGTTGCAAACCTACAGTGATTTCTTATCCACTCTGATATAGAGCGACACTATCATGAGGTTTCCTTGGCAAGATTTGTTCAGAGGAGGTTTCTCTTTGCTTTCCTTTGAGGCTGAAAGAGTGTGACTTGCCCAGGCTCACCTAGTGGGGTCATTCCTCCTTATAGTCACCCTGCATTTGAATCCTATCTCTCTCTTTCTCCCAGCTTTTGCCATGATCGCAGCCTTGGAAAAGGGGCTTGAGGATAGAAGCCTCCAATCCCCCCATCTCTCTCTCTCTCTCTTCCTCCCAATTGCAGCCTTGGAAAGGGCTGGGGATAGAAGCCTCCAATCCCCCCCCCCCCCATCTCTCTCTCTCTCCCTTGCGTAACCAGAAACACTCACATGTGCATCATATGATTGGCATTTAAAAAAAAGAAGAACTGGGATGGATTGAACGCGTCCAATATTAAGAATCCATTTTGTTGTGGTGTAAATGTAAGTGTGAACGTGAATTGTGTTAAATTGTGAACGTTGTATTGTGTTAAATGGGCATGAATGCATTTGGAAATGGAAAACGTAGTGTAAACTTTGTTTCAGTTTGGACTCAAAAACCGGGGCTTTTGCAAGTGTGAATAAGCCCTCAGTTTCCATGACTAAGCAGGGATTTGAAATATATTCTGCCAAATTCTAGTCCAGCAACCAGCCACCCTGGCTCCCATTTAGGACAGTACTGTTTTCCCCTAACGTCTACCCAATTGAGTTCCTCATGAATAAAAAGTCCTTTGTCTTTGTCTTTTTATTTTTACTCTTTCTGGAAATGTCTATTCTATATAGTTGGCTGTTGCTTGTAATCTCCAGAAAATGTTTAAGATGGGAAGAGATTTTTGTTTCAAGATGTTGAAAGTCACTAAAAAGTGATCCTGCCAACTTTGGCAAATAAGCATGCACTCCAATCTGGAAATATCAGATGTTATCCAAAGAACATAAATCTCGAGATTTAAGGATAACTATACAATGAGGAAATTGAAATAATAAAAGAGTTCTTGTACCTTGGATCAAGCATTATTCAGAATGGGGACTGCAGTCAAGAAATTAGAAGAAGATTAGGAATGAAGAAGGCAGCTATGATATAATTAGAAAAGATCCTAAAGAGTAAAAATATAGAACTGAGCATGAAAGTTAGAATCGTACAAGCCATTGTATTCCCTATCACCATATATGGTGTGAGAGCTGGAGAGTGAAGAAAATGGATAAGAAGAAAATAAATTCATTCATTCCTGGAACAACCAGATCTGGCCACAGTTGGACATGCCTTGGTTACATCCCATTTGGATTACTGTAATGAGCTCTGTGTGGGGCTGCCTTTGAAAAGTGCTCAGAAATGTCAGATGGCCCAAAGAGCTGCACTAGGTTGCTAACTGGGGGGCATACAACTGGCTGCCAGTCTGTTTCTGGGCACAATTCAAAGTGATGGTTTTAGCCTATAAAGCCCTATACAGTCCTGGCTATTTAGATAACTTCCCTTTGCAGACTGCCAGAAATAGTGCAAATTGAGTTCACTTTAACTGACCTGGCTCAGTGCTAGGGAATCATGGGAATTTTTTTTTTCTGAGACATTGAGCCTTCTCTGTCAGAGAGCTCTGGTGCCACAATAAAATATGCTTCCCATGATTCCCTAACCCTAACCCTTAAAGTGGACTCAATTTGCACTATTTCTATCTCCCTGTTTGAGCCCATTAGAGTTTTAAGATCATCTGGAGAGGCCATCCTCTCTTTCCCACCACCTTTTCAGGCTCCTTTGGTGGCAACAAGGGAGAATTGGTGGCTGCTCCCAGGCTTCGGTATTCCCTCCCCAGAGAGGCCAGAATGGCCCCATCCTTGCTGTCCTTCAGGTGGCAAGTTAAAACATTTTTGTGCCACCAGGCATTTAGATGGTTGGTGTTGGGCTCTTAATGCTTTGTGGTGCTGGATATGAATGTTTTAAGGGTCTGTATATGGTTTTATTTTATTGTTTTAATGTTTAGGATATTTAAACTGTTTTGACGTGTGCTGTTTTTAAACACTTTTATCTTTTAAATTGCATTTTATTCTTTTAATGAATGATTTTAATACTATACTAGTTTAATTCTATTTTAATGCCCACTTTTGTATGTTTTTAACTGTATTGGGTTTTTTAATTTGTAAGCCACTTTGTATCCCAATTTTAGGGAAAAGTCAAATATAAATAAAGATAATAATAATAATAATAATAATAATAATAATTTGAGATGTGGTGATGGAGACAAGTGCTGAGAATACTGTGGACAAACAAATGGGTCCTGGAAAAGATCAAGACAGAAATCACCCTGGAAGTTGAGGGTTTCATATTTTGGCAACATCATAAAAAAGCATGGCTCACTGGATAAAACAATAATGCTAGGAAAGGTGGAGGAATTTGGAAAGAAAGGAAGACCATCTGCTAGATGGATAGACTCTATTAAGGAAATCACTGGTATGAATTTACAGGACCTTAGCAGAGGATAGAGAGTCTTGGAGATGTCTCATCCACAGGGTCACCATGAGTCAGGATAGACTTGACAGCAATTAACAGCAACAACAAATTCATCTTATCATCATATTAATTCTCCAGCTTCATTGCTCACACTTACTTTTTGCATGCAAAACAAAATTGACCCATGTTGCAACCTGGCATCCAGGAAACCAATACTAATTTGGTCATGCTTTTACTTTATCCTTGCCAACCAATGATCCCCACCATATACCAGTGCTAGGGAATCATGGGAATTGTATTTTTTTCCTGAGACATTGAACCTTCTCCATCAGAGAGCTCTGGTGCACAATAAACTACAGTTCCCATGATTCCTTAGCACTGCGTCAGGGCAGTTAAAGTGGACTCAATTTGCACTATTTCTATCTCCCTGTTTGAGCCCATTAGAGTTTTAAGATCATCTGGAGAGGCCATCCTCTCTTTCCCACCACCTTTTCAGGCTCCTTTGGTGGCAACAAGGGAGAATTGGTGGCTGCTCCCAGGCTTCGGTATTCCCTCCCCAGAGAGGCCAGAATGGCCCCATCCTTGCTGTCCTTCAGGTGGCAAGTTAAAACATTTTTGTGCCACCAGGCATTTAGATGGTTGGTGTTGGGCTCTTAATGCTTTGTGGTGCTGGATATGAATGTTTTAAGGGTCTGTATATGGTTTTATTTTATTGTTTTAATGTTTAGGATATTTAAACTGTTTTGACGTGTGCTGTTTTTAAACACTTTTATCTTTTAAATTGCATTTTATTCTTTTAATGAATGATTTTAATACTATACTAGTTTAATTCTATTTTAATGCCCACTTTTGTATGTTTTTAACTGTATTGGGTTTTTTAATTTGTAAGCCACTTTGTATCCCAATTTTAGGGAAAAGTCAAATATAAATAAAGATAATAATAATAATAATAATAATAATAATAATTTGAGATGTGGTGATGGAGACAAGTGCTGAGAATACTGTGGACAAACAAATGGGTCCTGGAAAAGATCAAGACAGAAATCACCCTGGAAGTTGAGGGTTTCATATTTTGGCAACATCATAAAAAAGCATGGCTCACTGGATAAAACAATAATGCTAGGAAAGGTGGAGGAATTTGGAAAGAAAGGAAGACCATCTGCTAGATGGATAGACTCTATTAAGGAAATCACTGGTATGAATTTACAGGACCTTAGCAGAGGATAGAGAGTCTTGGAGATGTCTCATCCACAGGGTCACCATGAGTCAGGATAGACTTGACAGCAATTAACAGCAACAACAAATTCATCTTATCATCATATTAATTCTCCAGCTTCATTGCTCACACTTACTTTTTGCATGCAAAACAAAATTGACCCATGTTGCAACCTGGCATCCAGGAAACCAATACTAATTTGGTCATGCTTTTACTTTATCCTTGCCAACCAATGATCCCCACCATATACCAGTGCTAGGGAATCATGGGAATTGTATTTTTTTCCTGAGACATTGAACCTTCTCCATCAGAGAGCTCTGGTGCACAATAAACTACAGTTCCCATGATTCCTTAGCACTGCGTCAGGGCAGTTAAAGTGGGCTCAATTTGCACTATTTCTGGCAGTCTGCAAAGGCCTTAGTGAATTGTTTAACATTCCCCGAATCTTAGCATAGGATGGATCCTGTCTCATCAGGCCAATACAGAAGCAGCTGACTGGCTTCCCAGTTCAATGGGATTTTAACATAGTGGTAACTAGTGAAACACAATTAGCAGAACAGAATTCAGGCAGAAGGCAGGGCAGGGACTTTTTGAAACATTTCTCTACAGTCCAAGAAATAGTTTTTCATGACAGACACTCTCTTGTCTATAAGAGCTTGTGCTGGTCAATCCCTTTTTCTCACTTGCCTTCCTTTTTCCTTCCTTCCCTTTCTAAACATTCAACTATTCTCAGATATAGTCCTCATTGATGAGCCTGCAGCAAGCCCAACTACTCTGAGGGCTCATTCCCACTTGCATTTAATCTGCTTTGCGAGTCGCTTTGACACCAGGCTGCTGGATCGATTCAGGTTAATGTGTAGTTCCCACCATGGAAGTGAATTATTTTATTGTTCCATGCATTTGTGTCTTTTTTGACACGATTGTGATTCACACTAGCCAGTCTTTTTCAAAAAGTCAGTCATGTGATGTGCATCTACACATCATCGGTGCCAACCTTGGGCTGCATCCCTGGGGCTCCAGAGCTCCCAAGCCTCCCAGGGAGCAGGCGGTACAAAAAGTGGGTGATCCCACCCTCATGCTTGATGGACTGAAGAGAAGAGAAGGGACCAAGGCAATGCAAAATGAAGGACATTCCGGGGGTGTGTGTGTGATGGACAATAAAAGACTAAAAACACTCCCTGGAAATGTAAATTCATGCTTCTTCATCAGGCTCCAAATGGAGGACCATTATGGAATTTTTCCTGTGGGGCAAAAGGTTAAAATGGAGAGTAGATCCTGGAAAAGGAGGACATGCCTGGTCACCCTGCCTCAACCCCAAAAGGCAGCAGCACTTCAACTGGACTTTGGGTGGCTGCTGCATCCACTGCTGCTTCTTGTGCAGCTCCTCTCCTTTGCCCAGCATGACTTGCAAGGGCTTTGGAGTTGTGGGCTTTGGGTGGCCCCTTGGGCTGCACTGCTGTCTCTGAGAGATAAGAGGTGCCTGGTGATTTTGGGTGAGTGGGGGGAGGTTGGTGATGGAGTTGAGGAGGAAGGAGGAATCTAGCTAAGTGTGGGAATCCTCGCACTCCGGGTGGCAACAGCATCTTCCTCCTCTCCTTGTGCAGGATTCAAACTCCTAACTTTGACCTCTGGGTGGATTTCCCCAAAACCTGGGGCGGAATGGGTTATACCCCTCTGCTAACCCCCTTCCATAGTCCCTTCCCTCCAGTGCAATGCAACTGAGATCCAAACGTCGTTCCCATTTGTTGAACATGCTTGCAAAGCGATTCTTTTCAAAAGAACCACCAAAGGATCCGTCTTTTTAAAAAAGTAATTCTTTTGCATTTGCCTCACTTCACCTCAATTCTCCATGATTTCAACTGATTGCAGTCATGTCTGAAATTGTTTCCAGTGTGAACAAGACACAAATAAACCGATCAGCAAATTGGTTCAAATCATAGTGGGAATGAGCCCTGAGAGAAGAGAAAACTAGAGATGTGCATAGAGGAGGGAAATGGAGAAAATATTTCTATCTCCAAATGGTCAGGTGTCACTCATGATTTAAACCAATTTCATTTATCTACTGGTTAAACTTCAGCTGACCTATGGAGGACCTAGATAATCATACTTTGATGTCAGGTGGCCATTTTGGATTTTCCGGCGTATAAGACGACCCACGTATAAGATGACCCCCCCCCCATTTTTCCAGTCAAAATATAGAGTTTTAGCACCTCCATCCTCATTATCCTTATATCCGGCGTATAAGACGACCCCCCCACTTTAGCCACAGATTTTACAGGTAAAAAAGTAGTCTTATACGCAGGAAAATAAGGTATATACTTATATAGTTCTGCATGTTTAAGGAGTGTTGAGTAAGACAAAACTACTTATATGGTTATGTTTTGCTTCCAAACATATAGAAATTGAACCACATGAGTTCAGTTTTACAAGGAATTATGGGAATATATGGATTTCTATCTGTGACACTGTATACTTGAGCAGCTGCTATAGTTTCAGCTTCAGCATAAATAATATCTGAACAGTTTTCTCACCAGGAACGTCTCTGGAAAACATGTTAAATCATTATTGGGCCATTACCAACTAGGAATGCTCTCAAGCTGCTTGTATTTGAAGAGTTGCCAAAATATTTTTAACAGTTAAAAGAAACAATAATTGCAACCCTTGTTCATATGGAAGTCTCTTCCCACTCTCTGCTGAAAAAATTAAGACATTGTGCCCCAGACCCGATTTATTTTTAGGAGTTTGTATCCCTTCTTACCCCCAAAAGTTAAATATTTTGGCTCAGAACTACTTTGAAAATACACCCTTAACTTTCCCTGTTACAGCACAGGTTGCATTGTACAGATAACCTTTTGCAAAGTATGTATTTTTCAGTCTTAGGCAGCCATTATGTACTGTCACAGCATTTCCATGTAAGCCACAATGCCTTATTATTCAGTCCTAATGGTGGGTTCTGGGAAGAAGGCCTGTAGAGGAACAGAATGGCAGTACTCTCTGGTTTGCCTCATATATGATACTCCAACTGCGCCCTTTCCTGGAGGTTAGAGACCTCGAAACTGTGGTACATGTGTTGGTAACTTCTCATCTCTATTTCTGCAATGCACTCTACATGGGGCTACCTTTGTGCCTAGTTCGGAAACTTCAACTGATACAGAATATGACAGCCAGGCTGGTCTCAGGTAAAACCAGGAGAGACCATATAATAATAATAATAATAATAATAATAATAATAATAATTTATACCCCGCCCCTCTGTTAAAAACAATCGGGGCAGCTTACTACAGTTAAAATTAAACCAAGAGTACAAACTAAAACCCCACAACCCCGCCCTCCCCCTTAAAAAAAGTATTAAACTACAGATATTAAAAATCAACATAAATCTCAGAATAGAAATTATTTGTTATTTGTAATTGTTTAAGTATGTTTTTATATTTTATAACACCTATCCTAAGATCGCTTCACTGGCCTATTAGTTTCTGGGTGCAATACAAGGTGTTGGTTACTACCTCTAAAGTCCTAAATGGCTTGGATCCAACCTATCTTCAGGACCTCCTCCTTCCGTATAATCCACCCCGCGCACTAAGGTCCTCTGGGAAGAATTTATTGCAACCTATAAAAACTAGATTATCTGCAACTGCTCAGAGGACCTTTTCAGATATCGCTCCCAGACTTTGGAATGGCCTGCTGGATAAGATCCGTCATTTGTTAAGCCTGTCCCTGATTTTCGCTGTAGCCATTTTAAATTATTTGTTATTTGTAATTGTTTAAGTATGTTTTTATATTTTGTGTGTTTAATTGCATTTTAAGGGGGTTGGGCTATTGGGGGAAGGAATTGTCTGTTTTATTTTGTAAGCCACCTCGGTTGTTTTTACAGAGAGGCGGGATATAAATTTATTCTTTATAAAGATTATATTATATTCTTTATAAAGGACAAAGATTTCTCATCTTAGGTCTTTGGAGTCTGCAGTGCATGAATAGACTGTGTGAAATTGCTGTGGTGACACAGACTTGGTGAATCTGAAAGACTATGGAAGAATCATGGAGTTGGAAGAAATCACAAGGGTCAACTAGTCTTGCCATGCAAGAAGATAGAATCAAACCATTCCTGACAGAGTATGGAGAAGCTATCAAGTCTAAGACTTTCAATGGCTCTATGTCCAGAGTGTATCCTGGTAAGACCCGTGAGTTGTCTGTTTTTCTTTTGTGATTTAAATATTTCTTAAGGCTAGGCTAATGGGTACAGTGACAGGGCTTTCTTTGTAGCAGCATGCCAACTAGGGAAATCACTCCCAAGAGAGGCTAGCCTGGCTCTATCCTGGCAGTGAAGGCTTTCCTGGGTTTTATCTGTGGTTCTTAAAATTAGGGGTAGCTACTCTGTCTGTTTTTAATTGCCTGTGATTTTAGACAATTTTTTAAAAAGAAGTTTTCATTTGTTTTGAATTGTTTCTAGTCTTGTATTTTGATATTTTAAAAGGTTTACCCCTTGTACATTGCCTTGGCAGCCCTTGTGGGCTGGGAGACAATAAACAAATGCAACAAATAGCTCATTATTGCTTTTACCCTCTACAAGGGGGTATCATAACATTTTAATTATATCCTTTTAAAAAAATTGACAGAAAGTTTGTTTTGATTTGTAGTTGTTAATTTATCTCTACATAGTCATCATCCAGATTTACACATTTTTCCCAGTGTTTCTTGATCCTATGAATACCATTATTGTAGAAATCTGCAGATTGCGCCTTATAAGAATTTTACACTTTAATCACTTCTGGAACAACCTGTCACAAAAATAGAGGACACAATGAGCTGATTTTCTCAACATCATACACTTAGGGACCAATGATGACACTGACTTTACGATAACCCCTTGTAAGGCACAGTCTGCAGACTTCTACAATATCAGGCATTCGGAGGGTCAGGTAATGCTGGGAAAATGTGTAAATCTGGATGGTGACTACATAGAGATAACTTAACAACTATAAATCAAAACAAACTTTCTGTCAATTTTTAAAAAAGGTGAATAATAATAATAATAATAATAATAACAACAACTTTATTTTTGTATCCTGCCTTTTGCCTTTAGGCAATCAAGGCAGCTCACAAAAGTTACATATAAAACAAACAAATCCATAGCAACAACAATAACATCAAAACAATTTACCCCCCTTAAAATTACATATAATAATACACATGTTTAAAATAACTGGCGAATTCACACCAGTGATATAAAATGAATAATTAAACCTTTACGATACCCCCTCGTAACCCACTGGGACAAAGAGAAAAGCACATTTTGACATCCAACATTTCCTCTCCCCTCTTCAAGAAAAACAGCCCCTGTCTTTCAAAATGAATCCACCCACATGCTTCCTTTAAAAGGTCTCTTGTTTGCATTTTGTTGTGTTCAACAATTCCTAGAAATGAGTTGTTCTGTGTACTCCTTTCTTTAAGAACACTCATTATAACAAGGTAGTGTTAACATGTTTCAAGTATTCACAATATATAAAATTGCAGTAGATTGTGCTCTGTAAAATCACTTGGACAGGAGCAGGCACTTGCTCTTTATAATATTTATGTGGTGGCCAATGAATGCTAGCTGGCAGTTGGGCAGAGGGCTGAAAATCAAATGAGAAAGGTGAATGTAGCCACTGTGAACCTGAATAGGGGCACTGGGATATTTGTGTGGTTATTTATTGACACTAATTCATTCCAGGGTGAGCATAGGCCCAAACCTGAATCCTATTGATTAGTTTCAGCTAGAATAGACCCAAGGAATGAACTGTTGAATATGTAGAAAAAATGTAGTCAATACTCTAGTTGGGCATAAAAATAGGATTCAGGCCTTAGTATCCTGATCCTAATAATTTTATTTGATTTCAATTGGACTATTTCCAAGTAAAAACGTTTAGGATTGGAGCATTAGACTGATTTATGAAGCAGACTTTTCAAGCACTTTCTGCATAGCCTAGCAGCTCCAGGTGCATGGGAACATCCCAGGTCCCAAATGTCAGTAGTAGCACATTTCTTGAACCACGTTCAAGAAATGTTCAGAAAAGTATAAATATAAAGGCCGACTGTGCACAAGCACTTAAACCGAACTTGCACAGGTGTTACTGCCCAAAAGAACAAGGCTTCATGTTCCCAAAGCACTTGTGCGAAACTACCAACCAAAAGAAACAGTTTTTTGAGTCAAAGTGAAAGAAGAAATGAAAGAAGGAATCTGCTCTTAAGTTTTCCATGCTCCATTTGATGGGCATTGATGTTTACTGATTTCAAGTTACTGATATGACCACTCAAATGTGGACTGGGGGATAGGGGCAGATTCTGGTTCAGAAGGTCATTCACCTGTCAGCCATTAGGAAAGTTACATTCAGCTATAAAAGGAAGGTCATGTCTGATTTTGATATTGAGCCTAGAAAGCTCTGAATTCTTGAAGAGGTGTATGTAGCTGTTGGATTTCTGAAAGTTGTCCACCTCTAAGCTACAGAGTTAAGAAGGAAGGGAAAATGGCTTATATTGATCACAATTATTTTTAGGAGCCAAATACTAGATGCATTGGTACTGATAAGTGTTTGCCATGGATTTCATCAAACAACTTAACTCATAAAAATCTTTGGTAAACTTTATACTGAATGACTTATCAGGGGGGAATCTAAGCAAATTCAGACATCAATGGTAACTTCCTAACCATAGCTGAAAATCTAGAAGAGCTGCAAGAAAAATGTGCACTAGATGCATGCAAATAGCAGTTATGAACAAACCAAACTGAAGATCAGCTGCTACTTCTGCTCATGCTGATAAATTTTCAGCTTGGCCTTCTGTTCCTGGAAAACAATTAAATAGCAACTAGTCATATTCAGCAACACTGGTATATCAATTGATCTGACAGCTTTCTCACAAGTAGTACCACACTAATGCCCTTTGGTATTTTGTATGAAGTTCATATAAAGCAAGATTGAATAGTATAAATAGCTACCTTCAACCTGGAGGGGAGGGACATTCTTTAGTTATATTAGTGGCACAGAAACACAGCAATACAACTCCTTCCCACCTGCCCAGGATAACATGAATTTTGTGCTCCACGAGGAAGGACAAGATATGGCACCTTTCCCACATCAGCATTACTCTTTTTGAAAATAAAGCAATGCTATCATGAGGCACCTGCACATGGGCTCCTCTCACATGGTGAATTATGGGTGAGGAGGAGGAGGAGGAGGAGGAGGAGGAGGAGGAGGAGGAGGAGGAAATTCATGTGTACCCGTGTATGTATTATAAGACAATATTCTTGTTCTTTATCTTTTATTTTTAAAAATATACATAAAAATTAAGATTAAAACCAAAGAACAAGATCAATCCACGAACAGTCTGTATATAGATTACTAGCTTCAAGAAAACATATGTTTCCTCTAACACATCCCCCCAGAGGTGTGCATGGGTTCCTGATAACAGATTTAAATATCAAGTGGAGTTTACAAAATACAAAAAGGGAGACCATTTTTTTTTAAATTATATACCACATCCATTGGGGGATTCCATTCTTCCAGAAAGTTTTTCCATTAAAAGGGAGTCCCATATTCTTCACCACCAACCCTCCAAATTTAATTGGACAGTTTTCCACTTCTGAGCAATCTCTACTCTTGAAACAGCAATAAATATAATATTAAATATTCATATTTAAGGGTTTTGTTATGATCAGTAAAAATTGACAAAAATACTAAAACAGGGTACAAATAAAAAAAATTAGTAATCTGAGAGATTATAGAGAGAACCTATTCCCAAAAGTTGAAAATTCGAGTATAATAAAACCACATACCGATGTAGATTCCTCTGTTTGAACAACCTCTCCAACAAAAAGGAGATGAGTTTTTACTAATATAAGTCAAGCAAACAGGGGTCATGTACCATCGATAGATCAGTTTTAAGAAACATTCTTTAATGAGAACTGATCTAGAACTAAATGGGGGGGTGATTCTAAATGTGTTGCCATGCCGAATCTAATATTGAGATGGTAAGTTCCAGTTCCCAGTTCCATGTAACTGCTAACCCATTACCTTACAACTCTTCCACAAGTCCTTTTAAAATTAACCCAATAATTCCCTTGAGGGGCTTATTTGAAGATACACAAAAATGTTCAAAGGGGGTTAGAGTGTTAGTGTGTGGATGATGAGTGTTGTAGTGATGTCTTTTGGCACCCAGCAGTTAAAACCACTGTTGTCAGCCACACACGCTCACATCTTGAACAATAAACAATTCTAGACAAAGGATTTTCTAAGCCCATCCCATACTCCACCTTCTAGGTGTTAATTTTATGTTAATTAGATAATATCTATATGATACATGCTAACCCAGCCTCTTGCTGTCCATCATCCACCACGTGAATAACTTTCCCAAGCTAACAATTATTTACATATTTGATATCTCTTATTTTTCATAATAAAGTCTATGTCCTATGAGCTATATCCTTAAAAAAATACATGCTGATGTCTGTATATTGGCCACCTAGAGTTGATTTATTTTGTGTCTCTAAAATGTTGTTTTGGGCTTTGTCCAAAAAGCTGTTCTCAAGTA
Source organism: Phrynosoma blainvillii (assembly GCA_026167975.1). Classification (NCBI taxonomy): domain Eukaryota; kingdom Metazoa; phylum Chordata; class Lepidosauria; order Squamata; family Phrynosomatidae; genus Phrynosoma; species Phrynosoma blainvillii. Next base: position 241,732,336 of record JANUYF010000002.1, read on the forward strand.
GAAAATTACAGACACACACACATCTTTGCATTTCACCTTTTACTATGTATCCCATTCATATCCTAACATAGAGTACTCATAAATTCCTCTGTTCTAGCTAATAGAGTGGAAATTTGCACTAATGTGAACCAAGCAGGTTTAATAGGAGACAAAATCTCAAGTATAGACTCCATAGATTTTAGTTTGGGTCCATCAAAAAAATCTCTAACAGTATGTAGCCTCTTACCTTTCTGTGTTTCAAAATAAGAAATTATTGGTCTTAGAATGAAGCTGACTGACTGAAATAGTTTATTTAGGTTCTTTAGTTTGAAAGTGAAGTAATATTGTTACTAAACCATTAGAATATGAATCCACTGGCAGACCAAGGAAGTAGCAGAGGCATACAAAACAGCATAGAGAGGAATTAGCAGGCCTTCAAGTGGCTATGTTGGACCTATAGTTTTCCACACTAAGCATGTATCATAAAACCTCGCAAAGTTTGGTAATATAGAAAGGCATAAGCTATGTGCCCTTGCCAACTGCTGGCTTGCCATCTGCAGTTTGAGTTTCTGTGGAATCCAAGCCCCAGCTTTTTCAGTGGGCATGCACGCATACGGTGGTGCAAGCAGGCATGTCCACCCATTGAAAAGAATGGGACTTAAGGTCCCATATTTTTTAACTTTCCTTGGAAGAGCATCTGGAACGGATCCTCCCTGGTTAGTAAGGGACAACTGCACCAACGATGGGGGGGGGGGGGGGGAATGTGTAGCCTTCTGGATGTTTTTGATCCTACTGTCATCATTCCTGACCATGCAAGCTGTGCCTGAGGGGAGCTGTGGTCCTGCAACAACTGGAGAGCCATATGCATCCCACCCTTGGTCTACACTCTCCATTGGTAACTTGCCAGGCTCAAGGTGTTCCAAGCTCAGAGAGACAGAGACAAAGGAAATTATTGTTGAGGGAGGAGATACAAATCGAGCTCTGCTTTTCAGATAGTTTTTCAGTCCTGCCATTCTTCAGCCACTATGATAAAATGAGACAAAAATTTAAACAGATGATCTATGGTATATGGGTTCCAAGTGCTGTGTAGCACATTGACTTTTTTTTTAAATGAAATAGTGATCAAGAAACATCAAATAATATTATTTTTTAATGCCCTGGCCAGATCTGATTTCTGCCACTGGCCATTTAGAAACTGGATGAGCCAATGCAGGAAATACCTTGAAAAGCTGGTCTGTGCTTTCAGTTTAAAGCATAATTATTATTTCAGATGATATCCTGAAGTGTTTGGTTTGGGTTTTATGTTTTAGCCCACACCCTTCTCTCTCTTAACATCTCTACCCATGATGTATCCAGGGAAACAAGCAAACAAAGAAAAACAACTGTTATTTATGGGGAAAGAAGCTTCATTATGCCATCAGAGATTTCTCTGTTTCACCAGATCCACAGTCCTACCCATGGACTTCACCATCAGGTCAATCAATGTACTGGCAAGGCTAATGCCATTCTGCCCTCAGTCTCTGCAAGGATGGCAAAAGTGATGTTCTATATAGTTGACTAGAATAAGGGCTGATTTCTGCAGTCTGGCTTATGGCAAAGCTGGGAAACCTGTAGCCTCCAGATACTGTTCAGCTCTCATCAGCATTGTTAGTTGTTAACTGCTATCAGGATGGCTTCAACTTATGACAATGCTAGAAATGAGAGACTGCCAAGTCACCCCTATCATCAACAGCTCTGCTCAGTTCTTGCAGACACAGGGCCATGGCTTCCTTGACTGAGTCTATCCATCTAGAATGTGGTCTTCCCCTTTTCCTACTGCCTTCTATATCACTAAGCAGTATTGTCTTAGTCATGTCTTCTCATGATATGTCCAAGTTCAACAGCCTCAGTTTAGTAATCTTGCTTTCTAGGGAGAGTTCACTCTTGATTTGCTCTGGGTCCCATTTATTTGTCTTTTTATCAAACCATGATATCCGTATAACAGCATCATATTTCAAATGAGTTATTTTCTTCCTATCTGCTTTCTTCACTGTCCAGCTTTCACAACCACATATAGACTAATAACTTTAGTATTTAATAATATAGCTTCAGGATCTTGTCTAGTTCCTTCATAGCTGCCCTTCCAAGTTGACTGCAGTCTCCATTCTGATTAAGGACTGACCCAACATATGGAATATCTTGAACTGTTTCAATGTCTTCATTGTCTACTTTGAAGTTATGTAAATCAGCAGGGTAGTCATTATTTTTGTTTTCTTAATGTTCATCTGTAAACCTGCCTTTCTACTTTTTTCTTGATTCTGTTCTGTAATCGTTCCTATAAGTTTATCACATGGGGACCATATGTACCTCCATCCTGATAATGATTAAAGCAAGGGTAGGCAACCTTTCCCCTTTAAGGGCCGAGGGACCATATGTACTTCCATCCTGATAATGATTAAAGCAGGGGTAGGCAACCTTTCCCCTTTAAGGGCCGAGGGACAAAAGAGTTATTGAAATAATATCAGGCATCACTAACTTGGTTCAGTGATTTCAGTGGGTTCTGCTCAAGGCATGACAAAGTTGGGATCCAACCCAAATAAGTTGCAATTGGCAAAACGTTTAACGTTTTTACAAAAAAAAAGTCATATACTTCAAGGATCGCCTTCTTCCATACAATCCGCCCCATTCCCTCAGGTCCTCTGGGAGGAAGCTTCTTCAATGAACAAGAACTAGACTGACTACAACCTCCCAGAGGACATTCTCTGCCACTGCTCCCAGACTCTGGAATGCCTTGCCAGAAGAGATCCGTCAGATATCCAGCTTAGATGGCTTTAAAAAAGCCATCAAGACGGATCTCTTCTGGCAGGCTTATCCAAAATAAAGCTAATTCGAGATCTATCCTCCTCCAGTTGTTGCCTCTCTTTGGCTTCCTTTTCTTAATATGGCCTTGCCCACTGGGCTGAACTAGCCTCTGATATATTGGGAAATTGTTCCCTTGTTATTGTTATTGGTATTTTAAATTAGATTTTAATTGATGTTGATTTAATGTATTTTAAGGGGGGGTTATATGTTTGTTATAATATGTGGGTTATTATTTTAATGTAAGCCACCTTGATAGCCTTGGCTAAAGGTGGGGTAAAAATAAAATATTATTATTATTATTATTATATAAACACAAGGTTTTCAAACATTTCTTGAAATTCTTAGTATTTACAATAGAAGTTTACTGTGTTAAAGTTGCAACTCCTTTTTGATTATGAACTAGAAAATGAAATAACCAAATTCATTTAATAGACTTCCTTCAATTAAATAAGGGTAATCATCTTTTGATGTTTATAGACTTTTATGTTTCTTTTCAACAATACCTGACAATAATACTTGCATCAGCTGGCATCTTCAGAAGATACAAACTGAATTAAATAAAAGCTTTAGCATTTGTGGCTATCATGAATAGAAATACATTGCTGTAAAATGCATTATTTTATTATTTTCAGAGGCATTTAAGACTGCAACATTAAGTATGTAAGCAGAAAAAACGTTAAGTATATTAACAATAATATACAGTCATCCCTCTGTTTTCATGGGGGAGCCATTCTGGACACACACACACACTGAGAAAATGAAAAATTGCACGCCACGGGTGCTCATGCCATTTTGTCCCTTGGTGCTTGCCATTCACAAAAGACCAAGGGACGCGAACACAGAGGGACAAGTGGACTTTAAACGTTAAGTATATTAAGTACATAAACAGAAAAAGGAATCCCTCTGTTTTCAGGCAGTCAAATATAAACCACTTCACAAAATTGGCTTATGTTAGCATAATCTAGTGTACCAGCTGACTTGCACCGTTCTTCACAGATCCATGATTTGTAAAGTTCTTTCTTCAAAGCCAGGCATTGTAGGTGAGTTGCCCTGGGAGTTTGCTTGTGCCCTCATAGAACAAATAATATCCCAGGACACTCATTCACAGTGCCATGCTCTGAAAGTCCCTCAGAGCAAGACAACTGGGACCTAGCCAGATCTGAAGAGCTAGTGTCCTACCTGCTTCCCACCTGTAGTATTTGCTACAGCTGGCCAATATTTTCTAGAGCCAGAAACTTTGAACATCAACCTTTCATTCTGCTGCCTGAAGTAGGTGCCTTGCTCTGCCTAACAAGAGGGGAGCCCCTGCTACCGGTACATTCCAGTCAAAGTCCTGAATGGTTGAATTGCAAGATCAAGCCAGAAGTTCATTTCAGTTCATTATCATTATTGTTAGTGGATATGCAGCTTTTCTACATCTGCTAGCCTACTCACAATTCCAATCCTTTTGTTGAGATCAAATGTGATCTCATTAAGCTTAATGGGTCATAGACATGCATAGGATTGTGCTCTAAACACACAATGCACATAGGCTAGTCTTAGGTCTTGTGAATTATGCCATAATTGTTTTATTCATTACCTGTCTCTTCATTTCAGCAGAGTTTGCTTCAATCCCTTTAAGCAGTGCTACCACTCACTGTGACTCATAACCTTCAACTGCAAAAATATTCAGCATTCAAAAAATAAATATGTAAATTGTACACCACTAAACAATCTATTTGCCTAGCTTCTTTAACAGCTGTTATTTGGGATGCAGATCAAAAAAAGATTATGACTAGAAATCAATAACAGGGGAGGGTAAGAAAAACAGAGAGTAATGTAATGGAGAAAGAAGCACACAATCAGACCGTATATTCTGTAGCAACAAAAGGATTGGAATATTCTAGAATATTCTATCCATGCAAGGAAAGTTGCCCTTTAAAATCATTTGTTGTGGTGGTGGTGTGTCTTCAAGTCATATTTAAGTTATTGAGACCCTAAGGTGAACCTATAATGAGTTTTTCTTAGTAAGATTGTTCAGACTGGGTGTGCCATTACCTTCCTCTGAAGCTAAGAGAGCATAATTTGTCCAAAGTCATCCAGTGGGTTTCGGTGGTTGAGCAGGGATTTCAATCCTGGTCTCCAGAATCCTAGCCTAACACTCAAATAATTACATCACACTGGATCAAAATAATTTCTTACGTAACTCAATATAAAGGTTAAAATAAATCTGCATATTACCATCGCCATTGCACATTTTCAAGAGTCAAATGTTCTGTATGCACTACTTTATCATTAACTAGCCAAACAAATTCACCCAGAAAAGTAAAAACATGGACTAAAGTTTGCAAAAATCCCTTCAAATGTCTCAAGGAAGCATTGTACCACCCAAATGTACTGGGAGCAATTAACAAATAAGTCTTACTTGTTAAATGAAAACTAAGTCATTATGTTATACAGTCATCCCTCCATATTTGAGAATTTGGCATTCACGCATTTGGTTATTAGCGAGGTCTCTGCTGACCCCTCCCATGCCTGAAACAGCTGATCCAGACATTGGAGGGGAGGGAGCTATATTCGTGAATTTTCCATATTCAAAGGGGATTTGTTCCCCTAACCTCCACAAATATGGAGGGATAACTGTACTTCAAAGGTATGTCATTATATATTTGGAACAAAATAAGTGTTACATATAACATATTTATTTGTAATGTATTACATCTAAGTTCAGTCTTTTACTGCTACTAAAGATCCTTCACAGAAGAAGTTATAAAAACTCCAGAGGAACCATGAGAGGCAGGATTTCTTTTTATTTTTTTAAAAAGAAGACTTGTGCCTGAGGTGTCTACTGCAACTGGGTGGGAATTCTGGTCATAGGCTGGACCATGTGGTTCAGACTCCCAATTTCTTCCATGGACATAGAATCATAGAGTTAGAATAGACTACAAGGGACATCCAGTCCAACCCTCTGCCATGCAGAAATATATAGTCAAAGCACTCCCTACAGATGACCAGCTCATACCGTCAGGAGGTTCTTCCTAATGTTTAGGTGGAATCTCTTCTTCTGTAGTTTTAATCCATTACTCCATTTCACTAATCTCTGGAGCAGCAGAAAGCAAGCTTGCTACATCCTCAATATGACAACCCTTCAAATATTTAAACATGACTATCATGTTACCCCTTAACTTTATGTTCTACAATTATTTTATTCACTACAAGCTAACACATACCCTAAGGCACTCCTCATAGGGCATTTTTTTCCAGACCCTTCACCATTTTGGTCACTTCAGCTTGTCCACATCCCTCATGAACTGTGGTGCCCAGAACTGGACACAATATTCCAGGTGAGGTCTGACCAAACCAGAATAGAGTGATACTATTACTTTGCTCAATCTAGACACTATCCTTATTGATTCAGCCTAGAATTGCATTGGCTTTCTCAGCTTCCACACTACATTACTGACTCATGTTCGGTCTGTGGTTCACTAAGACACATAGAACCCTTTTGTAGGAAATTCCACATGACTGTGCTTTTGCACTGTATTCGCACAATTCTTTTAATGGGATTACAGCAGTATCAATAAGATTATTAAAACATATACTTGTTGCAAGCTTTCGAAGCTCCATGGAAGCTCCATGGAAGCTTGCAAGAAGTATATTGTGCATTTTTGTTGGTTAATAAAGGTATCGCTGATGGATTTTTGTTTGAATTTGCTAAATGGCCAACACAGCTACCCCTGAATGTTTTCATTGTTAAAACATTTCTTTCGACATTACCAATTAATTGCATGATAGCCCTTGTTTGGCATTGAAAGAGTACATTACCTGTTTCCTGCACAACCTGCACTATCCCCCAGCTTCTGTCCCTTCTTTTTCCTCTTTCATGTATGTGCCTTTAAAAAAAAAATTACTCAAAATCTTGACAAGATTAGACCCTCAATCATGAGATTCTTCTCATTTCTGGTGATTTGTGATTTTGGAATTGTGTATGGTTGTTTTAGGTGTTAGGATTGGTGATTCTGTAGATAGCAACACACTTTCATCTCTTGCATCAATTCATCCAGTAAAATTAAAGTCTCTTTTGGGAAATCTTATGTTGGCTTACATGCGTTGTCAAATCGGCGACCCCACAATGGATTTTTCATTTTTTTATTATTATTATTATTATTTTTCTTTTATTTTTTTAGTGGGGGAGGAAGTCACTTGATGATGATGACACTAACAAAATTTCATCAATATACCATAATAATTTCCAGGTGATAATTATTACTTTATGATACCCCCTCGTACTTCTCCATCTTACACTTTAATCATTTCTGGCCCAACTGTCACAAAAATAAAGGACACAATGAGCTGATTTTCTCAACATCATGCACTTAGGGACCAATGATGACATTGACAAAATTTCATCAATATACCATAATAACTTCCAGGTTATGATTATTACTTTATGATGTCTCCTCGTACATCAATACAAATAGTATGATCTCATCAATTTGGGGGAAGCATCCTATTTTATCTCAACAATGGAAGTTGCATGATGAAACAGAAGTGTGAATGTCATGCTTACTTTCACAACATGGATTTGCAATCTTGTTACTGTAGCATTAAAGGGATTTGCACTTGCACAATCATGTGAATGTAGTGATATTGATGGTAATTGATTAGTTTCTCTCGTTAATGCAAACTTGCACAATAATAACAGTTTGGCAATGGGTCAACAAGGGATGAATGCTGACATTGTGCAAATAATGGAGGAAGCATTTGTTGCAATTCCACTTCGATTTCTACAGCCTCGTGAGGTAATCTCATGTTCAGTCTATGGTCCACTAAGATTCCTAGATACCTTTCACATGTATTCCTATCAAGCCAAGTGTGTCACTCAACCTATATCCAAGGCCAAGGACATCTGTATCATGTGTAGAATAGTAATGTCTTAGCTAGCCACATTAGGGAAATCATGTTTTTTTAAAAAAAAAAACCTTGGCTGAATATGACCTAGGCTGTTTTGTAACTGCTTGTAACTAACTGCCTGAAGGAAGCTGACTTCATGTAAAACAAATACCTTTTGCCAATGTAGATTGATTGTTTAGAATAAAAGCTTCTTTTAAAAATCTCCTTTCATTCCACACTCTTTCACATGCTTTTTGTGTGCTCATTTGCATAGGACTCTCATCTCCTAAAGGAGGAGGGACAGAAAGACTCTGCAGAGTCAGAGGTGGCAAGGCACATATCAACTTTCCCCAACAACTTTCCACTGAGTTACTAGAAAGGGAGAGTCAAAATCAGTGGGTGATGACAGCTCAGCTAGATGATCTTCAGGGGTCCCATCTCCTACCTGAGAGTAGGAACAGGAGGAAACCCACCACAAAATGGCTGCAAATTTTCTGGATACTAATTTTCACTTGCTCTTGGTAGGCTTGGAACTGAAGGAAGGCTGGGACAAGACGAAGGAATAATGTACTAGTGATGAGTACTGTGCTAAAAAAATATGCAAACCATTTGAAGTTACAATCCTACATGTTCTAGGAGTAAAGTGGCCCTGCTGAACTGAATAGGGCATAAACGCTCAAATAAATGGGTATCAGTTTGTGACAAGAAACAGTTTGTAACAGCAACAGCATAATTATGGGCACAGTTACTTGGAAGTAAACCCCATTGTGCCCAGCTGGAGTTTACTTACACATAAGCATGCATAGGAATAGAGTCTAAGAGGATACCATAAATCAAAACAGCTAGCCTAGAAACATGGATTACAAATGAGGTTGGGAGTTTCATATTGAATAGGATGCCTTCATAGGTTTGCGGAGAGGGGAGATGTTAATTTCCAACAACATTCTGCCATATCCCCTTCTGTTTCTGGACCCTTTTAAGATAGGACATTCATCCTTTTTTTTTTTGCTAAGGATGTTTTGAGTTGAGATTTCAGCATGTATTTTGTAAGGGTAAAAGCTGGCTGCTTTTCTTCTTTATATTCTTCCTCAAAGAAATACGAACTGTAGAAAGAGCTGTTAATTGGAAGAGAAAACCAACACCCGGAACACACTCTCTGAGTCTATTAAAAGGGATGTCTATCTGTTATTTCTTTCATTTTCCTCCCCCCCCCCTTCTAATGTAGGGGGCCCATTTGCACTACCCAGCTATAACACTATTATACCACTTTAATTGATATGGCTGCATCCTGTGGAATCCTGGGGTTTGTAATTTGGTTAGAGCAGGGGTAGGCAACCTTTCCCCTTTAAGGGCAGAGGGACTTCAGCTCCCAGAAGCCTCAGCCATGTTGTCCAATAGTCCCATGTTGGCCAGTAGCTCTTGGGATTCTGGGAGCTGAAGTCCCTCGGCCCTTAAAGGGGAAAGGTTGCCTACCCCTGGGTTAGAGGCACCAAAGAAGCTCTCTGGCTGTGAATCTTAAATGCCCCTCCTTAAACTTCCAGTCTCAAGATTCCCTGGGAAATAACAGTTTAATAACAGTTAAATTGGAATCACGGTGCTATAATTGTGTAGCATGAAATGGAGCAGGGTCTCTATTATTAATGTGATCAGAATGAAATGGTATAGTTTGGAAATGGCAGAGTGCCCTATCTGTGAAGAATTTCATTTTTAATGCTAACTTTTTTTTAAAAATAGCCTCATTAGTAGAAAACCTGAGTATAGCATAGAGTAAGCTGGCTGGTAAGCCTTTTTTCCCCTAGTGTTTTTTTCCTAGGCTGCTTTAAGTTTAACTTCCTAATAGACTTTGGGCCTAAGCAGATGGGCTGCCCCGAGAAGCTGCGGATTGGGGCCGAGGTAGCCGCATTCCTCAGCCCCAATCCGCAGCTTCTCAGGCCCTGGAAGGAGCGCTAAAATAGTGCTCCTTCCGCAAGGCGCCGAAGGTGCACCGCAAGAGGCATTGGGCGCACCTTCGGCGTCTCTTCTGCAGCAGCGTGTGCGGACGCTGCAGCGGAAGTACGTCATCGGAGAGCCCGTCATGTGGAGCGATGGGCACTCCGATGACATGTTCGGGAAGGGGTTGGGGTGCCCAGCATGAGGCTGCCCCTCCCCTTCCTTGCCTCCAAGATGGCGCAAAGTGCCCTCTGCTTCCCCTTTTTGATGGAGGTGAATATTGAAAAACTACCTATCACTTAACACTTGATGTGGAATACTCTGGTCTGTTATTGTTTTGAACATGTAGTCCAGGTGTGAGTGTGTCAACAGAGGGGATGGTTTCTTTTTTGTAAAAGAGTCTATCCTTATGCTCCTTTTCTCTGGGGAATACCTATAGACAGAACCTTTGGCAAAGAGAAGTAGGAGCTGCTGGACACACCATGAATATCTGTTCTAGGAAGTAAACTTAAGTTCCAGTTAACCTTGGTTTGATCACACTAGAAGTTATTTGCTGTTGATATCTCATCCCAACCCTACTTAAATGATTCTCCTGTGTACATCAGGTGATGTATTTCCTCTCAGCCCTTCACAAATTCCATTTTGGAGGTTAACATGGGTAACTGGTTTCCTCAAAGCAATGCTGTGATGATAAAATGAAAGGAATAGGCCCATGCACACAACAGTGGGCAGAATGGAGAAAAGAGGAATATCATAAATTAATGCATAATACTTACCTCCCTCATAGAGAGATTGCATAGAGATTGGGAGTTGTAGTCCAAAAAAGTAATCTTCCTCATCTCAGCAAGATCACTATTCATCAATGTACCTTGACCCTCTGTTTGCTGGCTAGTTATCAACCAGCCTTTGATAAAACTGGTTATTTTGTTCAGGAGCAGGGAAGGATGTATCACCAAACCAGTTTCTCAATCTTATCTATAGGCAAGTTCTTTAAAATCCCAGTAGTATATCAGGATGGTTATATTTTTGAAAATTTCTCCCTGTCACAGAGAAATTATCAAAACATGGGATCTATCAGATTTCAGTCCACTTTCATTGTATAGCATCAATTCTGCCATCCAATCCTATCTGCAGTTCTTTTTCACTTATCTCCCTTCCCTTAGAACCTGCTTTTCTAAAAATCATCTTAATATTGTTTTCATTAATGTTGTATACTGGATGTATGGGAAGAATAGTCTTTGCTGTGTTTTTAAAGAACCAGTCAACACTGCCACAAATATTCAAGTTTCACAAAATTCTCAACTGAATATGAATGTTTATAGCACATGAAGGTTAAATAAGTTCTTCTTTTGGCCATGTGATTTAGACTAAAAAGCAGGTAGACCATTAAATATCTTCAGGGCTGGCCCTACCATTTGGCAGAATGTCAGGCAGAGACTTAGAACTTCATGAAAAGATATAAAGCAGCTTATTTATATATATATAAAATATTTACTCTTTTACTCTCAGGGAAGGGCAAAGACATTGATTTTTTTTTCCCCCTTTGCTTTAGATGCCAAATAATTTGGCTGGCCTAGACAGGGAGAGGGCTTCCTCTTCCTGAGGCAGAAAAAATATATTGGACTAAGTCTTCATTTCTTTCTGGCTGAAAAAAGAAAGTGTCAATTTTTCTCAAGGCTGTAAAACTGGGGAGTGCTCAAGTTGAGTTATGGGTGGTTCATCTGTGAACAATAAACTTGGGAAGTACATATGAAGGCAGGGTTGAAAAGTATGAGGGTGGGTGGGGGGACACATCATCAAAGCCCAGAGAATGGAATAGCCACTTGCAAGCTAACTCCAAAACAGCCCCAAGATAAATATTTTTCATAGTTTATCTGAAGTTCAATGGAACTCTTGGGTTCTGTGAATATCCAAGATTTTGCAAGACTTTACAATCATCCCTTCTCAGGTACTTCATGCTTACTTCTTACAGATGCTAGTAGGCGTGAGCATACATGTTTCCCTATATACCTATGGAATCTCTTCTGAGACTTGCTAAAGAAGTGGGAAGAAGAGTTAGAGGAATAAGCAATATTTTCAACAGGTACCTGCTCACCCAATCTCTGTGAATGAGGGAGCTAGGAAGGGACTGGATTTTCCACAGTGTGGGGGAATCATAGTCAAATCAGCACAGTTGCTATTTTCTATTGTAATCCCAGCAACACGGGATTGGTTACATTACCAGGGATAGAACTGGACATTTTCCCATTGAGATGAGGGGAAGTGACTGTTAAATCTTAGTGCTTTATATGCAGTCATAGGCAGGGCTGCCTACAACATGGTGCAGAGTGAGTCATCTACCTCAAGCTGCAGGTGCTGAGGACAGTGACTGCAGCTATGGTAGTAGCCATTCTGCCATTCCTTGTGAATCCTTCAACCATTCCTTCTGAAGAAACACACTAACACTTTGGGACCTGTTGTTCTCTAACTCCCAGAGGCAGGAGCTAAAGTCGGCCTGCAATTCCCAGCAGGCTTAACCAGCAGAACCAGTGGTAAGGTATGCTGGAAGCTGCATCTAAAAGGCTTCACATGTTCTATGTCCTGTTACTAGGGCACTTCTGAGGAGCCATCTTGTCCATAAGGAAGGGGAGAAAAATAAAAATGAGTTTCAGCTTCCAAAAACAAAACAAAAGAAGGGACAGAAAGAGGTGGGCATTGGGTAGAAAAGAACAAGCCAGCTCTAAAGGAAAAGACAGGCAGTACAAACCTGAGTACAATCAGAAAAGTCCTGGTAACTGATACAACCATCACAACCACTGGAGGCAGGAATTGATTAGTAAGCTGTTCTGGTAGTCTTTTTTTTTTACATGTAATAGTAGAGTGCAAATGCCTTTGACAAGGATGGACAACATTCAGGAGTTTGGGGCCTATACAAGCTCACTGGAGGGCCACCCCAAGCTCTCAGTTCATAAAAATTTAGCCAAAAAGTTAGCTAGTAGTACTTTTTGAGCAGGTCTGTTAATATAGGGTCTCTTGGAGATTTCTCTTTCATAGAGATGCCATAAATCAAAATCAACTTGACATTTGACATCCATCTTCAGAAGTCTTGGGGGGGGTGATTGGGTATGTGGTAGAGATGGGGAGTAAACCTGTTTAGAGAAAAACTTTCATCAAACCTGGAAGTGATTTTTGATATTGAAAAAGTCTCTCTCTCTAGCCTAAAACTGTCCTCCAAAAGCAAATTGATCTCTCCAGAGGCTTGCCTGGAAACAATTTCTTGGCCAACAAAATTGGAAGGAGGAGAATTTAGGTGCTACATGCTACCCATGGGCCACTTTGCTCACCCCTGCTTTAGATGAATAAATAATACATTATGTTGAAGGACAGAGTTTTGCAAGCTACACATCCTTGCCCATACCCCTTAAACTAGCCTTTGATCCTCAGACCCAGTGGAGGATGCAATCCCACCACCAGTGTTAAAGATTAAATGCCAATGTAGCCAGTTCTATAAGAGGAATTACCTTTTGCCTCCAGAAGCAAAATGTCTTGGGTTAGTCCTGGTTAAGAAAGCTTTGCTTTTTCTCCTTAGGGTTGTATCCCAGGCCAGACAACATCTGCTTAAGAGCTTCAAGATGTCATGAGGGACCCAGCTGCCAAACCAATTGCTACAGCACTTCCCCCTGCCTCTAGTAATGTCCCACAATACAAGTCCTTGCTCATTGGAACAGTTGCTGTAGATAATGCTGCCTTTCCAGACCAGTACTTTTCCATGGAATTCAAGACAATGTAGTATAGAACAATATGTATTTAGTGCAGTGAAACGTGTAAAATTTCAAATTAGCTAATAGCATGTCAGATGCAGCAGTGAGTGACAGATGTGTTCCATAGGCTAGGGATTATCAACATGGGAGGGTGTCAACTTCATTTTTCCTTTGCATTGTGATGAAAAGTCAAATTAAATTAAAGCCCATTAAAGCTATCACAATGAAGATGCTGATTTCTCCAGAGACACTCATTCAGATTCAAATATTTATCAAAAGGCTGCATACATTAAAAATCCACTTGTACACTGGAAGACAGCAGGACCATCTAGAAAACTGGGAAAGTGACTGAACATCGACTTGCCTATAGGCACCTTAAAAACTGCCCAAGATATCCTGCACTGCAGGCTCTGGCAACCCTGGCTGCTGGGGTCACACCTTAGCATTTTGGCGAGAGCTAGTTGCTGGTCATGTCTGAGAACATCTAACAGCTCTGGCAACAATTGGGATACATGGCTCTGTTTTATGCATTATTGACAAATGATATGAGTTGAATAATGGTTGATATTGTCTTTTTTGTAATGAAGATATGAGCATTAATGTAATGAATTTTTGGATTGTTATCACTATAATAATGTGTCATTGCAAGCTTACATTAATGTAAGATGTTCTGGTGTTATGAGCTGCTTTGAGCATGTTAACTGGCATACAAATGGGTGATGGGCATTACTTATCCCATCAGCCATTTGTACGCTGATGACACCCAGATATACTTCTCCATGACCAGATCATCGGCTCAGACTTCAGATGGTGTCTCTCCTCTTAATGACTGTCTCAGAGCGGTAATGGATTGGATGAGGAAAAACAGATTGAAGTTAAATCCAGACAAAACAGAGGTACTGACAGTCACAGGCCCAAAACCAGATCTGGGAATACAGTCTCCAGTCCTGGATGGAGTCACACTCTCCTCTAAGGACTGTGTTCGCAGCCTGGGAGTACTCTTAGACCCATCGCTTCACATGACTAGTCAGGTGAGTGCGGTGGTCAGGAGTGCCTGCTATCAGCTTCGGATGATATGCCAACTGTGCCCTTATCTGGACATGAGGGATCTGGAAACTGTGGTACATGCTCTGGTAACCTCACGTCTGGATTACTGCAACACACTCTACATGGGGCTACCCTTGTGCTTAACCCAGAAACTGCAATTAGTTCAAAATATGGCAGCCAAGTTAATTACCGGAACATCCAGGAGGGAGCACATAACACCGGTGCTTAAATCCCTCCACTGGCTGCCAATTAGTTTCCGGGCACAGTACAAGGTGTTGGTTTTAACCTTTAAAGCCCTACATGGCTTGGGTCCATCTTATCTCAGGAACCGCCTCTCCCCGTATGAACCCCACCACCACCGCACCCTTCGGTCCTCTGGGAGGAACCTGCTCCAACCCATGAAGACTAGGTTGGAGCAGACCTCCCAGAGGGCTTTTTCTATGGGATGGCCTGCCGGACGAGATCTGTCATCTCTCTACTCTTGCTGCCTTTAAAAAGGCAGTAAAGACGGATCTCTTCTGGCAGGCCTCGGTAATGGCGGAGTTTTACTATATACCTCTCACCCTGCCCTACTATATACAGATTGGCCAAGGGGCTGTATTGTATTCTGTTTTAATGTATGGTTTTAATTTCTTCATAATTTAATTCTTTTTTAAGGGGGGGAGGGTTAGGGCATGGGATCTGGGCATATTTTAACTGTTCCTTGTTTTAATATGTTGTTCGCCACCCCAATTGCCAAGCAGAGGGGCAGCTTATAAATAAAAAATATTATTATTATTATTATTATTATTATTATTATTATTATCATCCATGTTCTAAGTTAATGAATTTATTCTGTTTCCCACCATATAAATGTGGGCACTGTAAAAATAAAACAAGGCTCTAGTTCTCTCTCCTGTGGGCCTATACATCAATTTAAATATAAATGGTTCAATCAAGGAACCATCAGCAACAGGGGTGCCCAATAACTTCCCGGCAATGGCAGAAGTTTGCTACCCACCCACCCCAATCTGCCACTGTTTGTATACTGCCCAAAAAATCATTTTATTTGTATTTATGTTTAAATTCACTTTAATTCTTTCTTGGTTTAATTTAGTTTTAAGGGGTGGGAGGGTTAGGGTGTGGGATTTGGGATTTGGGGATGTTTTAATTGCTTACTGTTTTTATAAGGTTGTACGCCGCCCCAATTGCTGAGCAGAGGGGCGTGTTAAAAATAAAACTTATTGTTGTTGTTGTTGTTGTTATGTTGTGCTGCCTGAACCAAACATTATGTGGCATTCTTACTCAAGTCACAGTGCTTAGTGCCTGAGACAAACTATGTGGCCAGGAAATAGTTCAGGTATCTTTCCTCATCTCTCAGTCCAGAAACAATAATTACAAAATGAATAACTAACAATTTGCCATTCTCTTTAACCCAAATCTGCTGCCTGAGTAGCCACCTTAGTCTGACTCAACTGAATGGACCTGAGTTCTGCATAAGCAACTATCTGAATCATTTTGAATGAATGCTGTCCAAACCTTTCTTAAGGTAAAATATTGCAGACATTGCAGAGATCTTCAGCTGGAGCCTTCATATGCTTGCCAACATCACCCAATTGGTTCAACATCCCATACTTCCAAATTGTAGGGAAAACCCACCATATTCTTTATGGAACAACATCTGAACATATACCCATGAGCATCATACCTGGGATTACTAAGTGGGATTCTATGTATATCCATGTGAGAAGAAATGAAGGACACTAAAACAAGATATAATTATTCCTTGAGCCAGTATCCCATTTTTCCAGTCTCCAAAACAATCCCACTCTTCTCTGCCAGATGATATTTTAAGATATCGTCAGGAGCAGAAAATTCATCTGCAAAAGCAATTAAGGTTGAACCAGTGTCACTTCCAGTCCTTTCAAATGATGGACCTCTCCAGCTTGAAAGGAGCCCAAAATGATGTGATGCAGCCCCTGAAGTTCCAGAGCATGCCTGTTCCTGCTTTACAGTGAATTGTTTTAAGCCAAATTGAACTTGTTAAGAGGCAGTATAACAATATTTAAAATCAATCAGCATCTAATAAATAGATCCTGATCTTCTGCAGCAAGATAGATAATAACGTACTGGGTTTCACGTTTGAGAACATTAACCTGTCAGGTTTTGTGTAACAAGAGGTTTACCAGGAAATTTACATTTGTGTGCTTCTTTACAATACTGTGGTACTGGGCCCCAGAAAGTTTTTATTTTCAAAACACTCAGAAAGCATACCACAAGCTATCAGGAATTAAATATTCCACCTAGAGTTTGCCAATTGATTTCTTTAAAAATTGCTCTCGTTTATCACATTGTACTGGTAAAAAGCATCACAAAATAACATTTCTATGCAGGGGTCATTGAAGTCACAGCTTCCTGCTGGTACTGCAGTGAATGCAATCAACAGCAAACACTTGAAAAATCTATTTTATGTTGTAGAAGACAATAGCATATGTAGGATAAAACAACAACTGATTTATCCATTGAGACTGCTTTAGTCAAATCTGCTGCTAGGGACTTCAAATCTTCAAAGGAATTGCCTTACCTACAAGTGCAGAAGTACAGTACAGTTAGCCCTCCATATGCACAAATTCTTTATCCATGGATTCAACTATCCATTGCTTGAAAATATTCCAAAAATATATAAATTCCAGAAAGCAAATCTTGATTTTGCTGTTTTATTTTGCAATGCCACTGTATATAATGGACTTGAATATCCACGGATTTTGATATCTGTGGGCGGTCCTGGAACCAAACTCCAATGGATATTAAGGGCCCACTGTAGAAGAGCCATGACCACAATATAAAGTTCACAAACCATTCACTTGAATCCAATAACATCAAAAATCCACCAAACAGTGATGCCTTTATTGGGACAACCAAAATGCACAATATATATGTTGCAAGCTTTTGACACTCCACTGGCTTCTTCATCGACAAGGTGTTAAAACCCTTACTGGAGAAATAAAATTGAAGATGTTAATCATAGGCCTGCATTTTGCTGCTTTTGTTCTCAGTTCAGATGGTATGGAGGGGTATATCATGCAAGATGGCATGTTCTCTTTCTGGCCATGTGGCTGCTGGGAGACTCTCAAAGTCCAGGAAATTTAATATTTATTTGCAACACAAAAAGTTACTTCCTTTGCAATCCAATATGTCTCCATCCTTTGTAAGGCCACAGGCCCCTTTTTTAGGCAAATTCACCTGAAGTTACTCACTGCATCCATTTATATCAGCAACTGTAAGCCACACTCTGGCTAAACTTAAAGAATAAAGTGTAAACTCATTTAATTCTACTGACTTTAGACAGTTAAATGTTTCAGCTTACTCAGTACACATCATAATGTTGTTTAAATTAGTAGCACACAATGCTGGTCAAAACCTGTGTCTCTACACATAAAACTCTTACAGAGAAACATAAAATTTCCTAATGAACCTGTTAAATGCTCTTTATGATATACTACTACAAATCATAGATGACCAGACAGTTTTGTCACTGGAAGGAAGCAGGCAACATAAAAATAAGTCCAATAGGTTCAAGGATTCAAGGCGAAGCACAAATATCAGATGCACTCCTTAAGTCAATTTTCTTAACAGAGTTTTCCTAAGAGAGTTTTTATTCCTAACAGAGTTTTTATAATCTTGGAGTTTTATAGCTGGCAGAAGTAAGGGATACAACATGATTCTAATGGGTGGTGCTGCTGTTAGTCCCACTTTGAAGTACTGGCATTTTTTTTCTCTAATTAACAACACTATGATGTGCAATGCTGGGAATCAGTGCCTGACCTAGGACTTTATCGCAGGTAATAAAAGAGGCTTATCTGAGCTGGCTTAAAATTTAAAACAGGTGGCATCCTGATGTTAGCAGAAGCCGCAGAAGCTGCTGGCCGAGTCCAACCCAGGTCCAGCCCCACTCCCAGGGCCGCTCCAGCAGCCATTTCCTTAAATCGGAAAACTTCTGGCTTTCTAAAACAGGCACACTGAGTGCCCTTGTGAGCTGGGATAGAACCAGCATGGGCCCAGGCTGTGGATTTGGTGGCTAAAGTCTTCTGATAACATCAGGATGCCACCCATTTTAAATTTTAAGCCAGCTCAGGTAAACCAATTTTATTATCTGTGCGATAAACTCTCTAGATTAATCTTTGTGGCAACTGAGATTAAGAGTAAAACTAGATGTGACAATAGTTATACAATTACAACAACAACAACTAATAATAATAATAATAATAGTAATACCCTTATAACTTAGCAGTTATTTCCCATTCCTTCTCTCTTTAAAAAAAAAAAATAAGTAGCAGCTATGGATGGCAATTCAGGATTGGGATAATCACTTGAAAAAGAAGACAGGATACCTGTACCTTTATAGGCTTGTGGAAGAAGGAATTTGAAAAGGTTATTTTTCCATGACAACCTATTCTTTCTGAAACTGCTGCTTTCATGCAACTATTTAAAGGAACCCTGGGGGGAAGCAGATGGCTAATTGAGCCGTTTGGGGGGCAGGGAAGGGGAGGGGCAGCCGCACGATCAGCACCCCAACCCCTTCCCCAGGTCCTCCTCAGAGCAGCCGGCCCTCCGCATGGCCGGCACTCCGAGGAGGACCTCCCGCCGCCACGTTCGCACACCTTCGCCGACTTGTGAAAGGACCGCCACTTTAGCGCTCTTTTCAGGGGTGGCGAAGCTGCACCGCGGGGCCAAGGTGTGGGGATACCTCGGCCCCGCAGCACAGCTTCCCGGGGTGGCCCACGGCCGCCCGTCTGCTTCCCCCCCTGTCTCTTTCGTGTGTCCACATTAATCAGGAGGATGGCAACCCAATCCAAATTAGGAAGGGGTCCACAGCTGTATTTACTAGAGGTGAAGGTCCCATTGGCACTGAGGGACTGTTTTCTTATTACGGTCAGAATTAGTTTGGCTCCAACAAGTAAAAGTAAACCTACCAGTATTTTTGTTTTGTGCTTGAACTTTCTTTGTTTCATGTATGAATTGTGCTGTTATAGCTGTGACTTTAGAAGATAAATCAAATGTATATCCCTGTCAATACAAACTTAGGGCCCAATTACATGTGCTGCTAAATTTAATGTATTCATTTAATATACATTTCTTTAAAAACAGAGGAGTTCTTCTCAATACAAATAATAACTTTTAGGAAGTGGGATCAGTCTAGATCACACCAGGAAGAGAGGGGTTAAATTCTTTCTCCCAGTTGCTGTAATCTTCCTAAAAATCTGACGCATCCGGTGTGGCTGCCATGTTCATGTTTAAAATGTGTATGCTAAATATAAAGGCACAGTGAAAGGCACATCCAGTTTGGCCTTTATAATGATTTTAAGAGACAAGTTAAAAGTGAAGCCAATTTGAAATTCACAGGCAAAACATTAAAGCAAAGCCAGTTCAAGCATTACATGAAAAACATAAATGGTCTATTGATTTGCATTCTTGGGTGTCCAAAGCATGTCAAGTCCTCTGAATCTTGTGTTTCCAAAAGCTTGTAATGGATCCAGATGATTGCCTGTGCTCAAGGATAAGAAATAGTTTTTCCATTGCTGCTGCTGGGGAACCTCTCATAGGGAAACATAACAAACACAATTTATAGTCCTCACTTTTCTGAGCAGTGAAAAGTTCCAGAAGCAATTCCTGTCCGTTCTTGCTTTCTTTTTAGAGGGAAAAAAAAAACCCTGGAGACTTGCAGGTCGTTTACATATTACCGCCTATTTTAGGGATGTTATTCTTCTTGAAAGAAGCAACATGTAATTTTAGCAATTTTCTTCCCACTGAGAGACTATTTCAAAACCATGCAGTTTTCAAAGGCTATTTGAAATTCAAGTGTTAGTTTGTGCAAAATTTGCATGTACAGAAAATAGCATTTTCTGGACAGGAAACGGCATTTTGTAAACAAAAATACTATTTTCTGCACAGAAAATGACGTTTTCTGTGAAAAACAACTACAGGCAAATTTTGTGCTGAATGCATCCTGAACTGTGAAGTTTCTCATCATTTCAGGGTTCTTCTCAGGGTTTCTCAACACTCAAGAAAACTGTTTTTCTACCATTTTAAAAACATTCTTTCCATCCCTACTATTTACATAATTAGAGGTTGAACCTAATTGGGGTAAACAGATTAGGGACCAATGCTATGGATCCTGTGACAGTTTCACAGGTTTTATGGGGCATCTACCTATGGAAAAAGGACTCCACTGGCAGAGAAAGTAATCTGCTAGTGTAAACCTCACCCATGTGACAGTAGGAAGGTTTGCTCCTGCTGTTCCTCCTCTTTTAACAATAGCAGAGAGTGCACAAAGGAGACAGTCCAAGAATCTCGGGCATTGCCCTCCTGTCATTCACAGTCCGAGCTGCCAGTCATTCTTTCTTGTCCCTTGGCATCTTTCTTATGAACAGAGGTGGGGAAAATCATCCCCCAAGGTCATTTTTGAGGCACACTTTTTTTGCGTATTTCATCACTTTATGCTATGTCCATAATTGTTATTTCAAATGAATTTCTCCCCCTCCTTTTGTTTTAACAGCCTCTGAAGAAGCCACACAAATACATTTTGGGAAAAAGGTATTTGTCTCACATAACCAGTAATAATTCTTCAATGACTTTGAGAAATAGTGGTCATATCTTCATATTTGGTGGGATTACCGAGCAACACAAAGATTTTGGTCAGATGTGCAGTCAGATATTAGTGAGATTATAGAATAACATATTCTTGATCCAGGACTGGTTGTACTAAATTTATTTTAGTATAAATAAGGGAATAATACATACTGGGTTTTTGTCTTTTTGACTATTGGTAGCCAGATAGGTAATTGCCAGTAATTGGAGGGATGGTGCAACACTTTTAGAGTTTGGCATTATATGAAAGACTAGTGAGGCAAGTAAGATAAGCAAAAGAACAGAAAGATAGTAACATATTTGGACCAACATGGGTCTATTTATTTCTTACCTAAATCAAACTGATGATGAAAGTAGATGCATCCTGTTTACTCATGTGTACAGTTGGAGAGGATTAATCTAGCAGAATATTCATAAAAGATATACCTACAAGACATTTTTTGCATTGACCCATACTGCATGTTTTGTCATTGTAAATTATTATTTGTAACCTAGATGGGATTCCCGCATTTGTTGTAATGTATGTATAAACACACACACAATACTGCCCCAGAAGTTTTAAAAGAATATTACTTTTATTAAACTTATCTTGAGCCACATTAATGAGGTCAAGCACACTTATCTGTGTGGATACTACATGCAGGTATAACTTGGTAGATGGAAGAGGGTAAATTCAGCAGATCAAATCAAATCATATGAGGGATGGGGTGAGAAGGCAAAATCATTAGAGAAAGCAAATTAACTTCCTAAGTAGCAAGCAAGTTTGCAGCTGGAAGCCTGCGAGTGACCATGGTCAGATACTAGTGAATGGAAGTTACGTTGTTTTCATTCAGAAATCAGATATTACAAAACAGAGGCTGGTAAACATTTGTAAATGTGGGCTATGGAAGTTCACCTTCTTTTGAAGCCAGCAGATGGAAACCTAGTGGATATTTATAGACTGAAGTTTGGGCAGATATGCAAATAGAAGAAGAGTGGCTAACAAAGTGGATGGTAGCCAACTCAGCACAGGTGTTCTTTTGTGGGTGTGACTTGTGTGTGGGTGAAACAAAGAATGTGGTCATGGCAACAGCTGGTGTATGAGTTTAGCCAGATTTGGATGGAGGTTAAAGCTGAGATGCTCCATGCCTAGGATTAAGCATTCAGAAGCTGATGGCTTCCAGATGCAAATTGAATGTGATGACTTGGTGAACATTCATGGATGGAATCCAGTAGAACTGGGCAAGATGAAAGTTTGGAAATGATTATGTTGCCAGACCTATCACAGTTGATGTACCTGGAATGATTGTGGAAGATGAGCCTCACTTACCTTGTCTGCCTTCTAAGGACTGGAAGCTTTGTATCTATGCATGGTCTATGTGTCTATGATGTACTCATCTTCATGACCCTAAGAAAGTCTGAATCTGGTCAACACATGGATGGAAGACCACCTGAATGACATATATACACCATCCTATTTTCCAGGATGAAAGAAAAGCAGGATATCAGTAATAAATCAAGCGTCATGTTGAAATAAAGATTTTTTCCTGCAGACAGAGTTAGTCATGCCAAGAAGCTGCTTAAGGATGAGCAGAGAGATAAAACTATTGGAGCATCTGGTTTAATACACACACGAAACTGCTGATGAAACAGTGGAAGACAACTTAAGTGTATATAGGAAAACACTGGCTTAAACATAGCTATGCACTATATGTACTCTCACAGCAGTGTGTGTGTATGTATAGAAGGGATTCCCACCAGATTTTTCTAAGGGCCTCGGCAGATGGCTTAAAAAGCCGTCCTGGAGGCAGGGAAGAGGAGGGGCAGCCACACGATCGGCGCCCCTTCCTACTCCTGAGGTTGCCCTCGGAGCCGCCGGCCCTCCGCATGGCCAGCGCTCTGAGGGCAACCTCCCGCCACAGCATCCGGACACGCTGCGGCGGAAAAGTCAGTGAAAGTGCGCCACACACTTTTGCGGCGCACTTTCACTGACTTGTGAAAGGAGCGCTATTTTAGCACTCCTTTCAGGGACAGGGAAGGTGCGCCGCAGGATCGAGGTGTGGGGATGCCTCGGTCCCACGGTGCACCTTCCCAGGGCGGCCCTGTGCCACCAGTCTGCTTCCCCCTAAGTCAAACAGCAATGTATTTATTCATACTTGTAATATTGATACACTGATCTCCAGAAATTAGTATGGGGAATCATGCCAGTCTCCCAAGCTAATGCTTCTATGCTGCCATTCCCAAATAAGTGAACTTCAGACAGGTTTTAATGTGAAGCAGCTGGACTTCCATTTGTCAAAAAGTCTGTCTCTGTCTCCTGTGGCTTGAATGGGGACAAAAGCTTTTAATCAGGCAACATGTGTTAATCAGAGCAAGAATGCCATGGCAATCAAGTACAAAATAAGAACCAGGGAATACTCTCTTGTCCTGTGCCCTCAGCACATCCCCAGAGCTTATCATTCCCTGAAGGAGTAAAGAAAATCACCAGCCTTCTTATTGCAGATATACACAGCACTAAAATTTCACAATGGGCTGCTGCACACCACAGAAGCTAACGCTGTGGAGACCCACTGTGGGCACAGGTGACTTCCATGACCAAACTTGAGCAGCAAGTACTGTTGTAGCCTTCTTTATCAGAGTGCTCTGGTGGCAGAACAAACTACAAATCCCAGTATTCCATAGCATTGAGCCCAGCATCAAACAAATCCCATCATTCCATAGCATGGCAATTAAAATGGTGTCAAAGTGCACTAATTCTGCAGTGCAGATGCAGCCTATGTTACATACATTTTTGATTTTGGAGCAGAACAGGCCAAAATGCTGTATTTTTTATTGCCCCCATATTGAGGGCAGGAAGAACAGGTACCAGTCATGCTCACAACAGACTACCCCTGGATATTGGTTATGCAGGGAAATGACCATGAATTATATACTGAATGCTGTTATGGTCTGTCTGCTAGTTGAGTAGCTGGCACCTGCTTTTCTGCTCTCATCTCTGCAGCCCCAGGTAACTGAGGTGAGTAGCATGTGAGAAAGCCCACCTCAAGTTTCATGAGATAAGGCCCTCTTCTCATGAGAGTTCCAGCCTCCTAATGAGATCTGTAATCTTATGGGAACTTAGAACTGTTGTGAGAGGCCCCCTTTCATGAGATTTGAGATGGGCTTTATTGTCTCATGTGTACCATTCAGTCTTGAGCTGGCCTGACGTCAGAGAGGACTGTTCTATATTGTGCGTGTGAAAAATCTGGCAAACCTAGCTGAAGGGCCTGAAAAAAATGTTATCACCAAGACCTAAACCCACTCTTTTCAGCCCTGCCTGGGACCTTTTGCTTGTAAACCTTATGCTCTACAACAGTGGTCCCCAAATTTTGGAGGGCTACTGCCCCCATTCTTCTTGGGCAACAAGCCTAGAGTCCTTCAATGCCTATTTCTTGATATTAGGTCTACTGTTTGTGCAGCAGCCAAGTGACCAGCAGCATCTACCTCAGCCACACCCAGCTTAACACCACTACTGTCACCGCCAACATCTCCTCCTCAGCCTCTCATGTGTGACTACAGCAACAGCCCATGTCTGCTTCTCTCACACACCCATGCTGGCCTTACAACAACAAAAACGTCAGCTGGCTGGTTGCCTGCTTGCTGCTCCCAGGATGACTGGGTGCAATGGGAGCAGTGCCCAAACAGTAACCAGACAGCCAGACACCTTGGAAGCAGCAACCAAGCAGCTGGCTGATCAGTGACTGGAGAAGCTTCTCATCCTTACCGGCCCTGCAGCAAAGGCCAATGCACGCAAGAGGCTCCTTGGTCACTGCTTGATCAGCTGCTCAGTTGCTGCTCCCAAGGTGACTGGGTGCAAAGGGAGAACCTTTTCCCCAGTGAGGAAGGATTCTCAGTCCTTCTTCGCCAGGGTAGAGAGGGACACAACCAGATTCCCATTTTGTTGCCCGGAATGGAAGGATTCTCAATCTGAGAGAGGCAAAGGACTCTTACAAAGAATTGGCCCTAGATACTCATAGAATCATAGAATCATAGAATTATAGAGTTGGAAGAGACCACAAGGGCCATCCAGTCCAACCCCCTGCCATGCAGGAACTCCCGATTAAACCATCCCCAACAGATGGCCATCCAGCCTCTGTTTAAAGACCTCCAAAGAAGGAGACTCCACCACACTCCAAGGGAGTGTGTTCCACTGTCGAACAGCCCTTACTGTCAGGAAGTTCCTCCTAATGAGGTGGAATCTCTTTTCCTGGAACTTACACCCATTGTTCCGGGTCCTAGTTTCTGGAGCAGCAGAAAACAAGCTTGTTCCCTCCTCAATATGACATCCCTTCAAATATTTAAACAAGGCTATCATATCACCTCTTAACCTTCTCTTCTCCAGGCTAAACATCCCCAGCTCCCTAAGTCATTCCTCCTCCCCCTCCTTCCCCAGAGATATGCCTTCCCCACATAGCTTTAGGTTGTTGTCCCCACACACAAATAGTGTTTCTTCTGCTACCTCTTCTCCTAGCAAAAGAAAGCACAGCTCCAACCTGCCAGCCAAGTCCCAGCAAATTAAGAAAGCTTAAGAATGATCCCAAATCAGAAAGCTCCCTTTTGATGTTGCTTCTCTCCCACAACTACGTGCTCTAACTCCTCATCTCCACTATAGTCCTAAAGGCCACTGGTTCCCCTTGGTTTTCTTGCAAGCCAATATTTTGACTGAAGGCTCCCCTGCTGCTCCCTTTTATCTCATGCCCCCCCCCGATTTTCCACCATTCCCAGTGGGGCATACCACCCACTTTGGGAATCACTGCTCTACAGAAACCACCCAGCTACAAACCACCCTCAATGAAGTTGAATAAGATGTAAAAGTTGGCAGTGTTGCCTCTGCATTGTGTTATCATTTCCCAGGTATTCTAATTCATCAAGTATTGGAGATAATCTATTTCAATGCAGATAGTTTAATCTAATTTAATTTAATCTAATTCAGTATGATTGTTTTTTCTTAAAATTTGGAGTGAAATGAGAATTGCAGTGCAATCCACAAAACTTGTACACTGACATACTTACACTGAAATGTTTCATGCTCCAAAACTATAACTTGTAAATGCTATTAAAAAAAGCAAAACAAAACAAAACAAAAAACTCAGATCCCCCAGCCACCTTGGTCAACTTGCTGGGGGACTCCAAGAGGTGTAGCATCCAACATGAAGTTTTTAAAAAAAATAAATTTTATTTCAATTAAAATTATACAACCTAAAATACAATCAAACATCTTCACATCTTTTTTCTTCTCATTTCTTTGTTCTTTTTTCCCAACGTGAACTTTTTCTAAGCTCAGCCTAGAAACTGATTATTGTGGATAAATAGAAATCATGAGATATACCACTGCACTTTTAGAAGCAGAATGTATCTTCATCTGCACACTAAAAACAACAGGCATAAATTATCTTTGGAAAGGCCTTTGCTCACCTAAAAATTAGGGAAGTGTCCAGACTATATATATATATATATATATATAGTATTTCATTTATTTTCATGAGGCAATGGCCCTGTGACTATTGCCCAAGATCAAGAAGAAGTAAAAAGTCGTTGTATTCAATACATAGAAGAGCTATATAAAAGAGATGAAAAAATGAATGACATATGGAATGAAGAATCATATGAAGATGAACACCAAAATTTAGAAAGCAAGGTGGAAGCTTCAGTAAGAGAAACTTGCAAGATTAAATCACCATGAACAGATGATATTCCAATTTAACTGCTATAATCCACACAGGCAGAATCAATTATAGTATTAACTAAAATATACAAACAAATATGGAAAACAAAACACTGGGCAACAGACTGGAAACCTTCAATATACATCCCCATCCACAAAAAAGGAGAAATAAAAGACTGCAGCAATTATAGGACCATAGCATTAATTTCCAAAAGCAAAATTATGCTGAAAATTCTGCAACACAGACTCCAATCATATATGGCGAGAGAAATCACAGAGGTCCAAATGCAGTTCAGGAGAGGAAGAGGAACCAGGGACCACACTGCAAACATACGATGGCTAATGAAGCACACCAAAGAATTCCAAAAGAAAATCAGCATGTGCTTTATAGATTATAGCAAAGCCTTTGACTACATAGATTATGAAAAGCCATGGAATACTCTTAAAGACATGAGAGTACGACTACATTTGATAGTCCTGAGAAATCTGTATTTAGGACACTGTTAGAACAGAACACGGGAAACAGAATGCTTCCCAATGGGCAAAGGGGCCAGGCAAGGCTGCATTTTATCACCCTACTTGTTCAACTTGTAGGCAGAAAATATCATATGACTTAGAAGAAGGAGGAGTGAAGATAGGAGGAAGAATTGTCAACAATCTAAGATATGTGCATGACACGATACTGCTAGGGGAAAACATCACAGACTTGGAACAATTACAGACAGTCAAAGAAGAAAGTGCAAAGGCAAGCTTGTTGCTGAACATAAAGAAAACAAAAATAATGACCATGGAGGACTTACATAAAATCAACCTCAATAATGAGGAAATTGAAATAGTTAAAGATTTGTTAAAGACAATAATGCTAGGAAAAGTAGAGGGTAGTAGAAAGAGAGGAAGCCCACACATCAAATGGATGGACTCAATCAAGAAGGTCACAGGCCTGAATCTACAAGACCAAAAGAGAACAGTAGAGGATAGGGGGGTTGAAGATGTCTCATTCACAGGGTTGCCATGAGTTGGGGTCACCTCAAAGCTAGTTAACAATAAATCCCCCCCCCAAAAAAAAACACAGTAAAAGGATAGAGCCTTCTCTCAGCATTTTTCTTGGGAAAGAAAGCAGTGCTTTTTCTCAGTGGTTACCTAAGTTTCCCTTCAGAGCTGATCATCAACATGATTTACATTACCATCCCTCTCCCCATCCCCTCCACTACTGCTTTGCACCTCAGCATCCCCCTCTTCCCACCGCCATGCTTGATGGGTAATTGCTGCTCAAAATGGCAATGCCTGCTCTGCAATTATCATTAGAGATAATGAATGCCTCCATGCAGAAGGCAGCATGGAAATTCCTGTTTATGCTCACAAAGCACATGTCAGGCAATTGAGACTATTGGAAGCCTCAATTCCAAAGAACAAATTGCTTTTTGTGTAAAATTAGGTGTCTCCCAGTTTCTTTAAGATAGGCAGAAAGTGATTCACACTTCCTGATAGAGAACATATGCCTTTTAATTCTGAGTCAGTGTGGATTGGTATGCAAAGGGATATTTTAGCACCTCTGAGACGGAAAGAAGTTTGTAGGACTGCCGAGTTATACGATCTTCATTCATAAATTGTTAAAGGGAAAACAGAAATGTATTAACTTTGTGGAACTGGGTGTTAGCCTGTCTGTTTTTAACCTGTTCCATTTCATTGTGATCATCATCATCACCACCACCATCAACCTAAATTGTATATTAGTTCTGATATTATTATTTTTTTTAAAAAAAAAAAAGCTTAGCATTTAGTACAGCATTTTTGTGAACATGAGTACCATGTCATTTTTGTGTCCACATTCCAGCAAGGGGAAATTTGATTTCACTGAAAATTAAGTGACTTCCATAATAGAATAGTAATAGACAGTTTGATGTTCCCACAAAGCACTTATCAGAGACTGGTACCGAGGTTCTTTGACAGGCTGGAGGATAGCTATTACAAAGAAAATTATTACAGCATCCACTCACAGACATTAAGGTTCTCATTCTTGGAGTCAAGGTTTGAGTCAAAATCTGAATCAGCATTTCCATCATCTTGAATGGGCTAAAATCTACATCACCAATAGCAAAGCAAAGCAGCTTCATTTATATACCACTTCATACCGTGCTATGGGGTGTCTAAGCGGTTTACAACTGTAAGCTCATTGCCCCCCAACAGTTGGGTACTCATTTTAGCGACCTCGGAAGGATGCAGGCCTGAGTCTAGCCTGAGCCCTGGCTAGTATTGAACTCACAACCTTGTGGTCTATGAGTGAGTGGCTGCAGTACAGGCATTTAACCACTGCACCACCAGGGCTCCTAACTAAGCATAGATACTTGCCTAGTTTGGGTTCATTAGGAAAAGGGTGTGCAATTCGTGGTGGAGAATATATATGGGGAGTCCATACTACCAAAATAATGCAGTTCAACATGGCTTTAATTGCCATGGCTCAGTGCTATTGAATTCTGGGATTTGTTTATGAGATGTTTAGCCTTCTCTGTCAGAGAACTCTGGTGCTAAACAAACTACAAATCCCAGGATGCCATAGCATGAAGCCATGGCAGTTAAAGTGAGTACACAAGGAGTATTTCTGGAGACTCCTCCTACACTGTGAAACCTCCTCCCAGCAGAGGCTATATCAACAGCCTGTGTGATTTCTTTTCACCAGCATCCAGGATTTTCAGTCTTTAAATGGATGTGGAAGAGGGCTCTTTTAATGGTGTGTGCTGTATCTTGATCTTAGGTTGTAAGTTTATTTTAAACTGGGTTTTTTGTATGTAGTTTGCCTTCAAGTCATTTCTGACTTATGGCAACCCTAGAGTGAGCCTATCATGGGGATTTCTTGGCATGTTTCTTCACAGTGAGTTTGCTGTTGCCATCCTCTGAGGCTGAGAGTGTGTGACTTGCCCAAGGTCACTAAGTGGGCTTCCATGGCTGAGCAGGGATTCAAATCCTAGTCTCTCGAGCTATGGTCCAACACCCAAACCACTACCCCACTCTGGGTCTCAAGTATGATGGCATTTTTTAAAAATCAACTTTTATACTACATATTGTTTTAATTGTCTTTTTTAAAATGTTACTGTAAGCAGTGGTGTCACCAAGGGGTGTGGGGGTGCAGACCACACCAGGTGACACCCAAAGAGGGATGACACCACTGTTCCTCAAATACCTACCTTTTGGCAGAAATGGGCTGTAGCGTTCATCTGTTTCCCTTTAAAATGCTTTAAGAGATGGTGGGAGTGGGGTGAAGCTCAGTGGGAGGATAAAAGAGAGGCCCCAGAATTTTAAAAAATTAACATTTCAAAATTTCAAAAAAATATTTTTTTAAAAAATTGAGAAATTTATTCTTTTTAAACTTTCTTTTAAAACATCACATTTTAACCAAATCTTCACTATGTATATGTAAATACATTTAGGGTGTGTGTGTGATATTGTAATTTGAAGGTATGATTTTAATTTTGCTAGTTGTATATGTCACAACTATTAGCATTACATTCAATGGTATGTGGGAATGATGATTTGCAAGTAACATTAGTGAAAAAAAAAGCATTACTAAGAATTCTGTATGGTGGGAAATGGGGGGAGGAGGTCAATGGGGGAGGTGACACCATGAGTTAATACACTGGATGACACCAACCCTAGGGACGCCACTGACTGTAAGCTACCCTAAGTCTCATTTTGGGAGAAAGGCAGGAAATAAATAAATGAATAAAAGTGACATTATAGCTAACACCATGAAAGCTCAGGTTTAATACCCCTCTCCTGTCCAAAACATAATTTTTAGCATCATTATTCAATGTTAATCCTCCTATGAATAAACCTTACCAAGAAAACCCCATGATAGGTTCACCCTATAGTCACCATAAGTTGGAAATGATGTGAAGGCACCAGCAACAAGAACAAATTTATTTATATCCCACTTTCCCCAAAAAACTGAGACACAAAGAAGGTTAGACATTAAAAGAACAGTACAATTAAAAACATGCAAAAGTGAACCTTAAATTCCACTGAAAATTCCACCCTCATAGCCCCAGTTGAAATAGAAGGAACAAACTCCACCATACCATTAGGCATAGTGAGGTGGTTGCTTCAGGTGGCAAACCCTAGGTAATGTGGAAACTGTAGCAGCCCCAGGAATTTCCCCTACTGGAGCACAGAGCAGTGTCTCTCAGTTCCAGATAAGCAGTGCCACATTTCCTAAGTTAGCCTGTTTCCCCCAAATAAGGCAAAGGATGTTGTCCCATCCCCAGTGTACAATCCATTGGTCAGACCAACCAGCTTCTGGGAGAGGAAAGGGGACACTGTGGAGATTATCACACATTGTTTTCCAAATAGTCTGGGTACAGGATGTAAACTGAACAGAATGAATGTTATCACACAGCCCTGTTCTCATTCAGAACTCATCCTGCACCCAGACCATCCCTCTCCCGTTCCAGCTGAAAATGGGAAAATTCCATTCACAGCCAGCATGATTGCTTTCAGGCCATTCCAGGTGATGTATGTGCAATAATCCTATCCAGTCTCAATTTGTCCTTATGTTTTGATTGGTCGGGACTACCTCCTCCCTTCCCATCATGTGATGAAGTCACGTACAAGTGCAGTACTACAAACCTCACAGCAACAGTACGCATGCACAAAAAAGGGATGAATTAAGAATGATCTGAACACTGCTATTGCTACAACAGCAAATGCTGTGCAATAGTAACATTGCACTATTACTAGTCAAATGCAGTAACACCCGTTCCCATATCATTAATTTACAGAGCATTTCTGGGACTCGATCAGAATGTTATGGGCGCTAGTGAAACAATCTCCTGTGTCTCCCTCACAGACCAGCCCTGTGTAGAGTCAGAATTGAAACAACTGGATTTGGATCCAGGACCTGCCTTCTACTGCTGAAAGAACTCCCTCATGAAAGATGCCTTCCCCCTGATTTTCATGCAACTCCACTACATCACAGCTCATCCCATTTTGCAGCATCCCCAGTTTCTCTGATGGTGGGTCCTCACAGGCCAGAATACTCTGAGCTGTTCCCATAGTATTCTTTCAAAGGTTCCCCTAATCCCCCCGTTACCTGGGCACTCTGGAGCACTGCCATGTGGCTGTCCCATTCAGCTGCCTACCTCTACCACCACAAGTCACTGCCTCTGAGTCCAAAAACAAAGTGCCCAGCATCAGTCACATGGCTGGGTTCCTTAAGAGGGAGCAAGTTGCACCAGCGATGGCAGCATCAGGCAGCACAGCAGGGCACTACATAAACAGATACCCAGCATCTCTCTGGAGGGCTTCAGATTTTCTGGGAAGATCCGGAGCAAATCATTAGGGTTTTTTAGTTCACTTCCAATGGAAAGATGGCCTGGATTCACTACTGGATTGCCTTTCCCTTGTGTAGACAGTCCTCAGTTGAATCAGGCCTTTGGCCCTGCCCAATGTGGACAGAGCAGCATGAGGAAAGGGGGAACCAATGCAGGTGGCCCATGTAGACATGCCCTGAGTAACATTTTCATGAGGCTGAAGGGGCTGCTGTTCAGAGGAGAGGGTGAAGAAATCCTGTTCCACCAGACCACTAATATGGGCCTGTACACTGGGTCCAACCTACCAGATTTATGTGGAGCAACTTGTTCCATATGTCAGAATCTACAATAGCCAAGGAGGACGTGCCACACTCCTGTGACCCCAAAAGATATATTTATACCAGGAGTCCCCACACTTTTTTATCCGGGGGCTGGTTCGCCATCCCCCAGATCTTTGAAGGGCTGAACGGAGGTGCACGCACACACATGTGCGCATGCATGTGCATGCGCACTACTCGGGTGCCATTTTGTGTTCCAAAATGGCGCCTGGATTCGTGCGCATGCGGCTGATGTCGCAAGCTCATGAGCACAACTCCGGGCACCATTTTGGAACACAAAATGGTGCCTGAGTAGTGCACATGCGCGTGCGATGCCTGGTGCCATTTTGTGTTCCAAAATGGCATCCAGAGTCGTGCGCATGCGCCCGGCATCACGCACGCATGTGCATTACTCCAGCGCCGTTTTGTGTTCCAAAATGGCACCCGGAGTCATGTGCATGCATGCGCAATGCGGGGCGGCAGCGGCAGGACCGGCCACAGGCCGGTTGAAAGGCCTTGATGGGCTGGGTTTGGCCCGCGGGCCGTAGTTTGCGGACCCCTGATTTATACCATTGGAAGTTGACATAAATAAGTACGTCCTCAATTGCTTCTTTAATAACTGAGCAATATTTCTAGCTTCAAACAATTCAGTAAACAAACATCTTTTTATTTTTACAGAGTTGATGTGATCTGTGGACACAGCCTTACTGATGCTAGAATGCTAATTAATATGAATGGATAACTAAATGAGTCTTCTGTTGACCATTTGTTTAATTGCCATGACTAAAAAGAAGAAGCTGTCCTGCCTCCATAGAAACTGTTCTTTTTCCAATTAAAAAGGCATAAGATAAAAAGAAACTACTGATGATCCATTAAAGTCATATTTCTAATTAGGACATATTTTTCACAGAGTACCATTTATAATGTAATAAATCATTTACCTTTGTAATTAGAAGGGCATATTATTGTTCCAAACTAAATGTTCAGGGGAGAAGGATTATTTAAAGAAACAATCTTAACCTTTTTATTCTGAATTTTTCTGGGGGCAATTAGCTTACAGATTGTAAACTGCTTTGAGAGTGTTGAGTTCACTGATAAATGGTATAGAAATGTACATGCTATTGCTATTACTGTAATTGGAATGAGGAGTATTTTAATTGTGTAGACAAGCACATATTGCCAAGAAAACCCCAGTCATAAGTCTACGAAAGGATGGAAGGCTGAGTCAACCTTAGAGCCCTGGGATCGAACTCCCAACCTTGTGGGTGCAGTACCGATATTTAACCACTGTGCCACCAGGGCTCCTTTTGAATTGAACAGATTGCAATCCAGCCACACACAATTCACAGGAATTTGGATTTTTTGCAGGTGGAGGGGGGAAAACTCCATAAACTCTGCTGAAAAAGGATTTCCACTTTTTACTGGAGTATCCACCAGTATCTGCAAGGATGCACATTATGAAACATGTGGCCAGCCGGCCTTTTCACATGGATTATCATGGATTCTCAGGGCTGTGCATTTTCAGCAGAGGAAGGGTGAATAAATGCAAATTTGTGCAGGAAAGTGGAGACAATTAAGTGTTGATGCAAATATGTGAAAACCCACAGTAATTGCATAATACATTTACATGTAGACTAGCCCCAAAAAATCATAGGGGTGGGGAAACACACTTGTTTCACTCAATATGGGTCTGCTCTTGGAAAGAACTAAGAAACACCCACTTACTCAAACTATTTTTCCAGTATTGTAATTTAAAACTCATTGGACAGATCATATGACTACATTATCGATCTTCATCAGTTATCCATTTCCAAGTGCCATTCAAGGTGCTAACTCCTACTGTTAAATCCATAAATGGTTTTGGACTTGGTTATCTCAATCCATTTTCCTGTTATGTTTCCTCCCATGAACTCTAATCAATATCAGATATCCTGCTTTGCATCATCCCACTGTGTGAAGTATGTATGAGAAGCAGGACTATTTTAGTTGTGGTCCCACTGTTTTGGGATGCCCCATCCCAGGAAGGAATGACAGTATACTGACAGTATATCATTGCATGCTTTTTTAAAAAAAAATGTGACTCTTTGTAAAAGATTGAGGAGTGGCTAAACATTTTCTGCTGCTGCAGTTATGTTGATTATACTGCCTCTGTGTGTTTTATTGAATTATTTTATTATGTTTTATCCATGTTGTTGGTTTTAAGTTGTTATATTCTTGGGGTTCTTGAATGGATATAAAGTGAGATACACTGAAAAATAGTGGAGATTAATGCATATGAATATCCCCGACAGGACAGACTTACATTTAGTCATCATTGATGGATCTTACTGCATTCCCCCATGGTCATACCATAGGCAGCCCATATGCAACACAGGCTTGTCCCTTAGCTTTTCAAGAACGGGAAAATTCTGTTCTTGAAAAGCCACAGGACAAGCCCAGGTTTCATACGGGCTGCCTATGACCCAGCCACAGGGGAATGCAGTAAGATCTGTGATTGATGGTTAAACACACATCTACCCCATCAGGGATATTCATGTGCGATAATCTGCAATATCATATTATCTCAAAACAGCCTCAATTTTCAGTTTCTCTCTCTTTCTTTAAAAGGCTCTAATTCTTACACCACTTATATAACAATTCTGCTTGCAGTCTCCCATTCTACAAACATCAAGTAGAGCTGATCATATTCTTGATAAGAAGTGAAAAAGAACAAGACAAGCATCATTTCGATATGGTGCCCTCCTGTCCCTATAAAAAAATTAAGCCATGCAGTATTTGTTGTGCACTTCCTTCTGCCAACTACAGAGTAATGGACAGCATACCAAATCCTGCCTGTTTTGGGTGGTATTGTAAAGGGGTGGGATGGGGGAAAATGGATTTCTTCTTGAAATGACCAGACAAATGCATAACTCATGGACATGCTGCAGGTGGGGTGTCTGGGATCATGATTCTGAAATATGCTATGGTTTTTGTTAGATTATGGCAATCTGGGATTAGACCAGTTTGTTTCAATAGCAAGTTCCACATCAGTCCCATGTTACCCACACTTCCCATTCAAGACATATGTGTTTCTGCCATGTATGTTAGCCTCCTCCACACATCACTTGAGTGTTGAAAGGACTCATGGGGTCACACCTTTAGCCTCTAACAAGCGTTACATGGCTCCTCTCTAGGCCATCCATTTGCCCATATATGGCCACATCATGACTTGCTAGAAAAGGCAATAATGCTAGAGAAGGTGGAAGGCAGTAGAAAGAGAGGAAGATGACACACCAGATGGATCGACTCAATTAGAGAGGTCACAGGCCTGAATCTACAGGACCTAAGTGGGGCAGTGAAGGACAAGGAGATGTCTCATGCACAGAATCGCCATGAGTCG
Organism: Phrynosoma blainvillii; assembly: GCA_026167975.1. Lineage (NCBI taxonomy): Eukaryota > Metazoa > Chordata > Lepidosauria > Squamata > Phrynosomatidae > Phrynosoma > Phrynosoma blainvillii. Next base: position 241,768,053 of record JANUYF010000002.1, read on the forward strand.
GGGATGACCTGAGGGCAGTTAACAACAACAAATGGATGCTTCAAATGAAGTTTTTATGCACACTGATGTCTCTGTGAAGAAGCCTCCCTTGATCTTGTAATCCTGTATGTGAACAAGGTTTTATGATCTGAACACTCCTCTATGCTTAGGAGTCAATGTGTGAAGGCTTCCCCATCCAAGACAGTGACACTAAAATAAGGATGGACAGTGGGAATGAGGGAATCCATGAATCTTAGGAGGTAGAGTTACAGGCACAGTGCACATCCCAAAGTCCCTTTCTTTTGGATGAGGGAAAAGGTGCAATTAAGCTTGCACTAAGGCCTTGCATTAAGGAGGCAATAATGGTGGAGACAGATCAGTCTGCCTCAGTATTCCCTCTTTTTCTTCTTCTTTTTTTTCTGATATGTTCCTTCATTATGTAAACTGATATTCTTAGAGATGACTTTACTTCCTCCTTCTTCAATACTCTCTCCTCTTTCTCCCATCATGTAGCTAACAGGGAGCATCCCAAGTTTATCTTCTTATTTCTAGAATGAGTTCCTATAGCAAGGTTTATCATCATTTTACTCACTGCTTTCACACTTCTATTCCTTTCTGACATTTTTGACACTCATTGTCCTAATAAAATGGAGAAAATCAGAAATTCAAGGTGACCAGGGTCCCTTTCACACTGCACAAACATAGCACTGTGATTCCACTTTAAGTGCCATAGCAACATTGCATGGGATCCCGGGATTTGGAGCTTAAGGAGAGGTGTTCAGAGGTGCTTAAGTGAGCACACTTAAGGAGAGGTGCTCAAAAACCTCTTCTGCTGCCTCAACGTTATAAAACCCAGGATATCATGGGATGCCACCATGGCAGTTGAAGTGGAATCATAGTGCTATGACAGTGTAGTGTGAAAAGGCACTTATGCTACATCTTATGAAACCCTGGGCTTGGTCAGAGTCACCAGAGGAGCATCCCTCCATAAATTGCCAGTCCCAGGAATGCACAGGATAGAACCATGGCAATTACTGTGAAATAATAATTGCATAGTGTGAATGGGCTCCAGGTCTGCCCCACTGCCACTAGGGAGACACAAAACAAAGATTCAGAAGAAACTCAGGTTCCTGAACCTACAATAAAATACAGAACACCCCACACCAGATTAGGGAGTGATGCTTCAAGCAACCACCCTCTCACAGCTCCCTCCCTTGCTTTGCAAGCAGAAAGCCAAAAGGTGCTCAGAGGCAAGAGCAAACCTTCTTACTTAGAAGAAAATGTGCCTCTTTGTAACACACACACTCAATTCTCCTCCACAGAGTCAGGAAATGTGAAAGAGACCACACAAGCCTTCCGGGCAGGAAGAATACTGTGTTTATTGTTAGATACTGTGGGGAGTCTCTGGAAATAATATACAAGAGATAATCTAGTGAAATCTCATTACATTTTGGGATGGCATGACAGCCTTAGGACAGGACAGGTTGCAGAAGAGAGTTAGGGAAAATGTGCAAGGTCTCATGTTACTTGTCAAAAAAGACAATTTAATAAATATGTTGTTTGTTTCAGCTTTGTCACTAGGCGGTGCAAAAGGTATGGACTGCACCAGGTGACATCCTAAGGGGGGGTGACACCACTGCTCCGCAAATATCTGTGTTTTGGCCGAAACAGGCTGTGATAGTCACCTGTTTCCAATTAAAATGTTGTAAGAGATGGGGTGAGTGGGGTGAGTTTCAGTGAGGTGAGAAAGGGGAAGATCCAGATTTTTTAAAAAAAAATAATTTCCAAAAAAAATCTTTTTTTTAATATTTTTTTTTAAAAAACATCACATTTTACCAAATTTTCACTTTAACCACATGTAAATATGCATATATAAATACATTTAGGCTGTGCATAAGATATTGAAATTTAAAGGTTAAATTTTAATTTTGCTAATTGTTTATTTTGCTAGTTGCTAGCTGTTGATATATGGGAATTATGATTTAGAACATTAGTACAAAAAACATTACTAAGGATTCTGTATGGTGTGGTAGTCAAGGCGGGTTGACACTATGAGTTACTGCACTGGGTAACACCAACCCTAGTGATGCCACTGCTTACTGTTGTTAAGTGCCTTCAAGTCAATCTCGACTCATGGCGACCTGGGAATGAGATGCCTCCAAGCCCCACTATCCTCTACGTCTGCCCAGGTCTTGTAGGCTCAGGCCCATGGTTTCCCTTATTGAGGCTATCCATCTCTTTCTACTGCCCTCTATCTTCCCCAGCATTATTGTCTTTTCTAATGACTCATGCCTTCTAATGATGAGACCAAAATATGACAACCTTTATTTAGTCATCTTGGCTTCCAGGGGAAGTTCAGGTTTGATTTGTTCTAGGATCCAATTGTTTGTCTTTATGGCCATCCACGGTATCCTCAGCACTCTTCTCCAGCACCACATCACAAATGAATTAATTTTCTTCCTACCTGCTTTCTTCATTGTCCAGCTCTCACATCCATACATGGGGATGGGAAATACAATGGCTTGGATGGTTCTAATGTTCAGCTGTATATCTTTACTCTGTAGGATTTTGTCTAGTTCTTTTGTAGCTGCCCTTCCCATTCGTAATCTTCTTTTGATTTCTTGACTATAGTCTCCATTCTGATTAGTGTTTCATCCATGGCATGGGAAATCTTTTAACTATGTCAATTTCCTCATTATCTAGATTGAATTTATGTACATCCTCCATGGTCATTATTTTAGTAGACATAAATGGATGCCATATGCACCTGTAGTCTTGAGGGGAGAGCCCTCCAAGGGCCAGCATTCCTGAGGGCCAGTGTTCAGTTGGAACAGATGCCTCTCTGCCCCATGGCTGATAGTGAACCCTGATGAACAGGGCACTACTAGGTTCCAGTCTTGGTGGCCTGCCCACTCCAGAACCACTCATCTAACTGAACCAGAACTCTTCAGAGACATGACTAAGAGGCATGTGTCACTCTGGTCTCTTCAAGGACAGGAGCATCCCTCCCTCCATTCCAGCTGCTCCTCACCATCTCCAGAATGCTTCTTTCTTTAGCTCCCAGGAAAGTTGGACTCGCCCAGTGACACAGTCTCCTCTGCACAACTGTAATGACATAGTCTTCTGTCCTAGGACTAGAAACCAGGGCAGCCTGATAGGAGTGGGAAGTGGTGGCTTCCTAAGTAGCATTGCTTGACATCAGATATGTGATTACCTGGTTGATTCTTTAGGTAGCCTATGCTTGTCTTTTCCAGTCCTGTGACCAACTATAGAAGAAAACATGATTTAAAATATGGCCAGAGGAATGAGGTGAGGCAGGACTTTGCTAATGAAGTCAGAACATCACTAATATGGAAAGAGTTCAAAATCAATGTATGTTTGGCAGTGGTGTACCCCAACTTGGTGACACTCAGTGAGGGGGGCAGGTTTCTGATGGGGAACCTCTGGTGCATGCATTGCATGGGAGTATGTGTGGCCCTGCAGCAGCCCAGAAAGCCCTGGGCAGGTAGGAGAGCAGGCCCCACACACCTGCAATGACCCAGAAAGCCCCACAGCAGCCCAGAAAGCCCAAAAACAGTCAAGAGGGTGGACCCCACACACCTGTGGTGGCCCAGAAAGCCCTGCACCAGCCCAGAAAGCCCCGCACTGGCCACAAGGGTGGGCCCAAGGCCCCAGGAAGGCCCCACAGGGGGCGGGGGACCAACTGGGTGTCACCCCCTTCTTCTGTTGTGTCATCCCCCCTTCTGGGGTGTCATCTGGTGTGGTCTGTACCCCCCGCACTCCCTCAATGATGCCATTGGTGTTTGGGTTAGATACATGCCCCCAAAAGGCAACAGCAGCTAGAACAAAATTAAAATGTCTTATTCTGAGGAACGCATGTTGCCTATGATGCAAATGCATAAGAATTCATTTGGATACTGATTCATTTGGATGTGTTTGTGAGTCATTTGACTAGAAAATTAAAATGCACTAACATCTGCATGCTCTCAAGCACAGTTACTGTCACATCAGTGGCATCACTAGGGTTGATGTCACTCGTTGCAGTAACTCATGGTGTCATCCCTCAATTGACCTCCTCCCATTTCACACTATACAGAATCCTTAGTAATACTTTTTTGCTAATGTTGTATATCATAATTCCCGTATACCACTGAATGTAATGCTAATAGTTGTGACATAAACAACTAACAAAATTAAAATGACAAAATTATACGCACAACCTGAATGTATTTACACATACATAGTGAAGATTTGGTTAAAATGTGATGTTTTTAAAGTAAATTTTAAAAGAATAAAAAAATTAAAAATTCATTTTTAAAAAAAAAATAAAATTTAAAATTTTGAAATTTGAAATTTTAATTTTAAAACATTCTGGGGCATTTCCTTTCCCCTCCCACTGAGCTTTACCCCACTCCACCATCTCTTAAAGCATTTAAAAGGGAAGCAGATGAAGGTCACAGCCCCTTTCTGCCAAAAGGGAGGTGTCTGAGGAGCATTGGTGTCACACATCCCCTTAGGTGTTACCTGGTGCATTCCACATCCCTCGCACCCCCCTACTGTGCCACTGTGTCACATTCCTCCCATTTGGGTTTGACTACACTCTCGTCTTCAAATCCTTGTTCTTTTTGCAAAGTTGCTCTCCCAAAAATAGGCATTCACATTCCTTCATACTTCTTGTCAAACATGGAGCTTAAGGCTCAAAACCTCACTCCACCATGAACTTCACTGTGTGGCCTTGGGGAAATCACACTCAGCCCATAAATAGAATCAGCAAGCAGTTGTAGCTTTGGAAATCTACCAAGCTCTATTAATGTATCTGGCCTAGGTCTGGCAAACCAGATGGCTGACCTGCCATTTAAATTTCCCACAATGCCCTGGATTGACATTATGTCAGGGACATTTTAAAAAATTAAAATGGCTGCCCAGCACTGTTGTTGGTTCTCATTATCATTGCCAACTAGAACTTGCTCACCAGCACTGGAAAGCACTAGCGGGCAATCTGCCAATGGGCCACTCGGTCCTGCATCTTACCCTCTCTCACCAGCTGAACACTAGATAAAGTAAGGGGGGTTGCAGACTGCCAGAAATAGTGCAAATTCAGTCCACTTTTAGGGTTAGGGTTAGGGTTAGGGAGTCATGGGAAGTGTATTTTATTGTGGCACCAGAGCTCTCTGACAGAGAAGGCTCAATGTCTCAGAAAAAAAAACAATTCCCATGATTCCCTCACACTAATCCTAACCCTAAAAGTGGACTGAATTTGCACTATTTCTGGCAGTCTGCAACCCCCCTAAGAAATACATGGCACTTTGAAGTCACTGCAAACAAAATGGGGAATGAGCCCTATAACATACAACGTGACTTGTTTCTGAGCAAATACCAAGTGCCATGAAGTGATGAACAATAATAATGAAGCAAGAGCCACCCTAATTTATTCATATTACAACAAGGAATGTTGTAAGGTGAAGGGATACTACACCAGCCAGGAGGCAGGTAGCACTTTGCATAATTGTAGCTATTCATTGTTTCCTAGCTGATTTAAAGGAAAAGAATATTTTAATAAGAAGAGCCAAACAATTTCCCCCCCTTCATCTCTTTCAAATCCCCTTCAGGCTGAATGTCATTCAAGCATGGCAGAGACAACATTCAGCACACACATGCATCTGAATGGTGAATGCACTTCCATTGTATTTTATGTTAGTAATTTATTTTGTGGCTGTTTTCCTCAGTCTTCTCATTGATTTTAGAGAAGCAGCCAGCATCAACACAGAAACTGGTGGCTGTATAGGATATAGGGTAAAGGCAATCTTTTTGAGACTAGCTAAGAGAAATCAAAATGAGCATGAAATCTCCAAAAGTAAAATGTACTGGGTAGTTTTATTATAAAACTCTAGCCTTCTAGAAAGGAATCAGAACTTGGAAAGAAAAAATTGCAAACAACTTGTATGTAATTATTCTTCCCAGCATCTAGGGCATAAGTAATTTACACTGTGCTTCTAACACTGGAATTGATAGCTTCACTCCTTTTGCAGTGAAATTTTAAAATGTTCCTTGTTTTTATAGTTATGAGGTCTAAATATATGGAGGAATTTATACGATTAAGTACAGGTTCGTGCTGAGCCTTGTGCCTTGCCTCATTGTGAGTTCTAGGTATTACAGAGACAATAAGTTGAATCAAAGGAAAAAATACCTTGTCTCACACGTTGATGGCTTTGTAGCATTGGGATTTTTAAAATATTGTTTTCAGATTTTCTTTTAAAATTTCAACTATAAATTTAGGCTGCATCTACACTATAGAATTAATGCAATTGGACACTTTGGAATTTATCACATGGGGGAAATTGGGAGTTTAAACAATGATTAACCCGTGAAAATCACACAATTGATATTAAAACGTGCTTAAAATGACATTAACACAAGTGCCATTATCCCATGAAGAACCAGAGAATAACCAAGCAAAAAATAGCAAAAAGTCATTCACAGGAAAATTCCATGAATGAATTACTGTTGTTTCTTGCATGGTTCTTCATGGGATAATGACATTTCAATCATGCTTCATCTCAACATTGTTTGAAAACCATTAGTGCATTTGTGCACAAGTGTGGGTTAATCATGGATTCTGCACAGGATAACAGCACTTTGTGTGTGAAAACAATTCCCCCAATTGTCAGTTAATCACAGGTTAATCACCATTTATACTTCCAATTTTCCCATGTGATAAACTCCAGTGTTAACTGCCATGGCTCAATGCTATGGAATTTGGGGATTTGTAGTTCTGCGAGATAGCCTTCTCTGTCTATAAACAAAGACTAGAAGCTGATGCAGAAACTGGGGTTGCATCTACACTACAGAACTAATGTAGTTTGATACCACTTTAGCTACCATGGCTCAATGCTCTGGAATCCTGGGTAGTTTGTGGTGGGCACCATAGTGCTCTGACAGAGAAGGCTAAATATCTTATAAAAATACAAATCCCAGAATTCCATAGCAGTGAGCCATGGCAGTAAAGCAGCATCAAACTGCATTAATTCTGCAATCTAGATGCAGCCTGCAGCACTTTATGCATGCATAGAACTGAACTGTGTTCTGTTTGTCAAATTTGGAAATATTACATTCCCATCCTGTCTCCCCACCCAGTTCTGGAATGTTCCTCCATAACATAGGAATTCCCTTCCTAAATTGGAATTCATCCCTTCAACAACAACAAGAAAAATGTGGATAGCAGGAACACCAGGCCACAACCAAGATGGGTTTCCCTACCAGCGACAGAACCCCTGTGTCATATCTGACATAGCTGGCCTATAGCTATCAATCAGCAGTAATATATTTGGAAGAATTGGTGTGTTTAATGTAGTTTTTCTAAATGCTATTTTCTGGCAGCTGAGGTCACATTCCATCAAGCTCATTGAAACACAAAACCTGTAGAGGTGACAGAATTTGAGAAACTGAACATTGAATTAGGACGTTCATGGTTTTCATGCTGGCTATGGGTGCAAATGGCATTTGTATGTCTGCAATAGGATGTGATTCAGTCCAGCCATGTAAGCAACTGGTGTATAAAGGTTGCCTGGCATCAAAATTATTCCTTGGCTGTGTTGATTTGATTTAATTATTCTTCATTATCAACTGGAGAAAATTAAGTTTTGCTTCTAAATTATTAAATAAATACTCCATCAGGCTACACCTGGCAGGTACTTCCTTACTAGTTTTGCTGGCCTTAAGGAAACCAATATCTGATCAAGCTAAATGGAGTGGAGTATTATGACAATATATTTGCCTGTTTGACATGTCTGTCAGGATGAAATGGGGCCACAGGAAAAGAATATGAACATAAGCCTTTTAGTGAAAAAATTTAGAGAAAGACAGTCAGAACATCCTTCCAATATGCAGATTAAGAACCAGATCTTGAATTTTTGTATATATTTTATTTTTACTTCTTGGGACTATAATTTCCAAGCTGTGGAAGCTGTGGGGGTGGAAGCAAAGTTTCTTTTGTGCCTGTTACCACCTAAGACAGTGGCCCTATTTTGAAGCAGTGAACCCCATAAATCAGCAATATCATTGTCTGAATAAGTATTCTTTTCTTTTCTGTCCATTTAAATTACACCTTTTAAAAGTAAAACAAGGGATTCTCTCCCTGTTTTATTCAGACTTGCTACTTCTGTTAGATCAATGCAAGATATAGATCACAAATGCTTAAACTAATTAAAGTGCTAAGTAAGTATCTGCAGCACAAAGTACAGATGTATATATACTCCATGCTTATCCTTGCAAAATTCTCCCAATGAAAAGAAGCAAGAAAGAAAAAAGAAAACAACTTTTCTTTACCTACAAACAGAAACACAATTTTCAGGACCATGGACAAGGACTGAGAACAAAGAAGGTGCAACTATTTTCCTTCCTGATAATCAAAACAGTGGGAAGGTGGTAAGTTTACACCCTTCTCTGGCTGCATCTGCACTGAAGAATTAATGCAGTTTGATACTGCTTTGACTGCTATGGCTCAATGCTATGGAATTGAAGTTTTGTGAGATTTAGCCTTCTCTCAGAGAATTCTACTGCCACAACAAAGTACACCTCCCAGGATTACATAAGATAGAGCCATAGTGGTTAAAGCTGTGTCAAGCTCCATTAATTCTGCAGTATGGCAGCAGTCACTACTTTTGCAGGATATTCCTGGAATTTAAATCCAGGATTTGGGCACTTAGCCTCCCGTGTGATAAACTCTCCCCATAGCATTGATATTAGTAGTCCTTGGCTCATTTCACACAACATACCATACCTGATTTATCCTCTGTTGTCCCACTTTTTCAGCTGCTTTTAAAATGTCTCCATTTCTTTTCTCCTCTCACTTTCCCCCTTTGTCTTCAACTTACTTCTCTTGCTGCAAACTGAGTTCAAAGTGCAAAAGTAATTCACACTCAATTAGCTCAGCAGAAGGAAAAAGAGAAGAGGCAGTGAATTCCTGCCCTTCCCAGTAGACTCAGGCAATAGCAAACTGTGGCAACCTCTCCTCCTTTGAGAGTCCTTCCTCATTAAGAATTTTTGCTGTCTTGAAGGCACACTTGTTTGCTTGTCTATATGGGTCCCTGTTTTCATCTATGGATTGTTGGGAGATATTTTAACTGCCACAGCAATATCCCAGAGAATCTTGGGGTTTGCAGTTTGGCAGATGCACCAGAGGGGCTCCTTTCTCAACTAAAAATTGCAGAATGGATTCCACAGTTAAAGTGGCATTGTAGCACTACAGTTGGGTATTGGGAAAGGATCCTTCAGTGAGGAAGCACATCAATGTTTATACAGGTTGAGTCTCCTTATCCAGAATTCCAAAATCTGAAATATTCCAAAATCCCAATTGTCCACATGGGCGGCAGAGATCGTAACACCTTTGCTTTCTGATGAAACACAAACTTTGTTTCATACACAAAATTATTACAAAATATTGTGTATAAAATTACATTCAGGCTATGTGTGTATAAAATATATACAAAACATAAATGAATTTTGTATTTGGACCTGGGTCCCATCTCCAAGCATTATGTGTATGCAAATATTCCAAATTTGAAAACATCCAAAATCTAAAACACTCCTGGTCCCAAGCATGTCAGATAACGGAGATTCAACCTGTATTTATTCACTGCAACCTGTCCAGCCTTTTGTCCAGTTTCAAAGAGCATAAGAAAGGTTCAAGCTTACTTAGTTTTTATAATATATTAAACTTCACCACCATGAATCCTCAACACGTTTATTTATAGCATACATACTTTGCATAAGACAAGATTCCTTAAAAATCCAATTGGGAAGACACATTACTAAGATAGAGAGGCGCAGCAATAATAAAAAACCATGTCACATGCTTTGCCTCTGCCTTTTTCTCTGGTCTTTGCCATTCTGTCAATCACTGAAAGGATTTCACAAGTGGAAATGACAGGTCCAGAAAGCTCTCTGTCAGGAAAAGGCTATGAACCTTGTTAAAATATTGCTGAAGGCCTGTTGCAGATATGTCTGGGTGAATAATGGAAAGTTAATACTAAAGAATACCATAGACAACCAAGAATATAATCCAGCACTAAAGACTACCCAGTTCTTAACGTCTATGAGAAATGAATGCCTATGTCTGTGTGTAAGTTTGTCATGACCTTTTAGTCCAACATTGACCTGGACATAGGCTGAAGAACGACTAGTACCAATACAGGAGGTGCTGGGGCCAAAAATCACTGTAAGAATGGAAACATCTGCTGTGCTGATAACCATAGTGAAAATTAGAAAAAATCTTCCCTTGAAGATTTCAAAACTTGGGAAGGCTCATAAGGAGAGGCATAGTATTTCAGACAGTCTGGATACAAGCAGGAAGATTATTTCTAGCACCCTGAATTGAGTATGGAAACAGGCTGGTCGCCAGTGGAGCTGTTGTAACAGGGGAATTATATGTTCCCTATAACCAGCCCTGACCAACAGCCAGCTAATAATAATAATAATAATAATAATAATAATAAAATTTATTTGTATCCAGCTTATTGGTGACAATCCAAGCTGCTTACAGTAAAAGCCCCCACATCATTCCATCCAACCAACCCATCCCCCTTAAAACAGCATTAAATTACGCATGATTAAAATAACAATAAACATAGAATAAAAACATAAACAATAAAAACTTATGACATACTTAAACAGGTTACGGTACCCTGGACAGGCTCTACTGCGTTCCCCATCCATCAACAATGATGGGGCCATGATAGGGACGCAGGAGTTAAAGCCCTAGGCCAGGATAATTAGTCTGGAAAGGCCTGCCGGAAGAGATCCGTCCTGACAGCTTTCTTGAAGCTGTCTAGTGATGTCAACTGACAGATCTCGTCCGGCAGGTCATTCCAGAGTTTGGGGGCGACAACAGAAAAAGCCCTCTGGGAGGTCGCCACAAGCCTAGATTTTTGAGGCTGCAGCAAGTTCCTCCCAGAGGACCGGAGAGCACGGGGAGGATTATATGGAAGGAGGCGGTCCCTGAGATACCTTGGACCCAAGCCATTTAGGGCTTTAAAGGTGATAACCAACACCTTATACTGGGCCTGGAAGCTAATAGGCAACCAGTGGAGGGACCTCAGAACCGGAGTAATGTGGTCCCTCCTGGATGTTCCAGAAATAAGCCTGGCTGCCATGTTTTGAACCAGCTGAAGCTTCCGAACCAAGCATAAGGGTAGCCCCATGTAGAGCGCATTCAAGAAGTCGAGGCGTGAGGTTACCAGTGCGTGCACAATGGTCTCGAGATCCCTTACTTCCAGAAAAGGGTGCAGCTGGCGTATCAGCCGAAGCTGATAACAGGCGCTCCTGACCGTCGCATTTACCTGATTTGTCATCAGGAGCGATGAGTCAAGGAGCACCCCCAGACTGCGAACACAGTCACTGGAGGAGAGTGTGACCCCATCCAGGACTGGAGGTTGCAACCCAATTCTTGGTTTCGGGGCCACTACCGTGAGCACCTCCGTCTTGTCTGGATTCAGTTTCAATCTGTTTTTCCTCATCCAGCCCATTACCACTCAAAGACATTCATTGAGAGAGGAGATGCCATTGGAATTCGAGGCCAATGAACGAGACATGGAGAAATAGATTTGGGTATCATCAGCATACTGATAACACCCAGCACCATAACTCCGCATAATCTCACCCAGCGGCTTCATATAGATATTAAATAACATCAGGGACAAAATAGCCCCCTGAGGGACCCCACAAGTGAGGTCCCTCTTACTGGAGCTACAGTCCCCGAGCAGCACCCTCTGGGACCTACCCGAGAGGAAGGACCAGAACCACTGCAAAGCAGTGCCCCCAATACCTAACCCCTTCAGGCGGTCCAAGAGGATGCCATGATCTATTGTATCGAAAGCTGCTGAGAGGTCTAGGAGAACCAACAGGGTCACACTACCCCTGTCGATGCTCAGACGCAGATCGTCGGTCAAGGCAACCATGGAAGTCTAAACCCCAAAGCCTGTCCTGAAGCCGGTTTGAAATGGTCTAGATAATCAGCTTCATCCAAGACAGCTTGGAGCTGAAGAGCAACTGCCCTCTCGATCACCTTGCTCAGAAATGGCAGCAATGACACAGGCCTATAGTTCCTCATATCCTGGGGGTCAAGGGAAGGTTTTTTCAGGAGCGGCCTAACAGCCGCTTCCTTCAAACAAGATGGAACATATCCTTCCCTAAAGGATGCATTGATGATATCCATAAGGAATCTCATCAATGCATCCCCCCCCCCCCCGGATGGCCAGCCATGATGGGCAAGGGTCATGAGAGGGCAAGTTGTCTTCCTCATCTTACCAAGCAGCTTGTCTACATCCTCGATACTCACAGATTGGAGCTGATCCAGTATAATTACATCGGCGGAGTCACTGGACACCTCACCTATAGACTCTGTTTCAACAGTGGCATCTAAGTCAGCTCTTATCTGAGAGATTTTATCTGCAAAGTAATTGTTAAATGCATCACAGCAGGCTGTCACAGGGTTGAGTAAGGGGTTTGGCGCAGGGGGCACCTGCATCATCTCCCTCACCACCCTGAACAGTTCCATTGGACAAGATTCTGCAGACGCAATACGTGCTGAGGAGAAAGCTCTCTTCATTGCACGTATTGCCTCCCAATAGGAATGAAGAAAATTCCTATGGCAAGTTCTGTCAGATAAGAGTCGAGTCTTACGCCACCTGCGCTCTAGCTGTTGTCCAACCCGCTTCATTCTCCTAAGCTCTGGCGTATACCAAGGCCTACAGTTTGAAGCGGATTGGCAAGGGCACTTGGGAGCGATTGTGTCGACAGCCCTGGTAAGAGCAGTGTTCCAAGTATTAACTAGAGCTTCAACAGGATCGCCGGCATTCCCAACCACTAAACCCTCTAAGGCTTTCTGGAATCCCACAGGATCCATTAGCCTTCGAGGGCAGACCATCTGAATGGGTCCACCACCCCCAGTGGGGCAGATATTGGCTTTAAGTTCCATCTTGACCAGGAAATGATCCATCCATGACAATGCGGAGGTATTTCCGCCCACGGATATTCCTATTCCGTATTGAAGACCACATCGAGTGTATGACTTGCACAATGTGTGGGCCCGTTGGCCAATTGGGATAGGCCCATATTTGTCATGGTCTCCATGAACTCTCGAGCCGCACCTGTTAAGCTGGTCTCGAGTGGAATGTTGAAGTCCCCCAAGACTAAAAGTCTGGGGGACTCCAGCCGCAGCTCTGAGACCAGCTGTGTCAGCTCGGTCAGGGAGTCTGCTAGGCAACGCGGTGGTCGGTAGACTAGCAGAATCCCCAAACTCTCCCTGGTCTTCAAGCTAAGGTACATACACTTGAAGCAAACTGTGTTCCGGACAGGTATCCTGGTCAAGATAAGGTTAGTCTTATGAACCAAAGCCACTCCGCGCCCCCCACCCACTTCCCCTCACCTGCTCACTGATAGAGTACCCAGCTGGGAGGGCCTGCGCCCATGTGACTACGCTATCCTCTCCCAGCCAGGTCTCTGTTAAACAAAACAGGTCAGCATCCTCATCCAAGAGTAAATCATGAATGATGTGAGTCTTGTTTTTGACCGACCTGATATTGCAAAGGTGCAGAGTGAGGTTCTGTGGAACGGAAGGTCTGCTCTCTAAACCATTCTGGGAAACAGAGGGAACAGATGACGGGATAGCTTTCAGACAGTGACCCCGTCTTCTTTTGTAACATACATTCCCTCTGCTCCGCCCATACCTCCCGTTTCCCAGCACAACTCCGATAGCCACCCCCCCATCCTTCCCGGCCTCAAGTAATACAGTGTCCCCTTCCAGTTTGGTATTTCTGACGGCTCAGAGTTATCCACATCGCCATTGGAAAGGGTCCAACTGCATAAATTAATAGGATACCGTTCCTATTAACACTTAGTGTCTTTATTAATAAATGGGAGAAAATTGGCTTTAGCCTCCGACAGGTTCAGCCACTGTTCTACCTGGGGAGATGGAAACTGGGCGGTTATTGAGCCAAAGCTGCCGCCCGAACCTCCAGGGAGGCTTGCCGCACCGCTGCAGCCAGTGCTGGGCCCGCTGGAGGAGAGGTGTTGGGCGGAATCTTTCGGCCTCCACCTGTCTTCCTGGGCTATGCTGCTGGGCTATAGTATTTTGGAACCACTGGTTTCTGAAGAGTTTCCAAAGGCAGGCCCATGTACAGCACACTAGAGAATTTCAGATTGATGTAATCAAGGCATATGCCATTCTGTTTATGCCCACTTGAACTATATATCTATATATAGTTCTATATATCCACTGTAACTGTGTGGCAGTTCTGGAGGTGGCCAGCCCCCCCCCCTTTCACTCCCTTCTACTGTTATATGTAAACATAATCTCTATGCCTTATTATGGGATGCCCAAGGTTTTTTTGTGGGGGTTGTTTTTTGTCCCTAAGGGTTTCATTCAGGGCATTGCACAATCACATGCATGTGCATGCTCACACTTAATGGTGGAGATGGAGAGAAAACTGCAGCTATTTTCAGTTGACTATACCATCTAAGATGATCTCGAAGATCAAATGGAACACATCTCAACAACCAATTTATTCAAATACAGCAGGCATCTCCAGCTATGTATATTTATTGATCCACAGTACTATTTGATTCTGTTTGGTTTCTTAAGAAAGACCACTTCTTTTGCAAAGTTTTCTTCCCTGAATAAAGCTCTAATGCATATGCCACTTGGCTTAGAACTGCATATGAAGTATATATTGTATTCTTTTATTGTTCACTTTCTCTGTGTCTGTCTGTCTGTTTCTTTCTCTCTCTTATTTCTCCCAGGCCAGACAAGTAGGATTGTATTAAAAATATTTAATATGTGGACTTATTTCTGTCTTCCATGGTATTACTTGGCAGACTTTGATTCTGATTCCTGGAGACAATTTAACAGCTCTCTGACCTTATGACAGGAGGAAGTTTGCAACAACAGTGTGAACTATCGAGCCAAAGTAAACAGGTTGCTTACATGACTAGAAAAAGTGTGATTGCTTATGAAAGGCCTGTTTGAGGAAGCTTCCTGACAGTGCTTGGAAAGCCAAAGCATTACAATATTGGAAGATTTGGTGGGATTATTGAGGTGTAAAAGTAATTAAAGCTGAGTGAGATATTTAAAGGACTAATGCTGTTTGGAAGCCTAGCAGTGGAGCAAAGACACGTATTTCTGTTATGCCTTTGCCTAGTCTTTAAAACTAGTGCTCTTTTCATATACATTTCCCACTCTTATGCAGTAAATGTATTCACAGATGGCCCAGTAAATCCAAGCAAAATATGCATAAAGAGAAGAGAGCATGCACCCAAGATATTAAGATTTCAAGAAGGAAAGCTTTATAATATATTACTGAAAAGCAGGAGAAAGACACACTCACCACATATTTTCATTTTTTTACATGCAAGAACATTGAGGAGGGACTTCTCTGCTATGGCCCTCCATTTATGGAATACCCTCTCTTGGAGATTTGCTTGGTGCTAATATTGGTCTCTTTTGGGTGCCAAGTTAAAACATTAATATTTATTAAAGCTGGTGGGGCCTAATCATATTACATTTTAAAGTGTACATGTCAATGGTTTTAACTGTTTTAGCACTTATGCTGTTTTAATTTGGTGGTTTCTTTAATGTGCTTTTAGCCCATTCATATTATTCCATTATTTTTATCTGGAATTGTTTTAAACTGCATACAAGGGGGTATCGCAAAGTTTTAATTATCACCTTTAAAAAATTTGACAGAAAGTTTGTTTTGATTTGTAGTTGTTAACCTATCTCTACATAGTCACCATCCAGATTTACAGATTTTTCCCAGCATTTCTTGACCCTCTGAGTAGCATTATTGTAGAAGTCTGCAGATTGCACCTTACAATAATTTTACACTTTAGTCACTTCTGGCACAATCTGTCACAAAAATAAAGAACACAATGAGCTGATTTTCTCAACATCATGCACTTAAGGACCAATGATGACACTGACAAAATGTCATCAATAAACCCTAATAACCTCCAGGTGATAATTATTACTTTACAATACCCCCTTGTAAGGAGCAATCTGCAACTTCTACAATATCAGGTATTTAGAAGGTCAAGAAGCACTGAGGGAAATGTGTAAGTCTGGATGGTGACTACATAGAGATAAATCAAAACAAACTTTCTGTCAAAAAATTTAAAGGTGATAATTAAAACTTTACGATACCCACTCGGATATTGTTTTAATTGTATGCCACTCAGAGATCTTACAATAAAACATGAGATAGAACTGTTTTTATAGATAAATAAATAAATAAAATTAGCATTTAAAATATATGATTGCAAATAACATGTTGCATACATACAAGAGGATGAACAGTACACATTATAGATGTGCATCTCATTTTATACAGAAGTCTTCTCTATGTACCAGTTCAAGTGATGCTCAAGGTTTAGAAATCTTCTATGCAAAGCTAATAGAGGAATTGTTATCTTTGTTCTTGTTCTTGATGTGTGCCTTCAAGTTGTACCTGAATCCCAATGAAACCTTCAAGCACTGTAAGAGGAGATAGCCTGACATCAAAAAATACCATCTTTTCTGTAGAAAGCATGCATGGCGGGGATAGAGGGAAGAATTGGAACCACAGTTGGAATGGAGGGTGGATGCCTCACCAGCTGCTGGGATTAGGCACCTAAGTATGAGACCTCTTTTACTAGTTCTATTTCCTCATTGTCTAGTTCAAATTTGTGCAGGTTCTCTGTGGTGATTATTTTCGTTTTCTTTATGTTTAACAGTAAGCCTGCCTTTGCACTTTCTTCCTTGATCTTCCGTAGTAGCTGTTTGAGGTCTGTGAGGTGTTCTGCTCGTATTTTGGTATCATCAGCATATCTCAGATTGTTGATATTGCTTCCTCCTATTTTCACTCCTCCTCCTCCTGTGTTCCAAGCCTGTTTTTCTTACAGTAAGCCAATTAGTACTTTACCAAGAAAAAAATTGTAGGAATAGTGAAAATAAAGTAAATATCCTTGACATCTGGAAGGACTGTTATGCTTACTCTCTTCCACAGCAATCCTGTACATGGCTTACTAGTTGTCATCCCCACTGAATTCTGTGAGTTTCTACTTCTGCATTGACATGGATAGTACTGGGCTGTATATACCCATGCTCAAATCTCAGCTTCATCCCCAGACATTGGACCCATAGCTTGCTAGCTTGCTTGTTTGTTCATTTAATTTATATCCCACTTCTTTCCCCATGAGCCTACTACTGTTTAGTCAGGAAGCTGTCACTATGCCATTGTCTTCATTCTTCTACTATTGTTTATTCAGGAAGCTGCCACTGTGCCATTGCCTTCATTCTTCTTAAATAGTAAGTAACTAAGGGGGGTTGCAGACTGCCAGAAATAATGCAAATTGAGTCCACTTTTAGGGTTAGGGTTAGTGCTAGGGAATCATGGGAATTGTTTTTTTCTGAGACATTGAGCCTTCTCTGTCAGAGAGCTCTGGTGCCACAATAAAATACAGTTCCCATGATTCCCTAACCCTAACCCTAACCCTAAAAGTGGACTCAATTTGCACTATTTCTGGCAGTCTGCAACCCCCCTAAGCTCTGTTCCAGATGTTTGCACTTCGACTCTCAGAAGCCCAAGCCAGCAAGGTCGGTGGCCAGGCATTATGAGAGCTGTAGACCAAACTATCTGGGAAACTAAGGACTCCCCTTTCCACCTCTGCGAGAACCCTTAGCACAAGTGAACAGCTATCAGGAACACAGTTTATTCTAATTGCAATCCCTCTTATCTGGGAGTATGACCACTGCACTCAGTCTGAATGGAACCAGTCTGCTCCCTGGCTTGGTCAGTATTTCAGATAACGACCTCATAAACAACATTAGCTGTGAGTCTTGGCTTGTTCCTGTCTTCTCCCTGTGGGACACCTCTGAGTGTGGCTTTATTTAGGTAAACAGAAAGCCACTAATCATTTGTTAGTGGGATTTAAGTAAACATGCTTCTGGTGTAAACAACACAGCTAATCAGCAAAGCAGTACACAAGCTTATGGGTCTTCCAGATTTCAGCTTCCCCAGCAATTTGAAATGCCAAAAGAGGGAAACTCTCATAGAAGAGATAGCAGTGATTTGAGATGGTCATCCTGGCTGCAGAATTCTGTGATCTGTAGTCTAAAAACTTTTCCAAGCTCTCAGAGAAAAAATGTGCAAGGAGAGGAGCTTGGTATTTGCATGAGGCACTGCAATGCTGCCTCTACTGTTCCTCCTTGTCCATTTAGTACTAGCTGCTTGGTGAGGGGAGGAAGGATAAGATAAATGGCATAGCCTATTGAAGAGGGAATTCCTAATAAGAGAACTCTTTGTATAGAGGTCAAATAGAGAAGTATTATACATGCACACAGGTAGAGCTTACAGCAAGCAGCTACAAAGTGGGAGAAGCTGCAAGCTCCTTATATAACCATACATGAAACATTTTACAACCTTCCAGCAGAACTTTTCAGTGGGTGTCAATAACAAATAAATTGCATTCCAGGCAGGCAGACAGGCCTTCAGTTCTGCCCAAGAACAACAATACTAGTTTTCCCACCATTTTCCAAATAACTCTTACCCTTTCAGGTCTATTCACTATAAACATTACTGCAACTGTAAGGGGTGGCCTCCACTTCCCCTCCAAACTACTCCAGGTTTTCTCCAGTTAGGCCCGCTGTCATTTCTTACAGGCAAGAGGCTTTTTCAGAGTACAAAGACACCTCCCAACCCAACAAGAGTGAGATTTGTTACTCCCATCACTTCTCCTTCCTACCCATTCCTCAAGGTTCTTAACAGCTGCTTTGACAAAAAAAAAAAATAATTGTAAACAGGGTGGTACAATTCAAAGACATAGCCATGTTAGCCTGGAAAATCAGCATGCAAAGGGATCTTGTAGCACCTTTGAGGCTAACTGAAGGCCTAAGCAGACTGCCAGAAATAGTGCACATTAAATTGAGGCACTGCCCTGGCTCAGTGCTAGGGAATCATGGGAACTGTATTTTTTTCTGGGACATTGAGCCTTCTCTGTCAGAGAGCTCTGGTGCCACAATAAATTACAGTTCCCATGATTCTCTAGCACTGAGCTAGGACAGTGCCTCAATTTAATGTGCACTATTTCTGGCAGTCTGCTTAGGCCCTAAAAGAGAAAAGTTGGTAGCATGAGCTTTCGTAGACTTAAGCCTACTTCCCCATGCATATGAGAAGGCAGGGTCAAGTCTACGAAAGCTCATGCTACTAATTTTTCTCTTCCAGTTAGTCTCAAAGGTGCTATAAGATCCACCTGTAAACATGTTTCACTCTTTTTTTAAAAAATACCCATAGCATAGAGATCTCGCCAATCTTCTTTTATATCTATTCTGGTTTAATAGGAAAAACAGACCTTTTTCTCCCCAATGTTCAGCTCAGGTACTCAGGCTAATCCGTGCAGTTTCCTCTCCTGGGCTAATTAACTTGAAAGCCATATCTGCAGGTACTTCTCTCTGTGAGCAATTAGGCTTATCCGCATCAAAGTCTCTCTCTACCCACTTCAGCCATTTTTAGCTGGTATCAGCTGTGAGACTCTGGTTGGGCAAGCTATGTCTTCTGCCTCACCTTCTTATCCACTCAGTGCAGGAATTAAGATAATCTAACCACTTATTGAAACCAGAACCTACTAAAAGCTGATTAGCAATGAAGACTGCAGACTAGTAGATAGCCTACACAAGCAAACAAGGACTCATACTGTCTGGAATTATTTAAACAAGCAAGCCCTGAAGCAGAGAAAAGCTGCATTTGAGTGTTTGTTTCTGCATCATCAATTTAATCACAATAGTCTGTTGTCTATTATCATTATGACTAATAGTAGTAGTAGTAGTAGTAGTGTTAGCAGAGGGAAGAAATGAGATATCAGCCCCACCATATCAACACCGAGTTAAAGTGGATTGGGGGGTTGAACCCTGAATTTGTGTGAAAAGATAAGTATCTTTAGCCAAAGAGTTTCCCTTCCCTGCTGAACAGATCAGCCTTGCACTCAGTCTCAGGAGCAAACAAGAACAACTTTATTAGCATAAATCAAGGATTTATAAACTCGCATAATGATACATAATGTTCAAGTGTATGGAAGAAGAGTTCTCATGATAGAAGTATTGGTTTTGAATTATTAACAATCCACAATAGGGTATTAATTTCATAAGCATTGGTTAGTCCATTTTGCACAAATGTAACATTAAATTATACATTGAATGGTGGGAACTGTAGATCCTAGCAGTCTCACAGCAACTGCAACAGTATCTCTAACATAGTAGACTGGCCAAGGTTGTCTTTAGCTCCTGATGGCTCTGCCCCCACTGGCAATATGGCTGAACTTTGGTTCACTGATGATTTTAGGCTCATAACCTTTAAATGTAAAATTTCTTCATCTACAGAGAATCAGGTTTTGAAAGCATCTAGTCTAACTGCAACTATAAAGAAATTTGAGAATCTTCTCTGAGCTTTTAGATGAGTTTACTGAGATGGGGTCTCAGAATTTTGCTTTCAGTAGTAGCAGTAGTAGTAGCAATAGTAGTAGTAACCCTATATGTTCTCCAAAGAGTTATTCTGGTGGGTCACTCAGGCTCTACCACCCCACCCTATGACACTCATCCTCTAATCACCACTGAATGCACAAGTAGATTTTAACACAGATTCTTGCTTAATAACTCAACAGGGGGTTCTAACACATCAAGCCACATATGCTACAAATATAGGACTAGAACCCCTCAAAATTCCTCCTAGTAGGACCTAATCAATACATGGAGATACCAAAAAGAGGTACAACTGTGGAGACCAGAATCTGAATTCCTACTCAGCCACTGAGTGATACTCAGCCTCAGAGGAAGGCAAAGGCAAACCCCTATGAACAAATCTAGTCAAGAATACCCCATGATAGGGTTACCTTAAGGTCATAATAAATCAGAAATTTATTGTTTCTGTTAAAAACCATTCAATGTATAATTTAATGTTACATTTGTGTAACATGGACTAACAAATGCTTATGAAATTAATACCCTATTGTGGATTGTTAAAACTAACTCTAAATGGATACTTCTGTCACGGGAACTCCTTCATACCCATGAACATTATATATCATTATGAGACTTGAAGTCACACAACAGCAACAACTGGACTGCTCCATTACAGTCCTTTTCAGGATTCACACTTTATGCCATACTCCTGTTGCAGAATTCCCTCAACAATTGCTACAGTAAGTTATTTTTCCCCTTATTTTAAAAGATGCAGGGAGGGAAAACATTTAAAATTCATTCTGAGGATTGACCTAATCACATGTGGCTGAACCCAGGGGGGGGGGGTTGTACTGTTTCAGTAGGAATAGACTGAATTTTAATTTCTCTGTCCATCTGAATATTTACTCCATCCTTAGTTACAATCACAAAAGGAGGAGGGAGGGAGCAGGAGCATTTTCTCGCTCTAGCATCAACCCCCCCCCCTCCATTAGTTCTGCTATGGGTGGAAGGAAATTTCATTGCATTCACATGTCTTTTTAAAAAATGGTAGGGAGATGTGTCTGCCAAACCTCACACATTTGCAAAATTTACACGGTATTTCTGAAAAATAAAGTGCACACAAAATGTTTTAATAATGTGAATGATTAAACTGTGTATAACTGGGGGAAAAGTATAAAGCAACTTGCTTAAGTCAAGGGAAACAACTTGCATAAATTGGTTAAATTTTGTTAATAAATATGCAAATTAGGAAACAAGCCTTGAACAGCATGAATTTCAGTGCCAGAAAAACAAAAAACAAAGTCTTTCAGCCCAATATTAAACACAGATGGAAAGAAACAGGAACTGTTTTTAAGGAGGGGAGGGCAGGCATTGGCAGGCAGGTTGTTACTCTTTTCTCTGTATTTTGCTGTTCCTGCATGTTCAGTAAGGGAATCTGGGGGAAGCTGTTGTTTACCTTGGCTGTTGTAGACAAGCACACACAGATATAGTATTGGGTAGAGTCAGTGATGTCCCTGAGGTTGGTGTCACCTAGTGTGAGGGGCAAACTGCCTTTCCCTTCCCAACTAACCACTTTCCCAGACCACTATATCACCCTCCCCAAAGGCCTTCAGTGTCTGGCATGGCTGCAGCCACACCAGATCCTAAAGGCACGGCCCTTTCAGCAGCCGCTGCTACTGAGGAGGTGGCACTGCAGCCTCCAGAGGATCCATTTAGAGTCCTGTGTAGTTACCCTTTTTCACTTGCCCAATAGCCGTGCCAGTCCCTCTGATTATAACTCTGGGGTACTGACACCACTAGCCAGAGTAGAATCCCATTCTTTCCCAGCTCAAGATTTTACTGTGTTGTTTACTGAAGATACACTGCTTCAACTCACCAATGAAAGTTTGTGTTTCTCCAGCCCTAGTCCACCATCCTCCCAATGCTTCTTTTAAAACTTCCAGCTAGACAGAGGATAAGGAGAAAAGGATATAGGGTATAAAACAACTTTGCAAAAAGGAGATTCTCAGCTTTGTTAACCGAGATATACCCTGTTCTATTCTTAAAGGCCCCACCTATGCCATTACTCATGCCATAATGATTGTATAGGATGCTGCATTGCAGCAGGAGGAGCCTTTGAACATTTATGCCACCCCAAAATGTGGGTGGTGAAGTGGGTGGGACACGGTGAGCAAGCAGAGCTGGGTCCCACTCATATAATTGTTACTTGCATGACAATGGCTGTCCAAATATGGATACTATCACTTTTTTTAGTATTGAAACAAAGGTGGATCACCTAGAAATAAATAGCCATGAGTGACGTAAACCTGTCTAACAATAAGGACTTTCCCTAGATCTTTGTTATTTTTTGTGAATCTGAAGGGTATCTCTTTTACATATTAGCTATGTCCCAGGTATGGGAATTCTTTTACTATTTCTATTTCTTCCTTGTTTAGGTTGAACTTGTGAAGGTCCTTCATGGTCATTATTTTTTTTTCTTTATGTTCAACATTAACCCTGCCTCTGCACTTTCCTCTTTGATCTTCCTTAGTAGGTGTTTCAGGTCTGTGAGGTTTTCCGCTAGTACTATGGTATCATCTGCATATCTTAGATCCTTTCTCCTATTTTCACTCCTTCTCCTTCTCTGTCCAAGCCTGCTTTTCTTATAATATGTTCTGCATGCAAGTTGAACAGACAGGGTGAAAAGATACAGCCTTGTCTGACCCCTTTGCCAATTGGGAACCATTCTATTTCTCTTTCCATGTATGGTTGGAGTCTATGTTGCAGAATTTTGAGCATGAATTTTGAGCAGTGCTATGGTCCTATAGTTGCTACAATCTCTTGTGTCTCCCTTTTTGTGGATGGGGATGTATATTGATCACTTCCAATCTGTTGTCCATCATTTTGTTTTCCATATCAGTTGACATATGTTGGTTAGCACTAGAGTTGACTCTGTCAATGTGGATTGCAGCACAAAAGTTGTGCTGAACTAAAAGGAAAAAAAAGGTAATTATATTAGCATACCTGACATACTTCACATTATATTTGGGGCTTCCATCCTGTCATATTTTCATTTCTGACATTTGGAACATCAGATTTTCCCATGGGAAGGACACGTAGACCCAAACACATGTGATGGACCCAGGTAATACCAGGATAAAAGCTGGATTTGTTTGCTGATCACTCCATCCTCCACTAGGCTCTCGCATATCATCTTTCACTAGAAACAAATACAAAGAGTAGTAAGACAACACTTCCTACCTACCCCTTGCCACATTTCCATCCAATGTCCCTATCTTTTTATTTTGTGGTGGTCCTAAATCCAACCACTGTTTTTGTTTTGCAATCTTCCCTCACCTACTGGAGGGGGCTAGATAGCAGCATTGATTAAGATTATCACACCGGCTTTTTATCCCACTAGGCATGGAATGCAAATTCACAGGGATGGATTCTATTGCACAGGTCTGTTCCCTGGGCAGTACTCATCCCATACCCAACCCAGGCTTCTCCCTGACCTTTTAAAGAACAGTAAAATCCCATTCTTTAAAAGGTCTGGGAGAAGCCCAGATCAGGTACAGGATGAATAGTCCCCAGGGACAGAGCTGTGTGATAGAATCTGTCCCTGTGAGTTTACATCCCACACCTAGTGCAGGAATAAAAGCCAGTGTACTAATCTCCAATGTCGCAAGCCAGCCTCATGACTGGCAATGATGGCTACTCTTCCCTCACCCCATCTCCCATCACAATTTGTGGATGTGAGAGCTGAAATGTGGAGAAAACTCAAAAAAAAGAAAATAAGCTCATTTGAGATGTGATGCTGCAGAATGAGGATACTGAGGATTGTGGATGGCCAAAATGACAAAGAAATGGGTCCTAGTATGGATCGAGCCTGAGCTCTCCCTGAAAGCCAAGATGACTAATTGAGGCTGTTGTACTTTGGACACATCACAAGAAGGCAGGAGACACTAGAAAAGGCTAGGGAAGGTGGAGGGCATAGAAAGAGAGGTAGACCACATGTCAGATACTTAGACTCAATCAGGGAGATCACGGGCCTGAGCCTGCGGAACCTGGGCAGAGTGGTTGAGGTCTTTGAAGTGTCTCATTCATGGAGTTGCCAAGAGTCAAAGTTGACTTGAAGGCAGTTAACAAACAAGTACAATATGAAGTCATTTGCTTTGGCAACTCCTTGGAGGGTGATCCTATCAGTCAGTCCCTCCTCATAGATGGGACATAATCAAATGTGTGCAATTAATTGCCAGTCTCTTTGCTATATTTGCAATGAGCTATTGATGGGACCAGAACAGGCACTGTGGCTGGAATTAACCAACTGTTATTATTGGCAGTGTAAACTAAAGTACCCAGTGGGAGTGGATGATGGTGTGGAGAGTCACTGGCAGAGTAGAATTTTCCCCACAGCCAATCAGAGCTAGGCTGGCTGCAAAGGTGGGGGCCTGCCTGATGATTGACTATAGAGGGGGGGGATCTGTTGGAAAGACTATGGACTTTATGACACGGAGGGGGCAAGCATCTTTCTCCTCCTCTGCTCAGACCTCTCCTCAAGAGAAAGCCAAGCAGCAGAGGATCCTTGCCTATCTTCCTCCTCCTCCTTTGCCCGGACTTCTCCTCAAGAGAAAGCTGTGAGATGGAGGAACCTTGAGGGGTGAGTGTTTGCCCCTCTTCCTCCTCTGCTGCCTGGCCATCTCAGGAGAAAACTAGACGAAGGAGGAATCTTGCAGGGTGAGAGTTTGACCATCCTCTTCCTCCTCTTCCTCCACCCATCCTTCTCCCTTTCCCTACTCCTTGTTGTATCTTTTCCTCCATCCCATCTCTCCTTCACTTACTAAACTCTCCTCATTTATTTTTTTCTTGATTTCCTCTGACACTCCTCCACCCATCCCTGACAGTTTTTATCCCAGTCCTGTTTGCCCCCTCCAGGCTACCACCACCACCTTCCCTTCTCCAGGGATGTAATTACAGGTAGGGGTAGGAGACAAAATGTGGGCATCTCACCCAAAATTCTCCCCAGCAAGACTTTCCTTCTATCCCCAAATTTCTTGCATTGGAAATTTTTAAAATTTCAGTTGAGGACTTGGAACTGTAGTTTAGTGATCCAAAGAAAAGGGGCAGGCAAAGTTCTCAAGGGAAAAAAGAACCCAGTAACTGTAAGATTTCTAGGGGTGAACCATTCAGGGTCTCCCTCTCTGAAATGCTAGAAACTTGAGCATTGAAGGAGAATTTCATTGGGAGGTAGAATTCTCATTTGGAGAGCCAATGTCCTCATTTTGTCTACCCCTCCCCATAGCTCCTTTCCTGAACCTCACCCTCCTGCTCCTTACTGGGAGATGCAGAGGCCTGGGGACTGCTGATTCCATGGGAGGACTCTAGGTAGATCCATCAGGAGACACAAGTGGACTAGTCCAGAGAAGCTGGTAGAGGAGGAGGAGGAAGTGTCCACTTCACAAGTATGTCTGGCCAAAGGCAATGTAGGAGAGCAGGAGAGGGACTGGAATAAGGGAGGCAGTGCTAGGAGGTCCCCATTGATCAGCTGCCCAAGGAACTGTCCCATCTAATCCAACGATAGCCATGCCACTCACTCTGTCACTAACTCCAGGATGAATGGAAAACTTTATTTAAAAAATGAGAGTAAAACCTCTCCAAAGCCGCCTGATATGTATAATTGCCTCAAGCAGATTGTGCATATACATCAGTAACAAAGATGGAAGTTAATTTAAACCAAGAGCAGATGCTGAAGCACACTCCAACCTTTCCAGCCTGAGCACTTGTCTTCCCTGAGTTACTGTGTGGGACACCTGTGCTCTGAGCACACAGTATCTATAATTAAACTGAGAACATGAAGGGTTGCTGGCTATGCTGAAAGGGTTTTGTTTGTTTGTTTAATTGTTGTTATTGTTGTTTAAAACTACTTGCAGAATGGGAACTACTTCCACAATATTTTCCCTTACGGGTAGAATTGTTAAGCTAGGTGATAATAGGCCTTGAGCTGAGAATTGTTATGAGTTCAGTAGTTCATCATTTGCACAGGACCATAGCCACTAGTATAGAATGAATGTATACTTGTAGGCTGAGTGTTGAACTAGGACTTCAGGGGACCAGGATTGTAATCCCCATCAGCCATGAAAGCCCAGTGAGGGACCTTGGGCAAGTCATGCACTTTCTCAGCTTGAGAAGAAGGCAATTCCAAACCCTCTCTGAACAAATCTCCTCTCACCCCCAAAAAACAAGGATAGGGCCACCAGAAGTCAGAGTTGACTTGAAGGCACATAATAACAACACAACAGCCACTTTCAAAGAAGGAAGCTGCTAAAAGCAAATTTACACACTAGCACATTGGGGACAGACTTTTAGACTGCCTCCTCTATCTTCTTTGCAAACATGGGCATTTTGCCTTTAAACTTTCAACCAGCCAATTTTCATACCCATAACCTCTGCTTGCAACTTCAGACAAAAATATTTGGACATGAGACAGTGTCAACAAGTAAGTGTTAGGTCAAAGAAACAGAAAAACAAGAAAAGTTTAGATAAAAGTACTTTCTGTGAAAAAACCCAGAAACAATCAGCCACAATTTCCACTTCCCCCACAGTACTTTGTGGCTTCTAAACAACTCTGCAAACATTCAGAATGGATTGGCAGTTTTTGCTGTAATTTAGCAGAACCATTTACTTGGAAAAAAGTACCAGCTGCTACTTGGCACTAATTTGACTGCACTTTACACCAGCTTCCTTATCTTACAAATGAGCCAGAGTGACACCTTGAAATTAAAAGCATAAATGCAAATCAGAGTGAGTGGCACATATGCTAAGGCAAAGAAGAAGAATTTAGAAGGCAGTGCAAAAACAAAGTTGTCATTTCAGAATAGCAAATGAAATTCCAAGATAAATATATATATGAGTGAGTGCCAATATTTGAGTTGACAGCTATCACAGGTCATCACAAATTGTCAGCCTTACAGAAAGTATCAATTTTATTTTTGGTGGGGGAATGGGGAGTTTGGAGAGGTTGGTTTTTTTAATTAGATTTTTGGATGAGCACAATCATTCACAAGCCACAAACTATTTACTCTGGATAATTATATTATTTTTGATCAGGCTGGTGTATTAGATATGCTTTAAGCCTCTATAAAGGAATGCCCAGATATGTCCAGTCATAACATCTTTTAATTGTAAACCAAAACCAGATGTGAGGGAAACCTCCTAAGCCCCCCGCCCCTTGCTATTTTAAGATCTTACCAGGGTTGGAACAGATGAAGAGGTTCTCGGTGCACTTAAAATCTTAACAGAAAATCAGAAAAGATTATAGGAATTTAGACATAAGCAGAATATTGGAAATGGAATAAATCTCCAGGTGCTACTGCAGATATTATCTTTCTAAAGTGGAATTCCTCCCTTGAAGCTCAGATTCACTGACCTGTGCCTGTTTTAATTTCTCATTCTTTCAATCTTGAGGAGTCTCAAAGTTTACCAAAATAATTTGCCATGATTAAATATATTGAGAGATGGTGAGAAAGCAAGTGAGGGAGGAGAAAGCAAGTATGACTTGCAATTGAGTATGGAATTTATTGCACGCAGTTTTCAGCCCAATCCATGCACGGGACAGGATCGGGCTGGAACAGGGAAAACCAGGTTTTACTGTTTTTGGTACCAAAATCGGCCGGCAGAGGCTGGATCAGGGATGGGTGATGGTCAGCCAGCAGCACAGCAGCAATTTCATGTACAGTAAAACCTGTTTTTCTCCGTTCCAGCCCTATCCTGCCCTGTGCATGGATTGAGCTGAAAACTGCATGCAATAAACTCCTATGACCATATACAAATGGAAACCAAGCCTGCTTGGTAGTGGTAATTGCAGCAAAAACAAAAGCCAGAGGCATACTAGTGTTTCTCTATCTCAGTTGCATCATCAGAGCATTGTCCTGTGGAACTTTTTCAAGTGTGGGGTGCCTCTGCTTCATCCTTCAAATGTGCTGGGCTACAACTTCCATAATCACACAATTGACCATGAGAGTATGGATGTTGCAATCCAATATATTTTAAGGCACTGCTTTGGTGAAGAATGATCTCCATGTGGCTGACAGAATGCAAGAAGGCTCAAAGTTCCACCAAAAAAGGTTTGCAATACACAGACTGCCAGAAATAATGCAGCTTGAGTCCACTTTAACGGCCCTGGCTGAGTGCTAGGGAATCATGGGAACTGTAGTTTATTGTGGCACCAGAGCTCTCTGACAGAAAAGGCTCAATGTCTCAGAATAAAACTACAATTCCCATGATTCCCTAGCACTCAGCCAGGACCGCTAAAGTGGACTCAAGCTGCATTATTTTTGGCAGTCTGTAAAGGCCCTCAGTTTGTGTGGCCACAGAAAACAAATAACAGATCTGTGAGGATGCCAGAACACCTCTTGACACCTAAGAAAGATCCTGGCAGTTAAAGGTGATGTCAAACTGCATTATTTCTGCAGTGCAGATTAGACCAAAGAGGTCCTCACCTGCCAAATGAATGATAGAAAGGAGAATGCTAATGGACCTCCAGTAATGGGCTCGAGGCATTCGGACGTGCGGTGGAGGAGCTCCACCCCGGATCCCACTGCATGCCTACTGTGAGCCAGTGGTGGTGCTTGGAGTTCCCATCTGCTGCAATTCAGACCCCAGAGAAGGGGACTGGAAACTGGGGTTTGAAGGAGGTTCATTAAGTTCCTCCAATGCATAGGAGAGAATGGAAGAACTGAGGACCAACTGGGTTAGCTTAATAGGTTGCCCTGAAAAGTTAGCTGGAAAGGGCACAAGCCTCCATGTGACCTTAAAATCTTTTTTTTTTTTTTGGTCAGAAGATACAAAGTTTGGGAAACATTTGATCTGAGTGTGGGAAGGACTTCCATTTCTTAACTTCAGTTGGAGAGCGAAGTAAGATATTATTGTGTGGTGGTTTTTTTAATTATTCCTATTATCCCTATAGAAGATTCGGAGGATGATATGAAAAGAACAGATTTAGAAACAGGAAGAGAATCAGGAAAAGAAGAAGATATACAATCAGATAATAAGGAAGATAGAGAAGAAGATGACAACAGTAATTTATTGTAATATATAATATTTTAAATTCTGTAATAAAAATTAAAATATACTTTAAAAGACACCTTCAATGCCATATTAGCAGGTGGTATTCCAGATTAATGGAAAATGGCAGACATAACATTAATTCCTAAACTAGATAACTGTAGGCCAATTTCCTTGCTTAATTTGGATTATATATTTTTCTTTTATTTTGTCAGAATGCTTAAAACCAGTACTAATAAAACAAATTAAGGAAGATCAAATGGGATTTTTACCTACTAGACAATTAAAAAAAACATAAGAGTCATGCTGGATTTGATTGAATATTTTGGACGAAAAAACAATAAAAAAAAATTTGGAATGCTTCTTATAGATGCACATAAAGCATTTGATAATCTTAACTGGGACTATATGATATGAACTTTGGGTAAATTGGGGGTAGGCAAAAGGTTCCAAGGCTGATATAAAGATCAAGCTGCATAACTGTTAATCAATAGAGAGAAGACCAAGCAGTTCGGTATTCAAAAAGGAACTAGACAGGGCTGCCCTCTCTCACCCCTACTGTTAATAACAGTGCTGGAAGTACTGAATAACAAAATAAGAGAAGACCCAGAAATAACAGGTGTGAGGATCAAGAAATATGAGTACAAGCTTACGCAGATGACCTTGTTATCTTCTTAGACAACCCAGTTAAAGCTATACATAAAGTCATAGATACAATCAATAATTTTAGTATAGCACCAGGATTTAAAATAAATACCCAAAAGTTGGTAATTATCACAAAAAACATATCACCAAAGAAAGAAACTGAACTACAAAAAATAATGAATTGTAAAGTTGTAAAAAAGACTAAATATTTAGGAATCTGGATAACAAAGAAAAACACCGAACTTTTTAAGAACTATACTATCACATGGAAAAAAATCAAGCAAGACTTAGAAAAATGGTCCAGATTGAAATTACCCTTATCAGGCAGAATCGTGGTGGTTAAAGTGTCAGTTCTCCCAAAACTTAATTATCTATTCACTAACACTGCAATTATTTCTAATAACAAAATATTTGAGAACTGGAACAGGGAATTAAGGAAACTTTTGTGAGGTGGGGAAAAACTGAAAGTAAGATGGAAGACATTAACAGACACTAATATAAATGGAGGATATAATCTCCCTGACCAACAACTTTATTTTCAGGCTAACTGTCTGATTTGGATAAAGCAGGGGTTGGTAAACTTTC
Organism: Phrynosoma blainvillii; assembly: GCA_026167975.1. Taxonomy (NCBI): domain Eukaryota; kingdom Metazoa; phylum Chordata; class Lepidosauria; order Squamata; family Phrynosomatidae; genus Phrynosoma; species Phrynosoma blainvillii. Next base: position 241,798,786 of record JANUYF010000002.1, read on the forward strand.
TGGGGGGTGGGGCTGATTCCGCTGTCCCCCGATCTTCAGTATGCCAAAGGGGGGGGGGACAAAATGGCAGCAGAGGCATGCATGCATGTGCACTCCCCCCCACCGTGATGTGCATGCGTGCACGAGCACGGGCGCCATTTTGAAGGGCAAAATGGCAACCCATGCTGGCACATGCAAGGCGGCAGCAGCGCATGCGCGGCGGCGGCGGCAGGGCCAGCCATGGGCCAGTAAGAAGGCCTCAGCGGGCCAGGTTTGGCCCACAGGCCATAGTTTGCCGACCACTGGGATAAAGGACTGGGTGAATCTACATAATACCAAATTGCTCAATCTGGAGGGATTTAATATAAGCTATGGCTGGCATGCATACCTTTGTTATGGAAAAAACAAAATTAACAGAGACTTTGACCATCATTTCATTCGCAGAGCTGTTCTAGCAAATTGGACAAAATGAAACATATTCTACAGGAAAATCCCTGGCTGGGTCTCTCTTCACGAAGCCTTCTTTAACAGGACCCAAATAACTAGATGGCTAAGATATGAAGATATTATAATTAAAAATAATCAAAAATCGACTTCAGGTAGCATGGCAGCTCGTTAATCCCTCAAAGCCAAGTCAGCTCTGAGGAGATTGCTGATCGCAAGCTCAAGACCTCCCAGGCGCTTTTGCCGGGAGGTGAAAATTTTCTAACCAGAGAGGGGTGAATCAGAGGGGCTCAGCAAAGACCAGCAATATCCCCGAATGGATGCATCTAAAGAGCAAGATCGAGTAGTCTGAGGGGGATTTAGGAAGACCAGAGAAGGAGATCAGAGATATGGAGGTCTGAGCGGACCATGACTGTGATCAGCAGCCGCTTCAGCGGCACAAGCGCTGCCGCCACTGCCAGCAAGCTTGCAAGTAAGCTACATATATATGAATCACTTACTTTAATTGGAGGTTAACCTCCTGCTATAAATTCTGTTTGTGTCTCTTAACAACTTCTACACCAGCAGGACAATAAATCTCCACCTCTGGACTAAAGTGCTGGAACTCATAAATCAAAAGGAAGGGAAAAGGGAGGAAAGAAGCTTCAAAGAAAATGAAAGTAGATTGCAAAGTTGAACTTGTGTGAATAAAGAAACAAGTTATATACAGTGAAACCTTCTCTTTCTTTTGTCAATTACAAACTAAATTTGGGGAAGACGCCAACTAAAAGAGGACCTTTGTCAAGGACATTAATATGGCGTCTGGACATCTGGGTGTCTTTCACTGACTTTCACTGATTTCTCTCCTATTTTCGACTAAAGGCAACGATCCAGTTTTGAGTACCACAGAGACTGAGCTAAGGAAAGTGGAAAATAAAAACCTTATAGGAAAACAGTAACCACTAGATCACAATAAGATTAAAGACATTGTGGGTGTTTTGAGTAAGAAGTGAAAGCGTGAGATAACGACAATAGTGGCCAAGAAGACGCTGAGATTTGTATTAGTACTTGAACTTTAGATTTTTAGACAACGATGGGGATTTATTATAAAAATAACACTTAAAAGAACATTCACACTGAACTTTGACTGATTCTATCTGTTGGGGGAAATAAATGACCAGCAAATAAGTGAAGATTCCTGTGGATCCTAACAAATGCTAGAAGAGTCCAGACAGAGAAAAATCACCATCTTTAAGAGACATGTGGCAAATTAATTTATAACCATCTACTTGTTCTCCCTTTGTTTTCTTTTTGTCTTCTTCTGGATATATGCTTGGAAAAAAGGAATTTCCAGTCTTACAAATAGCAAACGAACAATATAAATAATTTTGGTAGATGTCGAAAATCAATAAGCAAAGCAATACCTTGATTGGGGAAATATTTTTTGGGGGAAACTGTGCTTGTTGAATTCAAGACTCTTATAGTAATCTACTGTAATATTTGGTATCATCAATGTTGATAATTTTTATATAGCTCTGGAAAACTAAAATTTGTAAAATATTGCTGGATAAGACAATATAAATATTTCTTGCAATAGCTAAGAGAGTAATTTAGCTCAAGACAATCATAGAACCTTAAATAGAAAAGGAAAATACTATTATGCTACATTAGCCAGATTTGTGAAACAAAGTAGATTCAAATTGAGAATTTGTTTTGGGATTTATCTATTGCTACTTATTGCTGCTGATAGAGCTTTATATAAGAAGCTGAAAATTGACAACTTTAATATTGTGATTGGTATTGACTGAGGTTAAATATCTTCTGCCTACTTAATTGTTGTTTAGAGAAATAAGAGTGGTTTGGATATGTATCTTTTTTTTCTTCTCTTTATAAGCGGGTATCTAATTAGATTTAGTAAATTGAAGGTTTGCACAGAGACACTGTATGAGAATTAGGACTTTTTTACCTCTTCAAACATTGCTGACTAATTAATTGGATGCTGTTTAATTAGAGTTAATGTTACTGTAACTTGAAGGAATCTAAAAAATCTTTTTCTAACAAAATTCTAACAATAGCAGTAGCCATTAAATCACAATAAGATTAAAGACAGCGTTGGTGGTTCTAACAAATTTCTGTATAGATTATATATAGAGTATAGAACAATAACTGACTGTAATATAGTAAGACTTATTGTTAAAATATCTTTGAAGGGGAAATCCTTTGTGTAAAGCAATTTATATTAAAAATGCAATCAAAAAGAGAAAAGAAAAAACAAGGACTTGCAGCAGTGACAACAGCCCAAATACAAAGAAGACCTTCGCTTGAAGTGGCAGCCAAAGGCCAGGAACAGAATAGCAACTTTACGGACGAAATAAAAATAATGCACTTGGAATTGAGAAGAGAAATATGTGACTCGAGGGAAGAAACTAACAAAGAAATTAGAGAATTCAGATTGGAAATGAAAGAATTAAAATTTGAAGCAAAACTTATAAGACAAGACTCAGACAAAATTAATAAGAACATGGAAAAAATAACGGCAAAAATGGAAAAACTAGAATTTAGAACAAAACTAGTGGAAAACAAAGTGGACGATTTAACAAAACAACAACATGTAGATCAAGAAACAATTTTAAGACTCGAGGTCAAACAGAGAGGAAAATGCCTGAAATTGCAAGGTCTGCCTGAGCAACCGAATGAAAACCTGCAAGAATTTTTGACACCTTACCTAGCAAAGTACCTTAATAAATCTCTCCAGCAAATGCAAGGTGAGATAGACCGAATCTACCGGATTAATTCGACGGTGGCAAGAAACAAAAGACTGCTTAGGGACATCATGATATATTGGGTGAGAAAGCAGACAAAAGATGAATTTCTCCAAAAGAGCTACAGAATGAGATTTGTAATCTGAGATAATGAGATCCAGATTTTCAAAGATGTCCTGGCTCAAATTCTGAGAAAACAAAAAGACTATGGGCCTTTGCAGACTGCCAGAAATAGTGCACATTAAATTGAGGCACTGCCCTGGCTCAGTGCTAGGGAATCATGGGAATTGTATTTTTTTTCTGGGACATTGAGCCTTCTCTGTTAGAGAGCTCTGGTGCCACAATAAGTTACAGTTCCCATGATTCCCTAGCACTGAGCCAGGGCAGTGCCTCAATTTAATGTGCACAATTTAATATGCAAAGGCTGTATAATTTCCTAACTGAACAACTAAAATTTCACAGGATCCCATCTAGATGGGAAGAAATAGAGGGCCTCTCTCTTACCTGGAATCAAAGAAGATATAGATTAAACACAATCGACAAAGCGGCAAAATTCTGAAAAGAGCATAGGAAAGAAGAACACAAGGAGAGGAAGAAGAAGAGCAATCTAAAGAAACAACAAGAACAAGAACTGCAGAAGAGACTAATAGCGAAGATGAGGAAAGAATCCTGCAAATCAAAGATTCAAAAGAGACTATAACAGATGAGGAAGAAGAAATTTCTACTAACGATGATGAAGAAAGCAGAGAAGAATTTCTTAAATTAAAGGGGATGGAAAGCTTAGAAGATGAGGAAGGAAACACAGAATAACCTTAAAGTAAAATAAGGATAATTAGTGACTTGTAAAAATTATCTAGGAAATTAAGAAAGTGTTATAGTTACTCATCCATGAAAATTTTGAGCTTGAATATTAAAGGTCTAAATAATAAATGGAAAAGAAAAAGAGCCTTTCATCTATTAGAAAAACAAGGTTGTAGCATAATCTGTCTCCAGGAGACGCATATAAAGAAAACTGATAAAAAATTACTCACAAATAGAAAATTGGGAACAGTATTTATTTCAGCAAATAAAAAATGGGTTAGCTATATATATTTCAAAAGAGATCCAAGCAAAAGAAATATTAAATGACTTGAAAGGACAATATATAGCAGTAGAATTTAAATGGAAAGAAGATATAATATTGTTAGTGGGGGTATATGGATGTCAAACAAACAAGGGAGTTTTCTACCAAAAATTACACAGAGAAATTGTAGATAAAGAATACGAGGTTTTCTTAATAGGTGACTTTAATGGGATTGTAGACCCAAACGTCGATAGAAAAACCAAAAACCCAGGCAAACATAATCAAGGGAAGCTTCCCAAATCCTTTTTCGAATTAATTGAGGATTTAACAGTATCAGATGTATGGAGACATCTGTATAAAAATACAGATGGTTTCACATTTTATTCACATCACCATTGTTCTCTATCTAGAATCGATATGTGTTGGCTACCAAATTCAATGATTGGCTTAACGAAATCACTAAAAATTTTATCTAGAGATATTTCTGATCATAATGGCTTATTGCTAACTCTAAAAGACTACAAGAAACAATATTATTGGAAACTAAAAGATGATATGCTATTAGATAAAGAGATAGTGAAGAAAACTAGAGAAACTATTAAATACTACTTTAAAGAAAACAGAATTGAAGATACTAATATGACAACAATATGAGATGCAAGTAAATTGGTGTTTAGAGGCTTTCTCATAAACCAGGAAGCATACTTAACAAAAAAGAGGAAACAGAAAGAATCTGAAATTCAAGAACAGATTAAACGAAAAGAAAAAGAATTAGAAATGAAATTCGGTGATACAAAAATCTTGGATGAAATCAAAATATTGAAAAAACAAGAAGCTAGGAAAAATACATTAGAAATTGGCAAAAAACTGAAAAGACTTAAACAAAAACAATTTGAATTGGCAGATAAAATAGGGAGGTGGCTGTCATCACAACTAAAAAAGGAAAAAAGACAAGAATCTAATAATGAAAATATATAAGGATGGAATCAGATTAACTCAACAAGATGACATAAAAGAAGCTTTCCACAACTTTTTTTCTATTCTATATCAAGAAAAACCAATAGATTTAGAGAAAATTAAAGACTATCTGAACAAACAAGATTTCCAAATCCCTAATCATGAACAATTAGAAGAATTAAACAAACCTATCACACTTGCAGAAGTTAGGAATGCAATAAAAAATTGTAAGGAGGGGAAAGCACCAGGACCCAATGGATTCACTTCTGCCTTTTACAAAACATTTATAGAGGAATTGTCCCCACCACTACAAAAAAACAATAAATTCGATATTAGTAGAAGGACTGCCAAAATCTTGGCAAGAGGCTGAAATAGCATTAATTCCAAAAGAAGGTAAAGCAAAACAACAATTGGAAAATTATAGACCCATATTGTTATTAAACGTTGATTATAAAATTTTGTCCAATATTCTAGCTGTCAGATTTAAGACATACCTATCTAAAACTATAGACAAGAACCATAGAGGTTTTTTACCAAAGAGACAACTGAGAGACAACCTTAGAATTGTAATTAATATTTTGGAATACTATGAAAAACACAATGATAAAAGTCAAGGGATATTTTTTCTGGATCTTGAGAAAGCCTTTGATACCGTTAATTGGCAGACTCTATTTGAAATCATTAATAAAATGGAATTAGGCCCCAAATTTTCAAAATGGATATTGGAAATCTACAAAAATGAAAGAGCCAAGTTAAGAATAAATGGTGAAAAAAACAGGGACATTAGTATTGAGAGAGGAACGAGACAAGGCTGTCCTCTCTCACCACTGTTGTTTTTGGTAGTGATCGAAAGATTAATAAAAGACATCAATAATCAGAAACAAATTAGAGGGACAAAAATTAAAAGCCATATTTATAAAATAAGGGCATTCGCCGATGATCTGGTTGTATTTCTAGAAAACCCTACCACTTCTGTAAATTATTTAAATGAGGTTCTAGAAGCTTTCAGGAGAATAACAGGATGTAAGCTTAACAAAGAAAAATCCTCAATTGTTACGAAAAATATGACGAGTGAAAAAGAATTAGACTTAGAGAAGAAAGTAGGAATCCAAATAAAAGGAAAAACAAAATACCTTGGTATAACGATTACTAAAAAAACAGCTGATTTATTTGAAGAAAACTATACAAAAAAAATTGAAGGAAATTAAAAAAAGATTTAAATCGGTGGACCAAAAAACAATTATCTTTACTAGGTAGAATTTCAGTAATTAAAATGGTAATACTACCCAAAGTTTTATTTTTATTCCAGACGATTCTGATAATAATTAAAGAGAATGTGTTTAAAAATTGGAACAAAGACCTAAGCAAATTTATTTGGCAAAACAAAAGACCTAGAATAAGACTAAAAATTCTACATGATTCAAAAGAGAGAGGGGGATTAGGATTACCAAATTTTAAATTATATTTTGAGGCATGCTGTCTAAATTGGATGAGGGAATTGATTAGATTAGAAACAGAAGATTTGTTAGAGCTAGAGAATGATGGGTCATGCTTTAATTGGCATGCTTATCTAGGTTATGATAAGATTAAAGCAAATAAAGACTTCAATAACAATTGTATCAGAAGATCCCTGTTTAGAGTATGGGAAAAATACAAATCAAGAATAATGCCAAAGTTTGCGGCTTGGTCCTCTCCCCATGAAGCATTACACAGAAGGGAAATGTGGCAAAACTACAATTGGATAACGTATAAAAAATTGTTGAAAAAAGATTTAAAAGGCTTATATATTACAAAATCATTAGAGGAATTAAAGGCAGGAGGCTTCAATATAGACTGGTTCAAATATAATCAGATAATCAGCTGCTTTAAATTAGATATAAGAAACCAAGGAATTGATTTGATCTCTAATGAATTCGGCAAAATCTGGATGGGTGACAAGGTAAAAGGAATAGGTAAAATATATAAAATATTACTTAAATGGGACCTAGAGGAAGAGATAATAAAAGAAAATATGATATCATGGGCAAGAAACTTTGGATACACCATAGATTTGGATAAATGGGAACAGGTATGGACAGTAAGATTAAAATATACAATGTCACAAAAACTTAAAGAAAACTTCTACAAAATGTTCTTTTGCTGGTATATGACCCCAGAGAAATTAGCTAAAATTTACAAAGGAAGTAATAACAAATGTTGGAAATGTGGAGAGGAAATTGGCACCTTATATCACTGTGTGTGGACTTGCAAAATAGTTAATAATTACTGGAAGAAAATAAATGAAACGATTAATGAAATTTTAGGAATAAATACTAAACTACGTCCAGAAATATACCTTCTAAATATGTGGGACAAAAACACAGATACCAAAACTGGGAAATTGATGTTCTACTTGATCTTTACAGCCTGGATAATTTTAATGCAAAAATGGAAAATTAAATCAGTGCCAAGCCTAGATGAATAGCTAATAAAACGATATGAGGTAATAGAAATGGACATATTAACATATTATTTAAGAGACAAATTTATGGAGGAAGTATTAGATGAATGGACCCCAATTATTAATTATCTTAGAAGGAAATGGGGAAGGTTAGCAACAATTAGTTTCTAATAGAACTTAGTTAGAACACAAATTAAAAATCAGGAAGCAAAAAATACAATTAAATAAAGTTTGAAATTAACTATTAACAATTGAAGAGTTATACATTAGATGAAAGAAGGGTGTAATATAGATTTCGCAGAAAATAAACGACAACAAACAGCTTAGGGAAATCTCAGTTTACTCATATAATTTACTAGGACAACACTCACCTAAGTTGTACAAAATTAATATAATAAAATAAAATTTACACAAGCAGATCAACAATATAAAGAGTCAAAAATCTTCATAAAAATGGTCAAGATAGAATAGGTAAACAAGGAAGGACGCTATGTACAAAATATAATCCATGAAGTAAGTGAGAAGTCGGTATGCTTGGGAAGATAGATGATTTGAACGTATGTAGTAGGATGTTTTAGAGTTAAGAAAGTAGGTGGGAAAGAAATTAGATTTAGAGAAAGATATAGCAAGAATGTTTAAGGACGTAGATGAAGGTGTGAGTATGTAAGGAAAGAAAGTAAGTAAGGAGGGAATTGTAGATAAGAAGAATGGAAGAGCGGTTGAAGGATATACAAGAAGGTAATGGAAGAGAAGAATGATTATGATGGTATTGTGTGAGAAATAAGAAAGAAAGAATGAAAGGCAGAAAGGAAATAAGTGTAAGATAGAAAATGGGTGTGTTTCTTTTCCTAGTAAATTACTGTTTAGGTATTTTTGTGTTAGTTTGTCTTGTTTGTTTGTTTGTTAAATTGTATATGTATTTTGTATAGATATGTGATGTCTTTAATAAAATTTATTTAAAAAAAATTTAAAAATAACCAAAAATCTACACTCTTAAGCCTGCAGAAAAAATAGAACTGATACAGATACATAAACATTGGTTTCTTTATCACCAACTCTCAGAGAGATTTAAAATAGACTTGATGCAAGAGAATTTTGAATTGGGGAAAAATGAATTAGATAATTTATTACTAAAAAAGAAGCAGAAATTAACATCAAAATTCTACAAATTATTACTGCAAAGGAAATTAGAGCAAGAAGATGCTTCAATGGGCAAATTACAAGCTTCAATTGGCAAAAGATCTGGGTAGATAAATCAGCTTAGACAGCTGGCAAAATGCCAGAAAAAAACTTTAAAATTCACAAGAAGTCAAAATCTACATGAGAACTACCTGAAAATAGAATTCAGGTGGTATCTTACACCCGCAAAGATTACCAAAATCTATAAAGGGACAAAAAACATTTGTTGGAAATGTCAATCTGCAGTGGGCACATGGTATTACGTGTAGTGGGGATGCTCAAAGATAAAGAAATTCTGGAACAATATTCACACTGAAATAAGAAAAATGTTGGAAATAGAATATGATATGATGCCAGAAATATACCTCCTAAATATGAAAAATAAGTTGCCAAAGAAAGTGGAAACTCAAAACTGGAAAAGGATTCTCTATATGATATCTGCAGAAAGATTACCTTTGGCTCAAAAATGGAAAATGGACATTCTACCCACTACAGATGAATGGCTATTAAAATTGCAGGAAATGGTCACAAAATGGACTACTTGGCAAATCTGATACATGGAAAATCAGAAGAAGAGACTGAAAAGGACATAGTGGTTAAATATTGTAAAAATAGATGGAAATAGAATTCAAATCACAATTGTTCCAACAAGGCTAATAGGATGAGAAACACTAAGAAAGCAATAGAAATACTGAAGTTAACGGTGATTATAACTTTAAGCAGAAGTGAAATTAATCTTTAGGAAACAATCACAGAAAGCAAATGTTATCAAAGGAAGTTTAAATAGACAAAAAACAATAGTAATTGTTTAAGAAATATAAGTGTATTCGTCTTTCTTCTCTTTAATGTTTTATAGCTAAAGATGTGTAAAGTTGGATGATAAATAAATGTATAAGCATGTAAGAATTGTCATGTAAGTATACACTTATTATAATAATAAAAGTTTTAAAAAGAAAGAAAGAAAGGAGAGTGCTAGCCTAGCTTCTTCAGGAGGGGAGTTCCAGAGCTTGGAGAAGCCACCAAGAAAGCCCTCTTCCATGTTCCACCAGAGATTCTTATGAGCATTATGGGACGGAAAGAATGGCCTCACCAGAAAATCTCAACACATGCATTATAAATAAATAATAATTAATCTTTGCTGCAATGAACTGAAAGGCTATGGAGAACGAATCCTATGTACCAGTGGAGGAATCAGAATGGCTAATGGTGAGTGGCAATCCAACATTTAGAAGGCTGCATGATTCCTACCCATCCTCAACAACATGAAGCCATTGTCTTGTTCCGTATGCACAAATCTAAGAAATATATTCTTTTGTTCCATTTAAGAACACTATTTCAGAAGAGAAATAGAACTTAATTTGAATAATTATGAGTCAAAACTAACAAAATCTATTCATAACATCATTCTCTGTAATTTTTATGTTGCTCAATGCAAACTGAAACCACAAACTAATTGCTCAAGTATTTATCTACTTGATGTTAAAAGCAGAGAAAACAAGTAAGATAGTGGGCCAATTTATCTTGCTGAATGTCATAACTGTGGCAGTTTAAACTTTATTTTACTTTTGATAAGCTAAAAGCTTTTGATAATGAAATTAAAAAGGAGGCATTGTGCCTTAAGTATAACCAACTAATGATTTTTTTTCATTCCATTACCCTAATACAGCTTTCAAGTGATCTTAGCTAGGTAATTTGCATTTTTATGAAATCCATTCCATTCTGTGTGTGAATCTGATGATGAGCCACAACTTTATATGTATTAGTTTGTCACCCATATAGAAAAGCTTGTGGGAAGTTTGGTGGAGGGGAAGGGGCTTAAAAGAAAAGAAAAACCACTATACTGCCAGTAATTCTTGCCACTGATCACCTCCCCATTTGGCAAGGTGTATCAGCACAGTTCCTCAGACTGACCCTAGCCAGAGTTACCACTGGCTTGTCACATGCCCCTCCCCTCCCAACAGTTCACAGATGAAAGCTGGGAGACGTGTGGTCAGGCAGCATCAAACTGTGGTCATGATGGCAAAAGTTGTTAATGAGGAAGAATAGACAACCCAGGTTAGGCTGCAGCCATTGCTTTTGCCTGAGTCTACAGGGAAGGTCATGACTCTGTCTTCTCCTTTCCTCTCCTCGTCCCTACTGAGATAATAGAGTCAAAGTACTTCAGGATCATCCCTTATGTTTCTAAACCCACATATTTCCTGATCTCTTCATGCTATAAATATTCTTCTGTGGTTTACAGAGAGGAAAAGAAAGACAATTTCATTCCAATAATGGTAGGACTGTCCCTCAATCAGTTATGAGATTGTAAAGGAACATCTTGTCCCTATGATTTGGAGTACTTATCTAATAATATCTAATTACATGTTTTGATTCTACGGCATGATTATGCTTACAAATCAGTTTCACAGTGAGAATAAATTCTGTGGAAATCACCTGCGTTTTGCAAAGATAATATTTCTAACAGGATGTAAAGTGAATAATTCTATTTCAGGTTTCATCTTTTAAAAAATCAATACAGTTATTATTCCATTAGAGCAGGCCCCCAAGATGAGCAAACAAATTTGAAATCACTGTTTATTTGATTTACCTTCCTAACAGGCTGCTTGTACTTGGTCAAAATCACAACAGGAAGAAATGTTTAGTTGCAAGTTGTAAGAAGAGGTGTGGTGTGAACAGACTGAATAATATAGTAAACATGCCCTATATGTATTTCTGTTCTCTCAATCTGTCCTGCATCACTGGACTGTTAAGAAAATAAAGAAGAAAAAGCTGAGAATCATGAAAGGAACCACAAATTGAGGAAGAAAAAGAGAGGGAGAGGTGATTTTTAGAAGGCATTTAAGGTGCACATACATACTTCCATTGCTTTTGTCTCCTGCTTAGAGCAAAGTGTTCATAACTGTTTGGAAAGTTAGGCAAGTCCAAAAAAAGTTGCCCAGTATTACAACAGGAGGAAGATAAAATCTGAATGGAAATATGGGGAAAATTATGGGGGGGGGATAGGAAATTATAGTAACAGGGCATAGGGCAGAAAATTTGGAGAAAAAATAAAGAAAATCAATAAGTATAACAATGATAAGGCTATATTGATAGTGAGGAAGTTTGCTCGGAGACAATGTAGAGGATGTTTGTTAAGAAGACTGAAAGAATAGAATAGATTTTAAAAGGTAGGTAGGTAGGCAGAAGTTATTGAAATTTAGACAATTAAGGAAAGGAAAATAAGAAGGTAAGGTATGTAGATGAAGGTAAGAGTATGTAGGAATAGAAGATATGTGTAGGTAAGATTAGAAAGAACGAGTTGAGATGAGAGGAAATTATAAGAGAGGCTGAAGATGAAGAGGAGAGAAGAGGGAGAAGGAATGTGTAGCTAGTAAGGAAGATAGGAAGATAATGGGAAGGAAATTAGGTTAAAAGAGTGAAAGGAAGGGAAATTGTATGGAAGAAGACTGTATGAGAAAGGAATGTAAGTCTTTTTTTAATATCGTAGTGAATGTTTTAATGTAATTGGTTGTGAAGTGTGTGGATATTGAATTCAATAAACAATTTTTTAAAAAAAAAAAATCTGAATTTCTGTAAATTACAAGAGCCAGCCAGCACCATCTGTTGATAGCATAGAACAGTGGTGACAGACCCATGGCACGCATGACAAAGGGGGCACTCATAGCCATTTCTGTGGGCACCCGAGCCATCACCACAGAGGGAGTGGGAGAACTCTTTATGTCCTTTCTGACTGACCAAGATTCCTATTCCTTCTTGTGGCTTGGCTTTCTATTGACTGGAGGAGACATGAGGATGGAACCTTTATAAAAAGCTGAGGTGTTCCTTTGGCAGGAAAGGGGTGCGACAGTGGGTTTTTAAAACCCGGTGGGTGGGAAGGGCTGTTTCCTCTCTTCCACTGGCCATTCTCGGCTTCCAGGATCCTGGAATAGCCTCTCTGGCTTCAAACACCCTACTGCTGCTGCTTCTGCCACCACCACCACTGCCACCGAAGGGGAGGCTTAGAACTTGGGTATGAATTCAGAGAACCAGCCATTTTTTTGCCATTGCCATCATTTGAGGCTGAGAGAGTATGATTTGCTCAAGGCCACCCATGGGTTTCATGACCGAGACGAGAATTGATCCCTGGTCTCCAGAGTTGGAGGCTCAAACCACTACACCATGCTGGCTCTTGCAAATTACATATTTGTTGTTCTTGTTATTGTAGTGTGCCTTCTATGCTTTATTACATTTGTTGTTGTTGTTGTGTGCCTCCAAGTTGTTTCCAACTTATGGCAACAGTAAGGCAAACCTATCCTAGGGTTTTCTTGGCAAGATTTGTTCAGAGAGGATTTTTGCCATTGCCTTCCGCTAAAGCTGAGAGTGCCCAAGGCCACCCAATGGGTCACACGGCAGAGCTCAGGTCATCCATTTTTTCCTTGCCTGTTTTTCCCCCCAGACATCCCACCCCCTGGAAGTCTGCCCCCCCCCTTGCACTGGGTGACACCTGGTGCAGGAACACCTCTGAGTTTGGGCACTCAGTCTCTAAAAGGTTCGCCATCACTGGCATAGCATCATAGAATCTTAGGCTGCATCTGCACTGCAGAAATAATGCAGTTTGGCACTGCTTTAACTGCCATGACACCATGCTATAGAATTGTAGTTTTGTGAGATATTTAGCCTTCTTTGTCAGATAGCTCCGGTGCCACAACAGACTACAGATCCCAGAATTCCATAGCACTGAGACATGGCAGTTAAAGTAGAGTCAAACTACATTATTTCTGCAGTGCAAATGCAGCCTTAGAGTCAGAAGGGACTGCATAGCCCATCAAAGTCCAAAGACACTCCTGTTGAGCTTTTCTTTTGGGTATTGTGAATAGACTATCATCATCATACTGCAAGCACAGTTGTTCTTTCCCATTGCAAAAATTGGGTCTTATTTTGCTGAAGTCTAAAAGTTAGAAAAGGAAAAGTTGGAATATGTTGGATAAATCAGTTTCATGATTATTATTTTTTTGAATAGCCATTATAAAGACAAAATTTTGTTGAGACCAGAACAGCATTTGTTTTTGTTTTTTTAGTTGTTGAGTGGCCCAGTCACATCCCCACATAAGTCAAGTGTGCCCAGTGCAGTTGTCAGCATTCTGGCCATGGGAGTGGAATTTCTTTTTAGCTGGAGATAAAAGTGGAGAAGCTCTTATTATTGCTGTTGTTTGTGTTCTGTTTGGTTTTCTATAGTTACAATCATACAGCCTGCACCAACATGATATGTTTCACACTTGTTAGACTACAGCTCCAGTCATTCCAGCCAGCAATAAAGCCTTCAGTAAAATATCCTTAAAACAATTTAATGGTAAGAAAGTGCGAGAATTAATTGTTAATTTAACGGGCAATCAGCACATGTATTTAATCTTCAGTGTGACAACATTTACAGGGAAATCTCTGGGAAACACACATACTAACACTAAGATCTCTCAGCTTTGACAATGTAATCCTCATGTACTTCTCTCAAAAGTAATTGCCACTAGGTTGGGTGGTATCTATTTCCAGGTACTTGTGCATATGATTTCAGGCTTAGCAAATGTTGCTTAACTTTGTGGGACTTGCGTCTGAATAAATGTGCATTGGTCTGTCCTGTTCACCTGTGGGACAAAGTATGTGTCACACTGTAGCCACATGTAACATATGAGATTGATAGTGATCATAGTGACTTATGGTGACCCTAAGGCAAAGCTATCATTGGGCTTTCTTGGCAAGGTTTGTTCAGGGGAGGAGTTGTCATTGCCTTCCTCTGAGGCTGAGAGTGTGTGACTTGCCCAGTGTGTTTCTATGGCCAATTGGGGATTTGAACCCAGACCTCTCAGAGTTCTAGTCCAACACACAAACCATTATACCACAGTGGTTCATACTTATTAAATACTAGTTTTCAATCAACAATATTCAAACCAAGCTACAATAAAATTCCACTGTACAGGAGAACAAGTGAAAACAGATAAAAACAATGTAAGCAGCAGTCAGGAGATACAGTCTAAAAGTAACATCACAAACAGCATCCACAGTTTACTCTTTAAACACAGTAGAGAATAGAAGAAGCTTAATCCTTTCCAAGCTAGCCACTTTCCCACTGCCATTCTCCCTTGCTGATTTTATTGCCATCAGTAATTTGGATTTCTGCATGGGGAAATTATGTTTTTAGAATACAAATCCCTGAGCAAGCATGGCCCTTGGCTATATTGATGAGAGTCTGCTAATTTTAGTGCAAAACTCTACTTTTTCAAGCTCTGTTTTAGACCTGCCTCTACCCTCTATAGCAGGGAGAAGGAAGACCACAAGAAGGTAATTGAAAGGAATATTAAGGTCAAATACTGCAAAGACTGACCAAATAATATCAATAAAACTTCAGGGAAAACCCATCAATATAACCATACGAATTATGCTCCAACTACAGAGGCAGAAGAATAGCCTGAAAGATTTCATGCTTGAGTCCAGGAAGAAACTGGACACACACCAAAACAGGACTTGTATGTAAAAAGAACTATATAAAAGATATAAAGGGATGATAGATTTATTCAAGGATGAACCATTTGAAGATGAAGCTACAATTTTAGAAACTAAAGTAGAAGCTGCACTCTGGACACTTGGGGATTCACTAGAAAGAGATGGCATACCAATAGAGCTGCTTCAAACTACAGAAACAGAATCTACTCTAGTTCTAATTAAAATCTATCAACAAATGAGGGGGGGGTAGCCCACATATTAGAAACAATCCAATACTCCAAAAAATTGACACCAGAAATTACAGTAACCACAGACCCATTGCAATAATTCCCCTGCAAGAAAAGTGATGCTCAAAATTTGACAACAAGGACTTTCACAATATACAGTATATAGAGCAAGAAATGCCAGATGTCCGAGCTGGATTAAGGAAAGGAAAAGGCACTAAAGGTCATATTGCAAACATATATTGGATAATAGAGCACACCAAAGAATTTCCAGAGAAAATCAACCTCTGCTTTATAGATTACAGCAAAAGCCACTGATTGTGTAGATCATGAAAAACTATGGATCACTCTTAAAGAAATGGATCTGCCACAATGTTTGACTGTCCTGATGCATAACCTGTACAGCATACTATTACAAGCCTTTTCCTTATAAACAGTCAGGTCCCAGAGCCTGTTGAATTATGTATTGACAGACAAGAAGGAGGGAACCAAGCTAGCCTCTCTGGGAAAGGAGATCCAGAGCTTGGGAGCAGCCACAGAGAGGGCTCTCTCCTACCAGACACATCTGTTTGAGTCAGAGGCACTAGCAGAGTGTGAGGGGTGTGGATTGCACTGGGTGACACTTCAGAGGGGAGTGAACACCTGGTGGGGCATGCATCCCAAGATACACACATTGGTTGCCTTCCTCTAACAGCCAGGGCACCTCTGCCATTCATCTGCTGCAGCCGCTAGTGGAGGTGGGGTGATGCTGCCCAGAAGCTCCTTCCGAGTCTGGCAGGGCTGCTGGACAGGCCAGGAAAGGAAGGTGCGGGTGTCAGCAGCAAAACCAATGGCCACAAACACCTCCCATTCTGCAAAAGGAAAGGCATCCATGGGCACCCCTGTCACTATCATCTCCCTTTCCCACCTGGCCAGCAGCCCTGACAGTCCCAGGAGGAGCTGCCAGTTGGCAGCAACACCCCACCCCAATAAGTGACCATTGGCAGAAGGGTGCTGCCTTTCTGATCTGGCAGGGTTGCTGGCCAGGTGGAAAAGGGAGAGTGCAGGCAATCTGCAATGTATGTATGGGGGGATAGGGGGAAGGAGTGTGTGAGAGCTTCGCACAAGCAAACTAGGGAATTATCAGAATCAGAGGGGAGGAAGAAGAAAAACAGTAAAAATAAACATGATACTTGGGTAGAGGGGTGGATATAACCCCTCACCACTGATCTCATGACTGGACATACTCTACAGTAAAGAAAGATGGCAATGCACATCAGGCTTGACAGACCCAACTCTTCCCTAGGTCAGGGCCTATCCACCTGACCTCCCTAACGGGACTTAATTGTTATATATGCATGATCTAACTGGCTTGGAAGTTGATGTTAAATGGGTTTTTTATTGATTTTTACTGTTATTGTATTTATTTTATTGATGTTATTGGCATATTGCAGTTTTAATGCTGTAATCCCGCCTCGATCTGAAGGGAGAAACAGGAAATATAAATAAAATTTTATTATTTTATTATTATTATTCCCAGCTCTGGCCCCACACCAACATCACTGTATAGTGCAGTCCACACACACAAGCAAATATCCAAAATTTCCACTCAAATCTAGAGTAAATCTCCTCTTTTTTTCTCCAGATTAGAGGTGCTGGAAAGGTCAAGATTCAACCTAAATCGTCTCTTATGTTGCCTGGACAGCTCACAATAAAGACAACGTGAGACCATTTTATTTGGCCTATGTAGGCAAGCCCAGTATTTTACCTTCCTCCATCCAAATAATTTTGATACTTTATGGTTCACCTCAGCTCAGCTCCTTCATCTCTTTTGCTGTTTTTCTTTTGCTTCCACATTTGCTGGGTTTGGACCATGGGAGAAGCGTATTGTCAGGTGCTATAAGAATATTTGTTTTGTCTTCTAAAATAAACAAAATGTTTTGAATTATATGTTTCTCCCAGGACTCAGATCCGGAGGCACAGGTTATGCCCCCACCCCCTTGAGATTCATTGCCATCTGATGCAATCAAAAACCAACATACTCTTTGGAATTGCTTCCATGTCCCACCTGTAGCTGAGATTAAAAGACAATCTTGCCAGAAACATTTAGTTACTGTTGGTATATTGAGGGGTTTGATAGAATAGAACCATATGGTCTTATGTTCTTTGGAGAGTTATTAACAAACACCTTCCCCCAAACAATATTTTTAAATGCCACTGCATTTCCAGAAATCTGGTCCATCCAAAGTAAAAGGTAAAGGTAAATGCATTCCCTGTTGACAAGGTTGTAAAGTTGTGTCTGTCCGTAGGGGGCGGTGCTCATCTCCATTCCTAAGCCAAAGAGCCAGCGTTGTCAGAGACTACTCTGTGATCATGTGGCCAGCATGACTGCACAGAATGCTCTCACCTTCCCACTGAAGTGGCACCTATTTTTCTACTTGCATTTGCATGCTTTCGAACTGCTAGGTTGGCAGAAGCTGGGACTAGTGATGGGAGCTCACCCCGTTAGAGAACAGAGGTCCAAAGACCCTGACATAATCCTGAAGCAGACTCTGGCACTGATAAATGATCAAAATCCAAAGCTGAAGCAGCTCAATTGCTTCAGTATGCCTCTTAGCATAGAGACATTAATAGAATTTCAAAGTATTCAGGAAAATATTCCTATCCTCAGTTCTTAAATAACAGCCAATAGAAAGCTGTACTACTTGCTGAAGCTGCTTTGCTTTGCTGTTGTTTATTCTGTGCTTGTAATGCACTTTCAGCTAGACATGTTTTAATACTACCAGTAAAAATGTGTTGTGGAGTGAGTTTATATCTCTGCATTGGAATGTTATTCTATTTTATAGTGAGAAGAAAGAAGCCAAAGTGGTGGGGAAACACAGGAGATTTACAAGCAGAAGCAATTGTTGTCTGGAATCCTGCCTGCCTCCAATGGTTAGTGAATGTGCCAGAGTGATGGCATGACTAGTTATCATAGACACCTCTATGCTGTGATTCCTGCACCAGAAATTATACTAGCATAAGAGTAAATTTTTCAATTAGCACTGTTCAAAGATATAATTACACTTTTAATGTTTTAGTTACTGTAAATGTGATGTTTGTACCACAGAGGGTTTCATAAGGTATATACATTGCAAATACCTTCATCTTACTTTGACAGTGGAAATAACTGGAGATGATCAAGCTCTTTATGGGTTTGTGGAATTACATTGTATGAAACAATTAGCACAACCTAACTCACAAGGCAGATGATAAAATATAATTAGGCAAGGTTAAATGAAAAGGCCTCTGTCCAAATATGACACATAAACTATCCTAGTTCCACCCCCACCCCCCATCCCCTTGGCCACTATTCCAGTGGCATCTGCTTCATGGAGATGCAAGGCACTGTAACAGCATTAGCGGTAGAGTGTTAAAGCTCCTGCCCTAGTAATCCCTTTTTGTGGCTACGAATTAAGCTTCGAGTACTCAGATTCAGATGATACTTCATCCAAAGACCCATCTGTCTGTGTTTCCTTCACAAGGTCCAAAAGCTGAAAGTTGTGTTACCCCAAGGTCTAGCCCAGGGGTAGGGAACCTAAGGCCCAGGGGCCAGATGCAGCCCCCCGAGGCCTTTGGACCGGCCCCAGGCCGGTCCTGCCGCCACCGCCACCGCCACCGCCGCTCCCCGCCATGATGATATTGATTATTGTTGTTATTACTTGTTCTTGGGGTTTTCTTGGCAAAATCTCCACAGGAGTTTTGCCATGGCTTTTCTGGGAGTCTCTGAGAGAGTGTGCATGCATATATATTTTTATTTTTATTTTTATTTTTAAATTTAAAAAAAAATATTTTTATTTTTATTTATTTATTTTTGGTGCTTCGGCCCCCCAGTTGTCTGAGGGACAGCAACCCAGCCCCCAGCTCAAAAAGTTGCCTACCCCTGATCTAGCCTTTTGCACCCTTCCTCTGTGCCAATATCAAATTAATATCAAAAAGGGATGTTTAGAGCACGTAGCCATGAAGGCTTCCCATTGCAGGAAACCATACCATATAAGGAGATCCAGGGGGCTCAGCATGGGGGAGCTCAAGAGCACATAGCCAGGACTGATTGATCAAGATCAGAATCTGTGTAATCCCTGCACTGATAGGAGTCATGGTGGGCAATAGACTTTGTGTTTACAATTGAACAGAAATCCAAGTATGCTTACCTCTGAGGATGATATCCCTTTGTCCAAGGACATTTGCATTGACTGTCCAGCCATTTTCAACTTCCTTGCTCATTCTTCCTTCCTGGAAATCCTTTCACACCCTGAAGCCTGCCCCAAGATGTGTTTTGCTCTATAAATATGCCTGACCAGGCACCCAGATTCAATCTCATTTGAGGTCAGACAGACATTCTGTCTGAGGGGTTAATTGCACTAGCTGCCCTTTCCCAATCTAGGTACAAGCTGAGACTGGGCTGGGACTGTGTCTTATCACACAGCTCTGTGCCCAGATCTTTATCATCCCTTCCTTGTGTCCTAAACTAAAAATGCTTGGTTTCCATTATGGGAGATGTTCTGAATGGGACAGGATGGTAACAATCTGGACACAGAGCTGTGTGATAGCATATGTTCCCAGCCCAGTCTCAGCCCATGCCCAGATCGGCAAAAAGCAATGCGATAATATCCTGAATCTCACCTGACTCCTCGGCAGAAGCCAGCCATGCCATGCCAAAGCTTGGCAATTTTTCACTTCACAGTGTCCCCTGGTTGGAGCTATGCATCTGGAATTGGTCTAGTACTGCCCTTTGCAACCCCTTTAAGTCACTATCTGCTACTGCCTTTTATATCATTAGTTCTTGGATGTGTGCATGAGTGAGTGTGTGTGGAAATGGTGATTCCCTTTTGATTACAAATAAAATTATGTTTGGACCTTCATTCTGGAGTCCTGCTTCTTGGAACTGTTATACACAGGCTTGATCCCCACGTTAGTTGCCTGACCCCAATTGGCTGCTGTCATTTGAGCTAATAAAATTTCCTTTTGAATATTAATTCTGATTGTCTTCTTGGGACCCTTGCATTTTGGGTAACAGTTGCCACAGGCAGAAACCCTTTTTAAAAAGTGTATACATCTCCATTTCAGACTCACTTTTAGAATTGGTATGGCATCAATGAGAGTCAATGTGGTGTAGTGATTTGAGTGCTGGAGTGAGCCTTTAGGAAACCAGGAATCAAATCTTCATTTGGCCATGGAAACTCATTTGGGCACATCGCACTCTCTCAGCCTTAGAGGAAGGCAATAGCTAATCTTTTTTGAATAAATATTGTCAAGAAAACTCCATGAAGAGTCCTCCTTAGTGTCACCATAATTCAGGAACTCTTAAAGGCACACAACAATAGCAACAACAACATAGCATCATCATGAAGAATCAGAGCTGCAATGTAGGAAATTGTGAGGCTAAATATCATGTCAGCCCAAGTCATTCTGTGGCAAATTGTGTGGCACCCTTTCAATACATGAAGAGCATAAACAGAAGCAACCTTGTATTATTGTTAACTGCCCTTGAGTCAATCTCAACACATGGTGACCCTATGGATGAGACATCTCCAAGACCCTCTGTCCTCAGCTGCTCTGCTTAATTCCTGCAACCCCCTAATACCCGTGACTTCCTAAAAAGAGTCCATCCATCTGGCCTTCCTCTCTTCCTACTTCCCTCCACATTTCCCAGCATTATTGTCTTTTCCAATGAGTTCTTCCTTCTCATTATGTGTCCAAAGTACAACAGCCTCGGTTAGGTCATCTTGGCTTCCAGGAAGGTTTTTGACTTGATCTCCTCTAGGACCCATTTGTTTGTCCTTTTGGCTGTCCATGGGATCCTCAGCACTTTTCTCCAGCACCACATTATCTCAAATGCATTGATTTTCTTCATATCATCTTTCTTAACTGTCCAGCCTCGTCTGACCCCTTTGCCAATTGGGAACCATTGTGTTTCTACATGTTCTGTTCTGACAGTAGCCTCTTGTCTTGAGTACAGATTCCTCATCAGGACTATCAGATGTGTTGGCACTCTCATGTCTTTATAATAAATAATAAATAAATAAACTTTATTTTTATACCCCACCTTTTGCCACAGCAATCAAGGCAGCTTCCATCATAGGCATAGATAAAAACAGTCACCACATCAAGCAGAAACATGATAAAACATTTTAAAAACCCGCTTTCAAAAGAATTAAATTAGAAGCACTACTAAAATAGTTAAAATGTCTGGTATTCTAATACCAGTAAATATAAAAGTATAAGAGGGAGAGATAGAGATTTAATAAAGTATATTCTATTCAGGGAAGGCCTGCCAGAAGAGATCCATCTTGATGGCTTTTTAAAAATTATCCAGATTGGTAATTTGACAGATCTCATCCAGCAGGGTATTCCATAGTCTGGGAGCAGCGCTAGAAAAAGACCTCTGGGAGGTTCCCACTAATCTCGTTTTCCTTAGTTGGAGTAGGTTCATCCCAGAGGATCTGAGGGTGCAGGGTGGATTATGTGGAAGAAGGCAATCCCTTAGATAGGTTGGACCTAGGCCATGTAGGGCTTTAAAGGTCAACACCAACACCTTATACTGTGCTCGGAAACCAGTGGCAGCCACTGAAGGGATTTCAGAATCGGTGTAATATAATCCCTTCTAGATTTCCCAGAAATCAGTCTGGCTGCCATGTTTTGTACCAATTGTAGTTTCCAACTGTAAGCACCTCCATTTTCTCTGAATTCAGCTTGAGTTGGTGTTTCCTCATCCAGTCCATTACCGCTCCAAGGCATTGATTGAGGGGAGAAATGCCATCTGTCATCATGGCTGCTGACCAAGACATAGAGAAATATATTTGGGTGTCATCAGCGTAGTGATAACACACTGGCCCATATCTATGGATGATTTCCCCCAGCGACTTCATATAAATATTAAAGAGAATTGGGGACAGGATGGCGCCTTGTGGGACACCACAATTAAGCTCTGTTTTTGAAGAGCAACTGTTCCCGAGCATCACCCTCTGGAATGTGCCTGAGAGAAAGGAATGGAACCACTGAAGAGCAGTGCCTCCAATCCCCAACCCTCCCAGGAATTCCAAGAGGATGCCATGATCAATCGTATCAAAAGCCGCTGAGAGTTCCAAAAGCACCAACGGGGTCACGCTTCCCCTGTTGATGCCTTGGCGAAGGTCATCTACCAAAGCAACCATGGCAGTCTCCACCTCGAATCCAGGCCTGAAGCCGGTTTGAAATGGATCTAGAAAATTGGTTTCATCCAAGATCACTTGGAGTTGGAAGGCACCCTTAATGTCTTTAAGGGCGTTCCACAGCCTTTCATGATCTATGCAATCAAAGGCTTTGCTATAGTCTATAAAGCACATCCTGATTTTCTTTTGGAATTCCCTGGTGTGCTTCATTACCCATCGTATGTTTGCAGTGTGGTCCGTAGTGCCTCCTCCTTTTCTGAACCCCACTTGAACCTCTGGGATTTCTCTCTCCGTGTATGGTTGGAGTCTATGCTGCAGAATTTTGAGCATGATTTTGCTTGATTGAGAGATCAGTGCTATGGTCCGATAGTTGCTGCAGTCTCTTGTGTCTCCCTTTTTGTAGATGGGGATGTATATTGATTGCTTTCAATCTGTTGGCCATTGTTTTGTTTTCCATATCTGTTGACATATGTTGGTTAGCACTACAGTTGACTCTGTCAATGTGGATTGCAGCATTTCAACTGGAATATCATCTCTAGTGATGCGATGATTATTCATCATATTTCACTAAAGACATGAATTGCTGATTTCTCAACCCCTTTAATTGATTTATGTATGAGCTGAGAAATTTGCCACATGATCGCATAGGTATGAGAATTTTCACATGAAGTAAAGGGGGAGGATTTCTTTTGAAGTTCATTGTTCCAAATTGTTTTATTGTTTTATGGCATCATTGCCATAAATGCAAGAATGTGTTAATTTTCACACTCAAGTCACATACAAAGCTATCTTGTGAATGAGATGTTATTTTTGCAGCTATGAAGGAAGTTAGGATCATCAATGTACTTCCCATCACCATGTATGAAAGTCATCATATATAGCCCATCACCATGTATGGATGTGCGAGCTAGACAGTGAAGAAAGTTGATAGAAAAACAACTCATTTGAGATGTGATGCTGGAGAAGAGTGCTGAGGATACCATGGATGGCCAAAAAGACAAATAAATGGGTCAAGCCTGAGCTTTCCCTAAAAGCCAAAATGACTAAATTGAGGCTGCCATAATTCGGTCACATCAGGAGAACGCAGGATTCATTAGAAACAACCATAATGCTAAGGAAGGTAGAGGGCAGTAGAAAGAGGAGTTTATCACATGGGGAAATCGGGGGGAAATTGGGGGTTTAAAGAGTCATTATCCTGGGAAAGTTTCATGATCATGGTGAAGATTTTCACACAATGTCGTGATTAAAGAGGACTTATCCCAAAAATAACCAGGGAATAACCAGCAACAAATCATTCACAGAATTTCCCCATGAACAATTTGTTGCTGGTTATTCCCTGGTTATTCCTGGGATAAGTCCTCTTTAATCACAATGTCGTGTGAAAATCTTTACCACAATCTCACAACTTTCTCAGGATAATGATTCTTTAAAACCCCAATTTTCCCCATGTGATAAAGTCCAGAGAGAAAGACAACATACCAGGTGGATAGATTGAAGGCCATGTCCCAGAACCTGCAGGACCTAAACAGAGTGGTTGAAGATGGGGGGGGGGGGAGCTTAGAGGTGTCACATTCACAGCTTGCAATGCATCAAAGTCAACTTGAAGTTAACAACAAAGAACATGGTGCTATATTTTTTTCTGATATTGCTGTGTAAGGTTCTTTGCTGAGAAGGGAAAGAGAACATTCTTACTTGATATTAATAAAATATAGAGTGTTTAAAATTAAAATTAGAAGTCCAGGATATCCTGTTAGTCCCCAAATCTACACATGTACATGTTACAGTTGTAACTTCTGTTTGTTAACTAAATTAATTGTAGCTAAATTCTGTGCTTGTGTACTTGGGGGAAAGGTACAAAATAAAATGGGGGGTGGATTCCAGATTTTTAAAATACAAACTTTGCACTGCCAAATTTATCTTTGTGAAACTAGTTTAAATCTTCTGCTATTCAAATCTCTTAAAAATTTCAAGGTATGCAAGTGCCTTTAGGATCTCTATTTATTGATTGGAGATAAGACTAAGGGGGGTTGCAGACTGCCAGAAATAGTGTGAATTCAGTCCACTTTTAGGGTTAGGGTTAGTGCTAGGGAATCATGGGAACTGTTATTTTTCTGAGACATTGAGCCTTCTCTGTCAGACAACTCTGATGCCACAATAAAATACAGTTCCCATGGTTCCCTAACTCTAACCCTAACCCTAAAAGTGGACTGAATTCACACTATTTCTGGCAGTCTGCAACCCCCCTAAGAGATCCCTAGTTAGTTGAAGAAAGCCTCTTTCACTTCTCCTGCAGCTCTAGCCTAAAACACAGGTCTTTTCTCTCAAATGCAGTTGTGAGGAAACATGGGTGGAACCATACAACCCACAGCCAAGGCTACATGCAGCCTGCCAGCCATGAATCCCTGGAGTAGAGGTTTACCACCATGTATAAAAACTCCTATGTGCTGCAATTGAAGAATGTAAAGCACAGACCCTTGTCCGAGGGCTGGATCTTCCATGTCAATTCCCCGTCCCTCACTTAAACTCACAGAACATGGTCCAGGGCATACCAGGTTTGACTATCAGGCTTTTCTTTTCAAAGAATATGTACTACGAAATGTATGTTCCAACAGGCCACAAACCACTTTGTCACCAATTGACTTGAGACTGATGAACATTATTGTTTCTTTTAAAAAAATCAAATGCCAGCACATTTCTGTAAACATTAATATGTTGAACTAAAATGGAAGAAAGGATCTACTGGCAAACTGTTGAAGTTTCTTGTTCTATCAGAACAGCTTTTCCCCAGCACAATTTATAGACATTGGAATTAGCATGGCTGTTGATAGGATTACTGCTCTCAAAGCCTGAAAAGGTTTGGCCACAGTAAAGATATAGGATCATTATAACTCAAGAGGATTAAGAATGAAAACCTTTTGGCTCTCCAATTAGATATTTCATCAGTCCACAGAAGAAGAAAAACATGAATTCTTAACCTATTAGAGAGGCAACACAGTGTTATTAAACAGGGACATTAATTAAAGTCTAGTCAAGTGAAAAGTTCAGCATTAAGGATTTATAATGTTGTGGGGTTTTTTTTAAAAAAAAATCCATTCTGACAGCACTGCTATTCTGACCTCCATATGTCCACTTTGGTTTAAGGTAGATTATACTGTTAGAAATAGTGCAAATTGAGTCCACTTTAACTGCCCTGGCTCAGTGCTAGGGAATCATGGGAATTGTATTTTTTCTGAGACATTGAGCTTTCTCTACCAGAGAGCTCTGGTGCCACAATAAACTACAGTTCCCATGATCCCCTAGCACTGAGTCAGGGCAGATAAAGTCGACTCAATTTGCACTATTTCTGGCAGTCTGTAAAGGCCCTATAGTCAAAACAACCACCGCTGTGTTTTACTACTGATGCAAGTAGAATGTGTCCATTGTGTTTGTCCTAGTAATGGAATTTATATTCATTTGAAATCTAACCAATTAACTGCATCAAAATAATAATATGGGGGGGAAAATCAAAATATATCTTGAATCCAGATACCTAAAATCTAACAACCCAATCCTAAATATTTCTTTTAAGATTTAAGTCCCACAGTCTTCAATGGAACTTCCTCCCAGGCAAAGGAGCATATGATGGCAACAAGCTCCATTGGAACATGCTTCTGTGAAGGATCAGATACTCTAGACCACAAGAACAAAAACATGAGTGTGATCCAAAAAGCCAGTGCAGCTACCAAGATCTCTAACCAGTGAGCACTTTCTGTTAAACTCAGGAAGGACACAACCTGTACATCTCCTGCAAGCCTTTCATAGTTTAAAACTAGACCACATGTGGCCAAGCAACATTGAGTGTGGTCAAGATGGCAAAAGTTATTAATCAGGAAGAACACACAAGTGAGGAGAGGCTGCAGCAGTTTGCTTTTGCCTGAGCCTATTGGGAAGGGCAAGTTTCTGCTCTCTCTTCTTCCTACTGAGTTAATGGAGTGCAAACTACTTTATCATTTTAAACTCAGTTTGCAACTGCTGAAGTAAACTAAGGATAAAAAGAGGAAACTGGGAAAGGGAGAGAGAAGCAGCTGAAAAAATAGGACAACTGAAGATTAACTGGGGCTGTATTTGCCAGACTGGGACAGTTGGATGATATGCCTATGTTTCAAATTTTATGTGATTTTGCATTGCTCTCTCTATGCCAAAACTGAGAGCCAATTCAAGGGCACATAATCACAATATTTTGGACACCTGTTGATAAAACTATGCATAATACCTTGCCAGAGGCATAGGGTCTCAAGGA
The DNA here is from genome assembly GCA_026167975.1 of Phrynosoma blainvillii. NCBI lineage: Eukaryota > Metazoa > Chordata > Lepidosauria > Squamata > Phrynosomatidae > Phrynosoma > Phrynosoma blainvillii. The sequence goes on from JANUYF010000002.1 coordinate 241,825,735, forward strand.
AGCCAGCTAGCAATTGAAGTGCTTGGAGGATTATGCATAAACACACTGTTTTCTATGGAGGATACAAAAATGCCCAACAGTGAGGAGCATTCATGAATGATAGTAGAAAGATATAGTTACAGACAGCATATTACAATGGCTGCAACCTTTGTAAACACTTCACTGGTTGAGTCATACCAATAGGTTATCCTTTCAAATCCTTCCTAGTTGCACTCTGCTTCACATTCCAATTAACAGCATAGAAAGGCAACTGAATATTAGAAGAAAAATCACCCTCTCTTATAATAATCCATCAGTATTTTCTATGCCACTGTGGAGATGTAATCCTCAGATTAAAATAATGATGAATTATCATATTTAATTAGTACATGTTCCAGGAACTCCTTGTGCATTCTTCACACACAATAGGGCCAAAAAAAAAAGTAGGGGGAGAAAGAACCCCATTCCTACTAATGGTCTACCACAACTCCACTAAGACCTAGTGGTGGTGTTTTGGTTTGGTTCTTTTAATGGATTAACAAAGTTTTAAGATGTCCTTATATGTGTTCAGTTGTCCTGATACTTTGGTTTTGGAAGAAGTAAGAATGTTAAAGAGGGCACTGTTACTGTAACATACATATCTGAACCCAAACCAGGTCCATGACATAAGCTGGACCGCCTTACAGCAGTGGCATCATTAGGTGGGTGCGGGGTGTGTGGACTGCACCAGGTGACACCCTAAGGGGAGGTGACACCACTGCTCCCCAAACACCTACTTTTTGGCAGAAATTGTGGCATTCATCTGCTTCCCTTTAAAATGCTTTAAAAGATGTTGGGAGTGGGGCAAAGTTCAGTGGGAGGGGAAAGGAGAGACCGCAGAATTTTTTAAATTTTCAAATTTAATTTTTAAAAAAAAAAATTAAATTTTTTTAAAAAATCTTTTTAAATTTTTTTTAAAAAAAATCATGTTTTAACCCAATCTTCACTATGTATATGTAAATACATTAAGATTGTGCATATGATATTGTAATTTGAAGGTATAATTTTAATTTTGCTAGTTGTTTATGTCACAACTATTAACATTACTTTCAGTGGTATTTGAGAATTACAATTTATGAATAATATAAGTGCAAAAAAGCATTACTAAGGATTCTATATGGTGTGAAATGGGAGGTAAAGGGGGAGATGACACCATGAATTACCACACCAGGTGACACAAACCCTAGTGATGCCACTGCCTTGCAGTCCTGAGTATATAGACAATAGCTGTAAAGGAGATAGTGCCCTTGTTCAAGAAAAGTACCAGATACTGAGTTTCACAAAGAACAGATTAATACATGAGACTCAGCCATTTTTCTACCCTGAAAGAATAAAGTAGAGAAATTAATCTGGGGTGGGGAACCTCTAGCCATCCTAATGCTTTGGACTGTGACTAACTTCTGAAGAGAATAGGCTAGCTTCAGTGAGCCACTCAGTTCACAGCTCTTTCCTTCAGCAAACTCCTGTTACCTCCAAGCATCTGTGACATGAAATGATTGCCTCGCCTGGCCAAATGTAGATCTGGCCTTGAAAAAAACAATCCTGACAGTGTACATGTCAGCTTATAAGTACTGAGCCTGCACTCTGTGCAAACACTCTGTACACTCCCACCAAGTACTTGTGTACAAGGTTGTAGTTTAAATGTGCTTTTTGGAGAAAACTGCATTGGAATCACTGGGAGTTACTTCCAGGTACACACAGGGACCGCAGAACTGTTATTAAAATGGGAATGCTCAACATTGTCAACCAGATTATTAATTTTGCCTCTTTGCTGCTACCTACAGGGAGAGGGCAAATTACTTTTTCCATCCATTAGTATTCAGGCCTCCTTAAATATGAAGACTTTGAAAAACACAATGTGCATGTAGATGTGCCTTCCATGTTTTTAGTTTTACTCCCAATTACTTACTCCCAAGTAATTAGCCATGGGATAGCTTGTAGGCAGCCTTAATTATTCCTGGTAAGGTTCAATAACATTCTTGTCTTAATATTTCTTAGTAGTTCATCATTTAGTACTGTTCTGATTGATAAATTCCTGATGCGACTCAGCTACATAGGAGCCTTTGTTGTCCAATTTTCTCAGGTGATTGAGGGATGGCTTGAGCCCTTTACTCATGTTCTAGGTTCCATGGGTACCTATATCTTTGAGTGGGGTTTCAGTTTATTGCTTAGTGTGAACATTCCTGGAGCCCCATCAAATAATTCTAGAAAGCTGCAAGCCAAAGATTGTTGCTGATTTAACATTCCCTTATGTTTACTTCTAAAGCACCTATATTTGGCTCCCATACCTCCTCTGTGGATGGCTGGGGCACGTCAGCTCTGGAGAGTAAAGAGGAACTATAGAAAATGCATATAGAAAATGCTGAAAGACATGGGAGTGCCAATACATTGATTGGAAATGAAATGAGCAGAGCAGTGGAAGACAGAGAGTCTTGGGACGTTATCACACGGGGGCAAATCTGCTGCTTAATCCACACAAAACCCAAACAGAAACTGGATTAGTGCCTCGTGTTTTCACACGATGTCGCACAGAAACTGGACAGAAAGTGGACAGAAACTGGTGTTAATGGAGATCTTTTGAAATTTGGTTGTTTTGAGGAAATGCAAATGCGCAATTAAGATAATTTTGCATTTGCCGTAATGTGAAAAGCAAATGCGCATTTGGAAGAATTTCCCCGCATTTTCCCATGGTGCCGCGGGGTCCTCAAGGCAGCGTAAGTGTCTCCTTCCCCCTCAGCAGACAGCTAATTGAGCTGTCTTGGGGGCAGGGAAGGGGAGGGGCAGCCGCACAATCGACGCCCCAACCCCTTCCCCAGGTCGTCCTCAGAGCAGCCGGCCCTCCGCACTGCCGACGCTCCAGTGCTCCGAGGAGGACCTCCCACCGCAGCATTTGCACAAGCTGAGGCGGAAGAGTCGGTGAAGGTGCGCCACAGCCTTTTGCGGCGCACCTTCAGGGACTTGAAGGACAGGCGGCCGTGGGCCACCCCGGGAAGCTGCGCTGCGGGGCCGAGGTATCCCCACACCTTGGCCCCGCGGCACAGCTTCGCCGCCCCTGAAAGGAGCGCTAAATTGGCGTGCCTTTCACAAGTCGCCGAAGGTGTACCGCAAAAGGCTGCGGCGCACCTTCGGCGACTCTTCCGCCACAGTGTGTGCGAATGCTGCGGCGGGAGTTCCTCCTCAGAGCGCCGGCTGTGCAGAGGGCCGGCTGCTCCGAGGACGACCTGGGGAAGGGGTGACAGCCGCGGCAAGTGACAGCCGCAGCGAGCATAGCTATATCTGCGCATGTGCTAGAAGATCATTTCTAGTACATGTACAGGATTTTCTCACTTGTGTGTGAACGTTAAATGCGGTTTCAGCGGGAGCTTCCCTTAATTGCACAATTAAGGTACCGGTAATTGCGTGTGAAAATCATTTGCGGAATCAAGGTTTATTTTCGGTTTATTTTCGGAATTTGTCATTTCCAGTTTATTATCGCTTTGTGGCCCACGTGTGATAACGTCCTTGGAAATGTCTCATCCACAGAGTTGCCATGAGTTGAAGTCATCTTGAGAACAGCTAACAACAAATAGAAAATTCATGAGTTTTTCCTTCTTAAAGGGATAGCTGCTAACTACATGATTCTGCAAGGGTCTTCTCCTTGGACAGTATTCTAGAAAGGTAGATCTAAAAGCAAACAAAGCCTCTACAACCTTTAACTGTTGTAAAGAAGAAAGAAAGAATTTGCACCCATAAGACAAGCTAACTCTTGTTGAAATTCCTGCTTTTGACACAATCAAAGGATCAGGAGCTTGTAAGGATGACAGAAATAGTAAGATTCTTTATACAAAAAAGCATCTAGGCAGTGTTAAAACCCATAAACATTGAGAATCACTAAAAGAATAAAATCTGAAACTCAAACAACCAGTCAGCTCACACTATATCTATAAAAACAGTACACAAACAACATACCTTCAGCAGGAAATGTTTCAAATGGTGTGGCCCATAAAGCTTCTTAAAAGCTGAATAGAAGAGCATATTAACAATGTCTGTAACTGTAGACTGAGGGCTAGTGGATGATTTTCTAGAATACCAAGAAGATTATTGTATGCCCAAAATAAGGCATCCTAGCCCCGATGGGATAAAGTTGCATTACAGGTTGCTATCAGATGTTATCACATGCTAGAATGCCGCTGTTGCCACCGGGCAACCACAACCCATCTCCCAGCCATGCTTAGCCCGCTGAATTTCAAAGACGGGAAGCTTCCGTACTTGAAAATCAGCCAGCATAGCATGGCTGGGAGATGGGTTGTAGTCGCTCGGCAGCAGCAGTAGCATTTTAGTGTGCGATAATACCTGATAGCAACTCGTAACGCAACCTTATCCCGTCAGGGATAGGATGCTTTATTTGGCCATGCAATAATCTCCCAAAATAGCACTCAAGATCTGTGTTTTGGGGGCTATAGTGATATTTCACTGAGGATGGGCAAATTGCAGGTCTTCAGATTATGCACAATTATGACCGTACTCTTTAAATACCTCAAGAGCTGTCACAGAGAGGAGGGGGAAGGACTGTTCTCTGCTACCCCAGAGGATAGGATCAAGTCTAATGGCTTGAAGCTACAGGAGGGTGGATTTGGACTGAACATTAGAAGGACCTTCTTGACACTGAGAGCTGTTCAACAACAAAACCAATTACATAGAGAAGTGGTGAGGTCTTTTTCTCTGGACTTCTTCAAAAAGAGGCTAGGCAGATATCTCTTGAGGATGCTCTGGCTGGATTTTAGCCACACTACAGTGTAGCAATTTGTAGCCTTTTCAATGGTCTTGGACTGCAGCTTCCAGCAGAGCTGTAGCCTTTAAGTCCATATATACTGAAATGTCGATTACTATTATATCTTTACTAAACGTTCACTCCAAGTATTGTTAAGACACAATTAACATTTTGCAGTGATACTCATTGAACTAGATTACCTTTCTTTTGGTCAGCAGAGGGTTAAACCCCCCCTTCCTCTCCTCCCCTTCTTAGAGCAATTGCATAGCCTTTACAGCTACACCTGCTATGGGTCACTTTTTCAAGGTTGGCTTAATGGCTCCAGTTAGTACATGAGGTCTTTTGTGGAAGGGTTGGTTTACTGTTAAAACATGTAAAGTGTTTCCTGCATGTTGCTACTGAAGGTATGTTGTTTTGCTGTTGGTTGAACAGTCAAATATTTACAGTGTAAAATGACTTACTCTCCAAATTTGTTCTAGCAAGTCTCAACTTTTATGGGTTTTCAAGTATTTTTGCCTAGCCGTTTTTTATAAACATACCATCTTGTTAGCTTTTACTATTTTTATTGGTTTCTAAAGTGATGTTTTGTAATGGAACTTAATAACTTGGCTTTAATTCCTGTGTATTGCAAGACCTTTATTCCATAGTGCTCCTGAGGAAGAAATACATCCAAAGTACATTGGGCTTGCAATAAAACCCATTTTCAGTATCTGGAGTTTTCTTGTTCAGGTTGCCCATGTGCAGATGTCTTTCTGACAGCGTGATGGTTTTTAGATAAAGTTTGGTCATTGCTTGTTTAACAAATGATCAACTTTCAAATGAAGGCATGTATCATTTAGTAGAATCCAGATATATAGCTGAAACTTCCTGGATTTTGCAATATTCAAATAAATAATAATGTACTCTTCTGAAAATAACTAGAGCAACAACCTGGTAGATTAGAGCCATTGTAGAATCACTTGTGTTGGGTGTTCAGGGAGGCCACAATATTCTTTTCTTCAGTTGTGCAGAATTGTTTGAGGTGATTATAATTAAATAAATCTCCTTGCTTGGCTACAATTAATGTCCCAATTGATCTAATAACAATGCAGATTCTTTGGCTGTCATTTAGACAGTCTTTCAGCAATGACACTGCAACAAAATAAGTTGCATAGATTTTATATGTTTTTCATCCCAGCATAGAATCATAGAATCATAGAGTTGGAAGAGACCACAAGGGCCATCCAGTCCAACACCCTGCCATGCAGGAACTCAAAATCAAAGCATCCCCGACAGATGGCCATCCAGCCTCTGTGTAAAGACCTCCATAGAAGGAGACTCCATAACACTCCAAGGGAGCATGTTCCACTTTCGAACAGCTCTCACTGTCAGGAAGTGCCTCCTAATGTTGAGGTGGAATCTCTTTTCCTGTAGCTTGCATCCATTGTTCCAAGTCCTATTCTCTGGAGCAGCAGAAAACAAGCTTGCTCCCTCCTCAATATGACATCCCTTCAAATATTTAAACAGGGCTATCATATCCTCTCTTAACTGTCTCTTCTCTAGGCTAAACATACCCAGTTCCCTAAGTCATTCCTCGTAGGGCATGGTTTCCAGACCCTTCACAATTTTAGTCACCCTCCTCTGGACATGCTCCAGTTTTTCAAAATCCTTTTTGAATTGTGATGCCCAGAACCAGACACAGTATTCCAGGTGGGGCCTGACCAAAGCAGAATACAGTGACACTATTACTTCCCTTGATCTAGATACTATACTTCTACTAATGCAGCCTAAAATTGCATTGGCCTTTTTAGCTGCAGCATCACACTATTGACTCATGTTCAACTTGTGGTCTACTAGGACTCCTAGATCCCTTTCACATGTAGTCTCCTTAAGCCAGGTGTCCCCCATCTTATATCTATGCATTTCATTTTTATTTTATTTTATTTTATTTTATTTTATTTTAATTTTTCCCCTAAATGCAGTACCTTACATTTCTCTGTCTTGAAATTCATTTTGTTAGCTTTGGCCCAGCTTTCTAATCTATTAAGATCATTTTGAATTTTCATCCTGTCCTCTGGGGTATTAGCTATTCCTTCTAATTTGGTGTCATCTGCAAATTTGAGAAGCATGCCCCCTATTCCTTCATCCAAATCGTTGATAAAGATGTTGAAGAGCACTGGGCCCAGGACAGACTGTGTGGCACCTCACTGGTCACTTCTCTCCAGGATGAAGAGGAGCCATTGCTGAGCAGCCTTTGGGTTTGGTCAGTCAACCAGTTACTAATCCACCTAACAGTTGTATTGTCTAGCCCACATTTTACTATCTTGTTTGCAAGAATATCGTGGGGGACCTTGTCAAAAGCCTTACTGAAATCAAGATATGCTATGTCTACCACATTCCCTTCATCTAGCAAGCTGGTCATTTTATCAAAAAAGATCAGATTAGTCTGGCATGACTTGTTTTTGAGAAACCCATGTTGACTTTTAGTGATTATGACATTCCCTTCTAAATGTTCACAGACTCTCTGTTTAATGATCCACAACAAACTTCATCTCGTCCATGGAAATAAATATATAAAATCCCTTTCTGTAGCTGTGAAGAGAAAGCTGGAATGCTGGAGGCAAGATGCTGTTAGTTCACACAGTCTATAGCCAACAGAAATCAAAGCCTTGTTGGTGGCAATGGGGCCTTGTAGTTAGAGCACATGTTGTTATGAATATATAAAGAACATGTGTGTTTATTTCTAGGAATTGAATAGAGACTTAAAAGCCTGTTTGTTTTGTGTATGTTACCATTAGATTGTCATGTCTTTCATTACTGATTAAAATTTGCCAACACTGGGTATGGGGAAATGCAAAACAGACAGCTCTGCTAATCCCTATCTATCAGCAAGATTTTATGAGAGATCAGTTTTTCGTTCTTTTTAGAATTAAGAGCAAATGTATGTTTGCAATTTTATCTTATCTATGTGACTTTCAAACTAATTATTATGTAGTAACATGTACATTCAGCCATATGTTTGCAGATGCTTGTGAACTGTAGCCATGGAAATGAAAAAGGGATAGAATATACTGGATTCAGCAGGGAGTCAGGTCATCATGATAGACTACATTCCAGTCTACTGCACCTCTTTATCCTCACATACTTTCAACAGCCAATTTTCACAACAGATGTCAAAGCAAGAGAGTACTGATGATGTAAACCCATTAATTATTATTTGCTGTTAATATTTTATTGCTTCCTTTCCCAAAGAGAACTCGAGGGAGTTGTGTTGTGGTCGTAGTAATACCTGGAGCACCAGAACAGAATGTAGTAGAGTATGCATGGATTAACACAACTCAATTGCTGTGCTTCCATCTCCAGGATTTTTCCCAGTCAATACTGATGCTAATAATGTTCAAGTTCCAGAGTGCATTACAGCAGATGTATGAGTTTATCACACAATATTGCCTGTCAACATTTAGCGAACCCATGAATTTCATAGAGTTTTCTTAGGACTGTATCACATGACCTCTGTTCTCACCATGATAGCATTAATGAAGGGAAGGGCATACATTCTGGTTTGAGAGCTCTCCCTACTGCACATCCCTTTGTTAGCACAGCTCTCTTCGGCCCTCCTCCTTGACCCTGCCTTATGCCTTACTCAGGGGGGTTGCAGACTGCCAAAAATACTGCAAATTGAGTCCACTTTAAGGGTTAGGGTTATGGAATCATGGGAACTGTATTTTATTGTGGCACCAGAGCTCTCTGACAAAAAAGGCTCAATGTCTGAGAAAAAAAAAACAATTCCCATGATTCCCTAGCACTAACCCTAACCCTAAAAGTGGACTCAATTTGCACTATTTCTGGCAGTCTGCAACCCCGCTCAGTGTGCCTTTCATTTGTGTATGTATGTCTGTGTGTGGTATTTTTAAACTCAGTTCCAGAGTTATGAGAATGAAGTTTAACCCAAAAAATTAAAAAAACAAAAAAGGCTGTTCTGGAATAGCAAAAAGGAAGAGGGTGAGAAGAAGAGATTGGCACCACATGATATGCCATCATAGAACAGCTGTGGGAATAACCTGAGGACTAACATTATACCAGTGATATTGGGAGCTCATTGACAGGTTTTTCCATCAATGGCAAGGTGCAGACTAGCCACACTTCAAGGGCAAGGCAGTGATGGCAGGGAGATGGTATTATGTGATAGAGATCACCAAAGACACTATTATTAAACTTTTACTGCAGTTTAAAAGTGTGATAAGGTCCTGAGAAACAAAGGAAAACACTTGGGCTAAACTCAGCAGCATGTCTTCCACTGATTGTAGGATGACCTTATTTGGTGTCCTCTTTGAAGTTTATCAGTAGAAATGATGCAGTAGTAGCCAAAGAATGAGACAAGCATGTTATGGTGATGGAGAAACAGATCCACAGTATACAGCATCAAAAGGAGCTATTTGCGGGAGTAAAAATATCAAAGCTGTGACACTACAACCACCCCAAACCAGAAATCCAAACAGGTACAATATTTCATTTGAGATACCACTTCCCTCCATCTTCTGACATCTACCCAACCTTTTTGCCAAGCATCTGAAAAATCAACTCCATACACTGTAGCAAAGTATGAAGCATGAATTGAGGTCATGGCAGAAATAGCCTCACAATTCTTTAAGAGACACAACATAGTGTAGATAAATGTAACTATACAGCAATTGTTTCATAATCCTACAGTGGCTTTTTGGCATTACATCTGTCAATGACTACCAATTTATTGAAGCCAACCATTAAGGTGATAAAGTGTCAGGACCTTAGAAAACATTTGTCAGTGTAATCAGGTTGGTATAGAGAAAAGGCATTTGGGGGTATATCACTAAAACAAGAGAATTTGGTAATTCTTATTTTGCCCTACGAAGGAGGAGCAGAATAGAGAAAAGGATGGAAATACAAAGCAGAAAAGAGTCCTACATATCCTGTTCCAGCATGCTTAAAGCAGCATGTTTAACAGGAAAGCAAATGTCATAAGAGCAAAGTGATGCAGCAGAACATGACAAGCTGGGATTGACACAAGTGATTGAAACAAAAAGGGGGGAGTGGACCTGTAGTCCTCCTAATATTGTTGGACTACAACTCCCCTTACTTCTCATAGGTGACTATGCTGGCTGGGGTTAATAGGATTTGGAATCCAACAGCATCTGTTTCCCCACTTCCTGGGTAAGAATAAGTAATTGGAAATTTATACACTCAGTTTGCTTCCCCCACCAATATGAAAATGGTTACTTGCGATGTCTATAACTAATTTAAAAATTAATCACTGTGGTGCTAAAACAGATGTGAACAGTGACTACATAGAGGATAGACCTGGGCCATGATTTATCAACAAAGGCATTGGCTTGTCTTTGTGTTTAAAAAACACACATCCAAACATCCAAAGCCATTTAGCACTGAACTGCTCCCAAATAATTTTATCTAAAATGCACGGGGAGCATTCTTTTTTTAGGAAAATCCATTTGAATCCATTTGCTCAGTAAAACTATTTTAATTTGCTTGAGAGAATGCTGTTTGTTTTGCTTTGCTACACACTCTTTGGTCATTTTGAGATTCTATTGAAGCATAGATGATAAAAATCTGACAATTGGGGATTGCCACATTTTCATTTTACAGACTTAAATAATTATTTATATTTTCTTACACAAACAAAATGTATAAATTGGTAACACATGGGTCTGATTACCAAGGATAGAAAGTGGTTCTTTAAAAACGCCACTCACGCAGTGCTTTACTTATCATATTTACCATTCAGTTGTCAGTGGATGGCAGCTGTTATGTTCCAGTACATTATGAAAAACACATGGCTGTCAACTATCATAAATTTATGGAGTTTCATAAAGCCAGACTTAAGAAACATTTGATAATATCATGTAAAAAGTTCAAGCTCATAGTTTTCAGCAAAAGTTTAAAGGCGTAGGCATTTTTCAGAGACATAGCCATGTTCTTCTGGAATATCAGTATGCAAAGGGATCTTGTAGCACATTTGAGACTGATAGGGTGAAAGAAGTTGTAATATAAGCTTTTGTTGACCAAGTCATTATTTTTGAATAATTTTTCACTCAACCAAAAAAAACCTCCCAGAAATGCAGTACAATTTAGGGTTGCCAGATTTCAGAGCTTACCCTAAGTCTCTAATTTTCATCTGCAACTCCAAATGGTAAACAAGGGTGAAAATTCTCCAGTTTTTAGTGGGCTGGAGCTCCAGATAAGAGGAAAGGGCTGTGTGCAAGAATCTCCAGCACACCTAGGCTGCATCTTCACTGCAAAAATAATCCAGTTTAACACCAATTTAACTGCCATTGGTCAATGCTATGGAATTCTAAGCACCGCTGTTTGTTGTAGCACCAGAGCTCTCTGACAGAGAAGGCAAAATGTCTCCCAAAACTACCATTCCCAGGATTCCATTGCATTGAGCCATGGCAGTTAAAGCAATGTCAAACTGGATTATTTCTGCAGCGCAGATGCAGCTGTAGGAGAACAGCAGCTTGCTACAATTTGCAAGGCTTAATTGATTAATTAATGAGGCTTATGAGAACTCTCCAGGGGAGGACTATGTATTTACTTCTTCCTTTCCAGTCATTGCAGTACCAGGGTTCACCCTCCACTCTGCTATGCAAATAGGCTACATTAAATATATTTTATCCCATCTCCCAAAGTAAATGACAAAAAACAATAGCACTTAGCAATAGCACTTTACATTTCTATACCACTTCATAGTGAACTAAGCAATCTCTTAGCAGTTTACACTTTAATCTTTACACTTTACACTTTAAACTAAGCCAATTGCCCTCAACAAGCTGGGTATTCATTTTACTGGCCTACCAAAGGATGGAAGACTGAGTCAAGTTGGAGCCCTGTGGATTTGAAGTCACAAAGTTGTGGCTGCAGTACTGAAATTTAACCACTGCACCACCAGGGCTCCCCATCATTTCACCTTGATCAGGGAACACCCATTTACCTAAAAAAAATTATTTTAACTTCCAGACAGGAAATTAGAGAGAGAGGGGGGAAAAAAGAGAGAGAGGGAGAAATCTATGAGCAACTATGATGGGTACTTAATATGTAACACAGATGATTGGGGTCCATTCTTAGTTCTCTGGTTTTAGTTTGGAAACCTTAGGGACTGAGATGATCTCCTGTCCCTAATATTATTTTTGTTATCCAAACAGCCTGTGGGGACATGTGTGACATTTACACGATGAGATCTTAGAATAAATAAGTTTTCAAACAGAAATCCATGTTAGTCTGCTTCAGCAGAAGGGGAAAGGGGGTGAGAAAGAACTTAGCAGCCCCTTAGAGACTAACAGCTATTTTAGCATGGGTTTTCATGGCTATCAAATTACTGTGGATGCCGGTCATGAAAGCCTACGACTTCACAAGCTTGTTTTCTGCTGCTCCAGAGAATAGGACCCGAAACAATGGATGCAAGCTCCAGGAAAAGAGATTCCACCTCAACATTAGGAGGGACTTTGTGACAGTAAGGGCTGTTCAACAGTAGAACACACTCCCTCAATGAAGATTTTGGTGGAGTCTCCTTCCTTGGAGGACTTTAAGAAAAGGCTGGATGGCCATCTGTTGGGGATGCTTTCATTGGAAGTTCCTGCATGGCAGGGGGTTGGATTGGATGGCCCTTGTGGTCTCTTCCAACTCTATGATTCTATGAATTCTTCTTCATTTCAGTGCATCTGAAGAAGTGGAATGATATTCATAATATTGCTAACATTGGTTGGCAATGTGCACAGGGAGGTGTAGGTGGTCCTTCTTGTGTAACCCCATCACCTCGTAAACCCTCACCCCAAGTGAGACACAGGCAGGATCAGAACATTAACAGAAAGGGAAGGAGGGCGAGATAAAGGGATATCACATTTTCAAGATTATCCAAGGGCATAAGAAAGATGAGAAGACAAATAGCAGACACCCTTAGAAAGGCAAATGGCATCTAAAGCAGCATTACACATAAAATAGGGACATGGATTGTGAGGAGCATGAGCCGAGGGAAGCTGGACATAGTAAAAATGGAAATGGAACTCATGAACATAGCAGTACTGGGGGTGAGTGAGTTAAAATGGACAGGAATGGGACACTTTGAATCAGACAACTACACAGTGCTCCACTCAGGGGATGAAAAGACAAAAGTGGCTTTCATACTAAGAAAAGATGTGGCAAAAGCAGTCAGAGGATACAATGCAAAGTCAGACCAAATCATTTCAGTAAGGCTCCACGGTAAACTTATGAACATCACTATAATTCAAGCCTATGCACCAACCACAGAGGCAGAACAGGAAGAAATTGACAGATTTTATGAAGGAATACAAGAAGAAATTGACAGCATACCAACACAGGATGTCAAACTCATCATTGGAGATTGGAACACAAAAGTTGGAAGCAAAGAAAAATCAAAAACAGTAGGCAGATTTGGATTAGGCAAAAGAAATGAAACAGGTGAGCATCTCATAGATTTTTGTAAAGCCAATAACCTATTCGTTGCAAACACATTCTTTGTGCAACCAGAAAGAAGGCTACACACATGGACATCACCAGATGTAAATGACAAAAAACAATAGCACTTAGCAATAGCACAAAAATCAAATAGACTATATAATTGGAAGCAAAAGATGGCGAAACTCTATACTGGTGACCAAGACTAGACCAGGTGCTGACTGTGGCACAGATGGCCAAGACTAGACCAGATGCTGACTGTGGCACAGATCACAAATTATTCTTATCAACAATAAGAAGGAAACTCTAACAAGAAGACTCAAAAAGAAAACAAAACCAATGATTATACCAAAATATGATCTAAATAATATCTCAACAGAATTTATTGACAACATAATAAACAAATTCTCACTACTAAACATAATAGACTGAGAACCAGAAGAATTATGTTCTGAAGCCAGGAACATAATAAAAGAAGAATGCAGACACTTTCAATAAACAAAAAGGAAGAGAAAAAACTTTGGATGACATAAAAAACACTACAAGCAATAAAGAAAAGAAGAGAAGAAAACCAAAAGGGAATAGGAACAAACTAAGAATTATGAATGCAACAGTACAATGGCTTGTGCAGAAAGATAAGAAAATTACTTCAATGACCAATCCAAAGAAATAGATGACAAGAACAAAAAGGGAAGAACAAGAGATCTATTTCACAAGATCTGAGAAAGCAAGGGAAAATTCAAACCAAGGACTGGGATGATCTATGACAATAAAAATAACATAAATCAAGATCAGGAAGGAATAAAAAGATGTTGGATGCAATGCACAGAAGAAATATACAAAAGAGATGACAAAATGAAGGACACATGGAATGAAGAGCCATATGAAAATGAACCCCAAATTCTAAAAAGGTGAGGTGGAAACTGCAATAAGAGAAATAGTGAAAAATCAATAATCAGGAACAGATATATTACAATTTAACTGCTGCGGTCCACATTGACAGAGCCAACTCTAGTGCTAACTAACATATGTCAACAGATATGGAAAACAAAATGATGGCCAAGAGATTGGAAGTGATCAATATAGAACCATAGCACTGATCTCCCATGCAAGCAAAATCATGCTCATAATTCTGCAACATAGACTCCAATCATACATGGAGAGAGAGATCCCAGAGGTCCAAGTGAGGTTCAGGAAAGGAAGAGGCATGAGGGACCATATTGCAAACATATGATGGCTAATGGAGCGCACCAGGGAATTCCAAAAGAAAATCAGCATGTGCTTTATAGACTTTAGCAAAGCCTTTGACTGTATAGATCATGAAAGGCTATGGAACATGCTTAAGGACATGGGAGTGCCAGCACATCTGATAGTCCTAATGAGGAATCTGTACTCAGGACAAGAGGCTACTATCAGAACAAAACACGGAGAAACAGAATGGTTCCCAATTGGCAAAGTAGTCGGACAAGGCTGCATCCTATCACTCTATTCAACTTATATGCAAAACATATTGTAAGAAAAGCAGGCTTGGGCATGGAAGAGAGAAGAGTGAAAATAGAAGGCAGAAATATCAACAATCTAAGATATGAAGATGACACCATAGTACTAACAGAAAACCTTACAGACCTGGAACGCCTACTAAGAAAGATCAAAGAGGAAAGTGCTAAGGCAGGCTTAATGTTGAACATAAAGAAAACAAAAATAATGACCATTGAGAACCTTCACAAGTTCAACCTAGACAATGAAGAAATAGAAATAGTAAAAGAATTCCCATACCTAGGATCAAACATTGATAGAAATGGGGACTGCAGTCAGGAAATCAGAAGAAGACTAAGAATGGGGAGGGTGGCTATGAAAGAACTAGAAAAGATTCTAAAATGCAAAGATATACAACTCAGCACAAAAGTTGGAATCATACAAGCCATTGTATACCCTATTCCCATGTATGGATATGAGAGCTGGATGTTAAGAAAGATGATAGGAAGAAAATCAATTCCTTTGAGATATGGTGGTGGAGAAGAGTGTTGAGGATCCCATAGACAACAAAAAGGACAAAGAAATGTTTCTTAGAACAGATCAAGACAGAAACCTCCCTGGAAGCCAAGATGACCAAACTGAAGCGATTGTACTTTGGAGACATCATGAGAAGGGAAGACTCTTTGGAAAAGACAATAATGCTGGGAAAGGTGGAGGGAAATAGGAAAAGAAGAAGGCCATATGCCAGATGGATGGACTCTATTAAGAAGCTAATGGGTATTAAGGGGTTGAAGGAATTAAGGAAAGCATTTGAGGACAGAGGGTCTTGGAGATGTCTCATACATAGGGCTTCCATGAGTCAAGATCAGGGGTAGGCAACCTTTCCCCTTTAAGGGCCGAGGGACTTCAGCTCCCAAAAGCCTCAGCCATATTGGCCAATAGTCCCATGTTGGCCAATAGCTCCTGGGATTCTGGGAGCTGAAGTCCCTCGGCCCTTAAAGGGGAAAGGTGGCCTACCCCTGGTCAAGATCAACTTGAGGGCAATTAACAACAAACAATAATGCTAAGATATTTCAGTTTTTAAACTGCTGCCATCATCTCCAGGCATAAGAGGAGAGGTCTGCCTTGATCTGTTCTGGTACCCTTTTGTTTGTCTTTTTGGCTGTCCACAGTATCCTTAGCACTTTTCTCCAGCACCACATCTCAAATGAGTTGATTTTCTTTCTATCTGCTATCCAGCTGTCACATCTGTACATGGTGATGGGAAATACAATGGCTTTGATTATCATTGTCCTTTAAGATCTTGTCTAGTTATTTCATAGCTGTCCTTCCTAATCCGTTTTCTTATTTCTTGACTGCAATGCTCATTCTGATCAACAATTGATCCAAGGTACGTGAAATCTTTTAACTACAGTTGTCCCTCTGTTTTTGTGGACTTTTAGTCTGTGTCCCTCATTCATTCACAGGGGGCAAGTTGAGTGGATTAAATGGGGTGTGTGCCCATGGGCGCCCACAGGCACATGCCACCATTCAAGCCAATAGGGCTTGAATGTTGGCATTTTTCAGTTTTCGCAGGGGGGGTCCTGAACGCATCCCCCACGAAAATGGAGGGGCAACTGTATTTCAGTTTCCTCTCAGTCATGTTGAATTCCTGTCTCTCCTCTGTGGTGATTATTTTTATTTTCTTAATGTTCAACAGCAAGCCTGCCATGGCACTTTCCTCTCTGACTTTCTTTAGTAATTGTTTCAAATCTTTGATGTTTTCTATTAGTATTATGTTATTGTCTGCATATCTTAGATTGTTGATATTCCTTTCTCTGATCTTCACTCCTTCTTCCTCCATATCTAAACCTGCTCTGCATATTATATTTTCCACAAACAAGTTAAATAGATAGGGTGAAAGAATGTAGCCTTGTCTGGACCCTTTCCAATTGGGAACCATTCTGTTTCTCCACATTCTGTTCTGATGATAGCCACAATATACATGACAATGACTCTCCAATCAACCATCCACTACTCAATAATAATCCACATAGGTCATCCCCACACAGGTGCCTGCAATTGTCCCTTGCTTCAGCCTGTTGAATCATCCTGGGCATGTCCCCCAAGTGGTGTAACAATGACACTTCATGTCTGTCACCATGGTACAACCTTTCCAGACATTTCATCATCCAGCTGCCTCAGCCTGCTGCCATATTCTGTCCTGTGAAATTCTTAATGGTATTGGTATACATACACTAACAATAATTCTAGCCCTCTTACACTCTGCTTTATAGAAATACCAAATATTCATACCTACGGTACACTTTGGATTCTCATATTCAAAAATGATGGGCACCAAACCACTACACTTTATTCTTAGGTCAAAAAGTATTGCAGATTTCGCCTATCATGAATCCCCGCTCTTCCATTTCATACCAGTCTGCTCCAAAGGATCCTTCTGAATAGGTAGGAGAGAGGAAAAAGAAGAACAAGAGGTGTCATTGCTGATGCTGGACATAACTCATTTTCTTCCTTAAAGTAGCTGAACCATTCATTGATTTTGGTTTATAGTCCCAATATGATGAGCAAAGCAGGAATTTATCAACTTCAGTTTTCTTGAGAGTTGCATCCTTCTCCTCTGCTCAGTGATGCAGTACCAGGAAGTGTACTCTTCCAAACAAACTGAGCCCTTCACTCATGACTGGGTCCCATAATAAACTAGGATCCATCTAGAAGTAAGGGATACACAGCTATGAAACACACACAGTTAAGTATAGCCTTGCTTGTAAATACATATATTTGTATATTAAATCCATCACATGCAAAGTCCTGCCCCTTCCCAGCAAGAGATGTAACATTACAATCTAGAATGTTTTTCTTACATTATTTTTTTCCTCTTTGCATGAATTGTGGGCTACTTTAAAAGATCAGAAGTATGAAGCACCAGGTTAGATCTGCTTTGCACTTTACCAGCTTTCTACCTTTTTTGTTGTCATCTTCCCTTTTTCAGCATTGATTGTTCTCTTTGTCCATAAGCACAAGTTGTTGAACAGTTGTGATTACGGTTCTTACACTATTTTGTCATCTTTTATTTTATTTTTCCTTCTTGCCTGTCCTTAACTGCTTGAAGAGTTTAATCTGTCATCCATACTTTCCTTTGGCTGCATAGAGTACCTATTTGCATTCCTCCCTGATAATGTCCCTGGCTTAAGTCCAGAGTTCTTCTGGTTTCTAGTCAATTAAGCTTAATAGTGGAAATCGTTTTAAAAAAAATTATCTTTAAGTTCTGCAGAAATGTTCTTCATGTTCTATTTTGCCACAATGTTTGGTTTAATATTCTTTAGCTTTGTTCGAATTGTTTACATTAGCAGTTCATAGTCCCTGCCACAATCTGCTCCTAGTCTTGTTTTTTGCAGAGAATGGAATCTCTCCATCTTTTCCTTCCAATTATGTAGTCCATTTGATTTCCATATTGGCCATCACATGATGCTGAAATATACAGTTGCCTCTTGGATTGCCTGAAGAATGTGTTTCTGATGAACAAATTGTTGCCTTCACAAAATTCAGTCAATCACTCTCCTGCTTTGTTTCATGATCCTAGGCCAAATTCTCCTACAGTGTTTGGTTAATAATAATAATAATAATAATAATAATAATAATCAGGGCGGCGAACAACATAGTAAAGCAAAGCAAAGCAGCTTCATTTATATACCGCTTCATATCGCACATGGGATGTCTAAGCGGTTTACAACTGTGAGCTGATTGCCCCCCAACAATCTGGGTACTCATTTTAGCGACCTCGGAAGGATGCAGGCCTGAGTCGAGCCTCAGCCCTGGCTGGTATTGAACTCGTAACCTTGTGGTTTATGAGTGAGTGGCTGCAGTACAGGCATTTAACCACTGCGCCACCAGGGCTGATATTAAAACAAGGAACAGTTAAAATATACCCAAATCCCATACCCTAACCCTCCCACCCCTTAAAAAAGAATTAAATTAAGAAGAAATTAAAACCATACATTAAAACACAATACAATACAGCCCCTTGGCAGATCTGTATATAGTAGGACAGGGTGTGAGGTCCATAGTAAAAATCCGCCATTGCCAGGGATGTTATTCTGGGAAGGCCTGCCAGAAGAGATCCGTCTTTACTGCCTTTTTAAAGTCAGCAAGAGTGGAGATATGACAGATCTCGTCCGGCAGGCCATTCCATAGCCTGGGAGCGGTCGCAGAAAAAGCCCTCTGGGAGGTCTGAGTCTTCATGGGTTGGAGCAGGTTCCTCCCAGAGGACCAAAGGGTGAGGGGAGGATTCATACGGGGAGAGGCGGTCCCTGAGATAAGATGGACCCAAGCCATGTAGGGCTGTAAAGGTTAAAACCAACACCTTGTACTGTGCCAGGAAACTAATTGGCAGCCAGTGGAGGGATTTAAGCACCGGTGTTGTGTGCTCCCTCCTGGATGTTCTGGTAATTAACCTGGCTGCCATATTTTGAACTAATTGCAGTTTCTGGGTTGAGCACAAGGGTAGCCCCATGTAGAGTGTGTTGCAGTAATCCAGATGTGAGGTTACCAAAGCATGTACCACAGTTTCCAGATCCCTCATGTCCAGATAAGGGTGCAGTTGGCATATCAGCCGAAGCTGATAACAGGCATTCCTGACCACCGCACTCACCTGACTAGTCATGTGAAGCTATGGGTCTAAGAGTACCCCTAAGCTGCGAACACAGTCCTTAGAGGAGAGTGTGACTCCATCCAGGACTGGAGACTGTATTCCCAGATCTGGTTTTGGGCCTGTGACTGTCAGTACCTCCATTTTGTCTGGATTTAACTTCAATCTGTTTTTCCTCATCCAATCCATTACCGCTCTGAGACAGTCATTAAGAGGAGAGATGCCATCTGAAGTCTGAGCCGATGATTTGGTCATGGAGATCATCTGTTCTGTTCTGTTGCCTGCTTTTCCATTCCAATTGGCTATGATTCCCAACATGTCCTGCTTTTGTGTTTGAACAGTTTCCTTCTGGATTCCAGCATAAAATCTTTCAATTTCTTCTGCCTCTGTGGTTGGAGCATGAACTTGGATAATATTTGTATTGCTGTGTTTTCCATGAAGTCTTATTGATATTATTTGGTCAAACTTTGGCCCAAAACAGACAAGCCAAAAGTGCCACCTCCGGGTCGATCTGGGGGTGTAGCATTCAGACGACACACACCCTCAGATCAGGCTGAAGCTGTGCCATGGCCACCTAAGGCAGTTGAAACCTAGCCCCAAAAGGAGTGCCAAAAAAGTGCTCCTTGCCAGCAGTCCAATGCAGACCATGGTGGCAGCCAGCCTCGGGACCGCAGTGTCTGATTGCCACAGTCCTGCACTGAATGAGGAGTGACTGGCACTGGAGCAGCTGGAGGCCCTGGTTTGTTTGACCCCTTTGTATTATATGCCTTGACTGCTCTTGCTACATTTCTCCTCACTTAAATTTTCATTTTCTGATTAAAACACTGTGTATTTCTGAATAATGTCCCATTCCTGTCCACTTTAACTCACTTATCCCAAGTATTGCAATGTTTATACTTTTCCATTTCTTGTTTTAGAACATCTAGCTTCCCCTAATTCATGCTTTTCACATTCCATGTTCCTGTAATATGTGGTGCAGCTTTTGACTTTTCTTTCACCTCTGAGCACATCAAAGCTGGGCATCTTTTAAGCTTGAGCCCAGTTTCGTCATTAGCCACAGTGCTACTTGAACTTCTGCTTGTCCTCTGTAGCTCACTGAGTGCATTCTAACCTAGGATTCTCATCTTCTGGCACTATCTCTTGTTTCATTTTGGACTGTCTCATCCTATGGTTTTCAAAGTATAAGGCTTCAGAAGTGCTTTACCATTGCCGCCTTCTGTGCAGTACTAACACACTTTAGCTATGGTACTATTGCCATTGTCTCTGAAAGATCCTCCACTAAAGAGGCCATGGTAAAAACTGTGGTGAAGTGCAAAAGTTATTAATGAAGAAGAACTCAAAAAACTACTATTTTAAGTACAGGAATATTGAAATTTAATTACTGCACTTAGGAAAGCCTGAAAAAAGAAACTTAGGGCCTTTACAGACTGCCGGAAATAATGCAACTTGAGACCACTTTAACTGCCCTGGCTCAGTACTTAGGGAATCATGGGAACTGTAGTTTATTGTGGCACCAGAGCTCTCTGACAGAAAAGGCTCAATGTCTCAGAAAAAAACTACAATTCCCATGATTCTCTAGCACTGAGCCAGGGCAGTTAAAGTGGACTCAAGTTGCATTATTTCTGGCAGTCTGTAAAGGCCCTAAATCAATGAATACAATACTCTGTCTGTGTGTCTCTGTGTGTAATACACTTTAACAATAAATATAATGTGTTATTTAACAATAAATAACAACTTTAACAATAAATATAATTCTTTATTGTAAAATCAAATTATCTGCTCAGACCCTCCTCAAAATTACCACTTTCTCTCCATTCCAGAGCTCTGTGTTCACACCCATGCTCCTCTACCCAGTACCCATTGTAGATGAGGTCACATTCCATCTTCTTCATAGCACTCATATGATATGATCACCTTCAAACAATCATAGCCTCTCAGCTGGACCTATTTCAAAGAGTTTTTGTTAAGATTAAAATGTGTATACATGGGTAAAATAATATATATTACTTTAGCTCCAAGAAATAAATAGAATGAAATTTTAAAACATAAGAACATGTCTGTCATAATGAAATTTATGCATTCTGGTAGTCATTTAGATTGTCTTGCTGAGGCTTCAGTTCTGTACAATTAATCCGAGGAGTAAGTCCCACTGAATTACTGTGCGGGGACGGGGGGAATAACCCTCTCGCAAAGTAAGTAGATCTTAAATCTTTCCCAAAGTTAGATCTCTACAAATTATGATTTCTTTCCTATCGCACTGTGCAGCCCTGGCATACACATATGCACAAAGAATTAGAAAACCAAAAAGAATAGGAGGAAATAAGACCATCAAACAAAATCAGTAAAACTATATGTTAATGTATATAGTTTATTCAAATATTGTTTGTGGAAATGGGGAATGAATATTTATAAATAAGGATCAGGTCTTTGAAATACTGAACACAGACAGACCAAAATGGAAAAAAATAATTTAAAATGACCAGAGGCTCTCTTTTGATTTAGAAAAACTAGATTTGTAAAATGTTAAACAGGGCAAGTGGGCTCTGAACCAATTTTTTTAAAAAAATTGAAACTACTGGAGGCTTCCAGGAGAGACAATTCATATCTTTCTTTTTGTATTTGCCTTTTGTTTTGGCCAGGAAAAGGGTAATCTAGAGGGGTTTAGGGCTACAAAACAGTTGTCAGGGGTGTCACATGCACCTTCAGAGCTACAACTCGTACACTCCTGCAATCAAATTTGTGAACTCACTGCACTGAGAAGCTTTTCTATCTGCAGCATGTCTGAAATATGATGAGGTACCTCACAAACACATGCAAATCAGCACTCAATCCTGATGTAAGATTGACATGTATGTAAGTCATCCACGTATCTACAAAATCACCTTCACTGAAAATTGAATGATCATCTCTCAAGTCAAGTTCTTGCTCAGTATGAGCAGGTCATCCAACATATTAGGCTGATTTTCTCTTCTTTCTTCTCTCCCTCAATAAGTGATTTAGCAAGGCTGTAGTCACTTGGATTAATTGATCTAAATCTTCATTGATTGATTAAAAGTCTGTCCTAAATTAATTGATCGGCAGAGATGTGCTACTAATTGCTAACTGCTTTTAATGCAACTGTTCTCAAATATCATAGGTGGTACGGCCCATCTCAGAACAGACAGTCCTCCTCTACACTGAAAGGACAAAATTTTTAATTGACTGTGATGTATGCTAAAATACCTCTTTGTTTGTTTGTTTGTTTAGGTTCAGAGATTCAGATGCAAATATGTGCAGATCAGTCAATTAAATTTCATATGGCTATGAGACTTCTTTCATAAAGCAACAGGCTCTCTAATAAGGGAAGTGGAGGGGGGAGGGAGAGTTTAAACCTTGCCAATTAAAGAAATGCCAGTGTTGTCTGTCTTGATCCAGAATGTATGGAAACACCCCCTCTCTTTATGGCTACTGTACACAACTACTGTGATGGGTAGGAGCTGTGTGGCCATCCAGAAATTGTTGAATTGCAGTCTTCACACTTGGCTATTCTGGCTAGCTGTTGGAAGCTGCTGGAAGCTGCAGTCTGACAACAGCTGGAGGACTGCATGACCACAGAATCAAAGAGCTGAAAGGGGCTGCAAAAGTCACCTAGTCCAGCTCCCTGCTCTGCAGGACTATGTAACTACAGCACTCCTGAAAGATGCCCATCCAACTCTGTCTAAAGACCTCCAAAGATGGAGAATCCACCATCCAGTCACCACTCTTGCAGTAAGGTTCTTCCTAATGTTTAGAAGGACTCTCTTTTCTTGTTATGATAAATGGGAATCCCTCCATTTATCAGAGTCTTCTTCCCAGATAACAAAGGGTTAAAATATGTGAAGCGGTATTGTTATATTTTAATGAGGGTCCACATCATAGGTGATGAGATAGCAACTGACCAATGAGATTGGGCAGTTGTAGAGAAATGCAAATCTTCAAGAGGGTTCTGAGAGAGGTTTTTATTTTAAAAAAAAAAAAGCCTGAATGCAACAGGAGGATTTTGTCAGCCTTTGTCTCTGGCTCTCACTAGGGAGACCATGAGGGCCTTCTGACCAGGAGCTCTGGAACTGGGAGGCTGGTGGACAGTGGAGTCTAGACTCCCCATTTTCCAGACTATCAAGGACTTCAATGCCCATCTGATCTGTGAGTAAGATTAGGAAAATGTACCATCAGTGGCATTAGGATCTTTTGATTTCTTTTCAAGGTTTGGCTGAATGGATTGGCTCTATAACTTATACTTTCTGTCTGTGCCTGGAGGACAAGTGATTATTCATGTAAGTGATACCCTTTTGCTATAAAATTCCCTTACTTAGAATAAAGCTTTTATTTAAGGTACACTCCCTCTCTTGCACTCCTTTTTCATGTACCTTAGCTTGGCCCAGTTCTTCCCTACAGTCAGCAAGGGAAATACCAATGGAATTCCCCAGCAATGTCCCAATGCATTGCTAAGCTTGGAGAAGTCAGTCATTGGGTGATGGCAGGAGGTTCTTTAGATAAAAGGGGGTCTCAACTCTCAAGGGGTCCCAGGCAGCTCAGGAATGAGAAAGGAGGGGGACCCAGAGAGAACCCCTCACATTAGTAATTAGAATCCATTGCTTCATGTTCTAGTCTCTAGAGCAGCAGAAAACAAGTTTGCTCCACATTCTACATGACATCCTTTCAGATATTTAAGGATAGCTGTAATGTTCTTTCAGTCTTCTCTTCTCCAAGCTATACATGCCCAGCTCCCTAAGTCATTCTCTCACAAAGCTTGGTGTCCAGACCTTTGATCATCTTGTTCACCTTTTTCTGGACATATTCCAGCTTATTAATATCCATTTGAAAGAGTGGTACCCAGAAATGGACACAGTATTCCAGGTGAAGTCTGACCAAAGCAGAATAGAGTGGCACTATTACATCCCTTAATCTGGACACTATACTTCTGTTGATGCAGTGTAGAATTACAGCTTTTTTGGCCTCCACATCACAACATTGACACATGTTTAGCTTTTGGTCTGCTGAGATCCTTTGATCCTTTTAACATGCACTAGTTTCAAGCCAGGTGTCACTGGTGCATTTCATTTTTCTTGCCTAGATGTAGCACTTTACATTTATCCCTGTTGAATTTCATTTTATTTTTTTTTAGTTTTGGTCCAGCTCTCTAATCTGTCATGGTCATTTTGAATTTTGATTCTGTCTTCTGAGGGTTTTGCTACCACCACCCCCCATTTGAAGTCATCGGCAAATTTGATAAGTATGCTCCCTATTCCATCAACTTGATAAAGATGTTGACTAGCACTGGGTCCAGGACAGAACCCTGTGGCATCCCGCTAGTTGCTTCTCTCTAGGATGAAGAGGAGCCATTGCTGAGCACCCTTTGGATTCAGTCAGTTAACCAATTACAAATCAGCCTAACAGTCACATTGCTTAGCTCACAGTTCACCAGCTTACCTGCAATAATATCATTGGGAACCTTATCAAAAGCAATACTGAAATCAAGATATATTATGCTCACATTAATTTGGTATGATTTGTTTTTGAGAAACCTATGCTGGTTCTTAATAATCACAGCATTCCTTTCTAAATCTACACACACTGACTGGTTGGTTATCTGACTTAGAAGCTTTCCTAATATCAACGAGTGGACTGTCAGTAGTTGTCGGGTCCTCTTTTTTTTGCACTTTTTGGACATGGGGACAAAATTTGCCTTCCTTGAAACAGTGGGACCTTGCCTGTTCTTCAAGAATTCTCAAAGATTATTAACAGTGGCTTAGTACTCTTGGATACAGTTTATTTGGTCCTGGAAACTTGTATTTATATAGAGTAGGCAGGTATTCTTTTATTACCTCTTCATCTATTTTGGGGTGTAGTCCCCTTAACTACACCTTCTGCCCTATTTTCACCAGTTAAGGTACTGTTTTCCTTTTGGGAGAAGACTTAGGCAAAGACAGTATTCAACAGTTTGGCCTTCTTTCTGTCCCCTTTCAGTATTTCACCATCCTCTCTACACTGTGCCCCCACTGTTCCCTTCTTCTTCCTCTTTCTCTGAAAATAGTAAAACTATATTTGTGATTACTTTTAATCTCCCTGGTGAGCCTGAGCTCATTATGAGCTTTGGCTTTTCTGACTTTCCCTCTACAAGTATTGACTGTTCATCTGTATTCCTTTTTGGTGGTTTCTTCCTCCTTCCATTTCTTATGTCACTTTTAAAATCTCAGCTTATCTGAACATTCTTTCTATTTCCACCCTGGTTTCTTTTGACACTTTTCATCCTCATTGAAATGGTTTACAACTATTTCTCACTTTTAAGAATCCCCCATGCATCATCAACTCCTTTCTCTCTGAGCACTTCTGATCATGGGATCTATCAGTTGATCTATTTATATCCCACTTTTCTCCAGAATGGGACTCAAAACAGATTTCACTCAATATTTCCCCAAGTCTACTGAAAACAGCTTTTAAGTCCAGATACTTCTATGTTGGTTTTCCCTTTGCTCTGTATAACAAATCCCAACAGGGCATGGTCATTTCCACCCAAGAATCACATGACCTCCACCCCATTGACCACTATGTTGTAATATGAACTTGACTTAGGGAAATTTTAATATAGCTCAAATAGGAGGCAAACACAGCTTATACAGAGGTGGCTAAGGGAATAAATGTATAGAGACAAGGTTTTTCACACATTCACACAAGACCTCAGGAATAAAGCAAGTTAGCGTGGGATAGACATGAGGCTTTCTAAGAGTGATATTACCTGTCCGGAGTGCTCCGGAGTCTAAAGGTAGACTCGACTGGGAGAATGGATGGGGACACGGAATGAATTGGAGCCAGATCAGAATTCAAAGTGATGTAGTGTCACCAAGAATTCTAACCAGGCACATTAACCAGAATTTTGGTAGTCAGTTTATAGGCTGAAAATAGCCCAGAGCAAAGGTTGATTGTTGTATATCAAAGGGCCAAATCAACACTACAGAGACTTCCTTGAAGTAGATAGCTCCCGGGGTGGTGGTGGTAATGAGCTTATCTGTCTTGCAGCCAAAGTTCATCCAGGCTGTAAATTCCCTGGCTTCCCTGTCTCCTGAGGTGTGAATCTTTCTGTTTGCAACTCCTAAAACTAAGTGTTTGATCTGTAAATGGAGGCTGGTGTCAACATGACCATCTACCTTCTACCAACTCACTCTTGGGTGCATTGCTGAAACTGTACTTCTGTTTTAGGGTCATGCCAAAACTATACACACACAAAGAGAATGGAAAAATGCTCCATTTCTGGTAACAGCTTCCATCCCATTGATCCTCTATTAGCTAGGATCAAATCCAATCCCTGTTCTAGAATTACACTTGGATGTAAGCCACCTTGATGGCTACAGCTAAAGACGGGGTATAAATAAATAAATTATTATTATTATTATTATTATTATTAACCCTAGCTGGATCCAGTTACCTAGAATGAAGAGATTTAAAGGTAATACTGGAGTTTCTAGGTGAATAGCATGACTTAAGGACACAGTACTATTAATACTTTCTTGGGAGTGAGTCTCATTGAATTTGATGGAGTTTATCCAAGAGAGACACTATCTTGACAAGAAGGTAGGCTCCCAAAACTAACAAAGTGACCCACAAGTGCCAATCAGAAATAATATTCCAATTGTTTTTTGATTACTTTCACCACTTACTTATCTTTCAATAGTGATTCATTGAGTCTCCAGGCAAACTCCTTTGGGCTCTCTCTCAGCTCCATTGTAATGGGTAGATGATCCGATGCAATTTTGGGTAATGTTTCCATCCTAATAATTTTTAGACAAATAATTTTTGTGACAAGAAATATATCAATTCGTGCCCACAATTTGTGTCTTTCAGAAAAGAATGTATCATATCTACATGAATCGTATTTAGCTCTCTAGGCATCAATCAAGTCAGAGGTATTTGTTAATTCAAAAAATTCCTTGGGAAGTTTCCCCTGGTTTGATTTAATTTTTTTCGTAGATCCCCTATCTATTTGGGGATCTATAACTCCATTAAAGTCACCCATCACAATCAGTGCTTCAGCATTTAACTCTGATAGTCTGAGTAATAAATCAGCATAAAATTTTCCTTTATTATCATTAGGTGCGTATATCCCTAAAACAGTAAGCTTCAAACCATTCCATTTCAATTCAACCCCTATATAATGGTCATACAGATCTCTTAATACAGGGGTAGGCAACATTTCCCCTTTAAGGGCCGAGGAACTTCAGATCCCAGAAGCCTCAGCCATGTTGGCCAATAGTCCCATGTTGGCCAATAGCTCCTGGGATTCTGGGAGCTGAAGTCCTTCGGCCCTTAAAGGGGAAAGGTTGCCTACCCCTGATCTGGTTTAAGGGCCAAAACTACTCCCCTGGTAAGGGGTGTGTGAAGGCACTTTTTATGTCCTTCCCCTGAGTCATTGGAAAACAAACTGAAGAGACCAGAGGAAGAGGAGAAGAAGAGGAAGAGGAGAAGAAAGAGGGAAGAAAGTACTAGCCTTCAGTGCCTTGCCTGAGGCCACCACCTTCGGGTGGTAGGGAATGCCACCAATCTTTTAAAAAGGTGTTTAAAAAGCTGTCACAAGCGGAGTGATAGACTGAGGAGTGGAAGTAAACAACATCCTCAAACTTCGGGCGGATATGGATTTATAGACTGTGAGCAGAGGTGAGCTAATAAGGACCCAGTGTAATGCAGCTCAAGTAGCTGGGTGTCCAGTTAAGGGCAAATCTCTGTGAAGTAAAGAAAAACAAGATTTTTTTTGGATTTATACCAGCTAAATATCTGGCTTAGAAGGCTCAGTATTCTTACCTGCACAGTGCAGATTATGGCAAGAAGAATTCCATTGCATTATTGCTTTAATGAGATATAGGGCAGGTCCATGTCTCGGAGGAAGTGCGACTCCTCTGGACTGCGGAGATCTTTGGGAATTGTAGTCGGACAAACTCAATGGCCCTAGCAAGCAACGTGAGATCGTGTGCGCGTGGTGGAAGGGCGTAATCAAGAGATTACAGAGACTCTTGAAAGGGAAGTACGGCCTGATCAGCGGCTCAAGCAAGACGTGAGGCTTTTTTGTGCTTCTGTGAGGTGGCTGGTGCCGCGACTGTAGTTTGAAAGC
This sequence comes from Phrynosoma blainvillii, assembly GCA_026167975.1. NCBI lineage: Eukaryota > Metazoa > Chordata > Lepidosauria > Squamata > Phrynosomatidae > Phrynosoma > Phrynosoma blainvillii. The sequence continues at coordinate 241,854,190 of JANUYF010000002.1, forward strand.
ATGGCTGGAAGATAAATGGATCACCCGTAGCTGGTTCAGCATAGCGGGCTGGAAGTGTCCCTTCCAGGGACCACTCGGAGTTTCATTTAGACCTGGTTTGGACTCAGAAGGACCCCCTTGCTAACACTGAATGCGAGTCTCTGTAAGTGTTTGTACCGTAGGTGGGGAGTTTGTCGTGCACTCCAGTTCCTTTACTTGCTGCCCAGTGACTGCAAGAGCACAAAAAGTGTGTAAATTATTGGAGAGCCAGCAGTGAAAGTTGACGCCTTTCTAGAGTGTCTGGAGTGAAAGAGGTTGACGGAGGGGAAATATTGAACCAGCAAAGCTATATCTTGGCTAGTGTGATTCTCCTGTTGGACAAGAAGATACATGGACTTTATTGTGCTCCTATTAGAGCTCAGTGTAACAGCGTAGTCTTTTCTTTCCTGAAAGGTTTTCTGATAAAGAGCTGGTTTGTTTATTTAGGTTTACATAAACTCGGTTTGAACTGTAAATTAACTGTATAATTGTGCAATTAGTAGTTATTTGTTGTGGTAAACTATCCCCATTTGGAGTAGAAAGATGTCGATGACTTCGAGGAGTCAAACATTGAAGTCTGAAGCCCCTCAGCAGAGGAGACCCTCAGTTGACCAAAGTAAAGATCAGTTTAAAGGAGGAGATCCATATGTTACTCTGCTGGAGGAAATTAAGTTGATAAGAAATGATTTAAGCAGAGAAATTCAAGATTTAAGGCAAGATATGACAGATTTTAAAGCAGAGATTAAGCAAGAGTTAACATCGGAAATGAAAGACGTTAAGTATGTGATAGATAAGATTGCGGTGGAGTTTAATAAGATGAAAGTGAGGATGGAAAAGATAGAAAATAAACAAGGGAAGGTAGAGGAGAAAATTGAAAGTATACAAGATCTCCCTAGGAACTTTGAGGAAGAAAAAGCGAGAATGGATGCTAAACAACGAGAACGGTAATTAAAGTTGAGAGGTCTCCCAGAAAAAGAGGGAGAGAATCTAATGGAAATCTTGTCCCCTGTACTAGCCCAATATGTGGGCAAGGCAGAACATCTTTTTGATCTGGAGATCGATAAAATCTTCCGACTTAATTCAAGAATTGTTCTCCAAAGGAAAGTTCCAAGAGTATAGTAGTCAATTTTGTAAGAAGGCATATGTGAGATCAATTTCTAAGATTACAAAATGATGTCCCATTGATAATTAATGATGCTGAGAAATTTTTTTAAAGATGTAGCTCCAGGGGTGATGAGAAGAAGAAGGGAATATTCCTTCTTAACAAGTCAATTACAGAAATTTCAAATACCATATTGATGGTTGATTCCTGAAGGGTTGACCTTTTGGTTCAGGAAGACCAAGATAGAACTAAAATCTCCCCTGGAAGCAAGAGAGTTTTGGAGAAAATATAGAGCAGAATTTAGAGTAGATGAAAGATTTGAGAGCAGGAGAGGACCTACAGGGAACAGTAAGACTGAGAATAAGAGTAAAGATGTGAAAAAGTGGGAAAAGACAGAAAGGAGGGAGGAGGATGAGGATGATACGGATATAGAAAGGAGGGAAGTAAGATTAAAGAAGAAGGCAATAGGAAGAACAAGGACTATACCACCAGATGGTGGGGTAGGGCTTGAAGGAGCAGATAAAAGACAAGATAATGAAGATGGAGAGGAAGGGAGAGAATTGGGATTAGCAAGGGAAGAACAAAGGAATTGCCAAGGTGCAGTGGTAGGAGAGTTAGAGGAGGACGAAAATGATGATCTGACAGAATTAGGAAAATATGTGAGTGATGAAGAAAAGTGCATCCCTGAAAATGATGAAGTCTCATAAATTTATATCTTGGAACGTAAAGGGTCTAAATGCCTTGGTAAGAAGGAAATGTGTATTTCAGTATTTGGCAAAACTAAAGGGGGAACTTATTTGTCTGCAGGAGACAAAAATTAAGATGGCTGATGCGAAGTATTTAAAGAATGATACATTAGGCAAAGAATTTATATCTGCCTCCGATAAAAGGAAAAAAGGTGGAGTTTTGTATGTTAAAGAAAGATATCCCAAAGAAGTATTAAGACAGGGGCAGGCAACAACAACAACAACAACAACAACAATAGGACAAGACTTAACTTGAAAAATTCTCTATTCTATTCAACTCTTAAAGGGATTGTTAACATAATATCTTCTTGGTGGCATGGTTCAAGCTTTATCTAGTCTCCATTTTCTTAAGGCTAATAGTACATATCTCTCTTCTTAGGCTCTGTGTGGTTTCTGGTAGCTTGCCCTTTTTGACTCCTCCATCTCCATTTTGTCAGATCCTAGCTTTTTAGCTTACTTTTTCATAGCAAACTTTTCCTGTCTACTCTGCCCATTTCCTTGTGTCCATACACTATAGTGTTGGTCCACCCCCAATTCTTATTAGCTCGTAACATTTTTTCAGGCCTCTCAACTCCTTTTCCCTCAACTTGTTGTTTCTTCACTCTTTTCATTTACCCAGTGTTGTGTAGTGGTTTGAGTATTGGAGTACAACACACGAGATCAGAGTTCAGTTCCCAGCTTGGCCATGAAACCCACTGGGTGACCTTGGGCAAGTCACACTCTCAACCTCAGAGGATGGCAGCAGCAAGCCCCCTATGAAGAAACGTGCCAAGAAACCCCTATGATAAGTTTGCCTTAGGGTTGCTATAAGTCAAAAATGACTTGGAGGCACACAACAACAGCCACCTCTGGATTCCCTGCCCCCTTCTTTTCTTAGCTCCTGGGATTGCTCTTTACTTTACTTTTCAGTCCCCCAACCTTCTCCCCATCTGCCCCTGCAAGGTTTGTTTGAGGGCTGTGTGCATCTCAAACTGATCTTCCTTTCCCCTTACAAAAGGTTAGGCTATTTAATAAAATGTTGAGTATCGAGAGCTTCTTTTTCCCCAAAAGCTATAGCCATAGACCTGTGCTGTTGTCTTGACTTTATGTAGTAGATAGAGGGTATGGTACCTTCTGATCCTACCTCTCTCCTCCATGAATCCACTGGCCACATCCACCCCAATCCCCACAGTCCTATTCAGAGGCTCACAACTGTAAGCACCATGGGTCTGGAACTCCACTCCTGATTGTCCCATATTCTGCAGGAGATTCTGAAGAAGTCCATAACCACATTCAGGTGAATGTGAATATACCTATTGTTCTTCCCAGAACTAGGACTTCTCAGAAGGCTGGTAAGGATGGAGGAGGCAGGCTGGCTAACTGGTCAGCCACAAGCAGCTCTGTGACTTTTCTGTGTTCACGATGACAAGGCCTGAATAGGGCTTACATACTGAATGGAAGTGGCATCATAGAACTCAATGTGCTTTGGCTAGACAATTCGACAAGTTGAAAAATCTCTTAATGCATTAAAAAAATAGCTTTGTAAGAGGTGGTGGTGGTGGTAGTGATAATGCTGATGGGTACAAGGCTTCCAAAACAGACTTAATGAGACAGACTTGTTCCTGGTATCACATCCCTGATGTCATTTAAAATCGTTCTGTCATAGCAGTACCCTTTTCCTTCAGGTCCTAGGGAACAGCCAATTTCCACTACAGATACTTCGTAAATATATTCTGGAAAATTAAGCTGTACATTATAAGAAAGTAAGATAGGCCATCCACACGTATCTTTCCAAGGTAGAAACTGTATCTCTCACACATCCATATTCAGATTGGTGTTTCTTATTTCACTAGAACAGCACTGAGTGGCCTAATTGGGAGAGGATGGAAAATGGCAATCCATTCTCTCCTTGTTGCCTAATTCATCGTTCACTAAAGCTCAAAGGAGGCTTGCCACTTCCAGCACACCCCATGCTGCTGTGCCTTGCTCTTAATAAACTCATTAAGATTTTGCTCCCCAGATGGAAGGCTGCTGTGGTCAAATAATCTGATCTCCTGCCGATCTTGTTGTATTGAAAGGTATAGCAGCATGGGGCTAGGTAGGATGTGGCAGAGCTAGCTGCAAGCTTTGATCTTTTCCATTGTAAGTTATTGAGGGCTTTGTGGCATCCCACAGAGGCTACACAAATCTTTCTGCATGCTGGTGTTTATATTAAGTAAAGCTGACCTTCATGGGGAGGAAATTTCAAAGTGGCCAGCCCTTTTCTGGGATAGGAATATGTAGCTGGAAACACTCTCCCATGATAGGGCAGCTCCCTATGGTGTTCCAGTTACAGAGGTTAGAGCAGGGGTAGGCAACCTAAGGCCCGGGGGCTGGATGCGGCCCCAAGGCCTTTGGACTGGCCCCAGACTGGTCCTGCTGCCGTCGCCGCAGCCCCCCACCCCCCGCCGCTGCCCGCCATGATGATATTGATTATTGTTGTTATTACTTGTTCTTGGGGTTTTTCTTGGCAAAATCTCCACAGGGGTTTTGCCATGGCTTTTCTGGGGCTGAGAGAGTGTGCATGCATTTAAAAAAAAATAATTGTTTTATTATTTTTATTTATTTATTTTTGGTGCTTCGGTCCCTCAATTGTCTGAGGGACAGCAACCCAGCCCCCAGCTCAAAAAGGTTGCCTACCCCTGGGTTAGAGCCATCACAGGAAACTGCAACGCTACCGTGAGGTGTCTTTGGCATGGCCTGCTCTTTGGTGTAGGGAGTGCTGCTGATGGGGTGAAGTCAGCTCATCCAGGCCACTACAGTGCAATATAAGGGTGTGGCTCTCCAGATATTGTTAGACTGCAATTCCCAATGTACCTAGCCAGCATAGCTAATGGTGAGGGATTGTGGGAGTAGCCGTTCAATAAGATCTGGAGGACTACATATTCTTCTCCCTTGATGGAACAAAATATGTTCATGTGGGTATGGGGCAAAATGTGGGTGTCCATATTCACTGTCTTCCATAAGATTGTCCACCTATCTCTTTTGCTACATGGACATCATCAGAGGAGTCTTCAGATACAGGTGCAACAGTCTTCACACAGACCCATAGGTTTTATTCTACTTGTAAGTTTTGCACAACATTTGTGCATTAAGCCATACATACAATATAAATGGAGAGCCAGTGTGGTGTAGTGGTTTGAGCCTTGGACTACAACTATGAAGATCAGGGTTTGATTCTCTGCTCAGCTATGGAAACCCACTAAGTGACCTTGGGCAAGTAGTAATACACTCTCAACCACGGAAAACCTTGTGTTAGGTTCGTCTTGGGATCACCATAAGTTGGAAATGACTTGGAGGCACACAATAACAATATAAAGGGGGGGGGGGGACAGTAAAAACCATGTTATCCCCTCCCCATAGATTTATTTATTCTTTTGATTGTTGGACTTTCTGCCTGCTCCCCCACCCCTACTTCTTTCTTGGTCTTGTCTAGTTGATGGCAAAGTTCACATCTTTTCCACATTCTGTCTAAAAAGAGAACATTCTAAATATTTTGGGAGTATTTTGTATCTTTCCAAGCAAACAAGAACTTTAAATTGCTGATGCCTGGCTTTTTTCATAGCTTTTTTTTTTAAATCAACACAAAATCCCATGGTATATTTGCTTCCCCCCCCCTGCTCTGCTTGTGTTTTAAAATAGAACCCTTCATACATAATTAAACATAAAAACTGTACATTTTTATTGACTGCATGCTTCAGAACTGGTAGTACATGTGGCATGGGAGTTTGAGAGACACTTGGGCATACCAATTACCAGATAAAGCAAATAATTAAAAACCTTCTAAGGCTGAAATTCTGTGTACATTTATTTGTGAATAAAGCCCCCTGAACTCAGTGTGACTTACATCCAAATTAACATACATAATGCACTGCCATTTTTTTTAATTACTTTGTTCTATTTTAAATGCCCTGAAACAGGCAGATAACAGGTTGGGCCTGCAGATTAACTGAAACATAGAAGAGAAAAATCCAAACTAAAACCAATAAGGCAGCAGGAAGGACCTTCTGTGATCCTCTTTTTATGATATCCTCATGGTGCTCAGCTGAAACAAAAGCTAGGGCCTCTATGGGCGTTTTCACACGGGGCTTAGGGCAGACGCTATCCTACCTCCATCCGGCCCCAGTCCAGCTCCTTTGCAAAGTTTTCACACGACGTCGCAGCAAGCCCCGCCCCATCCAGTGCCATCCCCGGCGCTAGCCAGCGTCAGTCCGGGTTCTTGCTCCGAGTGTTCACACTTACGTCGCAGCAAGCCCCGCCCCGCCCCGCCCCGCCCCGCCCCGCCCCATCCAGCGCCATCCCCGGCGCTGGGCGGTATCATCCCCGGTCTTTGTAATTCCTTTTTCAAAAAGCAATTAAGTTGCCGCTGCCGGAGCCATTCCGGAATAATGCTGCTTTCACAGATCTGAAGCTGCAGGATCCATTCTGGAATGGCTCCAGGCGGCTTTGAGACTCCAAGTGTGAAAACGTCCTATGCCATTACATCTGTATAGAAGAAGGAGCTGAAGCTGGTGCTGCCTTTCTCCTCCCACACACACCTTCATAACAAGCTGCAACTGTCCCAGATTCCCTCTTCTTTAAGGTTTGGTTTTGTTGTGTGCCTTCAAGTCGTTTCCAACTTATACTGACCCTGAGGTGACTCTATCATGGGAGGGTCTGAGACTGAGAGTGTGTGACTTGATCAAGGTCACCACATGGGTTTCCGTGACTAAGTGGGAAATTGAACCCTGGTCCCCAGGGTCATCATCCAATGCTCAACCACTACACCATGCTGGATCTCAGCTGTTGAAGTTACCAGAGCCTTATCCTTCTTTGCATAATATCGATAGAATCATAGAGTTGGAAGAGACCTCAAGGACCATCCAGTCCAACCCCTGCCATGCAGGAAATCAAAATCAAAGCATCCCCGACAGATGGCCATCCAGCCTCTGTTTAAAGACCTCCAAAGAAGGAGACTCCATAACACTCCAAGGGAGTGTGTTCCACTGTCGAACAGCTCTCACTGTCAGGAAGTTCCTCCTAATGTTGAGGTGGAATCTCTTTCCCTGTAGTTTGCATCCATTGCTCTGTGTCCTATTCTCAAGAGCAGCAGAAAACAAGCTTGCTCCAGCCTCAATATGACATCCCTTCAAATATTTAAACATGGCTATCAAGTCATCTCTTAACTATCTCTTCTCCAGGCTAAACATCCCCAGCTCCCTAAATCTCTTATTGGGCAGGGTTTCCAGACCTTTCACCATTTTGAGGAAAAGTCTGGAAACCCTGCCCAATGACAGATTTAGGGAGCTGGGTATGTTGGACATGCTCCAACATGTCAACATCCGTTTTGAATTGTGGTGCCCAGAACTGGATGCAGTATTCCAGGTGAGGCCTGACCAAAGCAGACTAGAGTGGTACCTCATAAAGTTGGAAAATACAAAGACTTGGCAGGCCTTCAGTAAGGAGAATTTCTTAACACGTATGGACATATGAGGCAGACAATTTTATAAAGCTAAACTGACTCTGGATGTGTTCTTGCTGAATGTTCCCCTTGTCAGGCTGTCACAGGAGCCTTGTTAAGGCCAAAGCTTGGCAGCTATTGTTAGAAACATCCTGCTCCATGGAAAACTTTTTCTTACTAGGAGAGTCAGCATAGCTTAGTCGTTTGAATGTTGGACTCTGGAGACCAGGGTTTCATTCCCTGCTGGTCCATGAAACCCAATGGGTGACCTTGGGCATGTCACATGCTCTCAGCCTCAGAGGAAGGCAATGGCAAATCTCCTCTGAAAAATCTTGCCAAGAAAACCCCATGATAGGTTCACCTTCAGGTTGCCGTAAGTTGGAAACAACTTAAAGGCACACAACAGCAGCAACAACAACTTCCTAATGAGTCTCAACAGTTATTATTTCTAGTACAAATAAATCTACAAAAATAACTAGCGCTAAAACATTTTTACTAGTACACTTCCTAGTACATCCTGGAGGAAAATTCAGATTTGGACATTTTTATCAGCCTATGTTCGAGTATGAGACCAGCAACAACCAGAGTGTCAGCTTTGTTATTCTGTAGGATTGCCAAATTGAAAACTGGAGGTGGCTCCTGTACCTTTAAAACTTAGAAGGGGGAATTTCAGTAGATGTTGCTTATTGCCTGGTTGCATGGCAAGCAATACCTGCTGAAATTCCCTCTTCTATATAAGTGTTCAAGGTATAAGAGGTGCCTCCAGTTTTATCTCTGGCAACCCTACTTTTCAGTGTTATTGGTTAACAGACAACCTGCAAAAGACCAAGTCTTCCAAGAAGAAAAGCCCAAGCCTTCCCAGGTGATAATTGAAGTTTCAGATAACTTTGAATCCACAGTATTAGAGACAGAGGGAGCCATGCACCCCTCAAGCATCTCCTTTCATGCAGTGCTGCAGGATTCCCACCACTGTGTATACACAGTAGGGCTTGTTTTGCTGCCCTGCAAGTTAATTGGAATTGAGCCTCTTTTGTTTTTCTTCATTAATTAGTAGTTGTTGATTTCATATCCGAATATCAAGACTGCAGCTGTGCAATTTCTCAACAAAGGATGCTTGAGAGAGATTGCCTTATAGTCCAGGGAATAAATGGAATGAAGCGTGATTCATCCACAGCATAAAGGGAAAGATACCCAGTATGGTGTAGTGGTTTGAGTGTTGGACTATGATTTTGGAGATGAGGGTTCCAATCCCCACTTCACTATGGAAACCCACTGGGTGATTATTGTGGGCAAGTCACATGCTCTCAGCCTCAGAAGATGGCAGATGCAAACCCTCTCTAAACAAATTTTGTCAAGAAAGTGAGACAGAAACTATTTGAAGGCACACAACAACTGAGGCAGGAGGATTTCCTTAATTGATGTTTTAAATGCTTAAATTAGAGATGTGTGCTATTATGTGCTAAAATAATGGTCAAGCAGCCATGCAGAGAGGATTCTGGGAAGTGGGCCTCTAAGGAAGATGCTGGAAGGTTTAAACTCAAAGAATGCCAGAGGGTTGTTTAGATACAGTCTGACCTCCTGTCTGGTAACCTAATGCATTAAAAACCTTCATTGGAAGTCAGAGTGGGCCAGAGAGCCATAATAAATCATTGGCAGCTACTCTGTTTGTGCAAAAGGGCCTTCTGCCTGGTACACACCAGTTCATTTACTGATAAGAGATTTCGGTATGTGGTTGGCATGGCAACATGGTATCTTAAGCATATTATAATGTATTCTGAAATCTGTATTCTGATTGCTCAGGATTCTATATGTTTAAAGTTTAGAGCATCCAATAGAATGTAAGCTTTGATTTTCTTTGTCAGTACATAAAACTACGGCCATCTTGGCTTGTCTTTCGCCCAATGATCTGAATGCTAATTCTGTTGGGACTTGCCGGCAATAAATCTGTGTTTTTAAACTATTTTTGTGGTCCCCTGTTCTGCTTCAAGCTCTGCTAAAGAGCCGTGAATGCTGGGAGTTAATTTGCAACAGTTGATTTTTCCACTACACAACAAATAATGGAAAAGCAAAGTCTGGTGGGCACAGTTGCTAATTTCTCGTTAATTTCTAAGTACCAAGTTTTTCTTAAAGTTACAAAAGAAAGCTATGCTAGTTTTGTTCTGATTGGTTAGTGAGCCTAACAAAACCTTCCCCCTCACACATTTTCACGTATTTTGTGTTCCTTTAGTTCAGGGGCCAGCAACCTACGGCCCCGGGCCAGTTCCGGCCCAGGGCCCCACACTTACCGGCCCAGGCAGACCCCTGCCGCTGCTGCTGCCTACCACCGCCGCCACACGTTTTGGTCGCCGCGCAGCCGCGCACACTGCGACCACCATTTTGTTTTCCAAAATGGCGGCCATGATGCATTTGCACATGTGCAGGAGTACTGCACATGCACAAATGCGTCGCGGCCGCCATTTTGGAGAACAAAATGGCGGCCGCAACATGCGCGGAGGCGGCTGCGGCAGCGTGCGGGGGGGTTGCACGTGGTGGCAGGGGTTGCACGCGTGCCGCCATTCCCCCCCCCCGGCCCGACGGAAGGGACAACTTCGGGGGATCGGCCCCCAGCTCAAAAAGGTTGCCTACCCCTGCTTTAGTTCCTTTTAGGAAAAGAGTGGCAAAAGGAAATCTAAATCTCAGTATTGGTGAAAGGTCAGAAATGGGATAGTGAGTGATGTAGAACATAGATGGGCAGTCTGATCCTCCATATGCTGCTGGATTATAAATCCCAAAATAGCTTGCTACTGTCCAAGCTGGGTAGGACTGATAGGAGTTGCAGTCCAACAACAGGCAGGTTTTTAGACAGTGTAGCAAAATAATTTTGATGCTGAGAATTTTTTGACTAAACAATGGGCCTTTGCAGACTGCTAGAAATAGTGCAAATTGAGTCCACTTTTACTGCCCTGGCTCAGTGCTAGGGAATCATGGGAATTGTATTTTTTTCTGGGACATTGAGCCTTCTCTGTCAGAGAGGTCTGGTGCCACAATAAATTACAGTTCCCATGATTCCCTAGCACTTAGGGGGGTTGCAGACTGCTAGAAATAGTGAAAATTGGGTCCACTTTTAGGGTTAGGGTTAGGGTTAGGGAATCATGGGAACTGTATTTTATTGTGGCACCAGAGCTCTCTGACAGAGAAGGCTCAAAGTCTCAGAAAAAAAACAGTTCCCATGATTCCCTAGCACTAACCCTAACCCTTAAAGTGGACTCAATTTGCAGTATTTCTGGCAGTCTGCAAAGGCCCTACATTAGTTCCACTTATTGCTCTAGGTAATAAACTAGCCTCTTGTATCTTAGGAGTTTATCACATGGGAAGGAAGCGCCGACATCCTGTGAATGGGGTTTAAATCCTGTGAATATCCCACAAAAGCGGGATTGTTTTCAGACGATTCCCAAAAATAAAAACCAGTACAATTTGGCCACTTTATTCATGGGTTAATGCCAGGATAACGCCAATGTCGTCTGAAAACAATCCTGCTTTTGCAGGATATTCACGGATTTAAACCCTGTTTATTCACGGGATGGGGCGCGCTTCTCTCCCATGTGATAAACTCCCAAGAGTTGAATTCCCAATCTTCTGTCAAGGAGTTGGATTGACCCAAGTTCCATCCTCCAGAGGGTATGCTTCTCCTAGTATGAAACTACAGCCCTCCCTTTACCTGACTTTCTTGAGCTTTCCGGTTTGGAGTGTTTGGAAAGGGCTCATTCCTTCATTATCTTTCTCTTGATCTGTAGAATCTTTGCTGTTAATCTCCATAATTGTGGGACAGACATTTGGCTAGGAACTGGAAAGAGATAAAGCCTTACAATTGTGATCTTCATGAAATTAAGCCCCATTGCATTCAGTAGGATTCACTTCCCAGTAAATGTGCATAGGATTGGTGTCTTAAATCACACAGTATAATCTTTCTGTAGTTGTTGTCTAGACACCTGTCTCAGGTCTACAGAGAACATCCCAGGAAGTGTGCATGTGTGTGCTTAGCTTTTGTTGTTGTTGTGTGCCTCCAAGTCATTTTTTTACTTATGGCGACCCTAAGGCAAACCTATCATAGGGTTTCCTTGGCAAGTTTCATCCACTGTAAATGAAGAAGGATATTTCAGAGAAAATGTGTTGCAAGCACTTTGTTCCGTCAGGACATGAGAGCAGAGGGGATGGATTTATAAACAGTCTAAACATGTTGGAATGTTCTGCTACTGAAACCACAGGATTTGTAATTTTATATTGGAACTCTCTGTGAACTTTTGGGAACATTATCTTTTTTTGGACTACAGTTCCCAGAATCCCCCAGTCTGCATGGCCAATGGCTGAGAGATCCTAAGAGCTAGGATCCCTTTGGATCTTAAATCCTTTTTTAAAAAAACAAAATCAAAACTTTTATTTGTTCTAGTTCCACAAAGAATACTAAATCAACAACAAAATGTTCAAACAGGCTTAGGATGTGAGTTAACCGAAAAACACATATCTGGGATGCTTAACAGACAATTCTATTAGGGTAGTTATCCAGATGGCGTTGTACGATTAGGATGAACACAAAAGTTCACTGAGAGCCTTTCATGATGGGGTCGGGTTCAAGCAGAAAGTGTCTCTCCATAAATTAATATGCAGGGGTAGCTGTGTTGGCCATTTAGCAAATTCAAACAAAAATCCACCAAACAACGATACCTTTATTGGCCAACCAAAATGCACAATATATTTGTTGCAAGCTTTCAAAGCTCCATGGACTTCTTCATCAGGCAAGATGTTACAAACCAAACAGGAGAAAATATTGGAGATGTTAGTCAGATGCTTGCATTTTGATGTTTCTGTCCTTAGTTAAGATGGTAAGTGGAGGGTATCTTTTGCAGGTAACTGCCATAAATTAGCAGTTCCCGACCATGGTCTGGGCAAATATGAAGTAGCCATAACATAATCAATAAGAGTTGACAAGTCCACATAAAAGGAATGTAATTTCTTTTGTCCATTACAAGAATTGATGGTATAGGAAAGTTTTTCAAGTAACCATGTATTCCAAACTACTCCACCATTTTTCCAGAGTTAAATGTCCTGTCTTCCAGCAGGAACCTATTTCAGTTCTTGCAGCAGCCAGAAAGAAGGCGATAAGGTTTCTGTGTTTCAGAGCACTTTTTTCTTTGGTATACAAATAGAGCAACAAAAGTGTAAAACAAAAATGGATGTTTTGTTCTGTGATATGGGAGATCTGGTTTACGACCGCTGTCCAAAACGTTTTAACTTTAGGACAGTCTATCCACATTTGGAGATAGGAGCCAATCTGTTTACAACACTTCCAGCATGGTAGTAGGACATTTTCCTCCTTGTATTTCTGATTTCTGTGGTTTTTATGGAACATCTATTGAACAATGTCTGCCAGACCATGTGCTGTTGCTGCTTTTCTCCTCATTCTGGTTTACACTCATTCATCTGTGGTGTGACTTACTTGTGGGTACTTACTTACTATGCCTGGAGGACATTTTTCATGGACCAAATATGGAATCAGTTTAAGGCATTGATGTTCACCCCAAGGTCTGTTAAATCTTCAGCTTTGAAAGGAGTTCCCCTCATCCAAAAGGGCTTGAAAGGATTCTTGTTCCACTTTGAAAAATTTCTCTCAGAAGACCTGCCCAGGCTAGTGTTAGTATTTTAATAGGGCAAAACTGAAACATACTGACCCATTGTGTCAAGTAATCACTGCTGAATTAGTAGCTGCAATGTCACTCTCCAATAATAATAATAATAATAATAATACGATTTATTTCTATACCGCCCCTCTGGCGAACCAATCGAGGCGGTGAACAACAGCAATTTATAACAAGGAGAATTTATAACAATGAGTTGGAATGGTGCCTCTGTCTGTTCCTCTAGGCCAGGGGTAGGCAACCTTTTTGAGCCGGGGGCTGGGTTGCTGTCCCTCAGACAATTGGAGGGGCCGAAGCACCAAAAATAAATAAATAAATAAAAATATTTTTTTTAAAAAAAAATTAAATTTAATTTTTTTTTAAAAAAATATGCATGCACACTCTCTCAGCCCCAGAAAAGCCATGGCAAAACCCCTGTGGAGATTTTGCCAAGAAAACCCCAAGAACAAGTAATAACAACAATAATCAATATCATCATGGCAGGCGGTGGCGGCAGGACCAGCCTGGGGCCGGTCCAAAGGCCTCGGGGGGCCGCATCTGGCCCCCGGGCCTTAGGTTGCCTACCCCTGCTCTAGGCAATGCAGTGGTGGCTTATGAATGAGGCTCTAGTAGGGCCTCCTTGAGAGTAGCTGCTGCAAGACTGCCTTATACACTACCTGGATGGATGTCCAGGATGTTTATTTTGTTGCATTTTCTCCTTTAAATTCACATAAGACTGCAGAATATTTGGAGCTTGCTGCAATATATGAGGCACTAGGCATGTCATGAAGTTCATGAACACACTGGTATGTATTGTAGGATAAAGTGGTATGTGTTGCTAGGATGGAACACTTGTCATCTTCCTCATTGTATTTCTGACCTCTGTGGTTTCTAGGGAGCATCTCCCCTGAACAACGTCTGTCAGACCATGTGCTTTTGCTGCTCTTCTCATTCTGGTTTACGTTCATTCATCTATGGTGTGACTTACTTGTGGATGGAAAAACTATGCCTGGAGACATTTTTCATGGTTGCTTTCTAGAATGGCATTTCATCAGGGAATGCGGTAGCATGGATTTTTTTCCTTTATAGGATAATATTAGCTCTGAACCATGATGGAGGAACCCACGTTACTGCACTCTCCAGGTTTCTAAGAGGAGTAGTGTTATCAAAGGTAGAAACAGCATCAAGGACTTTTCCCATATAACCTGCAGCTTGTGACATGGTAAAAGCAGCAAAGAACTCTTATGCCTAAAAGATAATGTGTGAGGCTTTAAGAGATTATACCAACCAACTTGCTTAGTGATGTGTAGGACTTCAAGGACGTGGCCCAACCTAAGCCCTGCTGTTCTTTTCAGCCAGCTAATGTCTAATCTCTGACCACCCATTTAACAGCTGTCCTTGTCCTGAACTTTTAAAATGGAAAAAAAATTGATACAAATGTATATATAAAAGAAAGCCTTAATGATCCAAGGTGAGTTTGTGTTTGCCCAAAGGAAAGAGTCTTAACATCATGTTTGGGATTTTAAACTAATAAAACAACTATCTTGAGATGAGTCTTCAGAGGCTTCTGATGCTTCCCAGTTGCTTCTCTTGTTTTCATAAGTTTGCTAAGGTTCTTCGTTTTTAAAAAATGAGCCTCAAAGACAAATAGAACCCATAGGTGAGGAAGAACCTCTGTACTGAGAACACATCTCTGCACACCTCCTTCCTAACTGAATTGGCAATATGCAGGAGTGCTTTAAAGATTTCACAGCCACCTCAGACATGACGTTTCTCCCCCCATATGTGAAAGATGGAACATGTACACAATCATGTGTGAAAACTGAATGGGTGTCTGTGTTACCATCTGAGACCACTCAAGATCACTCTAAGATACATATCAGAGAATTTTTGTGAGCACCAGTGGAGAAAGATGCTAAAAGGGAAAACTGCCAAAGCAGCCAGTTATTAAATCTAAACAACCTTGTTAGCATTCCCATAGTGATGCAAATCTTCCTCAGACATCTGAGCAGCAAATTACCAATGGTTACCAAATTACTAAATAGAACAAAATGTAGCTCTCTTGAGAACTATAACCTGAAAGCTATCAGAAGCAAAAGCATCACTATGCTTCTTCAATAAAATGTGCCATTTGGTAAATGTTTCTGTTTTCTATGTTACTGCAGTTTTATTACAAGATAATTTTGTGGGATTAATGTACTTTATAATAGTCAATATTAGCTAAGGCTGGTCAAATTTAGAGGGATGGAGGCTCCCTCAACACTGGTCATTATACTTCCCTCCCAAGAGAAGAAACTTGCCTACGCAGTTAAGAGATTTGAATTGATACTTAAGTGGATATATATAAAACTCCCAGAACATCCTGCCTAGTGTGGTCATAGAATCATAGAGTTGGAAGAGACCACAAGGGCCATCCAGTCTAACCCCCTGCCATGCAGGAACTCCCAATCAAAGCATCCCTGACAGATGGCCATCCAGCCTCTGCTTAAAGACCTCCAAGGAAGGAGACTCCACTACTCTCCGAGGGAGTGTGTTCCACTATCAAACAGCCCTTACTGTCAGGAAGTTCCTCCTAATGTTGAGGTGGAATCTCTTTTCTTGCAGCTTGCATCCATTGTTTCGGGTCCTAGTCTCTGGAGCAGCAGAAAACAAGCTTGTTCCCTCCTCAATATGACATCCCTTCAAATATTTAAACACGGCTATCACATCACCTCTCAGCCTTCTCTTCTCCAGGCTAAACATCCCCAGCTCCCTAAGTCATTCCTCATAGGGCTTGGTTTCCAGCCCTTCACCATTTTAGTTTGCCTCCTTTGGACATTCTCCAGTTTCTCCACATCCTTTTTGAATTGTGGTGCCCAGAACTGGACACAGTATTCCAGGTGAGGCCGGACCAAAGCAGAATAGAGTGGCACTATTACTTCTCTTGATCTAGACAATATCAATATACTTCTATTGATGCAGCCTAAAATTGCATTGGCCTTTTTAGCTGCTGCATC
Organism: Phrynosoma blainvillii; assembly: GCA_026167975.1. Taxonomy (NCBI): domain Eukaryota; kingdom Metazoa; phylum Chordata; class Lepidosauria; order Squamata; family Phrynosomatidae; genus Phrynosoma; species Phrynosoma blainvillii. The sequence goes on from JANUYF010000002.1 coordinate 241,870,161, forward strand.
GCACTGTTGACTCATGTTCAACTTGTGGTCCACCTGGATTCCTAGATCCCTTTCACACATAGTCTCATTCAGCCAGGTGTCCCCCATTGTATATCTGTGTTTTTCGTTTTTCCGCCCTAAGTGCAGTACCTTACATTTCTCTGTGCTGAATTTCATTTTGTTAGCTTTGGCCCAACTTTCTAGTCTGTTCAAGTCATTTTGAATTTTGATCCTGTCTTCTGGGGTATTAGCTACTCCTCCTAATTTGGTGTCATCTGCAAATTTGATAACTATGCCTCCAATACTGTCATCCAAGTCATTGATAAAGATATTGAATAGCACTGGGCCCCGGACAGAGCCCTGTGGCACCCCACTGGTCACTTCTTTCCAGGTTGAAAAGGAGCCATTGTTGAGCACCCTTTGGGTTCGGCCAGTCAACCAATTACAAATCCATGTAACAGTTACTTTGTCTAGCCCACATTTTACCAGCTTGTTTGCAAAAATGTCATGAGGAACCTTGTCAAAGGCCTTACTGAAATCAAGACATACTATATCCACAGCATTCCCTTCACCTGTCAAGCTGATAATTTTATCAAATCCTGGTCACTGGATTCAAAGAGTTGTAGTCCCAAAAATAACTTTCCCAAGCTGTGCCTGGCCCTGACCTTTGCTTCACCCATTTAAACAGTGTGATAGCGAGGAAGAAAAATTCAAAACTACTGTTCTTGCCTATCCCATCCATTGACAAGACCATCACCCTGGCATGGTTGTGTCAGTTACCGTCAAGTCAGCTTGATCTCCCATTTTACCAAGTATTATTGCCTTTTCTAGCTGTCATCTCATGTGATGTATGTCCAAATTACAATAGCCCCAGTTTAATCATTTTGGTTTCTAGGGAGAGTTCTGGCTTGATTTGCTTTAGGACCTGTATATTTATCTTTTTAGCAGTCCATGGTATCCGTAGAACTCTTCTCCAGCACCACATTTCAAATAAGTTCTCTTGTCAGGGATGATGGGAGTTGTAGCTCTTCACCTCTGGCTCTAACTCACCACCTTGTTATGCAGCAGAGCTGACCAGCTTTGATCAGTGGTTGATGCTTCTTTCCCAAGCAGCAGAGTTTCAGAGAATAGGCTGAAGACCCTGACAAACTCTCCAAGCCTTCTCTCTCTTCTTCCTGAGATGTCTCCAAACTTCTCCAGGATTCCTCTGGCTCTTGTATCTTCCCTCAAGACACCAGACAACTCAGTAGTCTTATATAAAAGATCTACTTTATTCTACTATATACACAAATACTATATGCCCTACAAATCACAATCTCTACACTTCACAATATCTCCAAAACTACTCCACACTACACCACAATATGCATTGGCAAACATTGCACTTATAGCCATCGTTAGTCACCACCCACTAGTCAGTTTCCACCCAGTGGGTGTGTACATTCATTTTGATTGGTTTACATGGATCATCCCATACTTAAGACCAACCCAAGTATTTCATCATTTTACCTTGACTACTTAATGAATCTCAGGTGTTTGCAATCTACAACAGGTGTTTTCAATATACACTCTATAACTTTGTCCTTGTCTCTCAAGGCTTCCAAATTATATTATCCTTTTCACCTGTGTAGCTTCATGATTGCTCCTGCTTAATCACTGTGACTTTCACATACACATTTTATTTCTATTACTGTAAGTCCCATGTTGCATTTTCCTTAACAATCCCCTCCGAAATAAAATATTGTATGTGTCTTATAATGTCATTCCAACCATTTGTGTCAGTCTTTCATGTTTTTCCGCCGTCAATGCTTTTGTGAACAAATCTGCTATGTTGTGTTGTGTTTCTATATATCTCAGTTCTATTTCACCCTTCTGAACCATGTCTCGCACATTTTGATATCTTACTCCAACATATTTTGTTCTGTTCTTCAAATTTTCAACTTCAGCCATTGCTATGCATGACTGTGAATCTTCCAGAATTTCTACTGGTATCTTGTAACTCTCATTTAAATCATTCAACAATTGCTCAACCCACTGTACCTCATTCACTATCTCATTTAAAGCTGCGAATTCTGCTTCAGTCGTACTTAACGCTACATTAGTTTGTTTTCTGCTTCTCCAGACTATTGGATTTTCACTGTACTTAATTATCATTCCTGTAACTGACTTCTTGTCTCCTAATTCTGATGCAAAAGAACTATCCACATAACAATCTAAATCTGAATTACTGTTTCTAATTACCAATTTCTTATCTAAAGTTCCTTTCAAATATCTTAATAAGTGTTTTACTGCTGTCCAGTCTTCAATTTTTGGATCATTAACTCTTCTGGACAATACATTTACAGCATATGAAATGTCTGGTCTGGTGTGGCAAGATATGAATTGTAAAGATCCTATTATACTCCTGAATAAAGTCTTGTCTTCAAAATCTCTAGATGTTTTTTCAGATACGAAACCAATTGTCATTGGAGTTCTTACTATTTTAGCATTTTGTAATCCACACTTTTCAATCAAATTTTCAATTTTCTTTCTCTGGCTTAACAATGTCCTTCTTCTGTCCATTCAACACCAATACCTAAATAAGACTTCAATAAACCTAGATCTTTTAAGACAAACTTTTCAGACAATTCTCTTTTTACTGATTCAATTTCCTGTTTTGACTTTGCTGCCACGCATAAATCGTCTACATAAATCACTAACACTATGTCTCCTTTTGTATAGACACAAGCATCTGCAATGCTCCTTTTGTATCCTAGTTTAGCTAACTCTTCATTAATGCACAAATTCCATGCTCTGGCACTTTGTTTTAATCCATACAATGCTTTTTTCAATTTATAAACTTTCTGACTACTATTTTCTTCAAAACCTTGTGGCTGCTCCATAAATATCTCTTCATCTAAACTAGCATTTAAGTAGGCTGTTTCAAAATCAAAATGCTCTACAACTAAATTCGTTTTTGCTGCTACAGCTAGAACCATTCTCAGACTTTCTGGCTTTGCAGTTGGAGAATATGTCTTATCATAGTTCTCATACTGCTGTTGTGCAAAACCCTTAGCTACTAACCTAGCTTTATACTTAATACTTCCATCTGGCATTTCTTTCTTTTTGTACACCCACTTACAACCAATTACTTTCTTGTCCTTGGGTCTGTCAACGACTTCAAAAGCATCTTTATTTACCAGACAACCAAACTCATCATCCATTGTATCAATCCATCTTTCCTGTTCTTCTCTAGACAAACTTTCCAACTCTTCAAAACTTTCAGGCTCTTCCACTGCTAAACAAGCTCTTGCATTTGTCACAACAAACCTATCTGGAGGCTTTCTAACTCTGTGACTACGTCTGGGAATAAACTCTGCTGATCTGCCTCTTTCATCCTCACTTTCTGTACTGGAAGTTGTAGTTCTATGACTAAATCTCTTGTCTTCAGTCATTCTGGTAGTAATGGGTCTAGATTGTGTCTCATTATCAGAAGAACTATCACTGCTGCTAGTGGATGCTTCTGGCTTAACTGAAACCCCTCCATTTCCTGAAGTTGGTTCAGTTTGTTTTTCTGGCTCATTTGAATTTCCTAACCTCAAGAAAACTTCTTTATTTGCATGCAGTTTGTCCCAACCGGGATGTCTCTCGAAATTTGCAGACCTAGAATACTGCACTTCTTTTCCACCTAAATGAAACTTGTAGCTATTTCCAGAATAACCTAAAAACCTAAGCCTTCTACTTTTGGGTTCTCCTTTCTTCCTGAAACAAGCTGGAATGTAAACATAAGCAAACTGTCCAAAGACCCTCAAATACTTGTAATTTGGCACTCTCCCATACAATACCCTGTAGGGAATGTCTTCAATTTCTGAATGATACAGTCTGTTACTAATATGTACTGCTGTCAAAGTTGCTTCCGCCCAGAAACTATCTTTTACCTCTGCATCTGCCATCAAACAAGCAGTTATTCTTTTTATATCTTGTATTTTTTCTCCGCTAAACCATCTTCATTAGGACAAGCGGGATTAGTAGTTTCATGCCTTATTCCCACCTTTTGAAACCAATTCAACAATTGATTACTTAGAAATTCTCCTCCTCGGTCAGTAACAATGGTGCCTACTCTAATATCAAATTGTCTTTCCACCATTCTCACCCATGCTTTTAAACTTTGCCCAGCGTCAGATTTGTTTTTCAATATTCTTACAAAAGCAAACCTTGTAAACCTATCAACGATTACTAGGAAATATTTGCTTCCCCCTAAAGATAAACAATTAGCTTGGGCCACATCTGCATGTACAAACTGAAATGGTCTTTGAGCAATTCTTTTGGTTTTCTTGGCTACTGGAAAAGCTCGGACCTTTACCTGATTGCATACAGTACAATCTAAGTGATTTTTGCACTCAGCAACTTTTAAATCTGGACACATACTGATTAACTTCTTTAAACATTTGAAACTAGCATGGCCAAATTTTCTATGGAGTTCATGTATACAGTCTTTTATTGTAAAAATTAGGACTTTATCACACCAGCCTTTTTTCTTGCAACCATCACTTTAGTAAAGCAAATGGGAACATAACCAGTTTGAAAATGTCCAGTGTCACACTTTTCTTTAATCACATGAGCGTGCTGCTTTGGCAATCCATGGTTGTCTACTGGCTCCACATTCCACCTTCTGTGCCTTTAAGCACTTGTGTGTCTTTACCGATGAGGGCCCATTCACACTAGGAAATAACTCGGTGTGGAAACCAGGTTATTTCCATTGATTTGCCATGATTGAATCTCTCTGTTGCATTTCATCCCGATTCCCATTCATACTCAGGAACGGGGTAAAATGCCATGGAGAGATTCAATCTTGGCAGATGCGGTGGAGAGGACAGATGAGGAAGAGCAAGAGAGCAAGAAGAGGAAGGCAGACCCAGGGCAGGTGTGGGGGACAGATGAGGAAGAGGGACAACAGATGCCACAGTGGGGGCAAGATGAAGAGGAGGTAGGAGGAAGAGAAAGAGCGGAGGCGGCAAGGGGGAGAAGAGGAGGAGGAAGAGCAGAGGCAGAGGGATGCTCTGAATGGGATCAACTTTGAGTTTCCATTGGTGGCTCCCACAAAAAACCCGGTTCTTTTGAAAAGAACCTCTGAAATCCCCATTTCAAAACAAACAAACAAACAAACAAAAACAGGTTAAGGGGGATTTGCACCAGGGCCCCCCAAATTCGGGTCAGAAAAACCCAGTGCAAGTATGAACGATCCCTGAATTCGTGTCAGGAAAACCCGGTGCAAGTGTGAACAACCGTAATTTAAACCAATTTGCAAACCAGTTTAAAACGTAGTGTGAATGCGCCCTGAGGTTGTTTTACTCTGTTCCTTTCGGGTTTTCAATTTTTGCTGTAATTATGCAACCACAGCAAAACCAAAAACAAAAACAGAAAGACACAGAGTAAAAACAACCTCAGCCTGCTTGAGAATACCAATAAGGAGTGGAGAGAGGATGGGAACCACACTCAGCTATGCCACATGACTGCCGTCATTTTTTACTATCACAGAAAAGACCTGTTGTACTAGGAGATGTGGCGACTTAGTGGTTAAGATGCCAATTCTGATGATTAGAAGATCGGAAGTTTGAGGCCCGAGTGCTGCATGATGGGATGAGCTCCTGTCACTAGTCCCAGCTTCTGCCAGCCTAGCAGTTCAAAAACATGCAAATGCAAGTAGATAAATAAGTACCACTTCAGTGGGAAGGTAAACAGCATTCTATGCAATCATGCTGACCACATGATCAGAGAGTGATCTTTGACAATGCTGGCTCTTTGGCTTAGTAACGGAGATGAGCACCGCCCCTTATGGTCGGACATGACTTGTCAACCTTAAATACTACCAACTTCGGTGGGAAGGTAACAGCATTCGGTGCAGTCATGCTGGCCACATGACTACCAGAGCAGTCCTTGGGCAACACTGGCTCTTCGGCTTAGTAACAGAGATGAGCACCATCCCCTACAGTCAGTTTACAATTAGACATTCATGTTAAGGGATTACCGTTACCTTTACCTACTAGGGGGAACTAATGGAATAGGAGTGATATTAGGAGCCTATTTATTGACAGGTTTTCCCAGTCAGTAAAAAGGTGTGTTACAGAAGCAAAAAAAATTCAAAGCTGCAACTGAATAGACATGCTAATGTGTGATAAGTACTGCCAAATACACTAAAATCTTGTTTTGATTTACTCCCTTGTGTGATAAAGTAACCTTACTCTACCTTAAGCAGACACACAAAATGTACATATATCCTTTTGGTCTGTTTTATACCCCACGCTCTAACAGGTTCCCAGGGCTGCTTGCAAAATATTGTGCTAATGAAGTTATTAAGCTATTTGATCTGGTGGATCAAAAGTTTTTTCTACCTCCATGTTCCAGGGACTGGGACCATGTTTGTGACCATTTGGTATAACCATTTCTTTCTTTACTGGAAACATGCTGCACACCAGCAGCCAACGACTACAGATCACCCCTGGTTCATGGACCACCACTTCAAGTGGCACTGGACCAAGGGCTGGTTGTCACATCTAATTTGGCCTGTTGCTTTTTCTTACTATGTTTGGAGACAAAATGAGTAAAAAATATGATTGAGCATATTAAGATGCAGCAGCAAGTTTCTCTGGTGGGGAATTTCCTTTAATGAATGAATTCTGATGAAAGATTTGGCTTTGCTGCTTTGTTGCAGCATGAAATTTGGCTGTTTGTAACCAAACAAACCTCGTGGACATAACTATCTGAGGAACTCTGGCTTGATTTAAGGCAATTAAAACCAAATCATCAATGCTCTTGTTTTCCCAAGAAGGAGCAGAGAAACAGGGAATCTGCATTTCAGTGGCAGCATGATCACTGCTATGAGATAGTTGCCTCATGGAACTGATTTTTAAAGCAAATCATCATTGATATCAACATGTCCTCCACTCTCACTCAAAGGCTAAGCAGCCTTTCCTTGAGTGGTACATTGGACTTCATTGACCTGATGAAGCTCTGGCATAAATTAATCTGTCCTTGGCTGCATACTGTATGATGGCCATTAGTATTGTTTCTATAGGTAAATGAAGGTTTAAGATACTACATCACATAGCAGAAAATAGCAAAGACTTGGAACAATTGCTGAAAAAAGTCAAGGAATAAAGTGCAATGACAGGTTTACAACTGGACATTAAGAAATCAAAAATAATGACTACAGGTAATTTACATAAATTGAGAACAATTAAGATGTTGAAAAGATTTTCCATTGAACAAGATATTCAGTCATTAATCAGAATGGAGACTGCAATCAAAAAATCCAAAGAAGACTAGGACTTGGAATGGCAGCTATGAAGGAACTAGAAAAGATTCTGAAGTCTCAAGATACATCATTGAATACTAAAGTTAGGATTTTCCATGCCATTGTATTCTCCATTTCTATGTATGGTTGTGAAAGCTGGACAGTGAAGCAAGCTGACAGGAAGAAAATCAATTTATCTGAAGTGTGGTAATGCAGAGGAGTTCTATAGATATGCAGAACTCACTGATTCAGAGTGAGCATGTTCCTACTGGGACTTGCATTTAGTCAGATTCTGTTTCTAAATAACTTTGCACTACACAGATAACCAGCAGGGTAACTTACAGATTTACATGCAGGGTGCAACATACATACACATGCCATGTTAGATGCCATTTCATTAAAAATATTTTCTCTTCATTGACTTGGGAAGGAGAAGATTGTACTGGTGGTGGGGAATGTTCTGATCAGCAGCACCAAAAGGTGCTTGAAATAGACATCAAGTAGACAGATGGCTCTTGGGGAGATGAAAAGCATCACTTTGCTATCAGAGAAAAAAACACAAGGGACAGGTGGGGAGAGAGACAGAAATAACTCATTAAGGGGAAGATCGTAATCCTGTAGATCTGGAGAAAGATGGAAGCTGAAGTGACAAGAGAGGAGAGATGTTAAACGTGACAGGCACCATATTCTTAACTTTTCTTCAGAATAGGTTGTCTGTCCCTTCTTTCTTTTTTCATTTGTGAAAGTAGTTGCAAAAGCGCATCCAGCCTGGAACACAGTGGGCAGTTTTCTAAAATATACTTCATAGAGAACTTTGAGAGATGTTCTCCCCATTTTCTCCCAAATTATTTAACTTTCATTTCCACAGAACAACTCAAAGCTTAACATACAATCCTATCTGGCAGATTTTTATAAATGCAGTTGCAAACAGGATCAAGACAACATGAAGTCCCATGTGAGATTTTTTTCATGATTTATTTGATGCAAATTTGTGACAAACATTCTGTATCCTATAGGCATTTTGACAATAGTGTTATTTACACCTGGTGTTAGCATGTAATTCAAATAAGGTCTGGACCAGGGTAGTGTCAATATTTCATCCTCCAGAAGCTTGTGGGAAAGCCTCTGGGGTCTGCATGCTTTTTTAGGCTTTTGAAAATCAAAACCAGTGGAACCAGTGGAGTCTTTCTAAAAAACCTAATGGATGGTTGAATGGTTAAGATGTGTGGAGACAGCAAGCTGCAGACTGGAAGGAAAGCTCCCTTACCCTGCCCTAGACTATCCAGCACTCATTACTACTGCTTCTGGCTGATTTTGCCACTAGGACAAGCACAGCATGATTTATCAACTCTTGCTGGGCACACAGTAGTCTCTGGTATGGGTCTCCAACTCACTTCTCCTTTGAGGGCAGTCAATTTGTTCTCAAGTGGAGGACTGAATTATTCTCTGCTAAGGCATGGCACTCACTATTGCCAGATAGTCATACACATTTTCAAAGAAAGCCAGCAGTTTCTACCTGGCTTCTCTATATTTCTCCTTTTTCACAGCAATGTACTATTTAGCATCTTGTTTATGTAATTCAGGAAAACCTGAAACAAAATGGACACATGCAGGAATTCTCCACTCTTTCAACACAATACAGGCTTCCAGCATCTGAGAATGCAGAGCAAATGTATTAAAGGAGTGCCTGGTCAATGTGGGTTTTGTAATTAAATCCACAAAAGTCATCACATCTGGCAGTAGAGGAGCAGAGTTTCTATGCTGGGTGTGAAGGTTGGTTTTGAGGCTGAGAGGAAGAGCTGTACCCCACTTCTATCATACTGCTTGCCTGCATGGGATCCCATATGTTATGTCTCCTGTGTCTAGTGCATAAATACAGTGCGGGTGTACATCACAAATATAACTTTTTACACTCTGAGACACAGGAATTAAGAACTGGTGAAAATGAATAAAAGGGCCAGGCTTTGTTCATCTGTGATGTGTGGTGTTTTGCTCCCTATGCTGAAATGCCATCCATAATGTAAAGATGGGACGTACAATGGTTTCCAGTTTATAACACTGAATAACATTATTCAAAAATTGTTTGCATCCAAATTATATTTTCTTCCCACCACAGATTCCAGCAATTTCATTTCCACTCTCAGAAAACATGGATGCTTATTATTGGACACCAGAATATCTTTGAAATTATTTTAGACTTTGCTTGATAGCTGCATATCCCATGCAGCTGAGGTAAAGAGTTCATTCCAAAAAAGCCTTAATGGGTCCTGAGATCAGCTGAATATTTAGAACCTATGGTGCATGAAGCTAAATAAATTGAACTCCAAAAACAAGAGACATGTCTTCTGCAAGCACATAGGTTAGATATCAATTGGATTAAGCAGATTATTCAGTAGTTTTATTTTGTCCTAAATAGCCTCCTACCAATCTATAAAATTATTTCTCAGTTCATGTACACCTGTGGGTACAGGAACAACACTCCATTCTAGTAGTCAACGCACATGTTTTGTGTTCAAGAGAAAGCATGTTAAGGGACAAATTGTTTTTTTTAAAGGAAACTGATACATGGGTAATGTCAACCAAGTTCTGTAACATGGCTGTGGAAACTGTTTCAAGGAGCCAGGGACCAGTTTTTGCAACCTGCAAAACTACTTATGCCTCCATTTTGTTTAATAAGAAACTCATGGATAACTCCAGGAGCACCAGCTTGGGGCAAGGATTCAGAGGCAGGGCCCCCTGCATGAAACTAGAACTTGATCTCCAGAGACTTCAGAGTTAGGTTTTGGGTTTCATTTTGGTCTTCACCTGCCTTGGTGCAGCTTGCAGTTGATGTTGGGGGAGAGAATGTGGTCCTCAGACCTCCGGAATTTGTCCATCCCATTCTATTTTCAGAGACTCTGTGTACACAGTTTGAAACATAACATTTAAATTAGTGTAAAATGTGCCAATGAACATGTCTATAAATTTGTTTAATAGCCCTATTTATATGCTCTATTTATTTTTGAAAACTTACACATTGTCACGGAAAGGAAGAGAAGTGATGCAGGGACCAATTATGAAGAAGAGTGATGGAGGGCCCAAGGGTAGGAAGCAACCAAGACCCTCTTTCACAACACATTCCTGAGTATTCATCTGCTCACAAACTGTTTCACAGGGCATCTTACAGTCCAAGTGAAGGAAATACCTGGTAATAGGGAAATGCTGGTTTCTGCCATTAGAGGAATGACAGCATACATGGACTATTCTGCAGTTCTGAATTGTGAAGTAACCTTGAAGAGTGGGAAGAAGAAGCCAATCTGTTTGACTGTTGCCTTACAAAAAGCAAACATTGTTACTGGAGATTTAGAAAGATGGACCTTAAGGCACTGTCTGCAACACTTAGGAGGAAAAAGAATATATGAAAACAGCTCACATTTACATTAAACAAATATTAAAAGAGTCAATGCAGTGGAATTCACATGGGAAACTAACATTTTCCTTTTCCCTTCCTCTCACAGGGCTTTTCTTCTTAATTCATCTGTGCCACCTGTTACGTTAGAACAGGATCCCCAATGCCATGGTCAGGATTGCAAGTGAAGGAAATGGTGATGGCATAGCGGGTGCCCCACTGGACCTTTTCTACATGGTGGAGATTCTCAGAGCCAGATGTGAAGAAAGAAACCCGGCCTGCAAGACAAGAACATACAGTCAGGTGAGAAGGGGCAGGATACTACTTTTGCATGGCTATCAATTCCCAAGATTGTGCTGCTGGATGCCTACCCTTGGACATCTATTGACTCTAGATTTGAATAGTCTTTGCAAGTATGGTATCTGGCTCTCAGACACCAAGGAGATGCTACTTAAATTTCATAGACTGCTGTGTGAAAGCCTGATATGCAGATGCACCTCTCCTTGGCTCTGACAAGCTTCAACAGAATACTATAGACCAGGGGTAGGCAACCTAAGGCCGGGGGGCCGGATGCTCCTGCTGCTGCCCGCCATGATTATATTGATTATTGTCATTACTTGTTCTTGGAGTTTTCTTGGCAAAATCTCAACAGGGGTTTTGCCATGGCTTTTCTGGGGCTGAGAGAGTGTGCATGCATATTTTTTTAAAAAAAATTATTTTTAAAAAAATATTTTTATATTTATTTATTTATTTATTTATTTATTTTTGGTGCTTCGGCCCCCCAATTGTCTGAGGGACAGCAACCCACCCCCCGGCTCAAAAAGGTTGCCCACCCCTGCCATAGACCTCTCCATGGAGTCCTGGTAAGCAACACTGCTATACAGATCACAGCATTCTTGATATAGCTTTTCAAGAAAATAATGCTGTCCAAACCATTAAGGGTAAGAAAAGATTTCAGATTTTGGGTTGTCTCCTCTTCAGCTCCATAGACTGAAATTGCCAACAGCTGCTTAACTACATACAATAGGCCAGGGGTTGGCAACCTTCGTTGCCGGGGGGCCGGGGGGGGAAATGGTGCGGAGGCCAGGGGGGCGTGCGCGCTTGTCCCCCCGCGTGTGCATGCAGTGCCATTTTGGAAGGCCCCAGCGTGCGTGCGCCGGGCGAATTCGCCCTGCCAGGCGCGCTGGGGCCTTGCCAGGGCCCAGGCAAGGCCCCACAGCAGCTGCACCATGTGAATTCGTATGGTGCAGCCGCCGTGGGCCCTTTCAAAATGGCGTCCGTGCTCATGCGCATGCGTGCACAAGAGCAGGCACCATTTTGAAAGGCCCCACGGGCCGGTCCCAAGGCCTCCGTGGGCCGCACCCAGCCTGTGGGTCGCAGGTTGCCAACCCCTGCAATAGGCTATCCCTGCTGTAAAAATGGGTAGCCCCCTCCCCCAGATGCACAATATTGGAGGCTGGATGAAGATGCATGCATTCTGCTTGTTCGCTATCCATAACAAGCAACCCAGGCCAGCGTATTGTGAGATGCTTGGAGCATAGTTGCTCCATTCAACAGTAGTAGTGAAGAGAGTACAGAAAAACACATTAAAAGCAGAAAATAGTAAGGAGATAAACCCTGTGTGTTCTGAGATGGTTAACTGTACAATTAAAAAGAAAAAGAAAAAAGCTCAATATGTTTTGGCTTCAATGAGAAAAGGTTTTCTTTAGGTGCAAGTAACAAAAATACACATATATTATAGGTATTAAAAAGACAGGTAAAGGTAAAGTTATTCCCCATTGACAAGATTGATAGATTGACAAGCCTGACAAGATTGATAGGTATTAAAAAGACAGGTAAAGGTAAAGGTATTCCCCGTTGACAAAGCTATTAAAAAGACAGGACAAGTCAATTAACTATATCTCATAAAATCGCATAGGAATACATTAGTTTTCGTGTTAGAAGTGTACATAGCCTTCAACAGAAATCACTGGAGTTGAGAACACTCTCGAAAACACGAGACCACAGAATATAAAAATAGTAGATGCTACAGTATTTTGTTATATATACATATTCAAGATAGTCCTTGAAAAGGAATAGCTGATGATATGTGTTGGAATCAGTCACAGTTAACCATTTCAGAGCATGTGGAGCTTGTCTCCTTACTGTTTTCTGCTCCATTCAAATGCCCAGAGAAAAACAAAACAAGGCTACTGCTCCAGTGGCAAACACAAGTCAGACATGGGACTGATGCACATACATAAGCAAAATATCCTCTCGCCTCCTCCCAGAGGAGTTGTGCTGCATATGAGTTCTTACATTAGTTTTGCTGAAACACAAGCACTTTTGCACACTAAAATATCACCCAACAAGACAACTCTCCTGGGTGCCAAAATCTTACATCAACTTGCAGATGCCAATTTTTCCCCTTGATTGAAAAATATTTCTACAGACCAACACATAAACAAAGAACACATGCACTTTTATAGCAGAAGGCTTCCTGTTTTCCTGACTGACATGCACTATGAGAACATTATGTATGTATGTATTTCCCATGAAAATGCATGGCCAGCTTCTTAAAGAGGATTCCTATTTGCCTTCTTCAGCAAAATCAGCTGTTTAGTCAGGATGGTGACATGTTGTGTCTCTGTACAGCATGTCACCACCATTGTAAGTGTAGGTGAAATAAAATGCACAGTCAAGAGTTTTTATTATGCCTGCTATTTTTAGAACACAGCAACCATTAAGTAAAGAGCTAATGTGTTTGAGTTTGGAATGTTGTTGCTTGCTGTTTAGGTTTCACACAATCTGCCACTCATAGCAAATTTGGGGAATGCACAGTGCTGTACAAAGCCATTTGAGGAAAATTCAGACTGTATGAACTGGCTCTAAGGTTGTTGTTTTTAATCAAAAAAAATCCAAACACTGCCAGCTAGGGGAGAAAAGAGACATATCATGGTGGTAAATGGAACACAAAACTTCTAGGATTCTCTGTATTTTAAAAATGACACAAGGATTTATTCTAATGCATACTGTACCAAATAGCCCACAGATTTTCACTGTTTTTTGCAATGCACTCAGAGTCCAGAACAGCTTCACAGTATATCAGAAATCTAAGCAAGGAACATACTCTTTCTTCTGTGAGAGCCAAGGGCTGGGATGCATTCTTCTCAAATGGCTTAAGAAATAGCAGGAACCTAGCAAATCTCTGCTTGTGCTCCTTAAAGCACGTACGCCATGTTGATATAAAATGATACAATTTGGGAGCACAGTAGGATGAAAGAGATTATCGCACATCTTTAAAAAGAGTTTTAGCCCTCCTGAATTGAAGTCCAATTGAGCTTAATGCAGGCTGCATCCTCATTTTATTGCACAGCTTTTGGCCCCAAAACTGTCATCTGAGTACATCCCCGCTCAAATGCAGGTCCCTTAACTCGCTTTGGTGGCCATTTTCCAAAAGTCGGAACTTTTTGGGCCAAAAGCCATGTGATAAAACAAGGGTGCAGCCTGAATTAAGCTTCACTTAAGACTTCAATTCAGGAGGGGTAAGACCCTTTTTGAAGACGTGTGATAATCTCTGAAGTTTGCTTAACTCAGGAACTGTTTCGGCACCAGGGCCAGATGAAATTGGGGTAGGTATTTATTGAGGTGTTTTAATATATTTATTGAGGTGTTTTAATTGCTGATTTTTAACTTGTAATTGGTTTAATTAACTTTTAAGGGGGGGAGGGAGTTAGATTTTGTTGTATTTTATATTGTATTTTTATTGTTGTTAGCCATCCCAATTGATCTCAAAGGGGCGGGATACAAATTATTATTATTATTATTATTATTATTATTATTATTATTAGGTGAGTGGGTGTTCTCCTTCCTTCCTAAAGCCCTAGCCACACCGGCTTCCAGTTCAGCAGGGCAAAAGGACAGCCCTTCCTGCAAAGCAAAGCTGGGAGATATCCAAAATCTCACCTCAGATCAGAGAATAGAGCTGGGATTCTCTACTCATTGCTACAGAAAGGCAACAGTTTTTTATTTTGCAGTGAGCTGTGGGAGACCTAGTAAAGGTGAGACTTTAGGCAAAGGGAGTAGGGCCTAGCTAAACTGGAGGCAGGCTGAATGGATTCCTTGTGATTGGGCGGGCTATAAATAAATAATTTGTTGTTGTTGTTGTTGTTTGGCTCGCTACCGGGCGGTATATAAATAAAATTTATTATTGTTGTTGTTGTTGTTCTTGTCTCCACAGGCTTCACGTTACCCATGGGCTGGAGGTTTCCCATCTCTGATGGTTTGCCACCTTTTAAGTACTTCAAAATAGCTTATGTCTTCTAATATAAATTGCTGCTTCTGTAGTTGGGGGAAGCAAACTAGTCCAATAAAAGTAGCACAGGCTTATGAGGAAGTCTAACTTAGGAGTTAAACAGACAGTCAGTAAACGCCGGACTGGGGGCGATGTGGGGCCGTGGCGTTTGAATGAGGCATCACAACGCCTGCGGTGCTCTGGTGGCACTCCAGTGGCACAGCATTTACACGTTGCATGCTGGTGGAGCTAAAATAATTGCTGCCACAGCAACAAAGGCACCCTTTTCTTGGCTCAAAAAGGAGCGGCTTTCTGCTGCTTCATTTTTAGCCAGGAAACAGCTGGATTGGGGACGTGGAGTGCGGTTGCTGAGGCCCCAATCTGACACTCAAAGGGGTGGCAGCAAGCCGCTCCTTCGGGACGGTCTGTTTTGCTCCTTGCTGAGTATAAAAAGGAGGAAGGGATGGAGGAAAAGAAAGGTGGCACCTTTAAGACTGGTTTTTATTTAAGCATGAGCTTTCATGGATATAAACCCACTTCTTCAAATGTAGTACTTTAAGGCCTGAGAGAATTTTTTTTCCACCCCTCCCTTCCTCCCTTTTATGCTGCAAGAGACTAACATATAGAGCCTTTACAGACTGCCAGAAATAATGCAGCTTGAGGACACTTTAACTGTCTTGGCTCAGTGCTAGGGAATCATGGGAATTGTATTTTTTTCTGGGACATTGAGCCTTCTCTGTCAGAGAGCTCTGGTGCCACAATTAACTACAGTTCCCATGATTCCTTAGCACTGAGCCAGGGCAGTTAAAGTGGCCTCAATCTGCATTATTTCTGGAAGTCTGTAAAGGCCAATAGTTTACCAAGTGTGAAGACAAGCTCCAGTATTTAAGCATCCCTCAGCTACAAAGACCAATTTTGCTGTAAAAGGAAGAGAGATAAGCACATGAGCTAAGAACCTGTAGAAGGGGAAGGTACGCACTAACCATTTATTTCAAACAGTTTTCTATTTCATTTATAAGTCTTCACAAAACAAAGTCATAGGAAAGGGAGCTAAATCCAGGATAGGCCTCTAGAAATGTGCAGTTCGGTAACCACTAGATAACAGGGGAGAGAATCCAGGAGAAACATACGATTCTTGCAGCCCTTTTCTAGAGAGACAGTCAAAAAGAAATAAGCTTTCTTTGCTGCCCTTGCCACATGGGAATAGCTCTCAAATCTGATCCAATTTCTCCTAAATTTTCTTCCACGGGCACTCGAGGAGTTGTTCTTCCTGTTTCAATCTCCTGTGTAGTCATCCTGTTTTGCAGGAAAGGGGGTGTATAAATAAAATTCATCATCATAACAACATTGCCCTCTGGTCCTTGCTAAAGCTTAGCTAGCAGACATGCCATCCTAGCATTCACGTAGCTGGGAGGTGACCTAGAGCAGGGGTAGGCAACCTTTCCCCTTTAAGGGCCGAGGAACTTCAGCTCCCAGAATCCCAGGAGCTATTGGCCAACATGGGACTATTGGCCAACATGGCTGAGGCTTCTGGGAGCGGAAGTCCCTCGGCCCTTAAAGGGGAAAGGTTGCCTACCCCTGACCTAGAGCTTCCTCTTGTCCCCTGTACATTCCCATACACTCCATCCGTCATATCATCAGCAAGATATGAAAAGACAACACAATTTCTGTTGCCAGTAAACCATTCCTCCCCCACCCCCACCTCCCATCTGTAAGGTCATAGCATGTTTTTGAGCATTGAAACTAAAGCTATTGACTTTTAATCTATTTCTTAAATTAATTATGATGAAAATTACAGCTGTATTCCAAAATCTAAATGGGTTTGAGTGTGATCTACCTGTTATCCACTTCCATCATTTCACCAGGCCTTCCCCAGCATTCTGCAATAATGGAAGAGCTGTACTTAGCGCTCTTCCTTCTACACCCATATAAAATAATAATAATAATAATAATAATAATAATAATAAGCCTGTACAATTTACTTAATAACAAATGCATATTCCCTATGTTGAGCAGTAAAATATTGCTTGGAAGTGTGTTACTTTTTTAAAAAAATATATATATTAATTAAGATTTTTCTACATACAATAAAAATTCACGTAAAAGAAATAGAAAACAGTTGACCAGTGAAGTGAAAGGGAAAAAAAATAAGACAGAAATATATATGGTGACTTCCATTTTTCTTTTCAACAGCTATAACCATGTAATTAGTATAGCACTGCCCTTCTCTCGATAAACTATATTATACACATCTGAAAGCTACCTTATTAGTTTTAAAGCCAACTATTATCAAATCATGTTTTGTTTCTTCGAACAATCTATAAAAGGTTTCTAATCTTTTAAAAGTATATGTCTACTGATTTTTCCCTAATCCACTTCAATAAAATATGTAAAATAAATATTAATTCATCTGCTAATCATTTGATATACAAGGTAGAAGAGGTTTTACAGCTCAAAAATAAGTTTCTCACTGTAGCTACAAAGAAGCATATCGGCAGAAAAATAACAACAAAAGTAGATGTTATTTTCACTACTGACTGATAAACATTTGCTGAGAAAACAACCATATCATTATTACTCAGAGAACAACACAGAAAAAATGCCTTCTTCATCAAAGCATAAGAAATCTACAAACTTGAAAAGGATCACAGAGGCTGTTCTTCACCATTTATTACTATGATTTCATCTACCAGCGTTAAGGGGAAATAATGGGACCCTGGTATGGAAGCATTATTAGGATTTCATTTTTCCAAGAGCTTGAAAGGCAAAAGATAATGAAACAGCCTGCTTCTTAAAGAAAACAGATCAATAGTTTGTTAGTGCTTTCACAATGCAGATATGTTGCAGAAGGAAAGCAGAAGAGCTTGAGAAGGCCATTCTTTCCTATTCTGTGATAATTACACCACATTCAACCAGGGTGGATTTGATTTAAATCAATTTGAGGCTCAGGCTACATCTCCACTGTAGAAATAATCTGGTTTGATTACTCAAGCTGCATCCACACTGCAGAATTAATCTGGTTTGACACCTCTTTAACTGCCATGGCTCAATGCTATGGAATTCTGGGAACTGCAGTTCCCAGAATTCCATAGCATTGAGCCATGGCAGTCAAACTAGATTATTTATGCAGTGCAGATGCAACCTCAGAAAGATTCAATTTAATCATGTGATTCCAACCTTCCCCCTAAAAAGAACACGTTTCCTCGCTATGAACTTAATACATATTTTACACAACTCAGAGTTACCAAAGACTCACTCTTGCTGGTATAATATTTACAACCAGATTAAGGTTTCAGTTTTAGAATAACAACATTTCAGATTAGATTTACAGTTACTCAAAAAATACTGACTTTAGGGGGGTTGCAGACTGCCAGAAATAGTGCAACCTGGGTCCACTTTAAGGGTTAGGGTTAGTGCTAGGGAGTTATGGGAATTGGTTGTTGTTGTTTTTCTGAGACATTGAGCGTTCTCTGTCAGAGAGCTCTGGTGCCACAGAAAAATACAGTTCCCATGATTCCCTAGCACTAACCCTAACCCTCAAAGTGGACTCAATTTGCACTATTTCTGGCAGTCTGCAACCCCCCTTTGTCATACTATTAGAAACACACCATAATTAAATAATTCTGAAATTACTGTGAACTAGCTCGAGTTTAATAGGTTAATCCAGGGGTCGGCAACTTTTTTTGCTGGCGGGCTGGGAGGGGGGGGGAATGGTGCTGGGGGCACGCAACCCCCACCATCGTGCGTATGCGCGCAGGGGGGGAATGGCACCCTGCGTCACGTGCACGACAGCGGGACGCCATTTTGGAACGCCCAACGGCGCCGGCCTAGGGGTCGGCGGCAGCGGCAGGACCGGTCGGGAGGCCTTGGTGGGCTGGGTGCGGCCCACAGGCCATAGGTTGCTGACCCTGGGTTAATCATTCATATTTGGATAACTTTTCTGTTGTACTTTTTCGGAAGGAAAAAATAATCATTACTTTAATAATAACAATTTAAATAGTTTAATTTAACTAAAACAGTACAGTTGGTCCTCCACATTTGTGACTTTGACTTCTGCGGCTTTGATTATTTGCATTTTGATTAATATGTTCTCTCTAGGAATCTTTTTTAGGTAAAAAGAATAGTATTTTTTTACTTGCAGTTTTTCCACATTCATGTGGGTCCTCAAACTTAGCTTCTTCTGCAGATCTGTTCCACTCTCAGTCTCCCAATAGTCCATTCATTGAATGCTTTGAAATTTAGCAGATAGTGTATGTCAACAAAGTTTTAATTGGTGTCATCTATGCAAGAATCCAACCTTGAACGTATCCTAATTCATTCTGTTACCAGAAGGGCAGTATGGGGGCGTGGATACTTTTAAAAGGTCACTATTGAAAGCATTTCCGTGGGCCTTGCAGATGTTGTTAGACTGGAAATCCCATTAAACCCAACCAGCATGAGCAGCAGTCAGGGATGACATAAATATCATCAGGAGGGACACATATTCTCCACCCCAATTCAAGAAATGTCATCTCTAAGCCTGACCGGCAGTTACACTGACACTGCTCTCATCAATAGTAACTGTAATGTAGATACTGAATGAAATTTATATACCCCAGAGACACAAAACAAATATGGAAATAAAATAATACCTTCGTCACAAGCACTTCAAATCAATTTATCCCAAACCTATTATTCAGACCAAAAGATGAGACAGTGTTTAAAATAGATATCCAAAATGTACCACCATGCAAGATTGATTAGTTCAATTATATTTGTAATTGTATTTGTTCAACTGTGAAGGATCAGAGTTCCTGAAATAATAATTAAAAGACAAGTTGCATCACAGAATTTGAGTTCCTGAAATAATAATCAAAATACAAATTGCATCACTTTTTTATGTGTTTACTCTTCAGGGCAGAAGCCAAGAGAACTGAAGTCTGCATATAGAATGGGGCTTACTTTCTCTACTACTCCTGAAACTCACCCTTGTGCCACCCAACTCTCTAGAAAAGATTTCAAGGGTGGGCAGCAAAGGAGGAATCCCCCGATTCTTATTTCCATGTCACCCCAAAACTCTAATTCTTGTAAGTCCAAGCATAACTAAACACAAACAAGAGTCCAGAGTCACACTGAATGAATATGGTTTTTTGAGACTCCACAGAAATGAGTTTCAGGGGCTCAGCCATGTTTACCTGAAAGAAGACATGAGCAATGGAGATACCCCAACTGTGCTCTACTTGAATTAATAGGTAAACCAGGGAATATTTTACATGTCGTGTCCTACTTTGAAGAGCTACTCTTAGCAAAACTCCAGAACAAATTTTCTCCCTCCCACCCTGCTTTGTCCTAACAATTTCCTAGAAGGAGTTTTGCCCACCTTCCTCCAAACTCAATTTCCCTAGATATAAGTCTTCAAAATAGCTTCCAATACAAAGCAGCAGAGAAGTTTTTGTGTTGCTTCACACAAAGTTGTGCTCCAAAGAGCAGCTCCAGGGAAGGACAGGCACATTAAAATACCTTTGGAAATTAACTAGCTATATTCCTGATATCTCAAACTTTTAGTAAGAAGCGTTTCAATCCAGTAATGTGAAGATGGTACTTTCAACTTTCAATGGAAACATCAAATGTCAGACACATGGGATATTTTCTTTCACAAAGGGTGTAAGAGTGGAACGAAAAGTTATACCTGATTTAGTATCAGTAGATCTTAGCAAATTATTTCTGTACAGTAAAAATGGCAATATGCCATCAGTTTTCAACACAAAGACTCCCATTAGATTTTTGGGTGCCATGAAATGACAACGCTTAAGACACTCAAACCATGTTTGGAAGGCTTAGGAATCATCCTTGAAAGCTTAATAGGGCTTCTCTGATCCAGCTTCAAACAAGGATAACACAGGAAACTATCTACCAATTAACTGAGTTCCTCACATAGATTATTACAGAAAAATTATGAGCCTACACCAATTGTTCCATAACAAAGGAATGGAACCACTTGATGAATCTGGCATTTGAATGAGTCCCCATAAAAGAATTCAGAACAAGTAGTTAAGACCATTAGAAAGGCTCTCCGTACTTTCACTGACTACAGCAAAGGCTCTGCATCTTATCTCAGCAGCACAACTCAGTCCCCCACTATTCTTTTATATCAATAAAAGTATGTTCTGAACTGAAAGATCTTATTAACTAGACAAATTTTAAAAAGCATACTAAACCTGGGCATCAGACATTGCAGTTGCCCCTCTGTTCTCGCGGACTTGAGATCCACGTCCCTCACCTATCCGCCTCCATTCAAGCCTGTGGGGCTTGAATATACGTGATTTTCTGTTCTCGCAGGGGGGTCCAGAATGGATCCCCCACAAGAATGGAGGATTGACTGTATCCCAGCCAGTATCAAAAGATCACAGGGCTAACTACCTAAATTTCTTCTGCTCAGCAGAAAAACTGTAAACTGAGGTGGCCTTACTTTTCCTCTTCACACACTTCCTATAACATCTCAAAGCCAGAATGTTGACACTATCTTTACAATGCTGTTACTTTCTGTCCCATGTGCTATTTTATCATCTTCAAAAAAAAAAAAAAAAAAAAGATGGATGTTGTTTTATAGCCAACATACCTACCAATGCAATTTGCAGCACATTTGTTCCTTGGCATCTCAGTATCTTTTACCTCTGTTATAGTGAAAGCATCAGAAGACTTAATCCAAATGAATGAAATCTTATGCCATCTTCAATTGGACAGAAAATTCTTCAAGTTTTGCTAGAAGTGACCATGACTCCACTTCCTATTCTTCAATTTATTCCAAAAAGATAAAAGAGTGTTCCACCACGTTGGCTCCAAAGATTTTATGCCTTCTCTTTGCCATTCCTGGGACAGAACCTCTATTGAGGCTGGCTCCGTATTTCCAGCCCTAGAAGTCCTGTCACTCACCTTGCCCTTTTATCCCCAGATTCCCTCCCAAGATGGCTGTTATTCTCTCCTAGTGGCTGTGCTGATCAGCAGGGTTCAGTATAACAAAGTGGGATCAGCTCTCCCTTTCAACTCTTAAATGAAAGCAGTCAGACACTATTGCAGAACATAAAACAAGCAAAGATTTATTAACTAGAATGGGCCCACCATATCAGCAGGCTAGCCATCTGCAGATAGAGCGCCTGCTGATTGCCCTGCCCCATTATTGCCAACAGTGGCAATGCATGCAGCCACATGCACATCACTGCCCATGGACTATAATGGGGCTTGTGCATGTACATTTTTCTCATCTGTGGCAGGGGGAACCAAACCCTCACAGGTGGTAAGGGGACACTGTAACATAAGTGAAACATTTAATTTATTAAATGTAAAATATAAAAACACAAATGGATTGAATCCAGAATAATTTTGGCTGCATTCTACAGTCCCCAGGACATATAAGGGGCTGTGTAATATTCTGTATAAGAACTTAAAAAGAACTTTGGATAGATCAGGTCAAAGAAGCATCTAGTTCAGAAGTCTTTAGGGGGGGAGACTGATGGAAGGAAGGAAATATCTGGAGAATATCAGGATTTGGCTTTCTTTGCTGATGTATTGGATTTTGATTCATACATTGGAATCTTTCGAGACTAGACTGTGTGTTTGATAAATGAGGTGAGAGACACTGTTAACAGCTCTTCACTTGTGTGAGCTCTGAAGAAGAAAAAGCTTCAGTGAAGAAAAGTGAGAACTGCAGGAGACAACAGTTTGGCATCTATATAGGATTTAACATTATCAGAGATTCACACTTTTCATTTTTTCCCTATTGAATTGGAATCAGTGGAACATATGAGACAACCTTTTGGTTAATACAAAGGACAGAATAAAACTAAAAGCAGAACATTCCAGCGATAGTAATTTGATATTTTTTGGCTAGTGCAATAGTTGATGTTGTATTTGATTAATTTTTATAATAAACACAATATAGTGGCTTATGGGAGGTCTGCAAGAGTGGAACAGTTTGAGGTTTGCCCTTAAAGAGGGGGCTCTGACATCCTATGCCTCCACCCTGAAGTTACGGAAAGTTTGCAGCTGGTATTCCTCTGAAGGAGATCTAGTACTGAAGAAGGCAAAAAGAAGGCATCCTAGGAAAGGATGTAGGATGTAGGTCTTCAGAATTTAAATCCCTCCTGTCCTGAAAAGGAGGGAATCCAGTGTCAACCCTGAGGTTTTGTTTTTCACTTCCAGGAAGAATCAATGGCAGGAAAACTGATTTATGGTTTTAAAAAAAATCCAGAGGGGTATGGGGTGAGAAAATGCTTCCCACTCCCTGGCCACTGTCATAGGTGTCATATGCCCAGCGTCTTGGCATTTAGAGCAATCTACCCATTAGGGAATAAGGTGTTTTCAGAGAAATTCAAGATCAAGTTATATGCATTTATTTCCAAAATTCAATTCAAACCAATATTCAATATTGAACCAAGAAGAAGTGTCTTGTGCATCTGACCTTCCAGACACAGTAGCAGAGGGGGAAGACTATAAAATAGTGGGGACAATCATGTAGATCTCCAATTGTTGTGGGACAGCAGTTACCATCATGCCTTACCACTAGTTATGCTTGCTACACCTACTAATAGTTGTAATCAAATCACTACTCTTACCCATGCCAGTGGCTATTTTGATCTGATGAGAAGATTATCAGAATAGTAGGCTGAAATCCTAAATACTTCAAGGGCCAGCAAAGTTACAGTATGAAGACTTAGGATTCTTGGGTTGTGAATATACACAATCACCATGGGAAGATCAGCATATTAATCTTCTAAAATAATTATCTAGCCAAAACCACTTCCAGTATGTCAAAGAAATGTCTGATAATAATCCAAAACACACTGCAGAAATAATCCAGTTTGAGACCGCTTTAACTGCCCTGGCTCAATGCTAGGGAATTCTGAGAATTGTAGTTTTGTCCCAGGATTCCCCAGCACTGAGCCAAGGCAGCTAAAGCGGTCTCAAACTGGATTATTTCTGCAGTGTGTTTTGGACCAATGACATCCTTGGTATCATGTTGTTGCTGTTATTCTGTGCCTTCAAGTTGTTTTCAATTTACAGCAATCCTAAAGCAACCCTATTACAGGGTTTTCTTGGCAAGACTTGTTCAGAGGGGGTTTGCCATTGCCTTCCTCTGAGGCTGAGAGAGTATGACGTGCCCTAGGTCGCCCAGTGGGTTTCCATGGCCAAGAAGAAATTCAAACCCTGATCTCTCAGAGTGCTAGGCCAGCATATAAATCACTATACCATACTGGCTCTCTACAAATATCATGGAGTAACCTATTTTTCTAAAAATTGTCTGACAGTAATTAATAGTCTGCCACCAGACCTACATTAATAAAACTATAAATAAAAGTAAATATAATGGACTCTTTAAAAATTGTATAAATGAGGATGCTCAAGGCATATTTTGGCTTGGAAAGTTGCCACACAGCCTGACTTTATAAAGCTAGATCTAAATTTAGTCCCAAATACAGTAAACCTATTGAGTCAATGGGATTTATACAAATGTTGATTTATCATTGAACGGTTCATTTAATTGCTCTAGTCTAGTTAGGAGTAGCAGTTGATTTACATTCTGGTAAGCAATATGATTATTTTGAGGATATAAAAATGTATACAGTGGTCCCTCCACATTCATTAGGGCTAGGGGTGAATATGGAGTATATATATGGTGAATATACAGCCAATGTAAAATATTGGGACTAGAAATGTTCTCTGTCCATTTTGCACAAACCATGATATGAGAGACTGAACAAAATGCTCTGGATTATCAATAAATTGGAAGAAACAATAGCCTTTCTCAGGTGGTGGCAGCCTGTGTGTGTGACTAGAATTCAGCAGAGTAACAAAAAGAAAACATTTTGCTTTATTTGATTTGATTATTATCATTCTTTAAATGTAACTCAGTGTTTTTTTAACTTTTGAGCCTTGTGATCCCCTTTACATCTATATGCGAATGTTGCTCCACCTTACGTAGCGTATGAATCAAAATATTTTGTTTAGTGTGTGTATTTTCATTCACACATTCATGTATATTCAGATTTTAACATTTTGTAATGAAATAACATTGGTCATGGGGCATTTTCACATCCTGGAAAATACTGGAACTCTCACTGGGTTCCAAACCTTTTTCTCCGATAAAACGCTGTAATTTTTTTTAATCCTAGGGCTTGAGGGAATTGCTTTCACACTATGAAAGATGTTCCACAACACTTTAAATCACCCCAAGCAATTATGTTCATGTATCCTGTTTCAGAGTGGGGCTCGCTCTTGATTTGGCAACAGAAAAAAATTGTTCATCTCTACGGTTTCAAACAAATAGTTCAACATGTACATAACCAAAAAATTCAAACATTGTGTATGAGCAGCTCTGCCAAAGTTATAGAAAAGCAGTATTCTTCAAGGACAGAAGCATTACTGTTGGAAAGCAAGGATAAAAGATGAGTGACTAACCTCCTTGTTATCCTTCTGTTTTCTTTTCCAACAAATCTAAGAGAACTGACTGCATTTAATTGCATGATGCTATATAGATTTTAATCTTTTTTTCCCCTTTTCAATGCATTTCTTTTAAATGGTTTTAATATTACAGCCAGCCCTTCACATTCGCTAAGGTTAGGGGCACAGGACCCCCATGAAAGTGGAAAAAACATGAATAACTCTAAACACCACCCCCCAACCATATTTAACACACACAAAAAGTACAACCTGCAGATTCAACCCACCACAGATACTTTCAAGGTGGCAGTGTTATTTTGCAAGGCAGAACCAGGTGGCTGACAGAGCTTTCCTCCATCTCTTTGCTGCCCTATGCCATTTTTAACAGGGGCTTACAAGCCTTGCTTGAAGTTTCTATACCTATTAAAAATGGCATAGGGCAGCAGCAGAGATGGCAGCAAATAATCCATGAATAATCAAATTTGCAAAAGTGAAATCCACAAATGTGGAGGGCCAACTTTTTTAACAGTAATTTTTTCCTTATGCCTTAATCTTTTATCTGAATTTGTTTTAATTTTTGTAAGCTGTTCTGAGTCTCAGTTTTTGAGGGAAAGCCAGATGTAAGTGAATTAACATATATACCTTTATACAAAAGCACACTTAAATAATTTCCACACTTTACTCCAAATGTGTGGGAAGAGCAGCTAAGCATCAGTCCTGAACAAGATGCTCCTGAAATAATTTCCAGGAAACTCGATAATTCTGCTCTAAGAAAAGGTTTCATTGAGTCCTTTATTCATTTCTAAGCTCCAGCTTTCCCTACAAAGAATTTCTTCAAAGCTGGAAATGATACAATGAAAAATATGATATGAAAAATATAGGTATAACAAATATCTAGCTTTCACACCTTAAAAGGAACTGGTCTTTGGACCAGGACTCATTTCAAGAAAGGTTCTCTTTTGTCTGTGCTCAGTAGATAAGAATGCATATAAGTACTTTGCAGTGACAAATCCACATACGGACAGAATTCAATGACAGCCATGTTAGTCTGGACAATCAGTATGCAAAGGAATCTTGTAGCACCTTTGAGACTAAAAGAGAGAAATTCATAGTGTGAGCTTTCGTAGACTTGAGTCTACTATGAATGGGAACATATGAATGGTTTAGGTAAGTGAAGATTAGAGAGATAACAGTTTTTACAGTACTGGTTTAAATGATCTATTCTTCCTTATTAGTGCCAAATAACTGTGACAGTTCAATGGAGTATTGGTAGACATCAGCCTATGGAAGTCTACAATAGGAAGGTAGACCATAGGTCATAGGCCTATGAAAGTCTACCATGTGTTCACTGAATGGCTGGATCATTTTAAAACATGCAGGCAACTAATGACTAACCTGAGGGCTGCATCCTTGACAAAGTGGCAGAGATTTGTTTGTACACTAAGTGCACAACACCACACAGTGTTCAATATTCTTTGGCATACTAAATCAAGATATTTCCTGTGCCATCTACTGTTGTTTCCCTTTGTCCCTTACCAACGTGAATAAAATTTTAGAAAAGGGAAGAGTCTGCATGTACTTGTAAAGAGCAATGAGAAATACTAACAGCAGAGAGAGAGAACTCACAGGCTTCTACCAGTATCTCAGTGGTGAATACTGAAGACGGAGAGGAGAAATGAAATGCTAGATACTCAACAGCAGAAACAACCAAATGTATAGAATTCAGAGACATAGCCATGTTAGTCTGGAATATCAGTATGCAAAGGGATCTTGTAGCATCTTTGAGCCTAAGGCCACATCTTTCCCCCTGCTTTTGTCCCTTAACAGCCATAGTTGAAACTTAACTTGTCACCTCATCACCAATCCCAGATGTTGGCTATGGCTATTCATACAGTCTGATTATAAAGGTTCTTCCTTGGGCATCAGTTTACTTCATGAATCTGAGGATGTAGACCAAGTCTACAAAAGCTTGTGCTACACCTTCTTTCCATCGGTCTCAAAGATGCTACAAGATCCCTTTACAACTAGATGTAAAATTATTTTCAGCATAATTATTAAATAATTAATATAGATACTGGGACCTGCACAACCTTACCTGCTCGAGGTTCTACAGTCCTATTTGCACCTTCATCCATAAAGACAAATCGCCCACCACCAAAGTCTTCTGTGTAGTCGGAGAGATAAAGCAGTGACGTATAGTCAAAGGAACCATAGGTCACCTAGGAAGAAAATAGAAAGATTTCCTAAATTCCATAGAAACTTTATTTCAGCAACTTGAGTTTGGGGATTTTTTTAAAAATGCCTCATTAAAGAAGAGAATATTACACTGGTATGCAACAGTGTAGCAGCATAGGTTTTTATTTTTAGAACCAATCTTGTCCAACTATGTTGAATCACATCTTGGGAAAAAGATATCAAGAACTTGTCTGACAAATAGATTAAGTATTTAAAAGTGAGGTGTGTGTACACATTCACATACACTCCTGCATAATCCTAGAATACAGCTAGAGGTGGTCTTCAATTTTTTATCTGGCCAAACATCTTAAACTATGTGGGATTTGTCATCCTAAATTTAATGGTTAGTCCCCAAAATAAATTAGAGAATGGAATCAATGGAACTTACATAAGTGTTGACTTATCAAGTTCCTATTAATGCAATTGGAAATAACTATTCAATTGGAAATAACTATTGGATTTAGGCACTGAGCCTACAAAAATATTTGAGATACATTCAGAAGTGTTTCTGAAGACCCAACATCCAATGACAAAAATATTTTGGAACAATTTTATTGTCAGCTTCACTTTCAATTGCCTTGATGTAGCTTCCGTTAAGAATGACAGCACAGTTGTCAGTCCATCCCCCCCCCGATGTGCGGGGGATCCATTCCAGACCCCCCGGCAAATCTGGAAAAACGCAAATATCTGAGTCCCCATTGGTTACAATGGTGGTGTGCTCCTGTGCATGCCACTGTGCATGTGCACCATTTTGTCCTCCCCGTTCGCCGTCCGCAAAGGAGTGAGACTGCGGACTCCAAGTCCACAAATGAGGAGGGACAAGTGTATAGCAGTTTGCAACTAGTAGTACTTTCACAAACTCCAGCTCCTTAAGAACTACCATTTGGCTCCCAGCTTCAGAAAGAAAGATTTGTGGATAGACACTCAAATAAGAAAGACAATGAAAGTGACTAAAAGGGAGCAAGACGCACACTTGTCTTCTATGTGTTTACCTTACAACTGAAAATATTTATTCTTGGTTTGTGGAAGAAGGATTAACATTCTTCTGGACTGGTCTGTGCTGGGGGGGGGGGGGAACCATTAATTAATTCATTGAACTGTAAATTCATCAGATTTTATTTTTCTCCCAATGTATAAATTACCTGATTAGCACTGAAATTATTCCTATACTTTAACAAATTAATTATTTTAGATTGATGGAATTCATTAGAGTGTGGAGTGAATACAATAAGTCTAGAGGGCTCATGAGAAGACGCATTAGGACTCAAAGAAATATATCATGTAGCTCGGTACAGGCTTGCTATTCTGTTTTCCTGTATGTCTCATGGATTGCAAAAAAGAAAATAGTGACAGAATGGAATGCATATAATCTGTTTGCATTGTAGGAGGCCCAGAGGAAGTCAAGCGATGTATCCCTCTTTCTGTGCCTCTTTGATTCTCATCCTCTAATTTTTATTAATTTTATTCTCTGGCTTTATATATTATTTGGGGTGAGCTGCCATTAGCCCTTTTATACTTCTTTATATCTGTTTTATTGCTCACAAAGTGCTGAACATGTGGATAATGAAGAGGGGGAAAAATTCCTCATCCCATTTCCTTCTCCCTCCTTCTCCTGCTGCCATTCTGCTCCTCATCGACCCACCCTGCCTCAGCAAATTACATGCTCTGGGAGCTTTGTTTTCAGTTATTCAGCTCATTTTTCTTAGATGATGGGAGAGGAAGTTTAAGAGCTTGGCTGCAGGGGACCAGCAAGGCTAGGAAGCCAGAGTTGATGTTTTGGGTTGCTTCAACAGTCATATATTCATCAGTCCCTGGACTCCTTTGATTCATTGCTGCAAACTTTTCACCTGTGTCATGTGAATCAGACAAGAAAATGGAACAATTGCAAATATCACTTTATTTCATTAGCGCTATAGTGACAGCTTAAGAGATCTTCAAAAACAAGTATTAAAGTAGAATTTAGAATCATAGCCATGTTCATCTGGAATATCAGTATGCAAAGGGATCTTGCAGTACCTCTGTGACTAAGTGAAAGAAATAAGTTGTAGCAGATGTTTTTGTAGGCTGCATCCGCACTGCAGAAATAATGCAGCCTGACAACACTTTTAACTGTCATGGCTGCATCCTATGGAATTCTGGGATTTATAATGTGTTGTGGCACCAGAGCTCTCTGATGGAGCAGACTAAATAGCTCACAAAATTACAGATCCCAGAATTCTGTAGCATTGAGCCAAGGCAGTTAAAGCCATGTCAAACTGCTTTATTTCTGTAGTGCAGATGCAACCATACTTCCTCAGTATTAAGGTAATATAGATACCAATGATAGTAGGCTTGTTAGCGACATGCTTTTGTACCGAACTCGCTACTCTTGATTCTCTGGTTGATTTTTGCAGCCAGAGAATGGATGAGTACCCTCTAGCAAAAAAACCCACATGCCATTCCTTACTAACAGTTAGCAAACAAGGTATTTGAAAGATGAATGAAATGTGTACATGTTTGATCTATTAATTAATATATCGCCTGTCTTCCAGGACTGGATTGCTGGGGGGGGGGGGGGGGAGAGGGAGAGGAGATAGAGAGATGTAGACAGTGACAAAAACTGAACAGAGCAATTTATTAAGATAAGATCAATCTGGCACTTTCCCAACATCTTGGATGTCCCACATCCCCAGAAATATTTTATAATGGGCTTTGTAGTCCATCTGGGGAAAAATGCCAGGTTGTGGAGAATGCAACTTTAAAAGAACAAAGAGCACTTTTGAAGGAGTCAATAACCAGAACTGCTCCAAGTGGCCACCTCTATAATATTATCTGTAATGCTGGGTATTTTGAAAAGAAATGTTTTAAGTAATGAATCAAAGTTGATTCAATGAAGAAAACAATTTAAGATTCAGTAAAGAAAACCAAACAATTGATTAATTCAGCATTAATAATGATTTAACATCAATGTTTAACACTAACAAATTCATTTTCCAAACTTAACATTCCAAGCTCTGGGGTCGTCTCAGCTTCTCATGATATTCAACAGCCTGATGTGCCTCACATGAACTATAAAGAGTGGCAGTGGTGTGAGGAAAAAAAGAATAGATACAGAAGAATAAGGAATTTCTGGAAGGAAGGTGTGGAAAGTAGTATGACAATGTAACCAACCAGGAAAGAAAATATTGATTCCATTTTATCCAATTCAATCAGCTTCTAGGTCAGGGGTAGGCAACCTTTTTGAGCCGGGGGCCGGGTTGCTGTCCCTCAGACAATTGGGGGGCCGAAGCACCCAAAATAAATAAATAAAAATAATTTTTTTAAAAAATAATTTTTTTAAAAAAATGCATGCACACTCTCTCAGCCCCAGAAAAGCTATGGCAAACCCCCTGTGGAGATTTTGCCAAGAAAACCCCAAGAACAAGTAATAACAACAATAATCAATATCATCATGGCGGGCGGCGGCGGGGGGCAGCGGCGGCAGCGGCGGCGGCAGGACCGGCCTGGGGCCAGTCCAAAGGCCTCGGGGGGCCGCATCCTGTCCCCCGGGCCTTAGGTTGCCTACCCCTGTTCTAGGTCATTACATATAATCCAGACATATGAAACCACCCTTAGATAAGAGCTCCTTCATGGCTGGAAGAATATTTAAAAGGTATTAGAGAAACATTAATCCTACTCTCCATTACAAGAGGGGAGGAGAGAAATAGCTGAACCATCAAATCAAATGCTACTGCTCATAAATCCAAATGTCAAAATTAATTAAAATTACCCACCAGTACTTCAGGACTAGTGTTGTTACAGAGCAATTTATGATTTTATTGCTTCTTAAATTGTTCCTTAAGCTTGAGTTCAATGATGTTAAAGATTGTCATGACTGTCCATATTCTGACATGCCTGTTTGTTTGTTTTTTAATTTTCTCTATTGTGGCTAAAACAGAGCCTCCATTCGTCATGTCTGTTCTGTACCCCTCAGCTACACAAGATTGCCTGACATGAAGGCTTTTTCTTCTTCCTTGCCCACTTCCCACCTTCTCAAAGTAGCCCGGGGACCATTATCTTCTTTCTTGACAACATTAACCTCTTACTCACTGGCTGAATACACAGTAGTGGTTCATCAATATCATAGAAGAAACAACATAAAAATTAGTAAAATGCTTTCTTCAAGTTCCCTATCTCAATTCACCTTGATGCCACACATAATGCCAATGAGAGGACCCTGATATAAGTAAAGCTGATCTCAGTTTTTACTCACTGTAAATGTTTAGAACCAGGGAGAGAAATGTGTGGCCCTCCAGATAGTGTTGGAAGTTTAGCTTCCAGAATTCTTCACCATAGGCTATGCTGGCTAAAGCTGATGGGATTTGCAGTGCAATATCATCTGGAGGATTTTATGATTTCCATCCCTGGCTTAGACAAACCGCCATTACTGGTTTAGAGTTTAGTTTCTTGATTTATGTTGTCTACACCCTTTCTGCCCACTTTCCTATCACTCTTTACCTTAAGAAATTATTTTAACTGGACTGTTGAGCTGGGTTTGATTTCCTACTTGCATCTTCAAGGTCTATCTATGTTCCATGTCCACATTGTTTAGATCATTTGGATCATGCTTTATCAAGTAACTTGCAAAGGGAAGGCAAAGGAGGTGGCAGAGCTAGTGGTTTGAAGGTTAGTTACGGAAGGCTGAACAGCAGGAGGAGGCTTCCTTCCACTCTGGTTGAGCTAACATACAAAGTTGTGGAAAAAGGAAGAGGTTGAAAAGTGTGTGACTCATGTTCAAACTCACATCCCTACAGGGTTAGCACTGCAAAGGGGAATGATGATAATCAGATAGAAGATAACCAGCACACATAGATCTAAAACATACAGTACTTAATAATTCTTCCCTCTCCACTAGGCAAATATTTGAATAATTTTTAACTCCAGTTTACAAACATTATACTATAATTCTTCTCATTCCTAAGAATTATTTTTGCATGCTTATCCTTTGATTTTATCTTTGCAGCAATTTTGAATATTGGCTGGTTTTGATAAATATTTTTCCCACTTCAGGAACAATTGCTAGCTGCAAACAGAATAGCCAAATCATATTCATGATTACTGTTAAAGCAACCTTGAAATAATCCTAGGCAGGCGATAAAATCCATTCATTGTGGCATTCTTTTCAAATCCTCTGCAATATTTTTTCTCTGTAGGACACGGCTGGCAACCTCTCCTTTATGCTTGTACAATGCTCTGCTACTCTTCAATGTATCAGAACTCTTTAAATATATTACTAAGCAAACAACATAGCATTTCTCTTAGAAATTGATTTTTGTTCCTGTACAGGTCAGTTTCCTATTTCAGATGCTAAATGACCTTTTGAACACAACTGTTACAATGTAAGCTCTTTTAAGAATTTGCTAGCAGTTCACTAAAAAAATAAACAGGAACCTGGAGCTCACTTTAAGTTAAAAGAATTCTTTACTAAGAAAGATCTAGTTTAAATGTTGGACTAGGATTCTGGAGACCAGGGTTTGAATCCTGTCTCAGCCATGTAAACCCGCTGGGTGACCGTGGGCAAGTCACACTTTCTCGGCCTCAGAGGATGACAATGGTAAACCCCATCTGAAGAAACTTGCCAAGAAAACGCCATGATAGGGTCACCTCAAGTTGGAAGTGATTTGAAGGCACACAACAACAAAGTCAAACAAATCAATGTAAATTTGTTTCTGTCATTTAGCTTTGGATCTAAAGACACCTTTTAAGAGAATCACTGAGCCAGATCAAAGAAACTGATATCCACGTCAATGGCCCTAATTAACAGTCCCAAACCATTGCCCATCTACCTGAAAAATAAGGAAGAAAGTAAAATGAAATAAACCACAACAAATGGAAGCCAAAAGAAGAAAAATCCTAGCCACTAACAACAATCTTTATTTCCTCCTCCAGTACGGTCTGCTTTCTCTAATAGATGGCATAGTCAAACACTTAAGTACTGGATTTGGAGACAGAAAGACTCAAATCATGTTCCCTACAGTCGCACTAGATGGGCAAATCATTCCCTCTCAACCTAACCTATAAGGAAGTTGCTTGCTCTGTTGGTAAATAGCTGTATTGATAAACAGTTGTGTTGTTAACCTAGTCCAAATTTTCCCAAAAGAGTAGAAAAAAATCTTAAGCAAAAGACAGCAAGCATTAAGGACCAATTACAAGAAAACCCCATGACAGGGTAGCCATAAGTCAGAAATGACTTGAAGGCACACACACACACACACCACACACAAAGGCTAACTCGAAGATTTTAAGAGAGAAATTACAAAATAGGCATCTGCTTTTGGGATTGCTATGCCACATTATCTTCTGGCACAAAAGACAGACAGCTTGTTAAAAAATAAGAAAAAAAGAGTGAGGCCTTTTCTGTTTAAAGGTCAAAGAAATGGTCTAAGGGTCACTCTGTAGCTTCTATCATTCAAGTAGCACAAAATAAATGTCATTATTACAGCCTCCAAAAGTACACTACCCATTACAGCTATTATAAGCAAGACAGTTTTTATGTTTTATCCTGGCTGTTTTCTCAAAACATTGATAATGTTTTTTTGGGTTTTTTTAATAATCAATCTGAGCACAGGCATGAACACGTGGACTTGGGTTTACATCTGTGTCAAAAGCATTAAATGTCTACATTATTAACTGGAAAATTCAAAATAGCAGCCATTTCAAGTGTGATCCTGTACAGTCAAGAGGCACTCTGGCAACCCAATACTTCCTAGAGAAAGAATATCTCTTTCATTTCCTTTCTCTGTCTGGAGAGAAAGCTTCCCACAATGATCTGGTGCT
Source organism: Phrynosoma blainvillii (assembly GCA_026167975.1). NCBI lineage: Eukaryota > Metazoa > Chordata > Lepidosauria > Squamata > Phrynosomatidae > Phrynosoma > Phrynosoma blainvillii. The sequence continues at coordinate 241,904,520 of JANUYF010000002.1, forward strand.
TCCAGAAGTCCCAGCCCACCCTCTTGCCATGGAAGTGAAACAGCTAACTTTTGATCAATGTACTCAAGATCTGAAAAAACATCTGCTGAGACAGATCCACTCCTCTTTCCCTTTCCTCACACAAGGGAGGAAAAAGTATAGCACAACCTGCCCTCCATGATGTAGCACTGGTTGCAAGAATGCTCTTGTTGGTGATGCTTGGGTTGTGAAGGTTAGGGCCAGGTTAGCTTCACAGTGCTTCTTTCATGCAGCATCCTATCCAAGAAGGGAAAAAATGAACTGCATAAAGCTTCGTGGAGATGATAGGGGCAGGTGAGCTATAATATATACACATACTCAAGGCTAAGTCCCATTAAACTTGGTAGGAGTTACTTCTCGGTAATTTTACATAACACCAAAGAGAGCTAATCACTGCAACCTGGCACAGTCATGCAATAACTACAGAGTAGGCCTTTGATCATGCTACACTGAAGACTACAATTAAAGGAAAGATAATAAAATGGGGGGCGGGCGGGGATTATTTTCTTTCGGCATCCCAATTACCTTGTCAATATGTGGGTGCCAATATTCATCATGAGTAGTCTTGGCTTCCGAGCTGTTTATTCTTGAGAAGAAGGTTGGCTTTGTCAAATACATGGAAGAGGAGCTGATACCAAAAGCAAGGGCTATTTTTTGTTGAATTCTCTGCCTCACATCACTGCAAAGGATAAGACAACTTAACGTTAAGACATCTTAATGAAATTTAAGTACCATGACACAAATTTAAGTAAGCTGCCTCTCCGTTTTGCAATGAATACGTCTTAACAGAGCATGCAAACTACTTTCTACACATTAAAGAGTCAGCCTGTGTACACAATACAATCCACTAATATTAATGAAACACAGATAGTGAGCTGAGTGAGTGCTGATTGGATAAGATCACCTGGTCAGGTAAGATCTGAATCAGAAATGTCCATGGTCCTTTTCACACTACACAGTTATGATTCCACTTTAATTGTCATGCCAACAAATCCTGCGAGCTGTAGTTGGGGGAAGCACCAGTGCTCCCTGGTTGCAAATCCCCCTTTCTAAGCTGCAAAACCCAGGAATCCAGAACATGTTGCTATGACAGTTAAAGTGAAATCATGGCACTATAATTATGTAGTGTGAAAGGGCCCCAGGTTCAGTGCTCGATCTCTTAATAATTAGATCAAGAATGCTGTTGGATCTTATTCCCTCAATGCCAGCCAGCAAGTCTACCAGTCAGGGATTATCAGAATTGCAGTCCAGCAACATCTGGATTGCCACAAATTCTGCATCTCTGCATTATACTAGATAAGCTATGTTTTATGCTTTACTAATGTCATTCCCTAACTGAGGAAACCATTTTTTCATTAATAACATTTTTAGACACATCTTACTGTTTGTTTAGTCTCCATCATATCTTATATGGCATCCCATGTTTTCAAAGATTTATGACAGGATCTGAAATGCCACTATAACCCCTTCCAGTATTAATTGCTAAAAATAAAAGGGGGAAAGGGGGGGGGTTAGCTCCACCTGTATTTGACCCACTTCCTAGGAGAACCTTGGGATACGCTTAAGGATTATAGAGAATTGGGAACATCACTGAGAAGCCTCATTTTTACAATGAAGGGGAGGAAAGAAAATCTCTCCCCCCCCCCCTGAATATCCAAAATGGTCTCATTTACTTTTATAATCCAATGTAGCTTTGGAGGAACCACTACATTATGTAAAAAGTTCTAGGAAGAAATGTGACAAGCCAACAGTCAATTCTTTCTAATGCTAAATTCAGTTGTCCTATTTTAAAAGGATATAAAAACAGGGCTACTGGGGGAAAAAAGATTATATAATTTGGAGGTCTGCATAAGGATCAAACCATATTTTCAAACACAAACCTAAGGGGCCCTGCCCCAAGACCCAATCCAAGGATGGCTGAACATGCTCAATGCCCTCCCCAAAGAATGTCAAGCATCAGTTGGAAAAGAAGGATAGAAAATATAGTGGATGTCAGGATCTGAGGAGGGGGAAAATGAAGCTCATCCAAACGGAAAATAATTTTAACTGAGCAAATCAGTCTTAAAATCTCATCTATTTTCTCTCAATAAACTTTGCCCATCACTTTGAAATCTTGTTCCGTGATTATGATTTCTATTCACACAATCTGCACAGAAATCAAGTCAACCATTCAAGCCGACAATAAGACTCCTCTCCAGCTATTCCCTTGAGCTGCCATTCTGACAGCCATCTGCAGGCTGCATTGTACTGAGAAATCCTTTAAGAATGTATACTGTGCTCTTTGCAACTATACCTGTGATTATATCTGTAATGAAGCAGACACTCTGTGATGCAAACCAATGCTCCGAGACAATATTCTAAAATGAAAAGTTATTTCACATCAACCCACAATTTAGATTTGTGTTTTCAAGCTATTCAGAATGAAACTTCTACCCAGAACTTGCCATATTAGACATAGATACTAGTAAGAGAAGAGGCCATATAATTAAAATAACCTGAGCTGCAATCACAACAGCTTAAAATAATCAATTGATTAAAATAATCAATTCAGTAAGACAGAAGACAGAATCCATACCAATGAACAGCTTCTCTTTTAACCAAGTTTAAAGCACACACTTTTTGGTTCAGAATATTATTTCTGCTTCACCATAACCAAAAATCTGGAGTTATCAACTAAATGAACCCTTCTTCTTTAGTTAGTATGCAGAGAACATTCTTTAAATCTCCTCTTGGTAATTTAGAAGAAGCAAGTGATAAATATATCTTCAAAATGCCTTAACATATGGATCAGAAGCCTTTGGCTCTCAAAATCTTTTGAACTGCAATTCCCACCAGAACCAAGGTAGGGGATTACATTGCCAGTATGGCTCCACCCCAGCCTTAAAAGTATAAGACATGGGAAGGGGCAAAATGCTGCCATTAGGAAAATCATTCTGTAGAGGAAGCTGGCAAGTGGCTTCTCCACACCTCTCCTCACCTCATATGAACAAAAACTAACAGCAGGAACAGCAGATAGTCGTATCTCCTCAAAAAAATATGCACATGGGACCCCCTCCTTCTTGAGGTTCTTTTTATTTATTTTTATTTCCTGTAAGAAAATTCTGCTATTATCTTCTGCAGCACGTCTAGATGTCTCCTAGTATTTCATGCTTGCTCTCTCCCTTACTGATTATTTTACACAGATTTTGTCTCATTCATTCATAGGGACGCCATGGGTCAAGATCGACACGAGGGCAGTTAATAACAACAACAAAACCTTGTTTAGATGTTTGCCCTTATAAACACTACCCTGTAGAGCACGCCTGCTTTTGTGCTTCTGCCACACTGTGCTCTGGATTGCTTATGTCAATGGAAATGTGACTTGTGTTTAACTGGAACTGCCAATTTCCATTAAACACAAGTTGCTTTTGCTTACGCCATTTAATAGCTTGTTAAACTACTAATGTTCCAAATCATCAGTGATGCAGAATAAAGGACTCCAGTCTGCCATGAATAAGAAATGGATACCTGCATTTAGATCATCCATGGGAACGATGCAACCCTTCAAATTATGTTAGACTGCAGGTCCCAGCAGCCCTTGCCAACATAGCCAATGGTGAGGAATAATGGGGTCTAAAAATATCTGGGGCATCACAGGACTCCCATTCCTGATTTAGATATGCCTTTACTCTGGTGAGCTACAAATGGTTTGAACGTACTTCAAAGGCAAAAATAGAAAAGGCAAAATATAAAATTAAAAATTACTGCTTTTCTCTTACCGGTATAGCTGAAAATCCTCTTCTGTAAAGATATCATGGACTTTATCGCCAAAGTATCTGAAGCCAGCCAGTGGGATGGAAGAGTAAGAAACCAAAAGACAAGAACAAGTGACAATAAATGCAAGATAAATCTCTGCTCCAGCTTACATTTTCTTGGCATTCAGAGCTGACTCTCTTAATATGCAATTATTTCAAAAATGTTGAGGGTCTCAGGATTGTTGTTATTAAGAATAATACAAAAACATCTGTAATTAGCAACCAGAAATCTTGGGAAAGTGATTAGTTTTTTTTAAAAAGAAAATAGGGCAAACACTTTACTTCATGGCTTAAAGACAGTATTATATATCTAAACTGCACGAGGATCAGCTCTTAGATCTGGCACATGGGAAGACTGTATCAAGTCTATTGATCTCCTAATGGCCCAGCTTAACAACAGGTGATATCACATGTTCTTTTTGAAAAGGACAGAAAACATCTGAAGGCTTCATCAATTACCTGCAGAATCTGACTCCTGTTTTTCTTATAAATCCTGAACATATGTTGAGAAGCTAAGAGCATTAAAACTAACAGTACCAAGAGCGTAGCACCCAAGACACAATTCTATATTACCTGTACATGTTAACAAAATGCTTCCCCAAAGAAAGAGCTCCAGAGTGCAAATCCAGGATTGAAGCCTGGGGTGCAAAAACAAGCAAAAGGAAACAAATCAGCAAAATAATGAAGAATAGTTATGTATATTTTCCTTCTTCAAAAAGAATAATTTAATCTACTTGGAAGCCACATCCCTGTTCTGTGCAGTCTCAGCCACTTTAAAGTTGTACTGGTTACAAATATTCCCCTTGTATGTCAGGAATCAAAGCAAGGTGAAAATTACCCAGCACGGAAAGCTGGTGGCTTCAATGTCGGTGGGCAATGGATCCACCCCAAATTTTAGTCTCAACTTGAAATGGGCTATAAATAAGGCACTGAATCTATTTTAGAGATGGAGTTCAGCACTTTAGACAGCTCATTTATAGTTCAGATTAAAACCTGGTGAGGATTCACCACCTGACGGATATGGAAGCTACTATCTCCCAGTATCACTTTCCCCTATAATTCAATTATTGTATACAATTGAATACTAGGGAATGGGGTAGTGGTTTGAGTTTTGGAATATGATTCCAGAGACTAGGGTTCAAATCCCTGCTCAGCCATGGAAACCCACTGAGTGACCTTGGGTAAGTCACAATCTCTCAGCCCCAGAAGAAGGCAAAAAGCAAAAAATCCTCTGAACAAATCTTGTCAAGAAAACCCCCATGATAAGTTCACCTTAGCATTGCTATCAGCTGGAAACAACTTGAAGGGACACAACAACAACAAAAAATATATTTCACGACTTGAAATGCATGTAAGTCAATAGTGTCTATATATAGTGTGTTAGTGGTTTTGCAGCCCTAACAAAATCTATCTTCCACCACCAAATCTGGGCAGGCAACAAAGTTAATAAGGATTTTAACATAAGAGCTCATTTTTAAGGTTTTTATGTTGACTACTGGCCTTTATATCTATTATTACAATAAGATATGCACTTTACTACCAAGTGAATCAACATTTCTCATTCCAAACCTAGCAATCCAAATAGCATATTTTCTGCTTTCTAAAGCAGCATAAGTTTGGAGATCTGCAGGAAAAAGAAAATAATTTAGCTCCTGCTCATTTATTGAAAAGTCAATTAACAGGAAGTCCAGAAAGGGAAAAACAAAAACAGTGGATGTCAAGGAAAAGAACTACTGTATTAAAAATAGCCCTGAAGAGTACAATATTAATAGAGAAATGGTCTGTGAAGCAAGAGAATTGGTTTTTAAGAAGGGGAAAATTAGATGTAAGTGAACCAGAGTAATAACAGTCAACTTGGTTTTGAAGAGAAGTCAAAGAGCAGTTTATTTTGCAAAAAGCCAACTCATACCAGATATGTCTCAAGACCACGTTCTACCTTTTGGAAATGTGGTTCAAAGGATTCCTGAGGACAATTAGAGACCAATAACCCCCAGCTTCCAGTCAAGGTATATGAACTGTACCTGTCCAGCAGAGCAATACTTCCTACTTCTTCTAATGCCAGCTGCAGTTTCCAGCTCAAGCAGCACTGATTCCAAGGTTACAGAATTAGTGACAGCTTCAGACACACCAGCCCTTCAGCTGGCCTGGCCCTTTCTCACAGAAAATAATATTGTAGGGATGCGTGTGTACAGGTGTCACACTTATTTGAAATTCCAAAATCAAAAATACTCCAAAATCCCAAATTGTCCACATGGATGGCTGACATAGTAATGCCTTTGCTTTCTCATTCACAGGGTTGCCATGAGTCAGGGTCGGCTCGAGGGCAGTTGACAACAAAAATCAAGTCAACTTTTGATTGCTGCTGAATTATATTTGTCTCTTATCCAACATCCACCCTACATATTTAAAATAAATCCCCAAAGTCAGAGCTCCATGGTGGCCCAATATTGCAATAACACAGCAATGAACTCTTAGAGAGGAAGTCCAGAAGCAAGCAGAAGCAAGAATGCTAAGCCCATTTGAGATATGTAGTCAAGGCACATTTGCGTTTGAATTATATAAAATGTTGGCAGTCAAGGACAGTTATTATATTTTGATTTCTACCCTTTGTTTATTTCAGTAAATTCCTTATAGGATGAGTCAGATAATTTTTCTTTCATGCTTCTATGGTGGGAGGGGGCTTATTCATTTGCTTGTTTTGAAGAGAAGAAGCAATAGCAATAGTGTTCTTTCATGCAACCTTGATTGGGAAGAAGATAAGAGCTATAGCTCAATGGTGCAGCACAGGCTTTGCAGATTCAATTTTCAGGGCCTCAGGGTAGGGCTAAAAACAAATCCTTCACAAACACTGGTGAGGTGCTGCTGGTCTGAGTTGACAGTACTGAGTCAGAGGGACCATTGGTCTGAGTCGGTATAAGGCAGCTCCCTATGTTGCTAAAATATATATGGACCCATTCAGATAACTGCAAAGTACCCTCAGCAAAGATGCCAGTGAGGCAGAAAGATGAGAAGAAATACTTCCATTATGGAATTCTTAGTTTCAGTTGAAAGAAAGTGTAAGAGACTCACAGTAAAGAGAAGGTAAGAAAGCATATCAGAAAAAGCATTTGTTCAGTCTCTTTATCTACCAGAGGTGGAAACAAGCTAGATAATATTTAAAATATATATAAGAGGTGAACTATGCAAGAAGGTACACACATATATTGTGTATATTGTGTCATGTATATTGTGGGAAGAAAGCACCCTTAAGATGCATAAAGGGCAAGGCTGTTCACGGCTGACAGGTGATGTAATGCAAAAGGAAGAAAATTATCCACAAAGGAGATGGTGTGCATGTACAAACACACACACACACCAGTTATTCTTTGTCTAAAAAGGAGAGTTGTTCTGAGCCTATTTCATGAGATCATCAAATTGCTATTCAGTGAAAACCGGACACAGGCATGTTTCAGGATGAATGGCCTAAAATGGAACAGATGCCAAGTTCTATCAAACGGAATATGTTTCTTGCCAACATGAAGTCAGAGTACCTCCATCTTTGCCAATGCAAGAGCTGAAAAATATTTCAACTGTAAGATAGTGACAGGTAAGCCCTGAGTTTTGTATTGCTTTACATCACACTAAGCATACACTGTCAGAGAAGATAAGCTTCTGTTCCAAGAGGAATAGGAGTGGTAATAAATTCAGATTAGCTATTTAAGTGGGGAGTAGAATTAGAACTGGAGAGAAAGGAACAAATGGACAGTTTATATGCCAAGATGATATCTTTGAGGAAGGTCATGTCTTAACAGTGTTCACATCAAAGATCTTAATTCAAACCAAACAATATCAAGGGCAGAGTTTCAAAGAGCCCTCAAGGATCCAGAGCAGACCACTCTACCAGCATGATACTGGATCTCAACCTAATTGTTCAGACTCAGTATTAAGCATTTCAAAGAACTGCACTTTTCAGAAGACAAAATGACACAATGGTCTATGCTACCATATCTACTCCAAGGCACTCCACAAGCCTTCTGAAGGTCATCAACCATTTAATACCATTTTCCCTCTGTTTGACACTGGACCTTTCTGCTGTGTTGGCAGCTCTACATGATCCCAATGTTTTGCTATCCTGCTTGCCTCTCATGTACATTGAGCATCAGATTCCAATAAATATGTGATGTTCATTCTGGCTGCTTCTCTCATTGGCTGCTGGGTTCTGAATTGTTCCTCTAGTTAGATGTCCCATTATCCTTGTCTTTATGTGCTGCAAGACAACTCTAATGTAGTTATGGAGTGGAGTTTTTTTTGGCAAGACTCAGGGCCTCGGCAGACGGCTAATAGGGCCGTCTCCGAGACCCAGAAGAGGAGGGGCAGCCGCACGCACAGCGTCCCTTCCTCTTCCTGAGGTCGTCCTCGGAGCTTCCGGCCCTCCAGTGCTCCGGGGATGACCTCCCTCTGCAGCGACCGGACGCGCTGCGGAGGATAAGTCATGGAAAGTGTGCCCTACGCATTTAGGGCGCACTTTCCCTGTCTTGTGGAAGGAGCGCTGATTTTGCGCTCCTTCCAGGGACGCCGCAGGAGCGCCGCAGTCTGGCTGCCGAGGTCCCGCAGCGCTCCGGACCAGGGCGTCCCCGATGCCCTGGTCTGCATCCCCCCTTATTCAGAGGAGGCTTTCCATTACCTTCCTCTGAGAGAGTGTGATTTCCCCAAGGTCTCCCAGCTTAGATGTATGCTAGAAATTGGAAAAAAGTAAGCTAATCATGTAAGCCAGGGGTAGGCAACCTTTCCCCTTTAAGGGCCGAGGGACTTCAGCTCCCACAATCCCAGGAGCTATTGGCCAACATGGGACTATTGGTCAACATGGCTGAGGCTTCTGGGAGCTGAAGTCCTTCGGCCCTTAAAGGGGAAAGGTTGCCTACCCCTGATGTAAGCCTTGTCATGCTCATCAAGATCTGTGTTAAGGCTGTTGAAGAAAGAAGTACCTGACATATTAATCTTTCAAACAAACCTTTCATAGTCTAGGCCTCCTCCCCTAACCAACAACAACAAAAATAACAATAAATTTATTACGGCTCATAGCCAGCATAATGAAAATACATAAATAAATGAATTAATTGATTTACAAAAATTATCCAATTTGCTAATAAAAACTAATATAAAAACACAATTAAGTACAAAAGTACTGTCTGTCCATTTGTGATTTAAAATCCTAATTCATGCTAGCGGCTATTACATATGACTATGATAATTTTTCTCAAGAGAGCTGTAAGCTAATTCATGGTTGTCATATTATCCGACAATAACCTGTTAACATTTCTGTCCATAATTTTGGGGACTTTTTAAGGATGTTATGGACTGGTCACTATACAATCCATACAGTACACAAGGTAGAAGGTATTCAGCAGAAGGAAATGTATCACTGCTTCCTTTGCTATTTTTAAGGGATAGAAAATCAGATAGCTGAATATTGTTTCAATATTTCTTTACAACAGACCATAGCAGATGCACAAAATCTGGCCACTTTGTTAGTTATCTGCCCACTACAGTCTGAAAGAAGGTATTCTACATAGTATTTATCCTGCCTGCCCAGAAATTTTTGAATAAGGTGAGTTATAAATAAGGCTTCGATGTCTTTATAGAAGGAGCAGTAAAGGAGAACATGGCACACTGTCTCCACTTCGTTGTAACCGCAAGGCCAACGCCGGTTCAAATATGATTTTTTTTCCCTATTTGCCCTCTAATACAGAAGAAGGAAGAATGTTCCATCTGGCTAGCATGAAGACTCTTCTTAGTTTGGGGCTATTCAAGTTTCTAAGATAATTGGCAGGTTTAAATGCTCCATTATTTTCATTACAAAAAGGATATGATGCTATCTTGCTTCTGTGGTTTGGAAGATCGATGTGATTGATATGTTGCGCAATGGCTGATTTTATTTTATTATAGCCCATCCTTTGGGCATAAGCAAGCGAAAAGCCAATATCTGATAATTTGTTAATTATGTTTTTCGTCCACTTTGATTGATGATGATCAGTTAGTCTTAGTGGAGCTAAACCTACTGGATCAAGCAGTAGCTTCAACCAGATATTAAATTTACAAAGCCAAATGAGCACCTCAATTGACATCAACCCAGCTTCTAACCTTAAGATTGCATTAGGGACACCCTTGCTTTGCGCAGTGGCAGTATCGCAGCCAATGAGGTGAATCCGAGGCACAATTATTGCTAATTGAAAACTTTTCCCTTCCCTAACCTCATCTTTATCCTGTGAAGTAGCACAAGAAACCATTATCAACACAGATGTTTTTTTTTTTTTTTTTATTTCTCGTGCATCTTCCACTTCCAAAGTCTCAGAATTCCAGTACTCAGTTCAAAAACACCACCAAAAATGTAGGTACAAAGGAAGTGAGAGAAACTTTGGCAGCTAAAGGATCAGAAACAAACAAGTGGACTGGATATTGGAACTTGGTACTTTCTCTGCCTTGTAGACCATTTCTGCTATCCTGAGTTCCAACCCAAGGGAGCAACCAACATTTGTGTTCAACCTCCATTTCCTTTTCTTTCCAAGGTCAGCTCTTACCAAAAGCAATCTAATTTCTGATTAGGATGAAGAGGAGTTAAAGTGATGCTACTTGCAGCATTATGAAAGGCTACAGAACAACACAAGCAGGATAACAAAAATCTGGACTTCAAGCAGCATTGAATCACGGGAGATCCATCCTTCCATCACTTTATTATATCCCACCTTTCTTCCAATTCAAAGCAACTTACAAAAGACAGAAAATTGCAAAACACATATGGTTAAAAATATACAAAAGTTGAAATTAAGACAGTATTAAACATCCAGCAGACATTTTGTTCTTTTATTCTGTGATTTATTTTAATACAGTAATAGTTTAATTCTACTTTAATGCTCACTTTTTGTATGTTTTTAATTGTATTGTTTTTAAATTGTGAGCTGCTTTGAGTCCTAATTGGGGGGGGGGGAATGGGAAATAATAATAATAATAATAATAATAATAATAATAATAATAATGATGTTGTTCCTGCTGCTGTTATTTGCTATCAAGTTGTCTTCGACTGCAAGCTCAGGGCTATGGCTTCCTTGACTGAATCAATACATCTGGAAAGTAGTTTTCCTATTTTCCTGCTGCCTTCAACTTTACTGAGGATTATCCTCTTTCCCAATAAGTCATGAGGTATCATATGTCCAAAGTAACATATTATACTAAATGAGGAAGGCAGTCGTGTCCTACATTTCCTTCCCACACTGGCATTCCTCCCCAGAACACATGGTAAAACAGAATCTGAAGAATCTTGCCTGGACACCAGAAGAATGTAAAAGGTAACAGGACACTGCTCACCCCTCCATCCGATCCTCCCAGGGACAGTCCCCTCTCTGCTATTCTGTGGATGAAACAACAGTCCCACATCAAGTCTTTGACAAAACTGTTTACTCTTTAGCACCACATTCATGTGATAACTGTTCCACTGGCACAAAGGGAGGCATCATACAGACAATGAGGGCATTTGCTAGTAGGAAGTGGCAACCATGGAAAGCATGATGAGAAGGACTTGGACAACACAAGACTGGACTAAAAATCAGTCTTCTTCTGGTAAGTATTATTGTGAAGAAGCTATTTCTTTCAGTCCAATGGTCTAGAGCAGACATTCAGACTACAAATGAACAAAACTCAGTGTGCGATTTACATGAGCAACATTTAAATATTGTTCTGGTCAAATGAAGGAATCCATATGCAGAATGGAACAGTTTACTGACTCATTTGAGTGAGCTTCATGCGGCAAAAACAGGTGCACAAACCAACTATAAAAATTATATAGAATAAAAAAAGGCATATCATTAAAATCCAGATGCCCTCTTACTGCAGAGCACTCACACAATGTACATATATATGCAGATGTTCATGTCCCAGCTTACTATACCAGTTTGTTAGCTGGGTAGAAGCACTGGGATAGGTTATTCTTGCCTTGCCTTTTGGAGTACTGAAACTATTGTTCCATAGGGTACTCTGGTTTAATGTCGGTTAGTTTACCATGATTTGTATATGGTTTAATATTCAAGTAAGTAACCCAACATTCATTCAGAGTTTAGCCAACAGGGATCAGAGTTTAACCAACAGGAATCAGCACATTGAGAAAGGAAGGCAGAAAAGAAGAACTTACAGGGCTGATACACACTCCAAAGAACTAAACAAGGAACAGAGAGATGTGCATGTGTGTTTTCACTGGTTCTTGGACTGCAACTCCCATCAACCAGTCAGCCTAGCCAATGGTGAGTGATAATGGGAGGTGTAGTCCTACAACATTTGGAGAATAGTATATTCCCCAAACCTGAGCAACAACAACTCACAGTACAGATGTCCAACACTTATATCACATGTCATTTTTTGAAAATGTAAGTGCAAGATAACACTAAGGTCTGGGATGAATAAGTTATGGATTGAGCATTGGATGATAGGAGGATAGCTTTCTAGCCTATATATTTGTGGCAAAACAACAGCTGAACTTCACTTTATATGCGACTATGGGGCTATGCAGATGGGCAGGAAAAGGTGACCTGAAGTTGCCTTTTCCCTAACCTGCAGCAACCACACTGCTTGCCATGAGGTTGCCCTAAATGGGGACTGAGCAACCTCACTGGGGGGAGTCAATGCAGCTTTTCTGAGGCTGTATTGAAGCCCCAGCAACCGCACCGCCAGCCCCAAGGATGCCGCAAAGGGAGACAGAGCAACCACATGGGCCGGCAGTGGCTGCTTTAATTTTTTTGTTTTGTTCTCTCAGACACATGTGCATGTGCTCAGGAACACATCCCTGAACATCTGCACACCTGTGCAGGACCTGTCATAGACTAGTATACAGTCTGTCACCTTCTGTGTACAAAGGTGACTGAACTTCAGCATCCCTGCGCACCTGCGCAGAACCTGTTATAGGGTGGTATACAGTCTGTCATTTTTTCTGTACAAAAGTGACTGAAGTTTGGCATGCCTGCGCATGTGTGCAGGACCTGTTGTACACCCACAGATCATGCAAGGATTCACTGACCTCAGCTTCCCCCAAGTAGTGGGTGCCATAGACAGGTGCCACTGTCTGAATGTGCCACCCTTGGGGCAAAGGAATGAGTTTGTCAACTGAAAAGACACCTACTCCATTGTCCTCTACAAAACATGTCCTCCACAGATCAGCATGGAGGAGAGAGGTACATGCAAGGGAGATTTGTGTGGATAGCCCCCCCATCATGCCAGGAAGTGGTGTGCAGGTCTTATGCACACCTGCACAGAAGAGAAAAGCCTCTTTCATGCAAACTGCTGTGCAAGCGTACATGAGATGGAATGCATTTATTGTCATAATAGAGGACAGTTGCTAGGGTGCATGCATAGGATTACAATTAGGGTTAGGGTTCTAATATTCACGCGCACCTGTGCCAGTGCATCCACACCTAGAAGCATAGGGTACTTTAAATTAAAGCCTGCATCGTAGGGTGCATGCTCTGGATCGCCGACTCAATTTCCACTGCATGTGCGATGGTGTATTTATATGGCCGTTTCTGGTGCACCAGTGTCACTGCATACATACGCGCATGTGAAGGTGTACATCTTCGCCAAAGAAGCGGAAAAAAGCAGCTCCTTTTTGGAGTGGCTTTTCTCGGCATACGACGGCTAGAGGGCGCTTTCCTGGTGACTTTTAGGCATGTATCATTTAAAGGCCACATCTACAAGTCACCCTCAAAGCACCTCTTTTTGCCCGTCTGCATAGCCACTATATTAGCCATGCACAAGGTGAATAGGAGACTTGAAGATGTGTGTCTGCAAGACTAGGAACTCTGACTCCAACCTCTGGCTAATCTCAATTACAGCTAACATTTCCATTTGTTGAAGTGCACTTAAGGCACATGGTAAAAAAATTCACAGTCCAAAAGGACAAGATACCCCCATGCCCCATAATTCCTTAACCAAGATAAAGCAACTGAGTACTTATCACTACATAAGTCTAAAAGGGCAGTTTTTTCATTGACCTCTTGATCAGATGAACATTCTCTCACTCTCAGCCTTAGTTTCCAGTTTGTAAAATGGCAGTAACAGTAACAATGTCAAAGGCAAGCACAATAAAGAGCATAAAACACTTTTCATATTAAAAGCTCAGCATAAATCAAAATGGGCAAGTGTGGCCTGCCAGATATTTTTGGACTTCAACATCTATAAACTCTCAGTGTTTGCTAGGACTGATGGAAGCTATGGAGATCTAAAACATCTGGAAAGGCACAGCTGCCCATCCCTGACATAACTGATTAGATATCATTTACTCTAGGAAACTTGCCTCAGATTGCAATCAGATACTACTCACATTTTTCCTGCAAGAATTTTGAAAAACTCAGATAATACTATGAAATCAAAGCTATATGGAAACTACTTATATGTTTGCAGCTGCCATCTCACTGAAGTTTTCCTTCCCACAACACACACAAACACACATTAATGAAGCAAGGTGTCTAATGTACTATTTGGGGAGAAGGAAATAGAAAGGGACTGTATCTGTGGAATCAGACAAGGGGATGTGATATCAGCCACTACCTTCTCCTGAGAACATAATGACAGAGTGGGTGGCACTCTCCTTTAGCTCAGTTCAAGATTCAAACCAGAGAACTTGGGGGTCGGTTTCCCATGCCTAGTGGGGGCAACCCCCTACCAACATCTGTATTAATATTTTACCTCTATATAGACAATGTGTGCACAGGCATTATTTTATCCCTGCGCATGTGCAAACGAGTCGCGGTGGTGGCGGGGGCTGCGTGCGCACATAAGCGCGCGTGCCGCCATTCCCCCCCCTCGGCCCACGGAAAATCTGGAAGTCAGCGGGCCGGCCCCAGGTAAGAAAAACTTGCCGATCCCTGCTTTAAAGCCTTCAATAAAAGAAATTTGTATCGGGAAAGAAAATTTACCTACGGATTTTCTCAGCTTCCTCCCTGTTGATTATGGCATCTGTTATCCCTCTTCCACATTTCCGAGGGGTGCAGCCTGGAGGACACATGCAAGAGACAACAAAAAGTATTTAAGCATCCTTTGCTTATTCTATATGCTTTCAAGGCGCTCTATAATCAAACATTTGCCCTGCTTGGAAATCTGCCTGACATCTACAATGACATTACAAAAGAAAGGGTGCATTCTACAGATTTTTGTGCGGGTGTTACTTATTATTATTGAAAGGTTGTCACTTTTTAAAAATCAAAAAGACAATCCCCTTGCCTCTTATTATACAGTTAATGATACAAGATATATAACAATTAGTTTCTTTTCCTCACATGTTATCTAGCTTATATATTAAAACATTTACAGTTATTATTTTCACATCTACTGATTTGCCTGCTGGGATGGATTGCACAAAACACTTGAGGATTTTACCTACTGCATTATGAACGTGTTTCTAATTTTGACAATTGCAGAGAAGACCTTGAAGGAAATCACCAGAAGAATATAATCTAACCACCACCCACAAACAAGAAAGAATATTAATGAGATTTGTACTCATTCCACAGTCAGTTCATGTATCCTAATCCATAGGCTGTGGCAGCTGTTGGAGTTAGTGGAATTTAGGGCACTTCTCTCCTACTCAAGAATAGAAGGCAGGAGAAGCAACCCTGCACATATCCTAAACTCAGTCTTATGCATTGTTACGGCATGCCCTATGCTTCCTTTTGTTTCATCACAATCTTGCCACGACCAATTTTAAATCAAATTCTGCAAGAGAACAAAACTACAATATCACAAATGCTAAATTTGAGTTTCCCAATTGATCAAGCACAACATTAGGCCTCTGATGCCTACCCATCCCTACTAGCACGCAGCAGACACTCTCAATTTGTTCAACTGCTCATCCGCTCCACCCATAGGAATAGCACACTAATTTTCCCTTTCAATGTATTTCATTATCTTCTGGTTCTCATGCATAAGCAGGAAGGTTAGGCATGCTGATGGGAACACTGCTCCATTTGCAATGATTAATTTTTAAAGCTAAATTTCACAAATTATTCTTAGGAATGTTTGCATTTTGTTTTTTCTAGGGACAAGTGCAGTGCAGTAATAAAAAAACATCTTAACATGTCAAGTTATCTTGGTTAATCTATTAAAAGAAGTCAGTTTAGTGCACATAAGCAAACTGCATCAGATTTTAGTCACTCACATTGCTTCTGACAGCATGCAGGATTTCTGGCAAAACCCAGGCTCCTTAAAACTCTTAAGAGATTGGAGGTCCTTGTTCATGACAGAATTTTAAACTGACCTCGAAAATGGTAAAGTCACTATCTGAAACCAATTTAGCCATCTCTATTTATTTCTCTCCTTACTGAATGGAAGAATGCAAGAATAACAGAAAAGACAAAATGCTCTAAGTATCCAAAGTTCCCATTCGAGGCCTCAAAGTTACTAGTTATTTCCATAAATACACAATGCAATTTCTTCTAGCCTGTTGAACAATCAAGATGTGCATCTGTAACTTTTATATTTTGTGTGAGTGGTTCATCTTAATATTTAGTCCACCTGTTTATCTTCTCTGGACATTTACAACATCATCACACCTTTACAGACACTACCAAGGGAAGAAATATTGATTAAATATCAGGGGGAGTTAGCAATAAATACTGAGTTATGAAGCTGACCTTTGAGAATAAATGAGGCCCCTGAGAGTTAACTTTTCTACAGTCAGGAGGATCCTTAGAAGAGTTAGAATGACAGGGTGAAAACTGGAATATATTTCTAATACAGAAAATGTAAAATTTGATCTTTTGTTTAAGCATGGGGGGGGGGGGAAGGAATCCTTGGGGCTTTAGCAAGACAAACCCTTCACACTGTGCGGAGGAGGAGAACGCTCCTGGGCACACTTGAAAAGGTTGACTTCTGTTGTCTTCTATTGCCAGTCAGAGAGTGACACCTCCTGACTGCCATTAAGGAAGCAGCAAAGAAAAAGGTTTTCCTCCACCGTCAGGGAACAAAAAGTCACAGATACTTAGAGGCCTCGTTCCCACTATAATTTAAAACGAATTGCTGATCAGGTTATATGTCTGTTGTTCCCACTTGAAACCAGTTCCAAAATGACTGCACTCGATTTCAATCGTGATGAAGCGAGGCAAATGCAAAAGAACCTATCTTTCCTGACACTAGTTTTTTGGTGGTTCTTTTGAAAAGCAAAGCAAAGCAGCTTCATTTATATACCGCTTAACAGGGTATCTAAGCGGTTTACAACTGTAAGCTCATTGCCCCCCAACAGTAGAGTACTCATTTTAGCGACCTCGGAAGGATGCAGGCCTGAGTCTAGCCTGAGCCCTGGCTAGTATTGAACTCGCAACCTTGTGGTCTATAAGTGAGTGGCTGCAATACAGGCATTTAACCACTGCACCACCAGGGCTCCTGATGAGGGCAGCATCTCACCCAGGGGAGAGTCCTCCATATGGCACTCATGGCTGAGGCATCCCAAGGGACTTGGAGGACATGGGGAGTTGAAGTGGTGCCCTCCCAGCCTTGCAGAACTTGGAAGACATGCTTCCTAGTCAAGTTCAGAATGGAGGGCGTTTTGGAATTCCTCCTGGACAGAAGGTTGGAATGTAGGACTGGTCTTGGGAAAGGGAGGGGGAAATGGCGGATTTCCCCAAAAACTAGTGAAGGATGGGATTCTGGCCATGGCACCCATGACTCCCTCCTTGAAAGTGCTGCCGGTTGCATCACCGATGATGTGTAGATGACTGACAGTCATTTTGAAGGGGCACAAATTAGTGGGAATGACAATCATGCCAAAAAAGAAGCGAATAAAGAAAAGACCTGTTTCCATAGTGGGAACGATGCATGGAATGGAATCAATTCGCCAACCGAGAGCGAAAGTGAATCATAAACTGGGTTAAATGTAGGTGGGAATGAGCCCAGAGTAGAATGGCCTAAAAGCTCACCCCAGCTGCTCTTGGAAGCTAAGCCAGGTGAGCCCTGGCTGATACTTGCATAGGAGACCGCCAATGGATACCAGGTGTCATAGGCTATATTTCAGAGAATGGAAGTGGCAAAAAAAACCTCTGAGCATTCCTTGCTTAAGAAAGCCCTATGAAATTCATGGAGTAATTCATAAGCATACAGGTGACTTGAAGGCACACATACACATGGAGAAGGAGGATTAAAAGAAAATCAGGAGAGCACATAGCTGTCATTTGCAGACACACATGCAGAGATGAACACTAAAAGATGTACAAAAGGATTTTTTAAAGAATTTGTATTAATATGGTACTATATACAAAGCACATACACAGATATATATTTATATAAACATGTCAACACCATGTGGCACCCTGGTCTGAAAAATGACATGGATGTGGCCACTGAAAGGAAATGGAGCAATGGTAACAGGGTTACTACAGTTCAAGTGGCAGGTGCATGAGTCAGCATTTGGAAAGCTGTGCATCATGGGAGGTCTGATGCAACAGGCACTGGAGATGAAACCAGTCAGGTTTCATTAGTGCATGGCTGTCACATGTTACTAAGAAGACCATCTATATATGGGAGAGAGTCAGAATCTCCGTTGTTGGCTACTTGTGGTTGGTAGTTGGCGAAGCACTTTGTTAGTCTGTATAGCTGTGAGTATTCAAGACGGACGTCTGCTACTCTGCGTATCTTTGGTAAATATTTGCAGCAAAGATTAAAGCCCTCATTGAGTGAAGCCTTGCTATGCAGCTATTCATTTCAGCAAGCTGAAAGCAGCACCTGTGTGTGGGAGGATTTTTCCTGTGCTGTCTGGAGCAAGCTTCTGGGCATTTCTGCCTACATGCTTCAACTCTGTGTGTGTGTATGATAGATTCTACCTGTCTGCATACCCCAACACAACAAACATATATACAAATATAAACTAACATTACAAAATAGAACATAAGACATAAAAATGATTAAATAGAATTGTCAATTTTCTTCTATCATGTGTCTTCCAAATCAATTAAAGTCACCTTATCTTGCTGAAGATCTGATCTCTGTTCTTCTAAATTCTCTTTTTTTCCTACATCATCTAGGTGATCCTTATTCTTTTTTAGATCTTTCCTTATTTCTGTCCTTGTTTCTTTAATCTCCTCTCTTGTTTCCTGGCTAGATTCTTGATGCCATCCTTCACCTCCTGCCTAAGTTCTTTCATTTCTTGTCTTATTTTTCTATTTTCATCTAGTAACAATATATTTGGGTCATTTACTCTTCTAATTTCCTCTGTTGAACCCCTTTTTGAATTGGCATCTGAAGTTGAGTTTGGGTCAGTCCTCTTTCTGCTGCAGCCATTTTTTCAACCTGTTCAGTCTAGTCACCAAATATAATGATATAATAGTATAATAATGTAATACCAAACAAATCAAGAACTGATTATGTCTCAATATTTGTCTCTATAATCAATTAATTTTTAGGCAGACATATAAAGTGTGTCTTATGTATTCATATAATGGTGTGGTATGTCAAAATTTAAATTACTTGCTCAATCTACAATATTTTCCCACTATGAGGCAATAGTTATGTATTTTATCATTCCAATATAACAATAATATCTTTTTACCATTCCCAGAACAATCTATCTCATAGGTTTTTCCCCCACAAATTCTTTCTGAATTAAATTTATGAAGAATAATTCTTCCTTAATTTCGAGGCTTGGGAGCTCCTCGTACCTGCGTTCTCCTTGCAGCACCATCACACCCATACAAACAGAAATTTTATTATTTGTTGGAGAGATGTAGCTGCAGTAAAGGAGCAAAGAAGAAGGAAAAGGTTGTACCTGCCAAAATATTTGTTGAAGAACTAAACTTTTTCTTCTACTTACAAAGTGGCACCATGACACATACAAGTTGTTAGAGATGCTGCTGTAATTAGGAAGTGCTCTCACCTCTCCACAGACATATTATACACATATGCATGTGTACACATATACTCGTCTCTCCACATTTGCGGATTTGATTATTCACAGATTTTATTAATATGTTCTCTCTAGGAATATCTAGGTCCTCCAGTGCAACTCTATGGTCAGTTGAACTGAAGGACCTAGAGATTCCTAGAGAAAACACTCCACTAGACATTTGTAGCTCCTCCAGAACAATTCTGTGGTCAATGTCTGGCAAATGGTGACGACAGAGTTGCACTGGAGGACCTAGAGATTCCTAGAGATATGTTTTATCAGGTAAAAACAAAGTGTTTTTGTTATTTGTGGTTTTTCCACATTCACGGGGGTCCTGTGCCCCTAACCCCAGAGAATGTGGAGGGAGAAGTGTATATGCATATCTATATTGTCTTGCCACTGTAACTATGCAATAGCCTCCCAAAGGTTGTTTGGTGCCCTATTTGCCTATTTCAAAAACTGTCCTATTCCAACAAAGTTGGGGATTTTTCACCTGGAAAGCTAATAAAAGTAAATCTTGTGTTTGCTAATATGCAAATAGGAGTTCTCACTATGCTGTTTTACTGCTGTGTTTTTATAGTGCTGCTTATTTATTCTTAGCGTGAGACCTTTTTAAAAATGTTCTTGTGATTTATGCTTTTAGTTGCAAGCTGCCTTGAGATGTATTTTATTGTGGGCAAATGAAATATAAATGTCAAGATCAATGAATAAATATGCATGGTCTGCTAGCCAGCTTGCCCTCAGTGGCACATTTGTAAGCTCCTCAAACAACAGCACTTAATACTACACTGTGTCACTATGCAAAAATTTGGAAAGAACACTACTCCATGACCAGAGTAGTGGATAAACTCTCTGAAACAGGCAGTAGATAAATTACAACTAGCAACCCTTTCCTCAAGGGTGTATGGTATAAGATCTGGGCGATAAGCATCAAATTGGACACTACCGTATTTTTCGGCATATAAGATGCTCCGGCATATAAGATGCACCCAATTTTAAAGGAGGAAAATCTAGAAAAAAAAGATTCTTAACCAAATACTGTAGTAAAATATTTTATATCAACTGTATAAAGTTAACAGCAGTTTAAGAACAATTTTAAGTTGTAAATGTAAGTTTAAGCCAGCAGCAGGGCCAGGTATTGCACAAATTCCCTGCCCAACTTTCTTGCAAGTCTCCTGTCGCCTTATGGTGACTCCATGAATTTCTTAGGGATTTCTTAGGCAAGGAAGACTCGAGAAGTGGTTTTGCCAGTTCCTTCCTCTGAAATACAGCCTGCAGCACCTGGGATTCTTTGGCGGTCTCTCATCCACGGACTATCCAGGGTTGACCCTGCTTAGCTTCCAAGATCAGATGGACTGGTACCTTTGGAGTTTTTAGGCCATTGGCTTATGGAGTAATTTATGGCTTATTTTGACCCTACCATGAGGGTTTTCTTGGCAGATTTCTTCAAGGGGGGGGGGGTTGCCATTTCCATCCTCTGAGGCTGAGAGAGTGTGATTTGGCCAGAGTAATCCAGTGCCTTGGAGTAATTTCTGGCTCATTTTGACACTACCATGAGGGTTTTCTTGGCAGATTTCTTCAGAGGAGGGAGTTTGCCATTTCCACCCTCTGAGGCTGAGACAGTGTAACTTGGCCAGGGTAATAATCCAGTGCCTTGGAGTAATTTCTGGCTCATTTTGACCCTACCATGAGGGTTTTCTTGGCAGATTTCTTCAGAGGAGGGAGTTTGCCATTTCCACCCTCTGAGGCTGAGACAGTGTAACTTGGCCAGGGTACTAATCCAGTGCCTTGGAGTAATTTCTGGCTCATTTTGACCCTACCATGAGGGTTTTCCTGGCAGATTTCTTCAGAGGAGGGAGTTTGCCATTTCCACCCTCTGAGGCTGAGACAGTGTAACTTGGCCAGGGTACGAATCCAGTGCCTTGGAGTAATTTCTGGATCATTTGGATCCTACCATGAGGGTTTTCCTGGCAGATTTCTTCAGAGGAGGGAGTTTGCCATTTCCACACTCTGAGGCTGAGACAGTGTAACTTGGCCAGGGTAATAATCCAGTGCCTTGGAGTAATTTCTGGCTCATTTTGATCCTACCATGAGGGTTTTCCTGGCAGATTTCTTCAGAGGAGGGAGTTTGCCATTTCCACCCTCTGAGGCTGAGACAGTGTAACTTGGCCAGGGTACTAATCCAGTGCCTTGGAGTAATTTCTGGCTCATTTTGATCCTACCATGAGCGTTTTCCTGGCAGATTTCTTCAGAGGAGGGAGTTTGCCATTTCCACCCTCTGAGGCTGAGACAGTGTAACTTGGCCAGGGTACTAATCCAGTGCCTTGGAGTAATTTCTGGATCATTTGGATCCTACCATGAGGTTTTCCTGGCAGATTTCTTCAGAGGAGGGAGTTTGCCATTTCCACACTCTGAGGCTGAGACAGTGTAACTTGGCCAGGGTACGAATCCAGTGCCTTGGAGTAATTTCTGGATCATTTGGATCCTACCATGAGGGTTTTCCTGGCAGATTTCTTCAGAGGAGGGAGTTTGCCATTTCCACACTCTGAGGCTGAGACAGTGTAACTTGGCCAGGGTAATAATCCAGTGCCTTGGAGTAATTTCTGGCTCATTTTGATCCTACCATGAGGGTTTTCCTGGCAGATTTCTTCAGAGGAGGGAGTTTGCCATTTCCACCCTCTGAGGCTGAGACAGTGTAACTTGGCCAGGGTACTAATCCAGTGCCTTGGAGTAATTTCTGGCTCATTTTGATCCTACCATGAGCGTTTTCCTGGCAGATTTCTTCAGAGGAGGGAGTTTGCCATTTCCACCCTCTGAGGCTGAGACAGTGTAACTTGGCCAGAGTAATCCAGTGCCTTGGAGTAATTTCTGGATCATTTGGATCCTACCATGAGGTTTTCCTGGCAGATTTCTTCAGAGGAGGGAGTTTGCCATTTCCACCCTCTGAGGCTGAGACAGTGTAACTTGGCCAGGGTACTAATCCAGTGCCTTGGAGTAATTTCTGGATCATTTGGATCCTACCATGAGCGTTTTCCTGGCAGATTTCTTCAAGGGGGGGACTCTTTCCACCCCCGTCCTGAGTGCTCCAATGGACTCTTCCTGGGATGGGAGGATGTCCTCTGACCCCAGGAAGAGTCCATTGAAGCACCCAGGATGGGGGTGGAAAGAGGAGGAGCACATTCAACTAGCCAGGAAAAGAGGACTCTTTCCACCCCCATCCTGGCTGCTCCAATGGGCTCTTCCTGGGATGGGAGGAGCCCACTGGAGCACCAAGGCTGAGGTTGAAATGAGGCCTACTTTTAGCCTAGGCCTCGGCAGTTTGTCCTCAGCTTTTATATTCGCTTCATTAGGCGCAGCAACTTCCCCACCCTCGTTTTGGGGAAGAAAAAATGCGTCTTATATGCCGAAAAATACGATATATTTATCTAACCAAAGGCTTCTACAAGTGCAAGATGTCCAACATCAGGTTACAGAATGAAGCACACCATCATTAAATATCTAAAGGCTGCCCTCTAGTGGGAATCTGGTAAAATGAGATTGAGAGAGATGCACAAATATTCGGTAAGAACCCCACTGGCTCAGAATACAAACTCATCTTTGTTGTTGTTAACTGCCCTCAAGTCGATATCAACACATGGCAACTCTGTGGATGAGACATCTCCAAAAAGATCCTGTCCTCCACTGCTCTTAGTTCCTGCAAATTCATACCTATGATCTCCTTAATAGAGTCCATCTAGCATGTGGTCTTCCTCTCTTTCTACTTCCCTCCACCTTTCCCAGCATTATTTTTTCTAATGAGTCCTCTTTTTTCATGTCCAAAATACAACAGCCTAACTTTTGTCATTTTGGCTTCCAGGGAGATTTCTAGCTTGATCTGCTCTAGGAACCATTTGTTTGACTTCTTGGATGTCCATGGCATCCTCAGCACTTTTCTCCAGCACCACATCTCAAATGAATTGATTTTCTTCCTATCTTGTGTCTTAATTGTCCAGCTCTCACATCCATACATGGTAATAGGGAATACAATGACTTGTATTATTCTTAACTTTTGTGCTGAATTGTGTATCTTTGCATTTTAGGATGTTTTCTAGTTCTTTCATAGCTACTCTCCCTATTCTTAATCTTCTTCTGATTTCCTGGATGCAATCTCTGTTCCTATCAATGTTTGATCCCAGGTATGAGAATTATTTTACTGTTTCTACTTTCTCCTTGTTTGTGTAGGTTCTCAGTGTAGGTTCTCAGTGGTCATTATGTTGTTTTCTTTATGTTCAATAGTAAGCCTGCCTTTGCACTTTCTTCTCTGATCTTCCTTAGTAGGTGTTCCAGGTCTGTGAGGTCTTCTGCTAGTATTATGGCAGCATCTGCGTATCTTAGTTTTTTGCTATTCCTTCCTCCTATTTTCACTCCTCCTTCTTCTGTGTCCAAGCCTGCTTTTCTTATAATATGTTCTCCATAAAGTTTAATAGGTAGGATGATAAGATGCAACTTTGTCTGACCCCTTTGCCATTTGGGAACCATTCTGTTTTTCTGTATTCTGTTCTGGCTGTAGGCTCTTTTCCAGAAAATATATGTCTAGTCCATACAAAAATATGTATCCATTTCCATGTCAGAATTGGACAGATTTTCACATCCTGACTTCATTCTGAACTCTACAATTGTCCACTTATTCCTATTTTCTGCCCCTCTTCTTTAGTTGTTTATAAATCTATAAGACAACTTGTGCTCTTATCCCTTGAGTACAAAGTATGCTCAGGAGTTTTTTTGTGAAGGACTATGTCAAAAACTTTTTAAAGCCACTAGAACAACCCTGTCCACATGCATGTTTATAGTCACAAAGAAACTCCCAAAGTTGTGTGAATATATATGTGAAAGCTTAGAAAAAAAATGGAGGGGGGGGGAGTTTTCCTGAAACTTTTTCCCTATGGAATAATAAAGAAAATGGATTGTGGAATGTATAAGACAGGATGTTCACAAATTTAATTCTCCAAACCATCTCTGAAGAAACTTGCCAAAACCCCATGACAGAGTCACCTTAGAGTTTCCATAAGTTGGAAACAACTTGAAGACATAACAACAACAACAACAACAACAACAACAACATCAAATTTGTCCCAAGTCTCCTGCAGTGAAAATGGACACAATTAATTCTCAAATTTTCAAATTGTTCTCTTGCATCTCTTATTTTTATCCTGTATTTCTTGTGCCAATGTTTGTGTTCCTTGTTCTGTTCATTTGGATATTTATTTTCTGAAGGGAATCTTCTAATCATTTCCATTCGACTCTACTCAATGACCACACTGACATCCTTTTGGACTTGTTGGTATGTGATCTGAGATAAATTCTAACTGATCTGCTATAGCTCTTAAATAATCCCCAAGAGTTCTGGAAAGATTTGATTCTCAACTTTCCCTTTCATTTCCTTTTCACTAGTTCAATCATTTCTTTAAAAAGTTTCCTCTTTTGAAACCAAACATAATAACTGTGGACTTTGTTGAGAGTTGTCTATTTACATATAAATCAAACCTGTAGCAGTTCTCATTGTTCCAAGTCAATTAAACAAGAGTTCTCTTATCAGGCTTTCCCCTCTAGATAGTTTTTATCGCTATTAGCAGTTGAAAACCAGTGATCTAGACTCATATACTGAACACCACACTCTATGCAGGATACTTCCAGGAGTGTGGTTAATAACAATCTTTAAATTTCCAGCAGAATTTAGGTATTGAAGAAATACTATATATTGAATACATTCACAGGGACACACACAGCCCAGTGATACCCCAAGTTGACAGCAACTACCTATGAATGCAATGGATGACTTTGCATACAGGATGGCACTCTGCCATATGCAAGGCAGGTTCAGCCAAATGTCAAAAGTAATTAAAACTGTGGACCAATAACAATATACTGTGGTCCTTGTTATCCTCTGGGTTTGGTTCCAGGACCCCGTGGATACAAAAATACCTGGCTGCTCAGGTCCCATTAATTACAAAGGGTTAATGAAATGGTGCCCCTTATATAAAATAGCAAAATTAAGGTTTGCTCTCTGGAATTTACATTTTTTTTGAACATTTTCAAGCCATGGATGATTGAATCCATGGATAAAAAAATCTGTGGATATGGAGGGACAACTGTACTTCTGAAGAGACACAGGATAGCACTGAAAAACCTGAGATTATTTATTAGTAGTCTCCTACACTGTGTTACACTATACAATGTGATCATGGGCCAGGAGTTATCTGTGAAAAAGCTTGATTCCAATACCTTAAAACAACAGGTTATTATATCTTTTATTTTCAAAGATTTTACCTAGAGTGGCATGCACTTTTCCAGTAACATAATCAATAGAATTCAGTCCTAGAAAATGAAGCCTCTGGATTTTGTATTAGAGAATACTACATGCCTAGAAATTCAGTTTTGCCATTTTTCATACGATTTTATTTCTGCCCAACAGAAAAGAAACAAAGAGTTATCTCAAGAAAGACTAAGACTAAAACAGGGGACAGCAGGGCATGAGAAGAAAGAAATAGGTCTATTCTGTGTAGCATCTTTTATTCATTGCTCAGTTGAAAGGAGGGGGCAGGAGAGATGTAAAAATGTCATTAAAGTAAAAGGCCTAAGGCAGAAAAGGCTTCCAAAGTGACAGGAGGCAGGAGGAGGGAGTTTAGATTCCTGCTCTGCTAATTTCTGGCTAAGTTCTTTGAGAAAGGCAATTCACCAACATGAGCGGCAACAGACAAGTACCTTCAAAACGCTTGTGGCTGTCATAGTCCTCTGAGCAGGGTATCTCGATGAATCTGTCTGGCAGGCTTTCACCATGATGGGCCAAAACTTCTGTAACTCCATCTTCACTGAGAAAATAACTCCCACTCAGGAGGTAGCCCAGCATGGCCGATGACAGAAGGAAAGCCACTTTCAGCCACTTCCGGCGAGTGTCTTTGGGGACATTACCCTTTACACCGCTGAAAAAACAAAACAAAATCCCCTAGTAAGAGAACAGAAACTCTTAAACTCTGTAATGCAATCTGATTATAAAGTGCACGCCACAATTTAATCCTGACCATGGGGGTCTGGAGGCTATGCACACAAGTGAAATGAACACTGCCATGGGATATAGGGGGAATGCAAGACGAGCATGGCAGCTATTTGAATTAAAATGTAGAAACGCTGTTGTTTTTAAACCTTGCATTGTTTTCAGCTGTTTATACTGTTTTACTTTTACATCAAGATCCCACATTAATGGGTAGAATATAAGTATTTTAATAAATTAAAATAAATAAATATAGAATGTGATTGTAACATGAGTATTATAATTCAAGAACATGTGCTGAAAATCTTGGTTTGATGGTAAGCTTCACAGCCAGCTTGCTAACAGACTATAGTCCAAAACACACTGCAGAAATAATCCAGTTTGAGACTGCTTTGACTGCCCTGGCTCAGTGCTAGGGAATTCTGGGAATTGTAGTTTTGTGAGATATTCAGCCTTCTCTTTCAGAAAGCTCTGGAGCCACAATAAACTACAATTCCCAGGATTCCCTAGCACTGAGCCAGGGCAATTAAAGCGGTCTCAAACTGGATTATTTCTGCAGTGTGTTTTGGACCTATATGAATCTAAAGCAAACCTGGCAAACAGGTAGCATGACAGATGGTTGTTGAACTGTAACTCCCATCCACTCTAGCCAGCTTATCCCTCAACGATGAGGGATATCAAGAGGTGAGATCCAGCAATATCAGGAGAGCCGCAGACACAAAATATCATTTCGATTTTATATTATTTAGAAGTTGGACCTCATTGTAAAATGTGGAGGAAAAGTGCTAGATCAGTATCATTTCAAACATCTGCACTTCTTCACCAGCAATAAACAAGATGGGCACTATATGCCTTGAGAAAAATATACTGTACTCCAGCACAATCCTGTACGTTTTCAGTTCCTTGGCCTCTTTCATCACCAGCAACAAATACATCAACCTGCTTCAGCACTCAGCAATAAACAGCCTCAATGAGCCTAGTAAAAGATTAATCCTGACAATTCACTCTTCATGAATAAGACATGGCTTACTATAAATATCTGTTCCACTGGATTCCATGGAGAATCTGGACTCCTACTTCTGTTCTCTCTAAGTCATATAATCAACTGCCGAAGTTAAAAGGTTAGTGTTTTATTTATGGAATTTTTATTTTACCTTTTCCCCAAAGAGCTCAGAAGAACATTCCCACACTTTCTCAAAATTAAAAGAGGCTCCGTTGCGTGTGGAGCCCAAGATCATCTAGTTAACTTTGTGGCTGAATGGGGAAATGACTCCAGGTCTCCTCTGGTCTAAATCCAATACTCCAGCCACTACTCTGTCTTGAAGAATACTAGACAAAAGTTACTAAGTCAGAGTCAGTCAAGAAGGAACACTATGTTCATGAAGAAATATAATTGAAGGAGCGTGGCGGAGGCATTTGAGTGTTAGACTGCCAGAAATAGTGCAAATTGAGTCCACTTTTAGGGTTAGGGTTAGTGCTAGGGAATCATGGGAATTGTTGTTGTTTTTTCTGAGACATTGAGCCTTCTCTGTCAGAGAGCTCTGGTGCCACAATAAAATACAGTTCCCATGATTCCCTAACCCTAACCCTTAAAGAGGACTCAATTTGCACTATTTCTAGCAGTCTGCAACCCCCTTACATCTCTGGAGACCGAGGTCTGAACCCTGCTCAGTCATGAAAACCCACTGGGTGAGCTTGAGCAAGTCACACTCTCTCAGCCCCAAAGGAAGCCAAGGCCAGCCTGGATTCTGAATTCTGAACAAATGTGGCCAAGAAAGCTGTGTCAGTCTGCATGCAGACTAGCACCTTTGAGACTAACTGTGCGGAAGAAGTTGTGGCATAACCTTCCATAGATTTGTTCTACATCCTCAGACGCATGAAGTGCATCTCCTTAAGGTGTGCCAATACAGAAACTTTATTTATTTCTTTAAACTCGTCACAGTGATGTTGCCTCTAGGAGGGTCACAGCCAGGAGGGAAGCTGTGCACTGAGAAGCACAGCAAGTCCCATGTCCACGTTTTCTTGAACCCAACTCTGGCTGAGTTCAACCCTCACTGAGCTCCTAAACAAGTGTGTCTGAGACAGAGGACCTGAGTGTACAGGGCAGATTGAACAGGAGAAGGCAGGCAGTCCTCTTGGTAACCTGGACCCAAACCATGTAGGCCTTTAAAGGTAATAACCAACCCTTTGTACTTTGCTTGCAAACTGATTGACAGCCAGTGGAGTGATTTTAAAATTGGTGAAATGGAATCACTTCTGGATGTACCCATAATCAGTCTGGCTGCCTTATTCTGAACCAGTTGGCATTTCCAGACTTGGTACAAAGGTAGCCCAATGTAGAGCACATTGCAGAAGTCCAGCCTTGAAGTGACCAGTGCATGCCCTACCATCTTTTAGATCCTTGAATTCACTTGGAGTATCTGCTGAAGCTAATAACAGGCACTCTTGACCATCACATCTATCTGAGCTGACATTTGGAGGGATGGATCCAGGAGCATTCCTAAACTGCGAACACAGCCTTTCAGGAGGAGTGTAACCCCATCCAGAACCAGTTGACACACCTCCAGATTAGGACCCTTGATAGTAAGCACACCTGTGTCAGCTTCAGACAATTCAATTCAAGGAATACAGCATCAAAGCACCTCCTGTGACCAGGTGGCCATCCAGACACTGTTTAAAAGCCTCCAAAGACTTTTCATTGAGGACAGAGCAAGCTTGTTTCCTGCTGCTCCAGAGACTGGAACATGGAGCAATGGATCCAAGCTACAGGAAAAGAGATTCCAGCTCAACATTAGGAAGAACTTCCTGACAGTAAGGGCTGCTCCACAGTGGAATATGCTGCTGCCTTTGAGAGTGGTGGAGTCTCCTCTTTGGTGCCTTTAAGCAGAGGTTGGATCTGTCGGGGGTGCTTTGATTGTGAGTTCCTGCATGGCAGAAGGGGGGGTAAGGACTGGATGGCACTCAGGGGTCTCTCCCAACTCTAGGATTCAATGAAAATCCACTTTCCAGGCCAGACTCTGGTGGTCTTTGGTGGTCTTTAAGCAGAGGCTGGATGCTTTGTTTGTGAGTTCCTGCATGGCAGAATGGGACTGGACTGGATGGCCCTCAGGGGTCTCTTCCACTATTCTGTGAGTCTGTAGTGGCTTCAGTGTTGGACTATGACTTGGGAGGCCAGGGTTCGAATCCCAGCTTGGCCATGAAACCCACTCGGCCATGAAGTCACACTCTCTCAGCCTCAGAGGACGGCCATGACAACCCCCCTCTGAACAAATCTTGCCATGAAAACCCCATGCTAGGTTATCCTTGGGGTCGCCGTAGGTCAGAAACCACTTGAAAGCGCCCAGCAAGGACAACATCCAAACAAGGGCTGTGGGGGGAGGGGGGGAGAGACCTGTCACAGGGGTGCCTTGACTGTGAGTTCCTGCATGGCAGAAGGGGGCTGGGCTGGATGCCCTCGGAGGTATCCTCCAGGTCTAGGACTGTTCTATGTTTCTGTGAAAGGAAGGCAAGACACAGCCCCCCGGGGGCTCCTCCGCTCCGCAGACCCACAGCCTGGGACGCCATCCAGGTCTAGTCTCGTACCTGCTGGGCCGGCGCCGCCGCTCCTCCGCCCGCAGCCCCGCTCCGCCAACGCCGCCTCCTGCCTCCGGAGCCCTGCCGCCCGCTCTCCGCTGCGGAGCCATGGCGAGGAGTCAGTACGGGAGTGGGGAGGACGATACCTTCGGCCATCCGCTACCCGCCCCTTGGAGATGGAGGCGGGGCGGTGAGCGGTGAGAACCAATCGGCTTACGCCTCGCCGGCAGCGGAAGCGGCAGTAGGAAGAAGCTCAGGCCGGGGGGCAGGGGAGCTTAATCGAACGCAGAGTGGGAACGGAGCTGCTGGCGAGCCGAGGTGAGCAAAAGACCGGGAGGCTGTTGGAAGGAAGGAAGGAAGGCATGAAAGCGGGAGGACTGGGCGCTGCTGCTGCTGCGGAGCGGAGGCTGATCCCAGAGCCTCCGAGGGAAGGAGGCCTTCAAGTCTTTTGTCATGGGGTTTTCTTGGCAGGTTTCTCCAAAGATGGGTTTGCCATTGCCTTCCCCTGAGGCTGAGAGAGTATGACTCGCCCAAGGTCACTGGCCCGGTGGGTTTCCATGGCCGAGCCGGGACTCGAACCCTGATCTCCCTCAGAGTCCCAGGTCCCATCCACACGGAGGAAATAACGACCCGCTTTGAGACCGCTTTAACTGCCCTGGCTCAATGCTAGGGAATCCTGGGAGCTGTGGTTCTGTGAGGCGTGTAGCCTTAGCTCTGCTGCCATAATATACTACAGTTCCCAGGATTCCCTAACACCGAGCCAGGGCAGTTAAAGTGGGTTATTATTTCTGCAGTGTGTTTTGGATCCTACTCCGATGCTCAAGCCGCTACGCTGGGTGCATCTGCACTGTAGACGCCACGCGGTTCGACACCGCCTTAACTGCCTTGGCTCCATTTTACACAATCCTGGGATTTGTAGTTTGTGGGACAATGGCAGGGGTCTTTCTGTCTGTGGTCCTACTAGGCTGCATCCACACTGTAGAAATAATAACCCAGTTTGAGACCTCTCTGGTGCCACAATAAACTGTCATTCCCAGAATTCCATAGCATTGAGCCATGGCAGTTAAAGTGGTGTCAAACCGGATTATTCGTACAGTGTGGATGCAGTTATTGGTGACAGGGTGGGGTGGGGGTGAGGGTCACCAGGACTTGAAATAACAACAACAACAACAAAACTACAGACTCTAAGATTATTATTATTATTATTATTATTAGTTTGTATTATTGTATTATGTAGTTTGTAGTTTTATTGTTATTATGCATATTACTATTACTTTATATTTTATGTGGTTGTTATTTATAATAATTTTTATAATTAATATTTATAATAACAAAACAACTACAGACCCTAGGATTATTATTAGTAGTAGTAGTTTGTATTATTGTATTATTATGTAGTTTGCAGTTATTATTGTTATTATTTATATTATTGTTATTATTTATATTATTATTACCTTATATTTTATGTGGTTATTATTTATAATAATTTTTATAATTAATAAATATAGTAAATATTATATATTTATAATAACAACAAAACAGACCCTAGGATTATTATTAGTAGTAGTAGTAGTTTGTAGTGGTTATTATTTATTTATATTATCATTATTATTGTTATTATTATCATTATCATCATCTTATACATCAAACATATACAGTCAAAACGAATGAGAAAACACAACACTACAAAATGCAGGACTAAGAAGCATGGATTTATATTTATACGAGCGTTTTCAGCTTTTATTTTGAAATGTGCTACATTTTTCTTGAAGGTCCTACATTTTGCGATGCCTTGTCCTCCTTTGTGGTTATGATCTCTGGTCACCCTGTACACAGAAAATGGCCTCAGCACATGCAGTAAGTCATACTCCAGGTTTTGGCAGGAAGGTTCAGTTCCTAGCATTTCCTAGGAAGGTCCTAGGAAACTCTGAAGCACAGCCATGGCTTTATATCCTACGAAATCCTGGGATTTGTAGTGTGGTGGGGCATCAGAACACTATTTCACAAAGCTACAAACCCCAGAATTCCCATGAGTCATGGCAGTTAAAGTAGTGTCAAGCTGCTTTATTTCCGCAGTGAAGATGAAGCCATGGTCAAACAGAATCCTGAGGTTTGTAGTTTGGTGAGGCACTAGAGCTTTCTGGCAGACCAGGCTGAATACCTCAGCAAACTACAAATTCCAGGATTCTACAGGATGGAGCCGTGACAGTTAAAGGGGTGTCAAGCTGCTTTAGTGGTTTGAGTGTTGGACTACAACTCTGGAGACCAGGGTTTGAACCCCTGCTCAGCCACGAAAGCCCACTGGGTAACCTTGGGCAGGTCACACTCTCTCAGCCTCAGGGGAAGGCAATGACTAACCTCCTCTTAATAAATCTTGCCAAGAAAATCTCATGATAGGTTTGCCTTAGAATCAACATAAGTTGGGAATGACTTGAAGGTACACAACAAGCAACAAACTGCTTTATTTCTGCAGTCTGGCTGGTCTTAGTGTTACAGGGGCAGGAATAATTTGACCTTCCAGATATTGTTGGACTGCAGCTCCCATCAGCCCAGCCTAGATAACATAGCTTGTGGTGAAAAATGCTGGCAACAGCAGTCCAACATCTGGAGGGCCTGGCTTTACCAGCTCCTGTAGTATGTAGATGTTTTAGACATTATAAGCTAGATACGAAGAGCTGGGTTTATATCCATGCAAGCTCATGTGAAAATAAAAACCAGTCTTAAGGTGCTGCCACATTTCTTCTCATTTTTTCTGCTCCCCCTTCCTTCCTCCTTTTTATACTGCAAGAGACAAACGTGGCTACTTCTTTGGATAAATCAGTGTTCTGCCTTTGGTATAAGGTAGGGTCCTGTGTTCCTGTCTCAATGTCAGTGAATCCCACCATTAAACACGTGCTTTCAATGGACAATAACTTCCAAAATCCACAAAACAGCGATACATTTATTGCATCAACCAAAATGCACAAAACACGAGTCGAGCTTTCAAAGCTCCGTTGGCTTCTTCATCAGCCAAAGGGCTAAAAATCATACAGGAGAAACCACAGAAATGATGATGAGAGGAGAGAGTCATAGATCAACATTTTGTCAAGATGTTATTTTCAGTTAAGATGGTGTGAAGGAATATCTATGTAGGCTGAGGCCATTCCTCTCTTTTGGCCATGTGGGTTCTGGGAGACAAAGAGTCATATAAAATTTAAACTCCATTAGCAACACAAAAAGAAACCTCCTTTGAGAGGCAGCCTGGATCTTTGAAGCAGCACTTCCTAAGGAAAGTCCATTGCTGAATTTCCACCAGACAATCAAAAGTATTCCATCTAAAATAAGCTTTAATCTGTTGAAAAATAATATTTCAAATATATTTTACAATACATTACTTTGGAGGCCCTAGCAGGCAGATAGGCAATCAGTGAATATTTCTAATAAATAATAATAAAAAATGAAATGGTAGAAAACTAGGTACAGAGACTTGGGCTCTTTGGAAAAGGTGGGATATACCTGTAATAAAGAAACCAACTCTTATGCACTTGGGTAAGGATTTCTTCCTTTTCTTAAAACAATGTTAAAAATCAGTTGGCTTTAACCAGCCAATTTTAAAAAAAAATGAACCTCAGTTTGTTCCACTCAAGAGTACATCATGTATATTTGCAAATAATAAGATCTCAAAGTGGTGCTTTTCATTTTGATTCTAAGGCATCATTGGCTTGCATGTTTTGACACGTACCATGTTTTCAAGTACAAATTTAATTGCTATTGTAGGAACGTTCCATTTTTTTTTAAAGTGCTATTTAATTATGTTGGGAAACAATTTTATTCATAAGTTTTATTGCTTTTTTCCAGACACACCACGTGGTTTTGTTGTACTGCAGGGAATGGAAGGAAAAAGTGTGATGGTTTCTTCTCCATTTGAATTGCACTTGGTGCATTTGGATCTCAAGGGAGCTCCTCCAAAGGTCTCATACCTGGCAGAGGTAACACAATTTGTTTCTGTGTAATCAAGGAGTTGAACCTCTGTTCATGTTGATTTGGTTAGGTTTAGTGACATTTGATAAATTCAGATTTTTCCACTGACTTGTATCAAGTGCATTTTCATTTGTGGCTTCGCTTGCACCTTATTTTTGCATGAGCTTGCATGGATATAAACCCAGTTCTTTGTACCACAGGATAGTAACCTTCAGCTTAGGCCAAACCTGTGGTATCCTGCCCCTTGTTCCGACCCAGGTCAGTCCCTGGGCCACTGTGGCAATGGGTTGTTCTTTACATACTTGCCACTACCGCACCATGGACCCACTGTTACTGCACACCCCGTACCTGCTGCCATTGTTGCATATGTCTTGAAGGGCCTCGCCGCAGCCTGTAACGGCGGAAACAGCACGTGGCTACACCCACATAGCCAGATGCTCCCTTCGGACATCAGAGGTCATGGCAGGGACCTTCAGCGGCAGCGGCAGGTATGGATTATGTGGGGCCGTATGGTCTGCTGCTGTCATTTTGGAAATGCCATGGCAAACAGCTGGCCTTTTTGGACCAGAGTAAGTCCCCTTTGAGGATCAGTCTGGGACTACTGGGTTGGTGTGTGGACTGGCTAATCCCAGCCCTGGGCAAATGGCCTGCATCATACGGATAGGACGATGTGAGGCTAGGGAGATCATGGGTCTTTTGGACCACGCAAACAGGCTGTGAGTCTCCAACTCACAGAATGAAAGGGGGAAAGTGTCTCAGCCTACACATTTTTCATTAATAAAATGCATCATTTCTTGCTAGGGCCTGTTGCTTTCTCATTTCAGCTTGTAATTTTTTAAAGGTAAATTTCTCAATTCCATGGTGGATCGGTATTTAATTTCTCCATAGCCACTATTATAATTTCCATGCCCTCATGTAGAAGTTCCTATTTAGATCTGGACCTTGTCCTGCCTCTGTACACTAGTGAGCATTCCACAAAACTAAACTAGCCACTTTCTTTTCCTCTGTCAATATCAGGATTAAGCTAGAGCTTACAGATTTTCTGCTTTGTGTCACATTGCTATTTGTTTTAGATTCTTGTCCGCTGGCTGATTTCTCTGGAAGTCAGGTTGCTCCAATAAGCCACTATATGCTATATTGTGGCATATGCTGTTTGCTGGTTATTAAAATTCCAGAGTAGCCACAGTGGTCAAGATACTGTTTTCCCTGTTTATGGAACAGGACAGCACTGTGAAACCATTACATTCTAGAGCAGTGGTTGCATAAGCAGTGGCATTGCTGGACCAATCTTATGAATCGTTTATGCATCTGTGGAGAATTGATTCATGGTACTACTGTGCAGACACAATCTTCTTGATCAGTTGCCCAAATAATTTCTGTAAAAGTGACTTCTTCAGCCTATAAATTCTAATCACTTGTCTAGAAGAACTATTATGTGTTCTTACTTCAGTGGATTTGATGGTATACCAGAATTCAGTTTACTATGCACGTAGGAGTAATCTATCCTCCTTCTGCTATAAGGAGAATTTTACTTGCACAGATCACAACTGCAGAGGAAATTCTCAGAGCCAGTGGATGGTTTTTATCTCATTTGTTTCTGTTCATATTTAAGTATACATGTAAATCAGTAGTCATAAAGGTAAGAAGAAATGAAGATTTTCTGACAGGTTCTGCCTGATTTTCTAGCCCTTATTTTGTATCCCTTTTCCCATAAAAGTGCCTGGTAGCCTTAGGCTTTATTTAGGGTACTTTATTTCTTTCTACTGTGAAAACTAGTGTGACTTATAGAACAGGAAAAACATAAATAAAACTTATGATAATATAAGTTTAGTCTCCCTTCCCAAGAATTCCAAAATCCAAAATATTCCAAAACCCAAAACTTTTTTCATGGTGGGCTGAGATAGTGATGCCGATGCCTTCTGTTTATTTAGTGCACACAAACTTTGGGCCTTTACAGAATGCCAGAGGTAATGCAGCTTGAGGCCACTTTAACTGCACTGGCTCAGTGCTAGGGAATCATGGGAACTGTAGTTTATTGTGGCACCAGAACTCTCTGACAGAAGGCTCAATGTCTTAGAAAAAAACTATGATTCCCATGATTCCCTAGCACTGAGCCAGGACAGTTACAGTGTCCTCAAGCTGCATTATTTCTGGCAGTCTGTAAAGGACCGTAGTTTCATGCACAACATTATTTAAAAATATTCTATAAAAATTATCTTCAGGTTATGTGTATAAGATGTATAGGAAACATAAATGAATTTTGTGATGTTGTGATTAGACTTGGGTCCCATCTCCAAGACATCTTATAATGGACATATATACAAATACAGGTATTCCAAAATCCAAAACACCTCTAGTCCTAAGCATTTTGGATAAGGTGACTCAAGCTGTATACACAACTGAAAGGCAACCTTTTACAGTATATAAAGGATGGGAAAGGATATATCTGGACAGACCTATTGTAAGGTGTATTAATGCCTCTTAAAAGCAAATTTAACTATTCCACATGGAATATGAGATGTGAGATGTTGTATGCAACCAACAGATCTTCCCATTGTTCCATGCCCTGGGTGCAAATGGCATTCTCCTTGAATATGAAGATATGTTTCCTTATGATGGGGAGCTGAAGCCACTCTGTACAAATGATGCATACAGGTAAGTGATCTAATGAGATCTTCCACTTCCATTTGTCCGGCTTCTCATATTTGTAGAGTTTGAGATTTGGCCTTTGGTTACCTTGTCTCATTTTTTAAGCAATGCTAATATCTCAGAATATCTCAGATCTGTACAGATACACATACCTTCCTAAAAGCTGGTGTTAATTTTCTAATATGGGGCAAGCCTTTTGCATCCAAATATACACGTGATGTATAATCACCCCAGTGGTGATTTTGCTTTTTATCTTTGGTGCATTCTGACCACTACCACCCCATGAATTAGCCAGACACTTAGCTTATATATCTGACATACACAGCTATGTTTCCTTTGTGAATACAAGCCAGTAAGCAGTTAGTTATTCTGGATCGATTGATCCATAGTAGATGGCATGTGATTTTATGTTTGTGCCCAGAACCATAGAAACAGTTATGATCAAGGACCAGACAGGAAACTAAGACCAGAAAAACTAGGAACTAGGACCTTAAGTGGCAGAAAAAAGGTACATACATGGCAAGAGAGCAGTGTTAGGCTAACAACTTTGGGATTAGCAAAAGAGATCTTGTGCAGATGGGGAAACGTGCCTAAATCATTTTAGTCCTATTTAGACTGGTGTGGTGTTTTCAGTGCTAAACTAGGCCCAAAGAAGACCAGGGTTCAAACCCCACTCAGCCATGGAAACCCACTTGATGTTTTGGGCAAGTGACACTCAGCCTTAGAGGAAGGCAGTTGCAACCCTTTTTGAATAAATATTGCAAATGAAACCCTATTATAGGAGTGCCGTAGAGTTGGCATGAAGGCACATAACGTATAACAGAGCTGATCCATTGAATTCATTAGATTTAGCTACATGTTGACTTATCATTCAGCATGGGGTGCTGGCTCAGTATTTTGTGTGCACTCACACACTCCAAAAACTCAGATTCTTTGGCCAGAGAACTACAGGCATACTAGATTTTGATATACATTTGCGATATACCTATACAGAATGTGGAATGTTTAGCTGTGGATTGAGGGAGTAGATAAGGGGGCAAGCAAATCAGAGATCTTGCTCAGAAGAAGGTAGTTAAGGGCAGAAATATACAGATTAAGGAAAAGGACATGAGAGCAAAGTATCTACCCTCTGTTCTACATCAGTGGAAGCACTCCCTAAAGCCAGCATGCTTTTCTAAGTTTCAACAGAAACTGCTAATCTTTAAACTATATTTTGATTTTAACAGTTCTATAAATAATAACAATTAACTGACTATCAGGTGGGGAATCTGCAGAGCTTTGATACTTTTCCTTAGCCACAAGGGCCTGGAGTGGCTTGTTGAAAGGAAGAGTAAAAAACTCTTTTGAGGGCACAGTTGTAAACTGTTTCCCAAGCCCAGAGGAACTTAATTCTGATGCTTGTTCTTATATGGTTATGACACTAGGATCAGTGCATTAAGATATGCATTATGTTTATTTGTTTGGTCTGGTGCCTGCATGGACAGGGAGTACACTTAGCCTTGGCTGTGATAGTCAACATGGGACTGAAAGATACTGTCTGACAGAGACTGATCAATTGATACTGATGTATCATATATATATATATATATATATATATATATATTACATTTCGAATTCTAATCCCAAATCCTGGTAATGAAATACACCATTGATAACTCAGCCCTGTCTTTTTCTAGTACATCTGAAATTAAAGAAATTTTAAAGCTGGCAAAGTTGCATGACTTAGAGATTATCCCTCTCATACAGACATTTGGACACATGGAGGTATGTAACACTTCCTTATTTGAGATTATTTATTTATTTGCTATCAAGTAGTGCTTATGTACATCATAGCTATTTCTTTCTACTTCCAGTAGCATAATTTCTCTATACACATAATTAACTAGACTGTAATTACGTAGAAAGGAATGCTGTGATCACTAAAAGTCAAGATGGGCTAAAACATGGGCTAGAGTCAATTCAACTGTTAGGTGAATCTCACTGATATGTATCTCTAACAAAAATATGCTGCAGATTTTCTTAACTACTGAAAAGGTCAGCAGGTTTTATGCTTGATAGCTGGATTCTGCCTTCACAGCCCTGCAGATTCTTTTGGTCACCCTGTATACATTGCATGACTTCTTGCTTTTTCTGCAGTTTGTTCTGAAGCACAAAGAATTTTGCCATCTGCGGGAAGTGGCAATGTTCCCCAACACTGTGAACCCACATAGCGAGGAATCCCTGAGGCTTGTTTGCACCATG
Source organism: Phrynosoma blainvillii (assembly GCA_026167975.1). Classification (NCBI taxonomy): domain Eukaryota; kingdom Metazoa; phylum Chordata; class Lepidosauria; order Squamata; family Phrynosomatidae; genus Phrynosoma; species Phrynosoma blainvillii. The sequence goes on from JANUYF010000002.1 coordinate 241,943,668, forward strand.
CTAGACCAGGTGATAGCCCTGCATGGTGAGCTTCGATGGTTTCACATTGGCTGTGATGAGGTATGATATGGGACCGAGGGATGAAATTATTACCACAAGAACAGTGCAATGGTCCTGTTTAACAACTGTTGTGTCCAGCAAGTGCTGTGCCACAACTATCTCCTTAGGGCAGAACTGGGCAAAGTGTGGTCCAGGGTCATTTTGTGGCCCTTGAGGCCCCTCTTCTTTTGTGCCTTCAAGTTGTTTCTGGCATATTATAACCCTAAGGCGAACCTGTTATGGGTTTTTGTTGGCAAGATGTGTTCAGAGTGAGTTTTGTTTTTGCTTCCCTCTGAGGCTGAGAGAGTGTGACTTGCTCATGGTCACCTAGTGGGTTTCCATGGCTGAGTGAGGATTTGAACCCTGGTCTGCAGAGTCATAGTCCAACACTCTAACCACTACAGTAGGCTGGTTCTGAGGGGCCAAAATATTGTTGCACCAAAATGCTCCCAGATGCTCTCTAGGGGGATATGGAGAACATTTTCACCATATTTAGAGCCCCGCAACAGTCATCAACAATTTTTGAAATTTTTGGAAGAGTAAGTTGTCCTAACGTGTCCTCTGGGAGAGGGGAATTTGTCCCCTCCCCCTGACAATTTAAGCCTGCGGGGTAGCAACACTGCAGAAATAAAGCAGTTTGACACCACTTTTAATTTTCATGGCTCTATGAAAATGTCATGGCTCTATGAAAATATATTATTATATAAATATATAAATACCCCACCAAACTATAAATCTCAGGATTCCACAGGATGGAACCATGACAGTGAAAGTGGTGTTAAATAGCTTTATTTCTGCAGTGCATCAATAGCCTAGCAGAGGCCTTTTTTGAGACAGGAAGTCATTTCTGCTAAAATGGCACAAGAAAGCCCCAAAACATGGTGAAAATGCCCCCCACACCAGAGGAAATTTAGGGGCAATTTTCAAAAAATTGGTGGGGGAGCAGGTGTAAAGGAGAGGTGTGGCCCTCCAAGGTCTCTTGAATGGCTAATACAGCCACCTAACCTACCATAGTTGCCTAGACCTTAATCTTGCTGAGATGTTGAAATCTGCAACTACAAAATAAACACCATTGTGATAGAAAATTAAACTGCATGAACTTGTAATTTTTAAACCAGTGTGAGATTTTGCTATGCATCAGGTCTTTATGGCATTTCATATTGAGATCTTTTCAGACTTTCCTAGCATTGTGTCATCCCTCCCACCCACTAATTCCAGCAGAATGACTGATACAATGAGAATTATTTTTTTTCAAAAATATATTATTGTGACAGTTACAGAGGTTTGAGTTTCAGTTCTAAAAAGATGTTGTTTCAAAAAGCAACACACTGAACCCTGGCTCCATTATATCACTGGTCCTGTCCTCATTCCATTTTCATAGTGAGCATGGATGACTGGGTACATAATAAATATATCTAGATACTATGGACTGCGCAGCATTCATTTGCCATGGAATTTCCTTGCGGAACTTCCTTTATTTCCTTCCACAGTGAGTACCATGCCGTTAGTGATAAAGCAACAGCAACTTGATGATGGTGGTCAGAGTGGAACTAAATTGAACTTGTTGTGTTTGACATGTCTAGGTGTACTACCTTGGGGAAGGGGAAGAATCCAAGGAGTGGTCGCAGCAAGGAGATAATACCATTGAAAAGCTGTGCCTGGCCCACATGAAAGCAGTGGCCAGCCATGTGGTCTCAGCCCATCCCACAGTAAAACCTGTTGTGTGGGATGACATGTTGAGGGGAATGAATGAAGAAACACTGAGAGGTATGTTGCACCAAGAATGTGATTCTAGCAGCAGCTTTGTAGTGTTTTAGTGATATAATTTATTTCTTCCAAAGCAGAATGCATTGTGATTAGATAGCTTCAGAGATGCCTAAATGTAAGTCTCTTTTATTAGAGGGACAGATGTACCCATTTTTAAAATTAGCATTCACAATAAAAGAACGTTTGCTTCAGTGTCCTAAGCCAATATATCCCAACTAGATCTGTATTATACTTTTGAGATTCATCACTGAAAAAAGTCAGAGGTTAGAAACCATAGGTGAAAATATTACAGTATTTTGAAAATCGCCAGGCCAACTCAAGGTACTGTTTGAACTGAAGTGTTTTGCTATACAATTGTACTCATTTAATTACAACATACTGTATAAACATATTAATAATTCTAGCCAGTAGTGAAAAGAGTGATTGATTACAAATGTGGCTAGTAATTGTGACAGTAAAACATTCATTTTTAAAGGAAAAATATGAAAATATAAAGAATTTCTCAATTTAAAATGAAAGGGCAGGACTAGAAAAATTAGAACCCAAGCATAATGTATGTTTGTGAAAAGTATGTGAATAATAGATCTACAGGTACCAACATTTAAGTTTTGTGCTGAATCCCAGAAGACATAAAGCACAGGTACAGTACTGAACTGCAAATTGGTCAAAGGGGGTTCTTTCTTTTTCACTCTTGCCAGTACATAGCTTCTTCTGGGCTCTTCTATATTTTTTCCCAGCTCACCAGAAGGCATACTGTTTTTAACATTTCTTTCTGGACATCTGTAAATTGTATGAAGAAATCCAATTGGTAACTGTAGGGTAATATAAGTTTCCTAAGGCTTCAACCTTTGTTAAGGAAACAAAAATATTTAAATATGAAAAATATCAAAGCCAAGCCTGTTAAGGTCTAGCTTTAAATTAGCAGAGTAGCAGAAACGTGCCCTTGTCTAACTATGCTTCCCTAAGAACTGAGAGACTCCAAAAACACAAGTAGCCTATCGTTCAAACAAAAGTTTACTAATAGCTTTAATCTATATATACAAAAAAGCTATATCCTAATCTAGCTAGTGAATAGTTCAGCTAGAGAAAAACATATTTATCTCACCACCTTTCCAAAGAAAGTTGAGAAAGGAGAAGATTTTGAACAGTTCAGGAGAAAATCTTTAGGAGAAATTTAAGACAGTTCAGGAGAAAATCTTTCAGAGAAAATGTTTGTTATTCCCAAAGGGGAAGTGATCTAAATCACATGGTTAGTTTGAATGAGAGAGAGAGAGAAATAAGAGTTTGCATGTGGGAAATCCCTGTCTATCTAAGGATGGGGAAAGAGAATACAAAATCTCCCAACAGTAAACATTTGAGAACAGATACAGCAAAACAGGATAATTATATTTCTGCTTCCTTCCAGATTCTGGGATAGCACAGCTTACAGAATTGATGATCTGGGACTACTCTCCTGATCTGGAAGTGGGCAGTAAAGGTTTGTACTTCTTTGCAACTTTTCTTAAAAAAAGGAAGAGTGTGTGTCCTGTTGTGTCTAGAGAATAATTCCTATTGCAGATTCATAATTATCAGAGTAATTGCCAACTTACAGGGTTGTGGGGACAAAGTGAGAGAACTGTTCCTGAGGTCCTTAGAAGAAAGATGAAATGCAAATGTGATAAATAAAGATACTATTTTTGTTGGCCTTCTTTATAGGCAATGTTCAGTGTGATATGTTCAGTTTCAGTGGCTAGAGCAGTGCAGAATGATTTGTGGTCTTCTAGAAAATGGTTGAACTATAGTATCACCTCTGATCACTGGGCATGTTGACTAGAGCTGAAGGGAACTGGAGTTCAGTGTTTGGTGGGCCACTGGTTATCCATTCATGGGTTGGTATTGGAGTAAGATTGGAAAGCCTTAGGAGGACAGGATTGTTGTTGGGAAGAAAAAAGTTTGGCATTCATGCTGGGGTCACCCACATATATTCTCCTTTGAACTTCTTAGAGGAAAGGCAAGATATAAATGTAAGAAATAGTCTCTTTCAATTAGTAGATAAAACAGTTAATAAAAGAATTACCTTCTTGCATCCTGAACATTTGGTAGAGGTACTGTGTTTTGACAGATATTCTCAACTGCTTCTCTTCTCACCTCTCCTGTGTTCCAGTAAATCTTATAGAAAAATACCTGAAGTGTGACTTCTCAAAACTCTGGTTTGCTAGTGCATTTAAAGGGGCCACTGGTGTGAACCAGTGCTTGACACTCATTGGACACCACCTTAAAAACCACCAGCAGTGGCTGAAAGTGGCTGAAAGCATTCCTGCTGGTATCGTCCGAGGAATCACACTGACTGGCTGGCAAAGGTAACAAATCTTCCATGCAACTGAAGGTTGATGTGCCCCCTCTTAGGAAAGATCTGGAGGCCAAGAGTTTTTAGGTTAAAGTAAAACAGCACACAAATTTCTGGCCTTTCTCTGTGGTTGCTCCCAAGTTCTGAAACTTCTTGCCAGGAGAGGCTAGGCTGGCTTCCTTTCTGTTGTCCTTCCACAGGAGGCAAGGAGATTTTTATTTGGACAGGCAATGTGTTAAACAGTTTGTTACATTTTTTAAATGCATTTCATTTATAGCTGAATTTCATTATTGTTAACCCCCTCAAGTACTGGGTTTTTTCATGGAAAGGTATGATGTAAATTTAATAACAAATACACAGGTATTGGTTATTAAATTTGCATCCTACCTTTCCATGAAAAAAAAAACTAGTGCTCTATGGAGTTAACAATAGGAGAAACTTCAAAATAGTGACATTTCAGAATAGGTCCATCAGCTCAAGGCTGAATGTCTGTTCATACTACTTGTCTTGATTACTTCTCTTTCCTTCTCCTTTCCCCACTTTACTGTAGTGTATGCTTCTTTTCTTTTCTTTTCTTCTTTTCTTCCATACTTCTTTCCTTCTCTACATTTCCCAATGTTTTCCCCACCAACCTCTTCAAATTTTCTGGAGTCCAGACCTCATTTTGAATTCTCTCTCTCAATTCCCCCACCATTAAAGAAAAGGCTGGGGAGACAGTTTTACAAGGGGAACTAACCATATATTCATATTGAGTGTATATACAAATAATGCCACTTATTCATTATTACAAAAATATTTTTAGACTGTAAGTCTGAGGGCAGGGAACTGTCAAATTAACAACCGTTCTGAGAGCCTTTGTGGCTGAAGAGCGAGGTATAAATATTCTAAATAAATTGTTTTGGAAAAACATCTGCAAATATATTATCTCACATTTAGTGGGCTTAAAATGTGTCCTACTAGACCTCCTGCAGTGTCCAAGGAAGCTACTGTCTGCCCTACTACTGCTACACCACTTTTGCCTATGTTACTTGTTACTTAACAGCTTTGTGTTTTTTTCTTCAGATATGACCACTTCTCTGTTCTGTGTGAGCTTCTTCCTGTAGGAATCCCATCACTAGCTGTATGTCTCCAGACACTGAAGAATGGTATAATATGGCTCCCTCATCAATCAGATCTAAGTTGGATGTAGCAGTATTAGTATCAGAATACGTACATTCCTTCAAAATAGCTGTTTGGCGTAAATTTCTTGATCCCATCCCTAATTATTCAAAACATGCATTTTTCTCTATGTTAGAACCTGATAGGTAGCTACGTTCCCTTGATTCATTCATTTATGCACCTAAAGGTAGATAACAATATGGAATGTATGGCTATCAGTTTACACATGGGAAGTTGAGGTTGTGGTCATTGAGAAGGGAGTGTCTGCAATGAAAAAATAATAATAACAAGAAATTATTTTCCTGCCTCAAGGCTCAAGGTGGGGTACAACATGTTAAAATACAAAACACAGTTTTAACAAAAGAAAAAACAAACACATAAAACAAATAGTTAAAATACAATACTATAAAACCATTAAAATATACTCATATGAGTACTTTTTTAAAAAATATATACAAATTAAAAAGTAATGATTTAAAATTGACTGGGTAGGCCTGCCAGAAGAGATGTGTCTTTAATGTTGTTTTAAATTCTGTCAGCATTTTCAGCTGTTGTATCTCTCCCGGCAGGTCATTCCACAGTCTGGAGGCAGCAGATCAAAAGATCTTCTGGGAAACTGTTGGTTAGGCTAATCTTAGCCAGTTGGAGCAAACATTTCCCAGAGGACCTGAGCGTACGGGGCAGATTGTATGGGAGAAGGTGATCCTATAAGTAATCTGGACCCAAACCATATAGGGATTTAAAGGTAATAATTAACACTTTGTACTTTGCTTGGAAACTAATTGGCAGCCACTGGAGTGATTTTAAGATTAAGATTATATGATCACTTCTGAATGTACTTGTAATCAGTCTAGCTGCCATATTCCAAATCAGTTGGAGGTTCTTGACTTGGTACAAAAGTAGCCCAAATATGCTAAATGTTCATGCCACTCTCATATCTGAGCCCAATACTGTTCACTAGAAGGTAATGGTTCTTAAATCGAGTTAAGCATAGTTCATACTTAGTGCCCATATATTAGCACTCTGTGTTGCTTGACTGCATCTCCCATCACCCCTCACTTTGGGCTGTGATAGCTAGGGCTGATGTGAGTTGCAAAGATCTAGAGCAGAGTTTCAAAAAGATAAGTTGCAAATCATTACCTGTAATGAGTCACTTTTCTGATAACAAGGTCATGATAAAGCCATATTTCAAAGACAATGCAGCAAGTGGAAACAAAGTTACTTCAGGAGCAAAATGACTAACCATTTCAAATTTCTTTTTGAAATAACCTTTGAAGGGCAATTTACAGGTACTTTATGGCATTCTTTTCTAAATCCTAAGGAATTTTATTGGAAAATATTAAAAAGTAAAACTGCCTTGGATAAGACTGTAGGTTTTTCAACATTGTAAGGCATAATAATAAACTACTTTGAAATGAATGATGGGAATGAATCTCTTTTTAAAAATTACTTTCCAAGCATTGATTTGCAGGGCCATAAGTTTTCCCATACTTACCATATATGATAAAGGATTGGTATAACCGCTCCTGTCCCTCCTGTTCATTTGTTTGAGCTCAGTCTCTGACAGTTAAAGTTCCATAAAATATATATGGATCACTGAAGGTACAAGTGAGAAAAATTTAAACCTTATAAGCCATATACAGATATACCTCAGTTACGAAAACAGATGTGTTTCTGGGCATTATTTGTTTAACTTGAAGAGAAGAGCATTTCAAACATTTTCAGCAACCCCACCCCTCTAAAAAAGCCTAACAATTTGCACACGTGAAATAAAACAACCAGCTAAGCTAAGCCTTGCGTAAATAAAAAGAAACATTTTGATCCTTCTAAAGAGTACTTGAAAGCTTCTTCCAGGAATGATTTTTTCTTTCTTTCACCAGCTTCCACTTCCCTTATTTCCATTTTATTGGCCAAACCTATAGATCTGTTTTCTACCATACTGGGGAAGCTGGTGAGGCGGGTATATCTGATTTCTCCTTTTCTCTCAGTTTTGCTCTGTAATGCTCAGTAACGGATTCTGGAGGCAGCCACTGTTTATCTCATCTGTTGTAAGGAGGCACACACAGCTGCCTGCAGTAGGATCACAAGGACCTTTTTCTTGTGATTTCCATTTTGGTGGATAAATTTACAGGTGTATGTTCTTTTAACATGCTAGGAGCAGTAGGATCCATTAGAGCAGAATCCCATTCTTTACTAGCTCAAGCTTTTATTGCACTGTTTACTGCAGATATGCTTCTGCAACCCGACATCAAAAGTCCTCCTCCTTCAGTGCTGATTCTACTAAATCCAGTAGCAAGTTAGCACTTGGATAGGAGACCACCAATGAATACCAGGTGCTGTAGGCTATATTTCAGAGGAAGGAATTGACAAAACCACCTCTGAGTATTATTACTTGCCTAAGAAAACCTTATGGGATCACCATAGCTTGACAGGTAACTTGAAGGCACATGCCTACACATGGACAGAGGACAAGAAGGAAAAGTGGGGGCTGGGCTGACATAAAAATACTTTGTAAAAAGAAAGTTCTTTGTCAACATTTTTCTTCATTGAGGTATGCCTGTACTTTGTTTCCCTGGTTTTTGTTTGTCAGAAACCAGGCTGTGAGGGAGTTTCCACAAAGTGGCAGTATAATACAATGAAGGCTGAAGAGGAAGACTTAGAAATTCAGGTCCTGGCTAGAAGCTTTATGTAACCTTCAAGCTGTATCAAGTGTGTTCAGGCTTACCCCATAACTTCAAAACCTATGTATTTTATACTTTTTCTGCATCCTAACTGGCCTTGTGGGTTCTAAGTCATCTTTAAGAATTCCTGTATGATAACTTGGCTGCATCCACACTGTACAAATAATGCATTTTAACACCACTTAAATTGCCATGGTTCTGTAAGTTTTGTAAGATATTTAGCCTTCTCTGTCAGAGAGCTCTGGTGCCACAAAAAACTACAAATCCCAGAATCTCATAGCACTGAGCTTTGGCAGTTAAAGCAGTGTCAAACTACATTAATTCAGCAACAGATGCAGCCCTTAGTGACTTAAGAGTCATAAGTACATCCTTCTTGAGGAACTGTATGCTTACTTAGTCAATCAGAACATTAGGCAATCACTGACATGAGTGTCAAGTGAAGTAGACAGCACCATGCCCAAGTACTGATGTAGGCACTTCTGGAGTTTCTGCCTCCCCTTTATACTGATATTGTAACAATTAACTGCTCACGTTTGCTAGCCAATTTTGTTTTATTAATGAGATGCAATCATTCAAAAAATTATTCTTGTTTTTGTTTCCTAAGGTGGCTATTCAGAAAAGGTGAAAGAAGATGTTGAAAAGCTCCTAGGGATCTCCAGTTTGGAAATAGACACTTTCATGAGGTAAAAGCTCCACGTTCTGGTTTGCAATGGTTTATCCATAAATGAGTCTATGACTAAAAGAAGCATACTTTAGGAGAGAGCCTGAATATGAAAAGAGGAATGGTCAACCAATTGCAGGGCCAGAATATGAGCCAAAAAGTGATCAAACAGTTGAATTCCAGAGTTATTAATTTGAAATAAATACTGGTTTTAGTATCAGTTTACCATCACAGAATAGAACAGAGCATCCCAACCAGGCTTCCTTGGACCCCAAGGGTTCCATAAGAAGTCATTAGGAGTTGCTGAAGAAATCATGACCGGGGCGGGGGGGGGGGGGGGGAGAGAGAGATAAACATGTTTTTGAGCTGTAGATATAAGACCTGAAAATTATTTCAAGTGTTCCTCCAGGATGAAGAAGTTGAGAAAGGCTGGATTAGAGGTTATGGAATTGATCTAAACATTTATCAGCAAAAACAGATCTCCTCAGTGACAGAAGGGATGGGAAAGCTTGGGCATCATTAGAGGGGAAATGTGTCAGTCTCATTCACTTTCACTATGCATACAGGTGTGAGAGAGAAACATCAGACAGCCAGGGCTATGAGCAAATTCAGAGCTTGGAAGAGTTAGGCGAGCGAGATGTATTATGTCTGCCAGATGATTTACACAATATAAAAGTAGATTATGAATGTACTGAATTAGTTAAAAGATTTTATATCTTGGCTCAGTCAGAAATTAAAATGGAAATTGTTGTTAAGAAATATGAAAGTGGGTGGAACTTGGAAAGGCAGCTATGAATGAACTAGGTAAGATCCTCAGGTGTGAATATATATCTTGGAATAACTAAGAATAATATGTGGTATAGTATTTCCAGCTTCTATGTAGGGTTGTGAAAGCTGAGCAGTGAAGAAAGCTAATTGGAAGAATTCATTTGAAATGTGGTGCTGGAAGAGAGTTCTGCAGATAGATGGGTCATAGAGCAAATTAAGCCTGAACTATCATTAAGAGTCAAAATGACAAAAATAAAGCCATTGTAGATTGGACACATGAGATGACATAACTCACTGATGAATACAAAGTAGGAAGCAGTAGGGAAAGAGGAAGGCCACAATGCAGAAGAATTGATTCAATCAATGTAGGCACGGCTTTCAGCTTGCAAGACCTGAGCAGAGCTGTTGATGACCATGAGTCTTGGAGGTCTCTCATTCCATAAGTCAACAATGAATTGACTGCAAACAACAAACAAATGCCAAAAACTCCCAGCTAGCATGGCCACTAGACATTTTGGCTGAGGTATTACAGCAGTTGTAGCCCCTTCCTATAGTAACTTTTCCAAGCTCTCAGCAAAGTTCATTCTTTCCTGATACTTGACACATATTTTTTATTTGAAGGCCCTTTATGGTATTTTTTTTTCAAATTTAGGGCACAGGATTACAGATTTTAAACAATAATACAAGAAGTCGTGTAGTTTGTTATTAACTGCCTTTGAGTCGACTTCAACTCATGCTGACCCCGTGAGTGAGACACCATGAAGACCCCCTATCCTCAACCACTCTGTTCAAGTCCTGTAGGTTCAGACCTTTCCTAGCATTATTGCCTTTTCTAGTAACTTTTACTGACTTCTCATGATGTGGTCAAAGTACGAAAGCCTTCCATTTAATCATCCTGGTTTCTGGGAAGAGCTCAGGCTTGATCTGTTCAAGGACCCATTTGTTTATCTTTTTGGCAATCCATGGTATCCTTAGCACTCTTTTCCAGCACCACATCTCAGATGAGTTTTTTTTTCTATCACCTTTCAGCTGTCTAGCTCTCACATCCACACATAATGACAGGGAATATGATGTCTTGGATGCTCCTAAGTTTAGTGTTCAGTGTTTACACTTTAGGATCTTGTCTTGTTCCTTCATAGTTGACCTTCTCATTCCTAGTCTGGTGGCTCCTAGTGTCCTAGGAGCCCTGGTGGCGCAGTGGTTAAATGCCTGTACTGCAGCCACTCACTCACAAACCACAGGGTTACGAGTTCAATACCAGCCAGGGCTCAGGCTCAACTCAGGCTTGCATCCTTCCAAGGTCACTAAAATGAGTACCCAGCTTGTTGGGGGCAATTAGCTTACAGTTGTAAACAGCTTAGAGACTGCATAGCACAGTATGAAGCTGTATATAAATGAAGCTGCTATTGCTATTCCTCATCTGATTTCTTGATGGCAATCTCTGTTCTAATCAATGTTTGATCCCAGGTATGAGTACTCTGATTATTTCAAGTTTCTTGTCATCTAAGATGAATTCATGTAAATCTTCTGTGGTCATTATTCTTGTTTTCTTAATGTTCAACATTAAGCCTACTTTAGCATTTCCTTGTCTTTCTTTATTGTTCCGAACCTTTGTTGTTTTCTGTCAGTAGCATGGTATCATCTACATACCTTAAGTTGTGTTCCTTCATTAATACATTATTGAATTCACCAATGAGTGATAGTATCAGAATTTATTCAGAATACTCACAAGGGTTTTATTCTTAAACAGTGACATCTCAGGGACTTTCCCCGGAAGTGAAATTCTCTCACTTGTGACCCAAATTGCATTCTACCTCAAACCCTCAGTGGATGAACTTTTGGAAAACAACAGGTGGGATACTGAAAAAAGCTGATACTCACAAGGGTTTTATTCTTAAACAGTGACATCTCAGGGACTTTCCCCGGAAGTGAAATTCTCTCACTTGTGACCCAAATTGCATTCTACCTCAAACCCTCAGTGGATGAATGTTTGGAAAACAACAGGTGGGATACTGAGAAAAGCTGATACTCCAGCACTCTTGGTCTATAAGTGAATTTCTGCCCATGTAAATAATTGTCTTTTGAATGTGTATTAACAAGGACACTGAAGTCAGTGTCATGTTCACAATTACCTTGGAGTAAGCTCCAAGGCTAAGAAAAGCTAGGTTCAGAATAAAAATATATAGGATTGCACTTCAGGATAAAAATAACTTGTTTTCCTATTATACATAAGGGGAAAACATTCATTTTTTTTAAACCATCCAACAGCACACAGAACCTGATGATTAAACACGTTAGCAATGAATAATTACTCCATCCTGAGTAAATGCTTTGTAAATCTGAAATCTATGTAATGTTTCTGCTATGTGGCATTTAAGTTTCATTCGTATTCATATGTGCTTTAGGTATGTCACAGGCTGGTTCAGTCCTTACCACAGAAAGAGAAAGAAGATCCATCCTATAATGATTCATCATTTTCAGCCAGATGCATTAAGGTAACTTGGGGTTTCTGATCTCTTGGGGTCTCTGATGAATATTTTCTTCACTAAATTTTGTTCAGTCTCTGGAAGCCATTACAGTAGATACTCTCAAATCTTCCTGTGGAATCTCCAGGCTTGAAAGCCCACATGTTTTCTGTGAACTTTCTAAGCTGTTGCTGAAGAGCATCCTTTTCCCAGAAGAGGCTGGGTATTAATCCACTTGAATTTCGTCTACAACTTTTAGCATAAATTGAGAAGATTCACCTGCTGTTAAAGCAAAAACTACTTGTATCTCATGACAATTCTGTTCTGTCACTATTTTCTTAGGCTTCTGACCAAATGGAATGCTGTGATCCAGGAGCTACACACAGCCATGGAAAAGGTCTTCTATGCATCTGCTGTAGAAGAATGGATGGAGGAAAACATCCAGCTCAGCCTGCAAAGACTTCAGGGAACAGTAGATGATCTAGACAGAGCAATACAAGCACTTTCATAGCATTCTTATGGCTCTGTTTTTTGTAACCCATATGGTACAGCCAGCATCAGGCAGCTTGACAGAGCATTGTACACATGGGGAAGTTCTGATGTCAAGAGATGAGTCTACTACACTAAGGATTGAAACTGAAAGCACTATCATGCTTGAAATTAAGATGGTCTTTCAGTGAGATAGATATAGGTCTTTCCCCTTTCTTGGAGGGAGAAAAAAGACATGCAACAATCACACTGCATATGGCTGCACAAAGTCCACCATAGAGAAATGAAAGCAGATGTAAAACTCTGTCTGGGTTGTTCTTTAAGACATTCTCAATTAAAAACCTGTGCAGAGTCTTATGCCACAGACACTTTATCCTTTTAAATAAATTAATTTTTTTCACAATTAATTTGTTAGTATGATATGAATGTCTGCTGTGGTAAAGGTGATGTTTCTCCTTTAATGCTAGAATCCAAGCTAGTCCAATGCAGGATTTTAAAAAATGAAGTGCTACATCAAATAGTGCACAGAATTTGCTACTACAAAAAGTAATGATGGCTGCTAAGTAAGATGGCTTTAAAAGACTAGTCAAATTATGGAAGACCAGGCTATTAATGACTACTGCTAGGCATGATGACTGTAAGGTAGTAAAAACAACTGGGAGCCTGCTATTGTACTCATGTCTTGCTTTTGGCCTTCCACAGACATTTGGGTGGCCATTGTGAGAAAGAAATGGTGGACTAGATTAGCCTCTTATCTGCTTCAGCAGATTATAGATACAAAGACTTAAAATAAAATTACAGGAGATATCATTCATAGTTAAAAGTCCATTTTTTAAACATTTCTAGTAAACATGAAAAAAGTGCTTTTCAAAACAATTTTTCTGAACCAATCGATCAATTAAAACTTAATGATTCTCTGGAGGTACCCATTGTAAAAGGATGGGGATGCTACTTCCTAGCTCCTGTTACAAAGAAAAATTCAACATAAGCACTCTTGCTGATAGGGGATCACTTCAGAAACATCACCCTATTCTTAACTCTCCACAACTGATGTTTCCCACATTGTCACACATTTTAATTTAACTTTAACATGAATTCAAATCTTCAGCCATACTCTGGAGAAAGCTAGTGTACTATGTAAGCTTGAATATTAAACACATATCTGCAAAGATACATACACTACACTTTTAGTCCTCTCAGAAGTAAGCCCCACTGAATAGGATTTATTCCTAAGTATGTAGACATTATAGTCTTAACAGTTCAGGAAACTGTGTCATATTAAAGTAACTATTCTCTCCAGAATACCATGTGTATTTGCTGTAATTCCATAATTATGTGCTAAATTATGTGCTTCATTGGAGTTCAAATAGGATTGCATATATTCACTAGGCTTATATTAGTATTGTAGTAAACAAACAAGTAACTACAGGGTGGTCTCCTTTAGCTTTCCTCCAATATTTGTTAATGGTGGTGTTTTTAAGGCAGGTAGACATACATATGTTCTAGTCACATGGAAACAGAAAACAGGAAGTTCTACTACAAGACTAGTATTTCTGACCAGAAATCTTAGTACTGAAGAAGAAATAGTACAGGAACATTTTGTAAAAAAAAGTGTATTTAAAAAAGGTTTGACATGCCGCAATTTACATTTGGCCCCTTAAAACCACATAAATGATAGGAGTGATCTGAAGTATATTAACTCTTGATAGGTATTTACAGTTGAACCTAGTCACATATAAAATGTCCACCAAGAACAGGACAGCAACAGTGTACAAATCAGGACCCTTAAAAGCTTATATTGTGATGTGTACATATGTTTAAATTTTGGAAACCAAGGCCAGGTTTTTAAGACCATTTTTGGATTAAGACAAAATTTACATTACAATCTAGCATTCTAGATTAACACTAGGGTGTTTTTGTTTTACTTAAGAGGCTAATCAAAAATATTCCATTTTATGGGTTGTTGTGTTTTTTTTAAAAATCATTTGAACACTTAGGTTACACTGGAAATTCTCTTGGAACAAAAGACAAAAAAAAAAACCTAACACAAGACAACTAATTACACAGTGGTAACAAAAAACTAAGAAGTGTAGATAATACAGTACTAGTCTGTCACTAAAGGGATGACAAGACTTGTAAAGTCATTATCAGTGAGACGACATAATGATACAATTCAGGCAATCATCTAAACTAGAAAGGAGCAAAGTGCAATCCTACAAAGCCATCTTTGAGGCCTCCCACCTGTTCCCATTTTTAAAACTAAAAAGCTACCCATCTCCAGAGTATGTGGGGCAATTTTGCCATGCTTTTGGAGGGAGGTGGGTTGTTTTAGGCTTGAGAAAAACCCTTTTTCAACCAGGAAGTAAAAAGACCTGAACTCACAAGGTTTGTTCTAAACAAAGTAAGTCAAAACAAAGCAGGGCTGCATATGTACTACAGAAATAATGCAGTCTGACACCACTTTAACTGCAGTGCAATGGAATCTTGGGATCCAGTTTGTGGTGGAACCAAAGCTCTGACAGAGAATGTTAAACATCTCACAAAACTACAAATCCAAAATTCTTGTCATTGAAACAGCACCAAGAAGGTAATGGACCCCTATACTCAGCAAGTGCCAGAACATCTGGAAAACCCTCTGGCCTCCTACACTCACAGGAATAGCTCTTTGACTATTAATGCATCCTCTCATGAGAATCCACTGATACTGATGGGTAGGAGTATAGGAAGGGGGAGTGAAATCACTGACAGCAGAATGGAAGTACTCATCAGCATGACAACATAAAAAACGCAGTATGGTGATAGTGGAAGCATAAAAACCATCTCCAGGCAGCTGCGTGTGGCCTTTGTACTTTTTATCCTGAGTTTAGGTGATTATTTGAACTGGGCCAAGAACAGCATCGCTTGCTTTGGTTCCTCAGCAAATTCCAATTAAAGTCTCACAGAGGGAAGAATGGAAGAAAAAAATCAGAATTTCTCCTAGTCTTTCTTTCCAAATTGTTATAGCCACAGATGGAGAGAAAACTACAAATATGCAAGTCAAAACTCAAGAAGAACATCTGGAACGTAAGACTTTAGTGCTGTACCACTCAAAGAGTTCTTGCTTTCTGTGCATCACAGCTTGTTGTGTCCTTGGGTTCTTCTTCGTCAGTAACATCGGTTTCACTGCTCTCTTCAAGATCTTGCTGAGCTGACACCTTGTTCAGTTCAAGAAAGCTAGTAATGAGCTTGGCCACAGCCTCTACGTCACTGTTAAAAAGAAGGAATCATAAGTTTATGATATACTTTTCTTCCAGTTAGAGCTATCTGTTGCCTACTGAAAAAAGTAACTTGCTGAGGTCTAGCATTTAGAAATGTTTGTTAAAATGCATGACTGTAATTATATTGGTCATAAATACAGGGTAGATTAATATCTCTGAAACATTAACACGGTAGATCTAATCTGAGCCTGAAACTTTTAGAAACTTTTATTTTGGAATAATGACTATCTGTATTGCTACAGGTCCAATAAGAAGGAGGCACAATAAAATCCAATTTTAAGAACTCAGGTTTTGAAAGCAAAACACATTTTACATACTAATTTCAATGCTTTCTACAGATATTTCAAAAGAATACATGTCATATGTTCACCATCTGCAGTCTTGTATACACTATAATAATGAAAACATAATCTAGATTCTAATATACATACAAATGAAATGCACATTTGTTGGTTTCTGCCATATTCCCACTCTGATCCACTGAAGAAAATGAAGTTGCCAACTCCAGTTACAAAATGCCATCACACATAAGACATATGGAAAGTATAAATGTATATAGCTGTATAGATGATACAAGGGTAATTGTATTCTTGGAATTTGTATTATTACTTTAAGGTTACATGATACTCCCTTATATAGCTTGAACAGTAACAGAAGAGAAAACTGCTATCATACCTTCTGCAGCCCATCACTGCATTCTGCGTCAGAGGGTGTGAAAACCCAGTCCCAAATCGCAACACAACTAGGTAGCCTTTCCCAAAGTAACGTACTTTTTCTTCTTCCACATTCACAGCCCGAATTTCACCCAGTGGAACCACCACTGCTTGACAAAGAAGCAGAATATTGAACTGTTAGCACAACGATACCAAGCAATGCTATAGAGTAGATGGCGAGTCCCCCCAACTCCAGGACAGTCTATTCCACAGCATAAGCAGCTTTGCTGATTACATTCTTACAGCCCCATACCCTAAAACAGTCCAGGCTTTCTTTCTTGTGTTTTCAACAAATTCCCATTACCATAATTTAAGAGCCAAATTAGTTAGTTTTCCAAATCCTTCACCAAGAGTCAGCACCCTAGAATTCTCTCTCCCATCCATCCTCACTTCAATTGCATTCACTTCATGTTTGCAAGTTGCTTTGTAAATATAGCAACTGCATGATAGAATTATGTTGAGAGAATCCTTCTCAGGAAAAAAAAATCAAAGCTCAGAACTTTTTATAGTAGCTGTACGAGGCTTTTGAGCACAGATTGGTTTAAAGAAAGGGCTTTTAAATAAGGATGTGTTATGTGCCTCCAAGTTGCCTGTTGACGTATGACAACCCCATGAATTTCATAGGGTTTTCTTAGACAAGGAATATTCAGAGGTGGCTTATACTGTACTGTTTCTTATTGTTTTAACTGTGTTTTTAAACTGCTTTTTAAAGTGTTTTTAACTATTGTTCCATTTTAATGTTGATCTTTTATTTGTTTTAACTGTATTGTGTTAAAACTGTCTTGAGTCCCTGTTTTGAGGAAAATGCAGGGTATAAAGACAATAACAACTACAACAATAATTAATAATAATACTGGAATATATGTTGTAGTCATATATTTCACCCCTATAATGGACTTTGTTACTAATATAGGGTGTAGCCTTGAAATGTGCAATGGCACCATCGGTGTTCGTTCTTTGGGGACTAAAGAGATACGTTTTTGTTTTTAGAGTTTTATATCAGTTTTAAGTTTAGAATAACAGGGAAAGCATTCAAAGGGACCAAAAGAGTCATGTAGTTCAATTATAGGGAGCCCTATAATGAAAGGATTTCTGATAGTTGCCTGCTTTGTTATCAGATGAAAAAGCACCCTGTGATTAAGATTCACCATAGCGGTTTATTTCTGTATCTGCCCTTAAAATTAAATGTTTATTCAGTCTGTAAACCAAAACCCCATTACCCTCTCATGCCCTACTTTAGGGTAACGTACAACAGCTCTGTTTTTGCATGCTGGAAACAGGGATACAAATCCACATGTCAGATGTGTGCAATTCTGGGATCTTTTGTCATCCTACTGTACAAGTTCTTTATATACACATGCACACTCATAGGTATATAAATACACATGTGTGTGTTTACTTCCTTTCTGTTCCAGTGCAGATATGCTATTCACTGACACATGGCTTTACCTTGTTCATGACCAGCCTTCGACATGGTCAACAGCTTTTTATAAAGGTTGAATGTCTTCAGGAAAACCTTTCCAGCATCCTTGTCAAATATAGCTTCCTACAATAAACAAAACAAACAAGATCACAGAATAGAACCTACTCTTTGTTAAAAAAATTTAAAGGTGATAATTAAAACTTTAAGATACCCCCTTGTATACTTGCTCTCAGCTTCTTAAGAAGTGAAGCCTGCTAAATATCACATTCTTCACAGAAATGTTTAGGTTCTTTCACTGTCTCTTCTGATATAGAATCCAAGTGACAAAGGAAGGTCTTACTTTGCTTCTTCTCTCTGATGCTTAAGGACTTGCATGACATTAGGCAGGATGTCCTTTCCACGTGGAGTGGAAGATGTCTCACATAATAATAATATAATAATAAATTTTTATTTATAACCCGCCCCTCTGCTCGGCAATCGGGGCGGCTTACAGCAAGTTAAAAAATACAACAATTAAAACATTCCAACTCCCCCACGCCCTCCACCCCCACCCAACCCTCCCACCCCTTTAAACTAAATTAAACTATTATAGAATTAAAATCAAATTAATCATAAAATGCAATACAAACCAGTTAGCAAACATGTCATGGCAGCCAGAGAAGAGAGAGCAGCAGATTACCTCCATATGGCCGGGCAGTTATTCCGGGAAGGCCTGCCGGAAGAGATCCGTCTTTACTGCCTTTTTAAAGGCAGCAAGAGTAGTGATAAGACGGATCTCATCCGGCAGGTCATTCCACAGCTTGGGAGCAGTCGCCAAGAAGGCCCTCTGGGAGGTCTGAGTCAGCCTGGTTTTTATTGGCTGTAACAGATTCCTCCCAGAGGACCGAAGGGCGCGGGGGGGATTATACGGGGAGAGGCGGTCCCTAAGATAGGATGGACCCAAGCCATGTAGGGCTTTAAAGGTTAAAACCAACACCTTGTACTGTGCCCAGAAACTAATCGGCAGCCAGTGGAGGGATTTAAGCACAGGTGTTATGTGCTCCCTCCTAGATGTTCCTGTAATCAACCTGGCTGCCATATTTTGTACCAATTGCAGTTTCCGGGTTAGGCACAAGGGTAGCCCCATGTAGAGCGCATTACAGTAATCCAGATGTGAGGTTACCAAAGCATGCACCACAGTTTCCAGGTCCCTCCTATCCAGATAAGGGCGCAGCTGGCGTATCAGCCGAAGCTGATAACAGGCACTCCTGACCGCCGCATTCACCTGACTAGTCATGTGAAGCGACGAATCTAGAAGTACCCCCAAACTGCAAACACAGTCCTTGAAGGACATATGGCCATCCCACATGCAACTTTTTTGTACGTAGATGTACACGCACCAATTTTACTATCTTTAAATTTATGAATCGGTATCCTTATTTCCTATATAACATTCTATATTGAACATTAATTGAACACTTTAAATCAATGCTGATTTCCCACACAAGAACAGTAACTGCTACCAATACTTACCTGATAGGCATGGCATGTGCTTTGTGGTTTAAATAGCTCAGCTGTTCCTGATAAGGGAACAGTTTTTCAAATCACAACTGCACTCAGCTTATATATTATCTCTCATTTTAGTCATACCTTCCTGTTTACCCAAAACGGGGGAGGAAAAATCACTTTCAGGTGCTATGCAGACAGGTGGCTCTGGATCGTCCCTGCTAGTGGCCGATCAGGGCCACAGCAACCCCACGTCACAGCCCCGATCCTTCCTTTTGCCACCCCTAAAAGAGCAAACGGGCGTGCAGTATCGGGACAGCGTCAGGGTGGGGTTGGGGCAGCCGGCATGCAGCTGTCCTGCCCCAACTCCACCCCCAGGCCAGCACTTTAGGCCGGTCGGCAATGCCCCTCCGTGACCTAACAATTAAAAATGGAAAGGATATTGCAATCATTCCACTATGAGGTTATCCTATGCATGTGTTGTGAAATGTAAAATCACTGTAGAGGAAAGGTTCAAACAAAGAATTGGCTTCATAATCTATTATATAAGAGACTTCAGACCTTGTGGGATGAATTCATCCTTGTGGGATGAATTAGTTTTTCTTTTACTAGAATCCTGAGATGAACCAAACAGAGCCATTGACTCAGACAGATATATTTTTCCAGATAACCTCTGCTAACCTTATGCACAAAGCATGATGCTTACCTCCCACTCCTCCAGGTTTTGCACAGCTACAAAGAAACAGCCAGCAAGATAGAAAAGTTTCCATCCCAAGCTATCTGAATGATACATAATAAATCAAATTAAAAATCTGACACAGAAATCAGCCAACAGTACATCCTTTCTTATTTATTATAATTATATTTTTATCCCATGCTTTTATCATAAGATCTCAGGGCAGCAAACAAACAAAACAATATAGACAATTTAAATAATTCCAGATTAAACCTATAAATAAGTTAAGCAAGGTAAAAACATATATCCCACCACATTGGCACTATGGTATCAGCTGTGTCACTTGAGGCAACTACAGTCAGCCTTGCATATCCACAGATTTTTTAATCCATAGATTAAAAAGATATAAATTCCAAAAAGCAAAACATGCTTTTCCCTTTTTATATACGGAACAGCATCTTAATATGCCATTGTATATAATGGGACTTGAGAATCCACAGATTTTGGAATCCACGGGGTGGGTGGGTAGGTCCTGGAAGCAAACCTCAGTGGATACCAAGGGCCCACTGTACAAGAACGGGTTTCAGGGTGGAGCAAAATGGTGGCACACAAAGCAGCTTGGTGTGAGCTCAATTATCTATTTTAAGTCTTTTTGCTTTCATTTGTCTTTTAAATCAACCCACTTTGTGTCTATGAAATTTGGAAAGCGTTTGTTTCCCTGTTCTTGACTGATAAGGCTCCGGAGGACTTTTAAATTGATGTTTTAATTCACAGTTTACTGGGAGTCATCCAATAAGGCTGCTATCTTGGTTAATGAAGGCTGTGGAATGCTGTTACTCCATCAACCTGTGAGTCTAACAAACACTGTACAAGAGAAAGGCAATGACACAAACAGCACTCACTCTAAATATTAACCGGGAGAGATCCCTTCCATTGCACCTCTCTCACATTTTTGATTTGGTTGGAGAGGAACTACCATATATACTTAACTATAAGTCGAAAAATGTATGCCCAGAAACTGACCCTAATATCCTGGTTTGACTTATATGCGGGTCAATGCAGTAATACAGTTCAGAAAGGTCCTAAAAGAAGCACGGCCCCAATGCTCCACTCTCCTTGCCTTGGCAGTAGTCTCTGAAAGAGGTGACGAGGTTGGGCGTGTGTGAAAGAGGTTATTTTTTTCTCAATCTGTTGTTAAAACCTTCTCTCCCCATCTTCTTCCTCCTCCTCTGGAACTCTCTGATCACCAAATCCCATTTCCCTTCTTAATCCATGATAAAATCTTCTCTCCCCATCCTCCTCCTCCTCCTCCTCTGGATCTCTCTGCCAACCAAACATCCCACTTCCTTCGTTCCTTCCCTTTTCAATCTGATGTTAAAACTTTCTCCTCCAGAACCAGGAAAGTGGTGTTAGGTGGTCCAGAGGATAAGGAGGGAGGCAAGTGGTGTTTTCCCCTTTACATGCCTCTAAGTTTTACCCTCAACTTATCCAGGGGTCATATCAAAATCCATGATTTTGGCTCTACAACCTTCCCTCAACTTATACATGAGTTTGACCTATACACGAGTATATATGGTAATCAATCATTGAGCAACAGGTGAATTCAAGAGCTTGCCACCTGTCCAATTATACAACTGTTAGAGCCAATGTAACCAGAGTGGTGCATATTTATCCCATACTAATGTGTACTGTAGATGTGGGCAACTGCATGGAGGCAGAGGTCAATTTTCACCCTTGGTGGGCACCCTCCCCACTCACAAGCCCAAATACATGTATTTTCCTCTGTAGTCTTTTGCAAAAAGTCATCTGGAAGAGACATCATGTCACTTACTGTCACCACTTTGAGAAAAACAGTTATTGGGGTCCAAGGGGGTTATATGAATGTTTGTTTTGTTTTTGTGTTTTCATGCCAGGAGGATTTTATGTGGTTTTCAGGCAACCCTTGCCTGACGTTTTGAAAATGGACTGTTAGGGTGCAAACATGTGGTTCAAGTCTTCATGCATCCTGCTGGCTGCACTCTGGCCTCCCCTGGTGTAAACAATTTTGGCCCAAAACAAAACTGACTAATATTTAATATCAGGCAAAAGATATGTGTGTACTAGAAAGACAACTGTAGTAAGAATCAACTACAAACTTCTAGTGAAATTAATGAATGTTACCTTCACTATAATAAGCAGCAGCCAGGCCTACAGAGGAGATCCCTAGAAAGTGAAAGAAGTATCCATTTAAAATGTAATGTCAACTACTTATTTAAAACATTCAGATCCCAAGAAGTTCACATTTATATTTGCCTTGAAAGACTTTTAAATTTTCATTCATATTAATTTCAAAGATTAGAATACCTCCTATGAAAAATAATAATTGATTTATACTAATTATTTCTTTGATCTGTGCAAAAATAATCTATACTCAGCAATGGGAAGAAATGCTACACGAAATCTAAATAAAAAGCCAATTATCCAAGTATCAAATCAGGCCAGTTCTGATATTATTTTTCCATGAACACCTGTAAAAAAAAACTTGTGGAAAAATTGAGAGCAACCAGAACAAATTTTCATAATTTCTGTTTGTTACATGAAATTTACAGTGTGTCTTCAAAGAAGTGTTGTTGTTGTTGTTGTTGTTTTGCCAGTTTCCTGTATCAGACTTATGGGTCTAACAATTATAATATTATGTATTAAAATTTTAGCCATTTAATCATTATTCTCCTACACGTTCTAGATTCTTGAACCTAGTAGATTATAATATAGAGGTACAACTAGAAATATAGCACAGTGCCAACAAAAACATAGCTACCGTGCATTCATTTGCCACTATTACATTATCTTGCTGGCTCATGAGGGCTCCAGAATCAACTGTTACTGAGTTGAACCAACAAGGCACATGGAAAAAACAATTCACTTATGCAGGCTCTTCTTCATCAGGTAGGTCCCTGACCCATTTACTACAATCAAAATTGCTTTACTTGATTTTAATAAAAGCCCAACAAGGATTTTCCCCCTCCAGTGCACATTTCATTTTGGTTGTTTTAGCTGAAGTTTGTTGTAACTCATTAAAAACAAACTTTTCCCCCAAAAAACTAAATATTCAGAATTGATGCAAGGTTAAACCTTACCTACAAGGACAGACCAAGATCTGATACTGGGTGACCTCTTCAAATGAAGAATGGACTTTGAGTGGCTTTCTACAAGCATGTACATCTTCAGGAACAAGGGGGGAGTGGTAATCTACAGAACAAAGGAGCAAACAGAAAGATTACCTAAATAATGACAAGGTACAAAATCAAGACACTGCTTACAGGCCTTTGAAACATTTTGCTGTTTCCTTTGAAATACTCTCCCTTTTCAAAGAACACCTGAGCCCTGCAAGGATTTATGTGCTGTTTAGTAACAAGTGCAGAAATCCTTAGAAAAGTTCAAATGCATACTTGTGTTTATGGCAATCAGTTCCATGTACTCCAAAGAGAGCCTGCACTCTCAACTTTTGATTAAGCAAAGTTATATTCAGACCAACTGTAGCTTTTTCAACAGCAATGGGATCTCTCTCTGGGTCTTTGCAGACTGCCGAAATAGTGCAAATTGAGTCCATAGTGCCGAAATAGTGCAAATTGAGTCCACTTTAAGGGTTAGGGTTCATGCTAGGGAATCATGGGAAAAAATTTTTCTGAGACGTTGAGCCTTGTGTCAGAGAGCTCTGGTGCCACAATAAAATACAGTTCCCATGATTCCCTAACCCTAAAAGTGGACTCAATTTGCACTATTTCTGGCAGTCTACAAACGCCCCCCCCCTTTCTCTCTCTCTCTCTCTCTCTATATATATATGTATATATATATGTGTATATATATATATATATATATATATATATATATACACATATATATATACATATATATATAATGTCCAACCCCCAAGTACATCTGAACAAGTGAAGGGTTACTCCCGTGAGTGGAATCCAAAATATATACGTGGAGCTAGGGAGCTATGTCTTGCATTAATTTGCCAAGTGTACATTCGTAGTGTACAGATTAAATATCAAAATCAGAGATACATGCTTCAATCTATCCACTTCACCACCAAAAGATTTTAGATGTTGGTTACATACACCAATCCAACACATAAGCATTGCAGAATTTAGGGCGGTTAAAGCTGGGGGAGGGGAAACTGCAAGCTACTTATTCATTATCTACTGCTTTCAACACAAAAATGAAATAAACCATGAGCCTTTTAGCTTGGACCAACTCATTATATATATATATATATATATATATATATATATATATATATATACAAAATATATCAGTGTATCAATATTCATTTTATTTTATTATGCACATATTTTTTTACAACTGCAAGGGACAAAAGGGAAATTAAGAGTCACTCCATTAAGGGAGTTGTCACTGACCTCCAACTGTGCTGGATATAATCTGAGTATACCTTCAGTAAATTCAAGGATACATAGAATGAAACTTAATTGTATCCATCCACTGATGGAAGAACACACACTAGTAGAGCAATAAAAACTCCCCTTGCAACCTCCCACCCTCCAAAGCAGATGGAGGTGGGTGGATATGCAAGCTATAAAAGAGAAAGGAAGGGCCTTTGCAGACTGCTAGAAATAGTGCAAATTGAGTCCACTTTAAGGCTTAGGGAATCATGGGAACTGTATTTTATTGTGGCACCAGAGCTCTCTGACAGAGAAGGCTCAATGTCTCAGGAAAAAAAAAAAACAATTCCCATGACTCCCTAACCCTTAAAGTGGACTCAGTTTGCACTATTTCTGGCAGTCTGCAAAGGCCCGAAGACTGTTAGATGAGCAGCAATTAGCTCAGACTGCATCAGGTGTAATAATAATAATAATAATAATAATATTTATTATCCCGGAATTATGATAAATCAGACTATTGGTCTATTTAGCTCAATATTGTCTACACTGACTGCTAGTGACTGTAGGACTTCAGTCCCAGTTCTATCTGGAGATCTTACCCAGCCTTACTTGGAGATGCAGGGGAATGAATCCAGCACTTTTTGGGTGCAAAATATGTGTTCCATCACTGAGCTATGCCTTCTCCCTACTATTACTTACTAGCAGTAAAAGAATAAGAAACGCCCATTTTCTACCATCTTCATTCTGGAGAAGCATTCTGCAAAGTCAAAAGAACTGTCCCTATTGCCCTGACTTGTTTTCATAGAATCATAAAATCACTGAGTTGGAAGGGACCCCAAGACCCATTTAGCACGACACCAGTATGCAAAGGGAGCTAGCTGATAGCACCTTTGAGACTAACTGAAAGAAAGAAGTTGGTAGCATGAGCTTTCGTAGACTTGAGCCTACTTCCTCAACTGCATAGGCTCAAACTCCATTGTTTCTACAGTGTAATGTACTCACTGGGTGTCCCTTGCCTGAGAGAACCCCATAAAATTAATGGGATCACTACAAGCTGACAGGCAACATGGAGGCACACTATTTTCCATTTCCTCAGTGTGTGTTAGACTCTTCTTGTCCTTTCTCTGCCTAAACTTCAGCCTCTCCCCACACTCATTTTTGTTTAAGCAGCTACTTCCCCATTTCTTACTGGAAGACAGGGTGACCAGATGTCCTCCTTTTCCAGGGCACATCCTACATTTCCACCTTCTGTCCAGGAGGAATTCCAACATGTCCTCCATTTTCAGCATGACCAAGCATGAATTTATATTTCTATGAGTGCTTTTAGCTTTTCTTTGGCGAGGCCCTCCATTTTTCTTGAATGTCCTCCAATTTGAGCATGACCAAGCAGTATGAATTTATATATTGTTTTTAGCTTTTATTTTGTAATGTCCTCCATTCTTCTTGAATGCCCTCCACTCTGAGCATGACTAAAGCTGCACTCGTACTGGAGAAATAATCCAGTTTGACACCACTTTAACTGCCATGGCTCAGTATTATGGAATTCTGAGAACTGTATTATGGTGAGACATTTACACTTCTCTGTCAGAGAGCTCTAGTGCCACAACAAACTACAGATCCCAGAAATCAACAGCACTGAGCCGTGGTAGATAAAGTGGCATCAAACTGGATTATTTCTGCAGTGAGGATGCAGCCTTAGAAGCATGAATTTATATTTGTATGAGTGTTTTAGGCTTTTATTTTAGAATGTCCTCCCTTTTTCTTGAATGTCTTCCTGAGGAGTTCCAATGTATCCTCCATTTTGAGCCTAGGAAGCATGGATTTAAATCTATTTATTTCTATGAGTATTTTTAGCTGTTACTTTGTAAATGTGTCCTCCATTTCAACCTTCTGTCCAAGAGGGACTTTAAAAGGTCCTCCATTCTGAGCATGGCTGAGAAGCACAGGTTTCTCTGTCTGGGAGTGTTGTTGTGCAGCTTCTTATTTATTGGCCATGTCCTCCATTTCAACCTTTCTGACCAAGAGGAGTTCCAACAGAGTCCTCCATTTTGAGCAGGACTAAGAAGCATGGATTTACATTTATATGAAGGGGTTGTAGCTTTTGTTTTAGAATGTCCTCCCTTCCAGCCTTCTTCTCTCCAAGAGGAGTTCCAAAGGGTCCTCCATTTTGAGCCTGGCTGAGAAGCGTCGGTTTCTGTTTCTAGGCATGGGCTTCTGGTTTTTCTATTGGGGCACGTCCTCCCTTTTCCTTGGGCGTCCTCCATTGTGTGGTGGTGAGGACACCTGGTCTCCCAGAGGACCCTCCTCTTCCATGCTCCCTGGCCTCCCTCTTCCTTCCTCCCTCCTGCCCTGCCTGCCACACAGCCCTCAGCTCACCTGCGCCGGCGCTTCCCGAGTTCTTTGGCTCCAAAGACCACAGAGCTAGCTAGGCCAGAGCGTCCCCCGCGCCGTCGACCATAGAGTTGAGAGCATGAAGGGAGGATTCGCCAGAGAGAGAGAGAGAGAGAGAGAGATAAGACCAAAACCAAAAGCCACTTCCTGTTCTGTGTTCAGTACTCTAAGCGCCGGGGAAACAAAGGGCCTTTGCAGACTGCCAGAAATAGTGCGAATCGAGTCCACTTTAAGGGTTAAAGTTAGGGAATCATGGGAACTGTAGTTTATTGTGGCATCAGAGCTCTCTGACAGAGAAGGCTAAATGTCTCAGAAAAAAAAACACAATTCCCATGATTCCCTAGCACTAACCCTAACCCTTAAAGTGGACTCAATTTGCACTATTTCTGGCAGTCTGCGAAGGCCCAAAGTCTGCATTCGCACTGCAGAAATAATGCATTTTGACACCACTTTTAACTGCCATGGCTCCATGCTATGGAATTCTGGGAGCTGTAGTTTGCTGTGGCACCAAAGCCTCAGAACATCTGACAAGCTACACTTCCTATAATTCCATAGCATAGAGCCATTATTGTTGTTGTTGTTGTTGTTGTTGTAATATTGATAATATTAACAAATAATATTTTAATGTTAAAAATGAAATTAATAATAATGCTAATGACAACAATGTAATAATTATTATAAAATATTAAATTAATATAATTATATTAACTGATAATATTAATAATATTAATAATATTTAATAATATTTAATGTTAATAATACAATTAATAAATTATTATTATTGTAATACTAACAATGATATTATTAATTAATATTATTAATACCATTAGTAATAGTAATATTAATAACATTGGTTAATAATATTTACTAATATAATAATTATTATTAATATTGATAATGACATTTTAATTCGAATAATAAAATTAATACTATTAATGATAATATTGTTATCATATTCAATTATTATAATTATTATATCATTAATATTAATATTGATAATGATAATTTTTAATTTTATAAAAATAAAATAATAACATTAACAACAACAACAATAATAATATTGTAATAATTTTATAAAATTATTGTTAGTATTATTAGTATTATTTCTTACCTGTTTCTCCCCATGGAGCCGTGGCAATTAAAGTGGTGTCAAACTGGATTATTTCTGCAGTGCGGATGCAACCGAAGAGACCCAGCATGGCATAGTGGTTTGAGTGTTGGACTGTGACTCTGAGAGACTAGGATTCGAATCCTGACTCAGCCATGTAAACCCACTGAGTGACCTTGGGCAAGTCACATTCTCTCAGCCTCAGAGGAAGGCAATAGCAAACCTCTTCTGAACAAATCTTGCCAAGAAATCCCCAGGATAGGGTCACCTTAGGATCACCGTAAGTCAGAAAGGACTTGAAGGTGCACCACAACAGCAACAAGAGTTGTGAAAGTGCTCAGGCAGTATTCTGAGCAAAGAGCATGGGTAAATCTGTTTTTGCACTCCAACTCCTGTAATATCCCAGCATTGACTATGCTGGTCATAGCTGATGGGAGTTGTAGATGGGGAAAATTGCTCTGGAAGGCTTCACTTGTTCACCTCTGCAGTAATCCAATGGGTCTGCAAGCACTTTAAAGTAAATGTTTACAAAATCATAAAAATGAAACTGGATTTTGATCCAACAACGTTTCTGCTTGGTATGGTAAATAATACAATAGAAGAAAGATACGGGAAGATAATCTTTTATATGCTATATGCTGCTAGAGCTGTTTATGCTAAGAAATGGAAAGATCAAGCAGATCCATTAATTAAGGACTGGAAGATTAAACTATTCGATGTGATGGAGTTAAATAAATTAACTTATGCTATAAGGGATCAAACAAAAGAAAAATTTGAAAAGGAATGGATACCGGTCGCCCAATATTTATCTAACATATGGTCATAATGAACTATCATTAAACTTAAGGACAAAATTACTTTATGTAATAGAATAGATGTTCAGGTTGGTACAAATTTTTTAAAAAAAAATGGCAATGAATCGATTTAAAAGTAATAATAATTACACTGGAGTGTCAATTAAAAAAGAATATGATGGGTAATATGATTATCAACGAACATATCTAAATATATATTTCTTATGATTTTACAAGGAAATGTGATATTGTAAACGATGCGGATGTAAGTGAGAATACTTGAAAGACATTTCGGATTTATTAGATGACCAAGATCAAGGAAGGGAAGCTTTTTTATGTATATAATTTTTATATTGAATGTTTTGTTATGTCTTTTGTTATGTGTATTTATGTTGTAGTATTTGTATGTTTGTAGAAATTTTAATAAAAAATAATAATAAAGTAAATGTTTACAAGGTATACAAAGAAAGCAGTTCAGTCTTAGTATAATACTTGATAACACAGAAGCAATGTTGGGCCTCTGCTGGGAGCAAAATAGCCACTTGTCTCTTTAAAAGGGTGTATTACAGGAAATATTTCAACAGGTTCCGCTTTCTTTTTCCACCCATCCACAAATCTAGCTGGTGTTCAAAAATGAACAATAGTACTGTACTTTCAAAGCATTTCAGCACTAAGGAGCTTGAATCCAGAGACAGACATGTTAGTCTGGAATATCAGTATACAACAGGTTCTTGTAGCGTCTTTGAGACTAAGGGTCCATTTCCATTGCAGAAATAATGCAGTTTGACACCACTTCTTCAGTTCTGCAATTCCATCATATGGGATCCTGGGACTTGTAGTTTTACAAGTGTTATAGGGCCTCGGCAGACGGCTAATTGAGCCGTCTTCCGGGCCCGGAAGAGGAGGGGCAGCCGCACGAGCGGCGCCCCTTCCTCTTCCTGAGGTCGCCCTCGAAGTCGCTTTTAGGGCGCACTTTCCATGACATCTAAAAGGAGCGCCAATTTGGTGCTCCTTTTGGAGTCGCCGGCGGAGCGCCGCGGTGTGGAGGCTGAGCTCCGCCGGCGCTTCGGACCAGGGCGTCCCCGACGCCCTGGTCTGCAGAGGGGGTTAGTCTTCTCTGCCAAAGAGTGCTGGTGACTCACAAAACTGCAGGTCCCAAGATTTTGTAGGATGGAACCATGGCAAGTGGTGTCAAACTGCATTGAAAGATGTTGTACTAAAAAGCTTATGCTACCATGCCTTTTGCTTAGTTGGTCTCAAAGGTGCTACAAGATCCCTTTGCAAACTAAGGAACTTGTAAGTTATACCTGTCACCAGAAAGCAAGTAGCAATTTTCAACAGAGGAAGTCTATGTAGTGTATCTTGTTTTTTGAATTTCTGCTTCCTGTGAAGTATTTATTTAACACACACACACGAGAATTGTGTCAGGTGAGGATAGGGAAGAATATGAACATGGCCACAAGGGGGGAAATCCCTTTTGCCTAGCTTCTGTTGATTTGGGTTTGTTTGTTTTTGCTTTGTAAAAGGTGCACTTGATTCAAAGTATTGCAATAGAACAAGCATCCAGCTTTTTTCTGTTTTGTGTTGATTCTTCTGTGCAAATTAACCTGCTCTGACTTCAATATTTAAAACATCTTAACCTAAACTGCATTTGGTCCCACAAAAACAATGTTTTGGGACCATTGGACCATTATGCCTTTTTAGAAAAAACTGTCTACTTCAACTACATATGGGTGATGTAATGGGTGATCATGCTTCTTTGTGGCACATAATGTGGGTGCATTCAGTTATCACCCCTTGGGTCGGAGGTGTTACACAAAAATATCTTGAACTGATAATTCTTTACCATTTATGCCTTTATGTCTTTTTACTTGTTCTGAAAGTGAAAAGCCAGCCTTTCCCAAGTATAAGCATTGTCACTAAAGCTAAGGGCCTGAACATACTGCCAGAAATAATCCAGCTTCAGACCACTTTAACTGTCCTGGCTCAGTGCTAGGGAATCATGGGAACTGTAGTTTTTTTTTTTTTCCTGAGACATTGAGCCTTCTCTGTCAGAGAGCTCTGGTGCCACAATAAACTACAGTTCCCATGATTTCCTAGCACTGAGCCAGGATAGTTAAAGTGGTCTCAAGCTGAATTATTTCTAGCAGTATGTTCAGGCCCCAAGGCTTCTTTCTGAGTTTGTTGTTGTTGTTGTTGTTGTTAACTGCCCTGGAGTCAATCTCACTCATGGTGGCCCTATGGATGAGACATCTCCAAGAAGACCCTCTGTCCTCCACATCTCTGCTTAATTCCTGCAACCCCTTAATACCCGTGACCTCCTCAATAGATTCCATCCATCTAGTATGTGGCCTTCCTCATTTCCTACTTCCCCCCCCCACCTTCCCCAGCATTATTGTCTTTTCCAAAGAGTCCTCCCTTCTCATGATGTGTCCAAAGTACGACAGCCTCAGTTTGGTCATCTTGGCTTCCAGGGAGGTTTCTGGCTTGATCTGCTCTAGGACCCATTTGTTTGTCCTTTTGGCTCTCCATGGGATCCTCAGCACTCTTCTCCAGCACCACATTCTCTCAAATGAGCTGATTTTCTTCCTATCATCTTTCTTAACTGTCCAGCTCTACTCTTTTTGAGTGTATTTGTGCAATTGTAGCACAGGATTGTGTTTAAATAAGATACAATCCAAAACACAGTAACAAAACAGGATAGATTTATTCATACACAGTAACAAAACAAGACAGATTTATTCATAGGTATGTGATCGACCAACCATGCCATAAAGCAAACATTGACAAGTAAAATGTTATAAAGCAAGGAGAGAATGTAGGAGTCCAAAGTACAGCTGTCTAGTGGTGCCTCTTGAGCAAAGGTTATATTTAATAACACACACCTACAACATTAAAGCAAGTAAATTAGCAAAGACATCGTATAATGGGAGAGAAAAGAAAGGAAGAACTCACCAACTGATCTAATATGTGGAGGGTGAATTAATTCCCATCACTTTAAAAAAAAAAAAAGAGATAACTTTGACATAAAGAAAAGTTTTATGGTGCTATAGAAGTTCTAAACATTTAGTTAATGGCAACAGATATTGCAAAATATTAAAATATTGGGAAACTCTCACTTGTGCAAAATTCTCCAACATTTGCCCTTTAGATGTGTTGAACCATAGTTTTCATAGCCCCCCAACCAGCAGCTGTGGACTATGGCCCTTGTAGTCCAAAACATCTGGAGTGTCAGGTTAGTAGGGCAGCCTGCATAAGTGAATCAAATACCTTCGCTATTCTGTGCAACTGACAATTCAGAGTGGCTTTGGACAGAGAATTCATAGTGCTAAGCAGTCAAAAGGAATTGTGCAGCTCTTCCTTTTCCTCCTCTATAGCAGAGTTTTGCATGTCTATGTAGTAGTGGGAAAAGAAAGATGAGTTTCAAACATAATGCAATAGTATGTTCTTATGTTCCACATTTTTGGCAGGGTGACGACTGCACAGCAAAACCCCCATCTGGAAAGCCCTGTTGGTTTCAATTTCAGAAAACATTTTCCTTTTTGATATTTTATATCAGAGTTCACTTCGTTTACGATGTCAGAGAAGTGGGAGATTATTTAGGAACTATTGATTCAGGTTTGTCATCAGTGCCAGATTAACACACAAACTAAAAGTGAGCCTGACATTATAAGAGTTCTGTAAATACAAAAGTGAAAATGAAAAGGACTAGAATTCAGGCTTTGGTAATGCTGCGGAACCTTTTAAACTAGGGCCTCAGCACTTATTTGTGTTCATTTTCTTCTAACTTTTCCAGATAACTGGGAAAAGCTTGCTGAAAAGTCTGCTAATAATATTTTAAAGAATCGTTTGTTCACAGACAGAACATAAAAGACATTCCGTCTTCTAGGATTCATTACTTTCAGCTGAGTTTACCTCCTAAACATATAACAAGGTACAGTTTGTTCCAGACATGATTATATTAGGGTGTTTGTTCATATGAACATAGGAAATAAAGTCATGAAGGTCAAATGAAAAATCCAAAGCATCTCAGTGTATATGAGTCATAAAATGCCTATTAACACCTGATTACTCATATTGTGGATGAAAACATATTGACTGTTGAACATGAAATATCTATTGGAACAGCTGACTGAAAAATTCTATTCTGATTCAGTGTTATTGAACACAAATACATTTGCTCCTAGTTTTGCTGATGAACTCAAGATCACATTTCCCAGTCTACTTGCCTATTAAAGTTTTGTTTCATCTGATACTAATGAAACCAGACCTAATGCACACTCAGTCCTCTTTATAATTCGATGATGTTAACCTGACAACTGTCTCAAGAAGTTTGCTACAGTTGTCCCTCCATATCCACGGATTCTATATCCATGAATTCAACCATCCACATCTTGAATATATTTTTAAAATATATAAATTCCAAAAAGCAAACCTTGATTTTGCCATTTTATATAAGGGACACCATTTTATTATGCCACAGTATTTATTGGGACTTGAGCATTCACAGATTTTGGTATCCACAAGGATCCTGGATCCAAACCCCAGCAGATACCAAGGGCTCCTTTTACTTGAAGTAGAGTAGCCAATGGTGCTCCCTTACATTTATCCAAGTCAAAGCACTTAATAACCAAAGTTAGCCAAGTTATTTTGGCACCTGGAGCAGAAAATCTCACAAGCACCTCTCTTAATTCCTGGAAGAAGAAAAAAATACAATGATAATTAAATTAAATTACTAGCAATTTGTTACCCTTTTATCATGGCATGACATCCTAAATCAGCTGTCTGAAATGGCTGACTCACTCACTGCCTAAAGGCAGAGCCTGCTTTGGCACTTTGGCAACATGAAATTAAATAACAGATAGATGTTTTTTTCTAACTGTCTCCACCATCAGACTGCCACAAATGGAAATGTGGCCTTGCTGTTGTGTTTTGTTTTTTTGGCCTCATTCTGTCATGACTACCTGGACTTCCCTTTTCTTAGCCAAAAGAAAAAAAATAGCGAATTTATTCTCTTGGAAGCCATCAGAAGCAACAATTCACTTTTTACATAGTTTGCTGTTTGGAGGGGAGTTGTACTATATGAGCATTGTTAAAATTCTGTTCTTCAAAAATAGTAATGGACTTCCAGACACTTCCAGTTTTGTTTTATTTTGCATTTTTGGAAATCTGTGTGGATCTTATTGTGGCACCAGAGCTTTCTGACAGAGAAGGCTTAATTGTCTCACAAAACTACAGTTCTCAGAATTCCATAGGACTGAATGTCAGATAAAGGGGGGAAGCAGACGGGCGGCACGGGGTCGCCCCAGGAAGCTGCGGATCGGGGCCGAGGTATCCACACTCCTCGGCCCCGCAGCGCAGCGTCCCATAGCGCTCCTTCCGCAAGACGCCGAAGGTGCGCCGCAAAAGGCCTCTGGCGCACCTTCGGCGCCTCTTCCGCTGCAGCGTGTGCGGACGCTGCAGCGGAAGTGCATCGTCGGAGCCCCGGCTGTGCGGAGGGCTGGCCACTCTGATGTTTTCAGGAAGGGGTTGGGGCGCACAGCGTGAGGCTGCCCCTCCCCTTCCTGGCCTTGAAAATGGCGCTTTGTGCCATCTGCTCAGGCCCAAAGTGGAGTCAAACTGGATTATTCTGCAGTGTGGATGCAGCTCTAGTCTTGCCTTCAACTACCACACCTCACTTGCTCTCAAGTTATTTCATTATATATATGCAAATGTTCCAGAATCTGGAAAAATCCAAAATACAGTACTTCTTGTCCCAACTCCCAAGCATTTTTGGATAAGGGAGACTGAAACCTATACTAGCAATGTGCTGCTGTGTTAGGATGCCCAGAATCAGACACCTGAGGGCTGAGGCCCCAAATCTCTTTCCCTCACCCTGGCTCTAACAGGAGGAAGGAAGAGCATTTCCTGCTCTTGTGTGTTGTTGTTGTTGTTGTTGTTAACCTCCACTGCTCTGCTTAGGTCTTGTAGAGTCAGGCCCATGACCTCCCTGATTGAGTCTGTATATCTGGTCTCTGGTCTCCTTCTCTTTCAACACCCCTCCACCTTTCCTGTCATCATTGCCTTTCCCAGTGAGTCATGCCTTCTCATGCAGGGTGACCAGGCATTCTTTTCCAGGACATGTCCTCTATTCCAGCCTTCTGTCCAGGAGGAATTCCAAAACGTCTTCCATTCTAAGCATGAGTAAGAAGCATGAATTTACATTTATATGAGTGTTTTTATCTTTCCTTTGGTCATGTCCTCCATTTTTTTTCCCTTGAATGCCTTACAATTTGCAGTGCCTTGTCCTCCTTGGTGGTGAGGACATCTGGTCACCTTGTCTACTACCCTCTACCTTCCCTAGCATTATTTTTTTCCACAGAGAGTCCTGCCTTCAAATGATGTGGCCAAAGTAAAACAGCCTCAGTTTTGTAATATTGGTTTCCAGGGAGATTTTAGGCTTCAAGGATCCAATTGTTTGTCTGTCTTTTTGGCCATCCACAGTATCCTCAGCATTCTTCTCCAGCACCACACTTCAAATGAATTGATTTTGGGCCTTTGCAGACTGCCAGAAATAGTGCAAATTGAGTCCACTTTAACTGCCCTGGCTCAGTGCTAGGGAATCATGGGAATTGTATTTTTTTCTGAGACACTGAGCCTTTTCTGTCAGAGAGTTCTGGTGCCACAATAAACTACAGTTCCCATGATTCCTTAGCACTGAGCCAGGACAGTTAAAGTGGACTCAATTTGCACTATTTCTGGCAGTCTGTAAAGGCCCTTTCTTCTTATTTGCTTTCTTCACTGTCCACCTCTCACAACCATATGTGGTCAGTGGACTAGGATTGGTGTTACCTGATGCGGCAACTCATGGTGTCACCCCCATTGACCTCCTTCTATACCACATCATACAGAATCCTTAGTAATGCTCTTTGTACTAATATTCCTCATAAATCCTAATTCCCATGTCACTGAATGTCATGGCAGGAGTTGTGACATTAAAAAAAAAAATAGCACAATTAAATTTATACTTTTAAATTACAATATTACCGGTATTTGCACAGCCTAAATGTACAGCATTTATGTATATATAGTTTTATGTGTTTAAAGTGAACATTTGGTAAAATGTGATGTTGGTTTTAAAGATATATATAACATTTGAAATTTTAATTTAAAAACAACAACCTGGGGCCTCTCCTTTCTCCTCCCACTCAGCCTCATACCTTCTCTTAAGCATTTTAATGGGACACAGGTGAATGCCACAGCCCATTTCTGACAAAAAGCAGATGTTTGGGGAGCAGTGATGTCACTTGCTGCAAGTTTATCCCACCACACTCTTAAAACGGGGCTAGGTTGCTTTAACAGCTCTGACTGCCTCCTATTGCATTTTGGGGTTTGCAGTTCCGTGAGGCTTGAAGGCTCTCTGGCTGAATATTCTAAACGCCTCTTCCTAAACTACAAGTTCCAGAATGCAATAGGAGGCAGCCAGAGCAGTTAAAACAACCTAGCCCCATTTTAAGAGTGTAGAGCTATAGTTTCCCTGGTGCAGTTTGCAGCCACTGGTGACACGGCTGCTTGAATGTGCTACATTTTGTGGTGCCTTGTCCTCCTTGCCAGTGAGGACATCTGGTCACCCTGTCTACTTCTCTCCACCTTCCTTAGCATTATTGTCTTTTCAAGTGAGTCATGCCTCCTCATGATTTGGCCAAAGCATGACAGCCTCAGTTTCGCCATCATAGCTTCCAGGCAGATTTTGATTTGTTCTAGGACCCATTTTGTTTGTCCTTTTTGGCTGTCCATGGGATCCCTTGAATTCTTCTCCAGCAACAACACATTTTAAATGAGTTGATTTTCTATCAGCTT
Organism: Phrynosoma blainvillii; assembly: GCA_026167975.1. Taxonomy (NCBI): domain Eukaryota; kingdom Metazoa; phylum Chordata; class Lepidosauria; order Squamata; family Phrynosomatidae; genus Phrynosoma; species Phrynosoma blainvillii. The sequence goes on from JANUYF010000002.1 coordinate 241,980,093, forward strand.
TCTCCCCTTTCCAGCAAATAATCCGGTTTGACATGGCTTTAACTGTCAGGGCTCAATGTTATGGAAGTCTGGGATTTGTAGTTTGTTGTGGCGGCCTGAGAGCTCTCTGACAGAGAAGGCTAAATGCCTCACAAAGCTACACTTCCCAGAATTCCATAGCATTGAGCCATGGCAGTTCCAAGTGGCATCAAGCTGCTGGCAAGTAAAATCATTTTTATGCAGGCAAGCATTTGGTATATAATGCATAGCAGGGGTGTTGTTTTTTATGAAGTGGGTGAGTTTTTAGTTTGTTTTTAACTTTTGTATATTTTTATGTGGTTTTATATTGGATGTAGATGTTTTGATTGTTCTGAATTTTATTGAGATTTTAAAAATGTTTGTAACTATGAGCCACCTTGGATCTCTCTGGGGAGAAAGGCGACATATAAATGAAATAAATATTGGACTTCAATTCATAATATAATTTCAGAAATATTGAAGATTAATATCACAATGTACCCAGAATTGTATCTTTTGAATATGTTGCATATATTAGACAGAAAAATTGAACAAAAATACAATAAAACTTCTATTATATATGATAACATCAGCGCATATGGTAAATGCCAAATATTGGAAAGATCAAAATACCCCCACGGTTGAAGATTTGCTATACAAATTATATGATATGCTGAGCTTGGACAAATTAACAATGATGCTAAAAGATGGTAAATCTTATAACCAAGAAGAAGAATGGACTGAATTAATACAGTTTTGGAAAACAAGATGGGGGAATTCTGCTATTCAATATCTTGGAAACTGAGTAAACTAGACAAACAATAGGATAGATAGATAAAAAAAATAATTTTCTTTACATTCTGAAACATCTTTTTTTAAAAAATAGAGAAATTGCTTCACATTTAAAGAAAGTGAGATTATTATTATTATTATTATTATTTACTTTACATTCTGTAATAATTTTCTTTACATTCTGAAACATCTTTTTTTAAAAAATAGAGAAATTGCTTCACATTTAAAGAAAGTGAGATTATTATTATTATTATTATTTACTAGCAAACCAGTTAGTTGGGAAGCGGAAGTTATTCATTTGTTGTATATGTTTGCTTTTAGCTTTGACATGTATATGTTTTGTAGCAATGTTTTGTTTATATCTGTCTTGTTTTGTATCGGCAAATGTTTGTTATATGTTGTTTGTGCTACATGTATCATAAGTATTGTTCAGCCAAATAATAATAATAATAATAATAATAATAAAATTAAATAAAAATAAATAATATTTCTGCAGTGTGGATGCTGCCCAGGTCTCCCATCCCCTACAACGGGGATGGTTACCATGGCAGCCTGAGGAGTCGGCCTCCTCACAATGCCTGGCTCCAGGCCTTTGCTGTGTGTGGCGCTTATTATGTCTGAGATAGAGAGAGGCAGGCCCATCTCCCGCAGGCAGGGGGCGCTCTGGGCCCGGCTTCCTTGCCAAGGCGGGCGGAGGCTACGTGACAGGCCTCAGGTCCACAATGGACGCCGGCGAGCGGCGGGGGCGGAGGGAGGGAGACCGAGCTGGGGCTCCCCCAAAAACAGGAGCAGGAAAGGAGGAGGCTTTGCACCCCACAAAGGAGCCCTGGCAGCCCCCCGGGCCCTGTCCTCCCGGGTGCCCCCCTCTTCCCCTCCTAGTAACCTCCTCCTGCGAGTGGGAGCTGTCATTCCTCCTCCAAGGGATGGTGCCCTTTGTGACTTAAGAGCATTGTGCAGCAAGGTACCGTCTGTGCTTCTGTCTCTCTCTCTCTCTCTCTCTCTCATTCCTTGGCATGGCTTCTTGTGGGTTATGCTTCTCATTTATTATTTTCATTCGTTTTCCCTGCATGTCGCCTCCTTTTCTGCCTCTGCAAAGGAGAAAGGAATGTGGCCAGGCGCGTCCTACTTTTCCAGGACGCGCCCTCCACTTCCTAACCTCTCCAGGAGTCCTCCATTTTGAGCATGACTCTGAAACATGGATTTCTGTTTCTATGAGTGTTTTTTATTATTATTATTGGTTTTGTAAGGTCCTTCATTTCCATCCTTCTGTCCAGGAGGAATTCCAGAGTGTCCTCCATTTTGAGCATGACAAAAGAGGCATGAATTTCTATTTGTATGAGTGTTTTTAGCTTCTGTTTGGTCATATCCTCCATTTCCACCTTTTCTGTCCAGGAATAGGTCCCCCATGTTGAGCATGACTGAGAAGCATGGTTTTATATTTCTGTGAATGTTTTTATTTTATTTTATTTTGTAAGGCCCTCTATTTCCATCCTTCTCTTCAGGAGAAATTCCAAAGTATCCTCCATTCAGAGCATGACTGAGAAACATGAATTTACATGTATATGAGCGTTTTTAGCTTTTTATCCATTTCCATCCTTCTCTTCAGGAGGAATTCCAAAGTGTCCTCCGTTTTGAGCATGGCCAAGAGGCATGGATTTCTATTTATATGAGTTTTTATAAATTTATCTTCTGTTTGGTCATATCCTCCATTTCCACCTTTTCTCTCCAAGAGGAACTTCAATAGGTCCTCAATTTCGAGCATGACTGAGAAACATGGATTTACATTTATATCAATGTTTTTATTTTTTTATTTTGTAAAGTCCTTCATCTCTATCCTTCTGTCCAGGATGAACGTCAAAATGTCCTCCATTTTGAGCATGACTAAGAAACATGGATTTGTATTTATATGAGTGTTTTTAGCTCTTTAATGGAGTCATGTCCTCCATTTGCTTCTTCAGTGTCCTCCATTTTGCAGTGCCTCATCCTCCTTGGCGGTGTGACCTTGAATGAGGAAGGGAGGAAGGTTTTCTAACTGATAGTTTTATGAGGAGTTTGCAAGAATAAGGAGAGGAAAGGCTGGGGATTTGGTTCTTGATTTCTTTCCCAAGCAGGATTTGAATCCAAGACCTCCCCGCCTCCAGATGCCACACATGGAGGGTATCATTTTGTGTTAATCCCTGGGATAAAGTGTTCCCGGCTTTGTCTCTCCTCTTTGAGAAAGAACCGCTATTAAATGCTTAAAAGTGGGAAGGAGACCTCCCAGAATGAACACAGGAAAACTAGTTCTGAGGTGAAAGCCAGAGAACAGATTAAAAGACAGACAAACATTGGATTGTTGTAAGGCAATTCCTAGAAAAAACCCTTTTGGCTGTTAGAGACAGTACACTGCTTTGCCATGCAGTCTGCCCTGTTGTGCTTGTGGTTTGTTGTTGTGTACATTCATGTCCTTTCTGGTTTATGGCAACCCTAAGGCAAACCTGTAATGGAGTTTTCCTGGCAAGATTTCTTCAGAGGTGGCTTTGCCTTTGCCTTCCCCTGAGGCTGAGAGCATGTGACTTGGCCAAGGTCACCCAGTGGGTTCCATGGCCAAGCTGGGAATCAAACCCTAGTCTCCAGAGTCATAGTCCAAAACTGGGTCTCTTAATGCTGTGCATAGGTCTCTGAGTGTCCCTCCTTTGTCATGAGGACTTGTAACTTGATTTATTACCTTCCTTGAGGAGACCCATGTTTTGAAATGCATGGACATTCACAGTTTGTGTTTGCCTAAAGGTTGGTATTTGTTGTTGTTTGCCTCAAAGTTGTTTTTTTTATTTATGGTGACCCTAAGGCGAACGTATCATGCGGTTTTCTGGGCAAGGCTCTTCACAGTGGGTTGCTATTGCCATCCTGTGAGGCTAAGAGAGTGTGACTTGCCAAAGGTCACCCAGTGGGATTACCTGGCAGGGCCAGAGATCGAATCTTGATCTCCGAGTCCAGCAGTCAAACCACTACACCATATTGGTTTGAAGATTTAAGCCAATGGTCCCACTGTGTTGGTTCCAGGTGAACCTATCATGGGGTTTTCTGGGGCCGTGTGTGTGACTCATCCAAGGTCACCCAGTGGGTTTCCATGGCTGAGCAGGGACTTGAACCCTGGGCTCCAGAGTCTTAGGGCCTTTACAGACTGCCAGAAATAATGTAGATTGAGTCCACTTTAACTGCCCCGGCTCAGTGCTAAGGAATCATGGGAAGTGTAGTTTATTGTGGCACCAGAGCTCTCTGACAGAGAAGGCTCAATGCCTCAGAAAAAAATACAATTCCCATGATTCCCTAGCACTGATCCAAGTGTATGTGGATTTTATTTGCCTCTTCTGTGCATGGCACTTCTTAAATGTGGGTTGATGGAACGGAGTTGTCACAAATGGCTATAACAAATGGTCACTAATTTTACATGAGGCACCAAGCTAAGCTGTGCCATTTGCCCTTTGGAGCGGATATGTCCTGGCATTAAGAGCAATTGGGCACAATTTATGGAGCTGTGGCACATCATAAGGGAAATTTTAGAATTTCTGCTGGTAGCATTTGTTGTTGTGTGTCTTCTAGTCATTTCTAACTTACGGTGATCCTGAGCTGAACCTGTCATGGGGTTTTCTTGGCAAGATTTCTTCCAAGAGGGTTTATCATAGCTATCCTCTGAGGCTGAGAGTTTGTGACTTTCCCAAGATCACCCAGTGGGTTTACATGGCCAAGCCAGAATTCGAACCCTGGTCTCCAGAGTCATAGTCCAACACTTAAAGCATTACACCAACATGGTAGCCTACTGTGCTCCTAAAGGGTGATGGTTCCAAGGGAAGAAGTGAATGCGAGGCAGGATTCATGCTTCAAAGGCTTGTAGTGTGTATAATGGTAAATGGCAGATGTTTGAAAAGCAGTCCAGATGTGTTCAGAAATTAGGATTCTCATGCTTTACGTATGTTTTGAAAAGCAGTAGTGTTGTTCACAACTAGTTTTCAAAAGTAGTAGTTGTGGTTGTGGAGTCTCCTTCTTGAGAGGTTTCCAAACAGAGGCTGGATGGCCATCTGTCAAGGTTGCTTTGATTATGTCTTCCTGCATGGCAGGGGGTTGGGACTGGATGGTCCTTGGGGGGGGGGGGTCTCTTTCATATCTATGATTCTGTGTTCATGTGAGAAAGAATTTCCTAACTTCTCCCTTGTCTTTCAGCATGGCATAGCGGTATGCATATAAGGCAATGTTAAATCCTGGAACAAAATGCTTCACACCAACCTCCTCAAGTTAAGGGGCATAGTACCCCAAACCGGCCATGCTATTTGGTACTTGTGGCAGAAAATCCCACAAGGGCCTCTCCCCATCCTGGGTAGTAAGCATACAACGTGTACGTGCCTTCAAGCTGCCTGTTAACTTATGGCAACCCCATGAATTTCATAGAGTTTTCTTATGCAAGGAATCCTCAGAAGTGCTTTTGCCAGTTCCTTCCTCTGAAATACAGTCTACAGCACCTGGTATTCATTGGCGGTCTCCTGTCCAAATATTAACCAGGGCTGGCCCTACTTAGCTTCCAAGATCAGACAGGTTCTTGGTGCCTTTAGGATATTTAGGCAAACATACTATAGTAGTGGCAATTGAAATAACTAACAATTTGCTGCTGTCTTATGACACCCTGAAGACACATTTAGGACACACTTGAGGCAGGTGCCTCACTCCTCCTAGTACATCCCACCTCTTGACTGGCATGAAAGACACAGTTCAGGATGTATTTCCCTGACTCAGATTGTAGAATTTTAAAGAACTAATTGGCTATATAATGCATTATATCCCAATTAATCAGTTGTGGTCATTAATTGCCTCAAATGTTATCGTGTGTGTGTGTGTGTGTGTGTGTGTGTATGGTAACTCATTACATTATTTGTTACTTTTTCATTGCTGTTTTTATTAACTTTTTAAAAATAGTAAGGGGATGGCATAGAACATAAAACTTAAATATCCATTTTTTAAAAATGCAGAAACCTTGCCATTAAAGCGAAAGGTACAGTTGTTCCCATTTGTACTCTTATGACACTTTTTTGCCCCAAAAGTTGGAAGTACATGTTATTTCCAAGATCTGTTCACCTGCCATATACTACCTAACTGATCCATGTAGGGTTAGCAGAAATATGTGTGAAAGTCATCTCTCCTGTGTGTCTTTCCCTTTTTCTTAAAGAGACACATTGAATTATAAAATCAAATGCTGATTTTAGTCTCCATGGCAAAAGAAGCAAGATGTTTTGTTTATCGATAGGGTTCAATAAATACGTGTCTCATTGGAGCTAATTATTGTTAGGAAACTAAACATTGCAGTGTGACAGTATTTCCATGTTAGATGAGCTGACAACAGGCATTCATTGCTGTTCAGTTAATTCTGCAAAGTTTGAAGATTAAAAACTTTCAAAGAGCAATCAGAGGTGGAACTGGCAGATAAGCCGTCAAATGGCTCCTCCTTCTAGGTTTCCCATTGGTCACAGAAAAGTCTCAAAAAGAGGTACTGTACATTTATAAGAGCGCTGAGAGGCATTGTAACAATAAATGGCAATCATCACTGCTCTTATCCTTTGTACTGTTTTCAGGCAGGTGAAAAGCAGAAGTTGCTTCATCTTCTACAGTTCTTGAATGCAAAGATAAGAAAGGACTCAGCAATATTACACAGCAAAATCCATTTAGTCACCCTAAAAACAACACCAAAGACCTACAAATGAAGTGTGAAAATTGCACCAAAAAGGTGAGTAGCTTTTAATGGTCTATAGAATCCCTTGATGTGACTTACTTTGTGAGTAAACATACCTAGGTTGAGCTACACAGTGCAAACCTGCCTTCCATTGAATGTGGCAAGCCATATTTCCAAGAGGTATAAGGGACTGCTTTTGAATTTCTGTAACGATTGATTTATGTATCATACTGTGAAGAAGAGTGCTGTAAACTTGCCTATCCCAGTCAGCAAGAACCACTGTATTGGATGCCCTGGTTAAGCAGTTTAGCTTTTCTGTTCTATGATTGGGATATATGGGAATATAAGAATAATAACATCATCAGCATCGTCAAAATGTATTAATACCATTGATTCACCAGAACAGATTCATTTCTAAGTGGAAATAGAGTGCATCTTCCAGCACTAAGTTGCTTGATGGCATTACTTCAAAATGTCAATGAAATACATTTCCTAGTTTTTCCATTTTTGCAGTGTTCATAATTTAAATCCCCCAAAATACAGATCTTTTCCAGCATCAGCCACACATGATCTTAGCAGCTTGTAATGTTATAACAGAGATAATGATGTGTTTTGAGTATAGGTATATTAACATACAGTGTGAGTACCCATTTTGCCATAATTTTGCAGATTGCTTTGTAGAGTCCTTTCAATTAATTTGGTATGGGTGGGGTATGTGTCAGATCATTTATTGATTTAATTATCTTTCTCACAAGAAACAGACTCAAAGCAACAGATTCCAAAATGTACCTGCTGTCATTGAATTTTGTATTTATACCTCCCTTGTGTGTTCAGAGGAACTATATTTATTCAGAGACCGTTCCCCTCTTGCATTTATGTTGTTTAGCATGGAATATATGTGCTGTACATGTAGCATCTTGCTGATCCTAGTTTATTATCCAGACTGAAACAATGGAAACTTATTATTGGGCATAGTAATACAGAATTTGTTACTTATTTGTTATTATTTGGGAATTAGTAACATAGAGGATGATAAAAGCACAAACACCAATAGATCCAGCTTGGAAAGAACCTGATTTCTATGGTCATTAATAGTCCCACAAGAAGGACAGGAATGTATATTCTTTTTTCCTTGGTTTACTTTACTTTAAACAGATGGAAAAATCATCTTTTGATGTCGCCCTGAAAAGCATTGCTATATTAGAGAAGACAAATCCAACTAAATTGGCAATTTTTTGGAACTCAGTAGGTATTAAACTAGGGCTATCAGTCGTGTAAACATACTACACACACTGGGACAATAAACATTTTCCTTTTCCCTATCTTTTTCTTTTTAATTTTTTCTCCTTATTTTAATATTATTTTCTCTCCAGTGTGTCTATTTAATCATTGTTGGGGGAAGTGCATGAAGAAAATTGTATAAAAATTCAGAAAAGTATTAAAATAAATGGTTCATTGAAATGACTGCAAAATTGAAATCAGTTTTCACAGAGGAAGCCATGTTAGTCTGTTGCTGCAAAAATAGGACAGTTGTGTGGTACCTTGAAAGCTAACAGATTTATCATAATATAAGCTTTTGTTGACATTTGCCACTTCAGTAGATGTATATGACCTGTTACCTCAGGTTGGCACACCTATAGGTTCACCTGCTTAGACGGGTGGAGTTTATCAACAGTGAGGTCAGAAGAAACTGAAGTGCTGAAAGTACAAGTGTGTGATAAGAATGTCCAGTAACAGGATAACAGTTCTGTGGTAGCAAAGACCCATGTGTGGATGTGCTGGTTTCTAAGCACAGAGTGGTAAAAAAGCCTTTATCCCTATTCAAGCTAAAGCATATAGACTTGAATATCTAACATGATATTCTGCAGAAGTTGCAGATTTTGATTATATGTCATATAACCCAATCCTATGCATAGCTAGGCACAAACTTAGACATGCCAAAACAAGAACATAGAAAAATTACTGTTTGGACCACAGTCCTTAGAATTTCCCACTCATCATGGGAATAACGGGGTGGTGGTGGTGGTGTGTTATTGGGGTTGTAATACAAAAAATAATACTTTCAAACTCTTGTCTAAAATCAATTTATTTCACTAGCTTTGGGCTTTCCTAGCATCAGATATTTATATGCTCTGTGCCGCAGTGTCTGCTGCAATTTGGTTTCAGGGTCCCCCATGGATACCAAAATCAGTGGATGCTCAAGTCCCATTAAATACAATGGCTTAGTAAAATTGTGTCCCTTATATAAAATGGCAAAATCAAGGTTTGATTTTTGGAATGTATATATTTTAAAAAAATATTTTTCAGGCTGTGGATCCTTGAATCTGTGGATAAAGAATCTGTGGATACAGAGGGCTGACTGTGCTGCCCAGAACTGGACACAGTATTTCAGACGAAGTCTGACCAAAACAGAATACAGTGGCACTAATACTTGCTGGAACACAATACTCTTGTTGATGCATCCCAGAATTGCATTGGCATTTTTTGGCTGCTGCCTCAACCTGTTGACTCATGTTTAGTTTTTAGTCTACTAAGGTCCCTAGCTCCTTTTCACATGTACTGCTTTCAAACCAGTGTCATCCTATATTTGTACATTTCACTTTTAAACTATGTTGTTATGTCTAAACCCAGAAACATAGCTTGTCTATGGTTTCTTTTCCTAGCTGCCAACATACAAGGTGACAAAGAGGTTGAATAAGTAGTAGGTCAGAAATGGAGAAGATAAACTGATTTGTCAATCCTCTGCAGGACAGTTCATGGCTAGTAACTGTCATAAACTATGGCTCAGTGTACTATTCAAAGGCAGTCATTTATGACACTACATAAATAAATGATAGCTGACTATGTCAAGTTCTGTCTGTTGTTTGGCTTGTAATATAATATTCTTGAAAATCTTGGCTACCACAAAATGCAAATACCACAAAAAGCTCCATCCTATCTTGTACTAGATGATTTGACTACCGGTTGACTACCTAACAACATGTGATATGTTTCAGGAATGTAGTAAAAAACAGAAAAATGGAGACCAACAAAATTCATCAGCTGATGTACCCAGTTCAAATGAGTACATGGAAAATGAAGAGGTAACAACCTTTGAGTTGATTTCTGATTCATATTGTTCCCAATCCAGTTAAAGAACTGTCCTTTGTAAAGGGTGCACATTCCCTAGGACAGTGCTCCACTTACGGAGGGCTGGAGTGGGATATGTCCCCATATCTTTTGTGGCAACCCATATACAGAGGACTTTTAAGAATGTATGTTTTGACTAAAATTGGTGGGAGTTGGGGATAGGGGCAGTGGATTTAATTAAGCACCCACTATTTTTTTTGCTCATAGTTTAACCACCAACCAAAGAACTCCTACAGCATTTTGGAAACGAATCGACAGATATCTCTTTGTGCATCCAAATTTGTTGACTTTTTTTTTTTTACTTTCAGCCGAGTGAATTCCATAAATTGGCTAATGCTAAAATATTCCTTAGTGACTGCCTAGCTTGTGACAACTGTGTAACATCAGATGAGGCAGTCAGAGTTTTCCAGCAGAATCAGAAGGAGCTCTTCCATGTATTGAACCTTAATAAGGTAAATGGGTGACATTTGTATGTATCTGTACAGAAATGTTTGGTACTGACACATGGAACTCCAATTCACAACCATCTGTTCGTTCCATAAAGTTTATCCCCTTCCTGTTTTTGCTCTGGGTATCCTGACTTCCCTGGTTCCATTATTTTCATTTTCCTTCTTTATCTTCTGGGATTTTAAAATTCAATTTTCAAAGTTGTTCTCATTTTACTGATCCCCTCAACACCTCTTTCTTTAATCACTCTTTTGGGTGAATGTATGTTCCTTAGCTTCCTTTATTTCCAAGAATCTTCAGACATAATGTTCCCAACTAGCTCACTGATTTTAGTCTTGGGCTTTATATTTTATTATTTATTTAGTCCAGGAGTGCAAACTAGATAGCATTTTTTTTTTTTTTTTTGGTTCCAAAGGAGTGTAGAAAAGTTGGCACTGCCGCAGCTAATGCGCCCTTTCTGCAGCTCAAAAAAGAGCTGCTTTTTGCGGTTTCTTTTTGCACTGCGGAAAGGCCAGATCAGGGCCACGGCATGCGGTTGCCGCAGCCCCGATCCACCAAGGAAAGGGGCGGTGTCCCGCCACTCCTTAGGGACTGTCTGAACAGCCCCTTAGTCTTCCATCCTACACCATGCTGTCTTCCTAATTCTTGATCACTGTGTTTTGCTTTCTTGTCGTTCATCTCTCTTCCTACCTTTTCCACTCACCTAATTCCCCCCCCCCTTGGCTGCATCTTAATTCTGGCACTTTCTCTCTCTTGACATTCAGAGAGCTCCCTTGATTATTCTGTGTAAAGAGGTTTAAAGACCAACACTGCTTCTTCACTTTCCTACCCTACCCACCAAATAGCTGGTTTTCTTTGCTTCTGGTCTTTCTTTTTTCCCTATTACACTTCAGATTTTTAGTGTATACCTAAAAATAAAAGATATTCAACAAACACATTTTACAGACACAAGTATCCTACAAACACACATTTCAGAGAGTCAGCATATACTGACTTCAGACTAAACGTTCACTTTGTGATAACCTCATTTTGTTGCTGTGAAATGGCCTTCTTTTTTTATTTGATTTCTGCCCAAAATCAAAAAGTACTCTTACTGTTTATTGAAAAATTAATAAGTTCCATGTGTTCTGAATAGAGCATAAACTCAAGACTTTTTCAACAGATTGTTTTTTAAGACATCTGAGAAATTATAGATCATCCACCTGATTTAAAGTTGTGCTTGTCCTTACTGGTCAATAATTCTTCACTAAGGAGCTTATCACTTGGGGTTTTAAATCGAATCAAGCCTCCTGGGCTGCAGCTGGGAGGCAGGATGGAGGCGGGGATTATCGCATGCTGAATCGCTGGCCTCCATCAGCCGGGTTCAGACGGCACTTTTTAGAAATTGGAATGCTTTCCGGTTTCTAAAAAGCTCTGCCTGAGCCCAGCTGGGATCCAGGCTGATGGAGGCCAGCGATTCGGTGGCATTTAGCATGCGATAATCCCCACCTCCATCCCTTCTAGCTGCAGCCCAGCAGGCTTGATTCGATTTAAACCCCCAAGCTATAAGGTCCTAAATCAGAAAGGCTTTTCTTCTCCTGTTGGTATTCTTTGCTGCTAAGAGAATAAACCTCCTGTTTTTTACATGAGTTCATTATTATATATTACCTAAGACAATATGGTTAGAAGAAACACAATGCAGCTAAACTGGTAATCCCATCTAGCATTTTTCCTTTTACTTTTTAAGGCTAGCAGTTCCACAGCCAGAAATTTTGAATTGTGGCAGTCTGAGTATCAAAAGAGTAGATAACACAGCTAATGAAAAGTCAGTGAGATGTGATACTTGTAAATATATCATTAAGTAAGCTCCATATCCTCCATTAGAAAATATGCGTGTGTACAGGCATGGCAAGAATATCCCAGTGAGATCAGTGGCCACTCTGTTGCCGCTCTGGGATAGAAGACTAGAGTAGAGGGGGGAATCATATGGCCCTACATATGTTGAATTGAAGCTTCCATTAGTCCTCACCATTCACAGTACTCACTGGGGCTTGCTGAGACTTGCAATCCAAGAACATCTGGAGGGCTGCTTGATTCCCACCCCTAAACTAGAAGGAGGTTTGGGTTAGTTGTCCTCCATGATCTCCCTCCTTCCACCATCTTCAGGCTACAGTCATGAAGACAGAGAGAAAATATATCACAGCAACACTTTCCTTACCTTTATTGTACTGTGACAGCTGTAGTGCCATTTCAGGTGTTAAGGCAATGAGAAAGACATGGGCAACTTCAGATTTGGAGGAGCCTTCAGCTAAGGTGTCCTTTAACATGATGCCTAATTTCATAGGCCTCTAGCTGTAGGCCTACAGGGCAGTTGTAGAAGTGGGCAGTGTTTTGGATGTCATCATGCCCTAGAGGAATGGGCAGTATGGGAAATTAAAACAGCCACCCACCAGTGCTAATACCAGGTAAGCCCACAACTGGAGGTCCAGGACAATCATGAGTACTGGTGGTCTATGCTGGGGCACTGAATTCTTTGCAGAGCTGATCCTAAGCCCAAGAAGGGAGAGCAGGCTGACAACCACTATAACTCAGTACTTTGAAGAAACAACCTGCTGTATTGTGGTAATTGTCAATTTGTGTGTGTTTGTTCTCTCCTCCTCCCCCTCTTTTCTTGTAATGATAAGATAAACAGCTGAGACCAGGACCTTTCTTATAGTGCTATATTTCTCCCATTGGGAAGTGTGGGGAGCAATGAGAGATGGACAAATTTGACTCTCTAAAACCTTATTTGAAAAGTTGGATTAATTGTTGAAAAAGCCAATACTATGCAAGAAAGCTATATGATACCTAAGACATTCTTTGAATTGTTAATAGTAATGCAGCTGTATATTTTATTGTCTATTGTTTTCCAGAAATGTGATACTTCAAAACACAAAGTATTGGCAGTGTCTATATGTCCTCAGTCCTTGCCTTATTTTGCTGCTAAATTCAATCTCTGTGTAAAAGAAGCAGCCAGGAGGCTTTGTGGTTTCCTCAAAAGTCTTGGTAGGTTTTATTATGGTGAGAAAAAAAGAGAACATAACATTCTTTATCTATTTTCTAAATTTTACATGTTGCTTCCCTGGCAAACTTTTATAGCATGTGGCAGGTCACAAGACAGAGTTGTGAAAGTGCCGAGCAAGAGAATTATTCTGGATGTGTTTACAGTTGTGATAAATGGACTTATAACAGAGCACCTAAAAGAGTATGGAAATGATGAGAACAATCAAATCTTTCTGATAGTATAGTTCATAATCAGGAATCTAACAGTCTAGACAACTGCTAATGAATTCAAGTCAAGATTTCCAGCACAGCATTTGAGAAATTTACGTATCTGTTGACGACTAAGAATTCTGTGCTACAAATTGTCCATTTTGAACCTCTCTGTTTATTATACACACCCAAACCCCTGTATGGGGGTAATTCTCAATGCGCTGTGTCATATTATCACTCACCACCACCATAATCAATTAACTAATCATTCATAGTAATACCAATTCAGGCACGGGAGTAGGGAGAAGACCTTGCCACATTAAAGAAATCCATTTTAAGTTTGCCAAATTTTTATAATTAATTGAAATATCTGATCACAGAACTACAGTTGGGAGCAAGTCCTGGTTTAATATATGCTACAGATTGAAGTGGTAGGGTATTTATCTTGGTGGGAGGGTGCATTTTTTTTAAATGTTTCCCATATGAAAACTGTCTGCAAATAGAAACTAGTGCAGCTGAGAGAAGAATTTTCACCCAATCCACTCTTTGCTATGTTACTGCAGTGTGTTTGTTTGTTTGTTTGTGTATGGGTCACAGTAATGGATTCTGAACCTTCTGGCTACAGTCTGTTTTGGGCATGATCAAGAGTCTATGTATGGTACTTTTGGCTCTGTTCTCTTGAGACAGGGGAGTCCTATCTTGTCACAAAGAAGAAAAACTGATAGGTAACTGGTATGTGAGATTGTTTCTCCATGTGATAACCTTGGAGCTTCTACCCATAATACTATTAGTACAGTCATGCTGATAAATTTGATAAAACTCTTTTTCTCTCTCTCTCTTTGTTGACTGTTAGGAAAATACGAGTGTAGATTTGCACGTCTCTGTGAAAACAGGCAGGCTACAGACTGCCTTTGAAATGCACATTACATCTTTATTTTTAAATGGGATGAAAAGGCTGAAGAATCCAAAGAAGCAACAACATTCTGAACAACAACATTAATCTGGGTGCATTTTATTGTCCCACTTTCTTAACTTTGTTCTTCTAGGAGTTCATTATGTCTTTGACACCATGATAGCTGCTGATTTTAGTATTCTGGAGAGCCAGAAGGAGTTTGTGCAACGCTACCATCATCAGAATCAAGAAGAACATGCCTTACCAATGTTTGCTTCAGCTTGTCCAGGTGAGAAACTAATTCCTAGAACTGTATATATATTTTTTCCAGCTGACACATCTGAGCTGGATGTTGAAGCATGTGGAAGACAGTGAGGTTTTGAAGCTGTAAGGTCTAAATTTTCTTAGGTCCAAAACACGCTGCAGAAATAATCCAGTTCAAGACTGTTTTAACTGCCCTGGCTCAATGCTAGGGGGTTCTGAGGTCTATAGTTTTGTGAGACATTTAGCCTTCTCTGTCAGAGAGCTCTGGTGCCACAATAAACTACAATTCCCAAGGGTCTCTAGCACTGAACCAAGGCAGTTAAAGCAGTCTCAAACTGCATTATTTCTGTATTGTGTTTTGGACCAAATCTACTGGCCATTTGAGAGGTGTTTGGGATATTTCATTATCTTTTAAAAGCATGGCAGCTAGGAAAATTCCGTCTCTGTACTGAGAAGGCTAACACTTGCTTCACTTCTATAATAACTAAATAAGGAAAGTCAAGTAAAAAATTTGCTGAAAAGGCAAACCACATAAAAGAATTCTTCAGTGAGGGTTGTAGTCTCCACTTGATGACTTTTTTTGCTAAACCTTTGCAACTCATAATAACTCCTAAAATTTGAGTATACATAAGTACCTGGACAAAACAAAAGTCACAGTTCTTCTGAGATCATGATTTTGCTTTTGAGAAGGATTTCAGATGCATTTTCTGGTCCTTCACATAGGTCCAAAACACACTGCAAAAATAATGCAGTTTGAGACCACTTTGACTGCTCTGGCTCAGTGCTAAGGAATCTTGGCAATTGTAGTTTATTGTAGCACCAGAGTTCCCTGACAGAGAAGGCTAGATGTCTCACAAAACTACAGTTCTCAGAATTCCCTAGCATTGAGCTAGGGCAGTTAAAGCAGTCTCAAACTAGATTATTTCTGCAGTGTGTTTTGGACCTTGAGACTTCTCTTTTCCATCTCTTTCATCCCCACTTTAGCTGGGAGGGATTACCTGTGAAGCGTATTTACATCAGGTATTGTATGAACAAAGGGAGAAAGGTTTGAGTTCCATTTCAAGCAAGTCCTCTGCAATCCATTTCCCTGGAGCTTTTTCTGGAGTTCGGCCCTATGAAAGACTACAGAAAAAGTCTGCCTATTACAGTGCTCAATGCTTTACTCTTAGCTTCAAGAGTAAGCATGTTGTCTGAGAGACATCCATGGCACAGATACCCAATCTTGTTCCTTAAGCTCAGACAGCAAGGTAGGGGTGTGTGTGTGTGTTTTACCCCTATGTTTTTCATCAATCCCAATTAACCTTCATGCAGTTGTATTCAATACATGTTGTGACAGCATTTCATCCAATACTGTTATCTGCCTCTTTATTGTCACCCTAAAGGGCCTGGGAGTTTTTGTGGGAACAGATAAAAGCCTTTTGTGCCCTTCAACACATACACAAGGGCTCTTTGCATAACTAAACAACAGCCAAATGCAGACTGAAAGGCTAGGATTAATTGACTCAACTCTGTTTTTCTTCCAGAAAAATAGATACAGTAGTTAGAGGTCAATCAACTTATGAAGTGACTCACTCTATAAACAGGTTCTTGGCTGTGCTCATTAAACTTCACCAAGAATTGCTTGATTATAAAGGGAGGGGGGCTTGAGGGGAAAAACAAACCAGGACTGCAATGAGATGAGTCAAGCCTGCTGCAATCCCAGAGCCTGATCATGTATTTATGGGAACCAGAGGCTAAATCCAATTGACTGGAATAGACCCTTTGAAATCAATGGGATTTATGCAGATGTTCATTTAACAAATCCCATTGGTTTAGTGTGACTAATCTAATTGATAACTAACAAATGGATTTAGCCCTCAGGCTCTAAAAAGTGCCCAGTGAGAAAATGATTTCCTAAATTTATCTCTTCCCTACTTTTTTCTTTTAGTTTTGCTTTTGGAGACAACAGCTTCTTTGCATATTCATATCACTCTACCTGAGAGAAAGCTTTATATCTGGACATGGCTGAAGGCAAGGAATTCATAGATATGGGAGGGTGCAGCCGAGGCGGGTTAGGGTGAAAGATAAGGAAAGCAGAAGGTATGCTCAGATAGCTTGACTAAAATGTCAGCTTCCTGCTGACAGTTGTCATAGCTTTTAGCAAGTCAACTAGTAAGACATGTAGGGAAAATCATTGGTTACACACTATCTGCCCTGTCTCTCATATCTGCTGCAAAGTATTAGGCCAAAAGGTTTTGATGAACCTTTTGTAAGAGAAACCTGTCCTCCTTTTCCAGCAAAATTTTGAGGGATACTTAAAAAGAGGGAAATCAGGTCCAGCTCAGAATTTGAAGGACCGCGGAGGAAAGAGCTGTTCTGTGCAACCCATCCTCTTTCCCAACACTCGTACTTGCCTGGGATCTTTTAAAAGTGTGTGTGTGTGTGTAATAAGTAATAAGTGCCCCTCCCCATTCCTCCACTGGCAAGGCAACAGCCATGTTGAGAGGATGGCTGTGGCTGAATGATGGGGTTAGGAACTTGAAAAATTACTGGTACTATCAGGCTTGATAGAGTGTTATAGTACCTCATCTTGTTCCAAGGTCAGTCAAGCATTAAAATTGCAGGAGTCCCTGTCCTGGATCCACTCGGGCATTCCCACCCAAAAGTTAAGACATACCAGAACACAGTGTGTGGTGGTGGTGATTGAGAGGGTGGAGGTCATGTTCAATATCAGAAAAACATCTCTGAATCCACTCAGTGCTTAAGCACTAATTTGGTTGGAGAGGGGTTACAAAAAACAGATCCTAGATCCTTTTCATATGTACTATTGTCAAACCAGGTATCACACCCACCACATATTAGTGCATTTCATATTTTCTTCCTAAGTGTAGTACCTTGCATTTCTCCGTGTTGAAATTCATTTTGTAATTTCTGCACCCAGCTCTCTAATCTGTTAAGGTCATTTTGAATTCTGATTCTGTCCTCTGGGGTATTAGCTACCCCTCCTAATTCAGTGTCATCTGCAAATTTGATAAGCATACCCACTATTCCATCATCCAAGTCATTTATAAGATATCGAATAGCACTGGACCCAGGACAGAACACTACGGCACCCCAATGGTCACTTCTCTCCAGGATGAAGGGGAGCCATTGGTGAACATAATTTGGTTGAATACATCTTGGGTGAAACCTGTGCGAAATAAATAAACATTTGTTATTCTGCTTCATTTACAAGCAACAGAAGTTATATTGCATTTTAACCATTGCCATGTGGATGCCTTTTGCTATGTTGAGATTCCACCATGTTAGGGAAAGTCATATCTGAAATCATCCTCCCCAACCCCCTGAAGAAGATGTAACACTTTATGCTGTCTCTTAAGCAAGAGTAATTAGTTAAAGTTAAAACAAATAGGAATTTAAATAGTTATGGTAAGCAGTGGCATCTCTAGGGTTGGTGTCACCCATGCGATAACTCATGGTGTCACCTCTCCATTGACCTACTCCCATCCCTCACCATACAGAAGCCTTAGTGATTTTTTTGGTACTAATTTTACTCATAAATGGTAATTCCCATATATCACTTAAATGTTATGATAATAGTTGTGATATAAACATCTAGCACAATTAAAATTATACTTTTAAATTACAATATCACACACACAGCCTAAATGTATACATGGTTTCATGTGCTTAAAGTGTACATTTGGTGAAATGTGATTTTTTTAAAGTTTTGAAATATTTTTTTATTTCTTTAAAAATGAAAATTAATATTTTGAAGTATGAAATTTAATTTTTAGAAAACTGGAGCCTCTCCTTTTTCCTCCCATTGAACCTCACCCCACTCACACCATCTCTTCAGCATTTTAAAGGGACACAGGTGAATGCCACAGCCTGTTTCTGCCCAAAGGCAGATGTCTGAAGAGCAGTAGTGTCACCCACCCCCATCCCCCCGCTTAGTGTGTCACCTGTTGCAGGATAACCCCCCCCGCACGCTCCTAGGGATGCCACTGGTGTTAAGACAGTTGGAGAGCCAAACTCCCCCATTACATTCTACTAGCCTGGCTAAATTGTGTCTCTGTTAATCTGGTTAGCCCAATATGAGGTAGACAATGTTGTAAAAGGGCCAGCTTGATTTCATGGACTAGGAGTCTTGGAGACCAGGATTTGAATCCCCTGCTCAGCCATGGAAACGTACTGGGTGGTCTTGGGCAAGTCATACTCTCATACTTAAGAGAAAACTATGGCAAACCTCTTCAGAATAAATCTTACCAAGAAAATCCTAAAATAGGATTACTAGATGTTGGAGTCCACTTGCAGGAATGTAACAACCAAAAATTTAAAATCCTGGGTCACTGAGGAAATTCCATTTCTTGTTTCTGTATCCTTAAATGAATTCAATAGCTTCCATCATAATAATCTTCAGCCCTTCTTGTCTTGTTCTGTTCACCCACTCTAGGTTGGATCCAGTATGCCGAGAGGGTCCTCTCCAGCCTTGTAACTCCACACATTTGCACTGCAAAGTCACCACAACAGATCATGGGTTCCCTTATAAAGGGTTATTTTGCAAGGCAGCAGGTAACTGTTTCTGTTCCTTCTCTGGAATATTGGTGGTTGGAAGAGAGAATGGGTTTTTCACAGGCTGATTTTGATCCTGACTTGTTGGATTCCTCATAGTAGATAATTTTATTGTTTTAGCAGAGTAGTAATGGTGGACAAGCTTTTCACTCCTGAGGGGTACTGTTGGTCTTGACTGATGAGCCACAAATGCACAAGCACACACTCTTTCTCTTGCTCACACTTTTCACCTACTATTTTTACAATGCACCTAACAGGAAGAATACAAAAAAGGCAACATCATATGATTAATCTTTAACACTGTACCAAACTATACATGCAAAATGCTTTCAAACAACGGGCGACCTTTTATGTATAAAAATCAGAACCTTAATATTCTTCTAACCCTCAATAGAAAAGTTGGATATAAATGAAGATTGTTATTAATAAATCAGGTCTTTCCATAAGTTTGCATGACTCCCCCTGGTCTCACTTATATGCATGCATGGAGGCATACAGAGTCCAGCAGGAAAAGTGGGTGGGGATCCCCTAGCTTGAGAGGTGGGTGAGCATTGTGTGGGAGAAGGCCACATGCTGCCCTAGAGCTACCCTTGCTCCAGTGACCAGCAAAAGCGACCAGCCCAACCCTTCATCACTCCCCACATTAGTTTCTCTCACAACAACTAGTGCTGTAAAGCTTGAGTATACTGAATATATATGTATATTGCATGAAATAGGGGTTTGTCTGTGTATGCCAGATATCTACAGCACATCACTTTTTCTTCTCTGGAATGATTTGTAGCTCTTGAATTTGCTATCACTTGTGGTGGTGGAAAGTTGTGGTCCTGGTTTTCTTGTACCTTCCATCCCAGAGAGAATACAGTGATGCCACTGGACTGCCTAAACAATCAGTATTGCTTTGTGATGGTTTCAGTGCAGGCTAGTTATGCCATTCACTTTGCTCTCTGCATGGAGTTGGAGACACATATCCACATTGCTAATTTTTGCCATTTTATCTTGCTTGTAGAGGCTTTATTGCTCAGCTTTGTAAACAAGACAGGTTGTACTGGTCTGGTTGCTTTAGCAATAAGGCCATTTCCATGCCCTTCTCACTGAAAAATCAGTTGTAGCGTCCCTTCTTTCGAGGACATGAAAATGTTGGTAAACATTGGGTTGTGCATTAGCTATGCTCTGCACTGTTGCACGGATCCTAATAATGATGCATCAGAAATGTATTCTGCTGACTTCAGTTCAGCCTCTTTCCTTCCTAATAAATATGTTTAGTTTGTTCAGAATTTCAGCATTTAATGCTACAGTCCAAGTGCCAATTTGCCTTGTTTGTATTGTCCTCCTTTAAGTCTTCTTTGCAATACATCTACCTCCCATGGATACAGAGGGCCAACTGTAATCTTATTAATTCATTAACATGTTTCTTTTCAGCCATAGTTGCTCTCCAAAGCAGCCAGTGTATTTAAAAAAATGCCTAAAAAGTTAAGCAAATGTTAATATCAAGAAAAGTCTCTCAGAGTCAAGAATTCAATAAAATCAAAATTGTACAAATAGAGTTTTTTTCCTCATTTGGGGCTACCATCAATTTACTGCATTTGTTTCTTAACTTCTCTTGCAATGCGTTAATTGTATTTTCTTCCCTTCATCAGAATCTAACCCCTGATAAAATTTTCCACATAATTGTGGCACCTTGTTATGACAAGAAGCTAGAAGCTTTGCGAGAAGACCTTTACACCACTTTGTATAATTCTCAAGATATTGATTGTGTTTTAACATCTGGTAAGCATCTTCTATAAACATAACTCCTTTTGGACTTATATATTTGGACTTAAATTTGGACTTATGATCACATTTTATTTTCATTTTTACACAGGAAATGATGAGAAAACAAACAGTAATGTAACAAAAGGTCATCTTCACAACTACAGTGTGGTGTTTGGTTAGACAAGGAGAGGTAGTGAGGAGTAGGATAAAGTGTTTTGTATTGTAGTCCTGCTGTCAAAGTATTGTCATATAATTCTTGTTAGAACTGAGGGTCTGTTAGATCTATTTGGGGAACTGTCAGGCTCAAACTACAAAGAAGAGTGGAAATTCCTCTGGGATTTGTAGTCCCAAAAAAGAAATTTTCTAAGCTGTGTGCATGAAGATCCCTTACATCTGACCGTGTGTGTGTATTTGCCCAAATGTCATGACTCTGAGAACTCATCACAGTACTCTGAAGCAGCCTGAAGGATATTGCATAAAGTATCAGCTTGATATTTGTGGCAAGATGAATTTTGCATCATGGCGTCGGAGGTGGGGAGGAAGGCTACTGCATACTCTTTCCTGCTTGGGTTTTGTTTTTGTTTGGGTGTTGTTGTTGTTGTTGTTGCGGTTGCTCTGCTGGCTTGCTTTTTCTTCCTGTCCAGCCAGCAGAAGCTGCCCCGGGGCTTCAGGCATGTGAGAAGTCAGGCCCACCTGTAAGCAGAGAAGATTCAGGTTTTTCCCAAAGTCCCAAGAATGTTGCATTTACCTTGTTAGCACAGTGGAGACAGCATGAGTGCTGTGCAGACTGGAACAAACAGTCATAAAAGATATCCAGGAAAGAAACAGATAAGAGAGTTACATGAAGGGTCAGGGAGACCACGCTCTTTCTTCCTGACATGTTTTGAAGGATAACTTTTTCTCCAGCAATGTGAATTGTACAAATATACTAAGGCAGCTTGCATCTGCTTATCTTGAACACTAACTCAGAAGTGAGGGTTGAAATACAAACAAAGGGTGCAATCAGTCTCTGTGCAGCTGTCATCCTGTTCTTTCCCCCATCCCTACCCCTGGGTAATACACTTGCCCCACGGGACAGCTGGTGGCACGATTAGCACTATCTGCAACTGGCAGTGGCCACTACTGAGTGACTGAAAGATGGAGAAGAATTTCTACTCTTGCCTTTAAGCACTGGGAGGAGTTGGTGCTGGCCAGTGTTGCCTCTTAGTGAGCAAGGACATGTTTGCTGGCTGAATAGTTGTTCCTGTGTAGACATGGGCTGCTGATGTTAGCAGAAAGAGCAGCTACCAGTTGGCTGCTGTGGTGGCGCAGTGGTTAAATGCCTGTACTGCAGCCACTCACTCACAAACCACAAGGTTGCGAGTTCAATACCAGCCAGGGCTGAGGCTCGACTCAGGCCTGCATCCTTCTGAGGTCGCTAAAATGAGTACCCAACTGTTGGGGGTCAATCAGCTCACAGTTGTAAACTGCTTAGGCATCCCATAGCGCGATATGAAGCGGTATATAAATGAAGCTGCTTTGCTGTGTGCCTGCTCAGTGCTGATTCAGGTCCATTTAGTCTGCATTTACAGACAGCCTCAGGAATTCCCCCTCCCCCCTATAGCTGCTGTGCAGTAACAACAGTCTGTTCAACAACAGAACAATACACAGTTTACATGGGAATCACTCCTCCCTACCCAGGGCCTCACAGTATATATAGACCCACTCTCTTCCATTCCAGCATTCTCTGAAGATGCCAGCCACAGATGCTGGCAAAAGGTCAGAAAGAAACTCTTCTAGAACATGGCCACACAGCCCGAAAAACCCACAAAAAAAAACTACAGTCTGTTTTGCTAGCAAACCAGCACACTGCCCCCGCTGCCTACCCCTGAGCACTGGGAGACCCATCTATGCCTGTTTTTGTTTCTTCTACTTTGAAGTATGACTTTCAGCTAAATTCTTGAAACATGATTCAATGTGTTAAGCAGGCCATTTTGATAAACAAAATGAGGATGCTGCCACACTCCAGAAATAAAGCAGTTTTGACACCACTTTTAACTTCTCTGGCCCAGTACTATGGGATTCTGGGATTTGCAGTTTGTTGTGGCACCAGAGCTCTCTGACAAGGAAGGCTAAATATCTCACAAAACTCCAAATCCCAGAATTCCATAGCATTTGAGCCACAGCAGTTGAAGCAGTGTCAGCCTACTTTATTTCTGCAGTGTAGACCCACAGACCCTAGACCAGGGGTAGGCAACCTTTCCCCTTTAAGGGCCGAAGGATTTCAGCTTCCAGAATGCCAGGAGCTATTGGCCAACATGGGACTATTGGCCAACATGGTTGAGGCTTCTGGGAGCTGAAGTCCCTCGGCCCTTAAAGGGGAAAGGCTGCCTACCCCTGCCCTAGACCCACAGGACCCAGTGGAATCTGAAAGTGGTATACTTTGGCTATACTGTGCCCTTAGTTCCTTTTTTCTTTCTTTAAAGTCAAAATTCCCTGATTTTTCATTTGTTCCACCAAATGTTGTACTTGATCTGTCTTATTCCATGGCAGTGTAAAGGTAGCACTACTTCTCCATTACTTATATGCAGTGCCAGCTGATGGTTTCCATATGAGTGGGGTGGTAAATTGGTCCTGGTGTTTAGTTTGCAATCTCTCTAAAATGCTGAGCCCCATCCTCCAGACAGGTTCATCACGCAGGTCCTTTAAAGTTCAGATTAAAATCCAAAGCAGAGTCACTGCTCTTTGATATAGCAGCTACCAGCTGGCACTGTTTGTATATGGAATTCCTAGTGAGAAAAAAAAAATAGTTCAGGTCACCCTGATGGAAAAGGGCAGGATAATGCACAACAGGAGATGAATACAGCCCAAAACAATATGGAAAACAAGATCCAGCACAAGTGTAAAATAATACATGTTATGGCACATTTATTTAACTAGGAATATACACTGATGATATCTGACCTACAAGTCACTGTTCAAGAAGAAGAGGTCCTTCAGTCATGATGCATAGCCCAATGAAGACAACCATGCAGAGTGCAGTAGTAGTGGAAAAAGATTACCAGCATGCTAAGTGTTCCCACTTCAGTCAGGGATTGCCAAAGCAAGCAAGCAAAAAGAATGGAGGGAGGAAGCAGAAGAGAAGAGAAGCCTGCCACTATTGTATTTCTTTTATATAAATGGATGATGCAACCACATATGGAATATAGTCCTGTGTGCAATTCTCATTGTCCCATCTCAAAAATAAAGTCCTAGAACATGGTACAGTCCAAGGAAGGGTAGTTAATAGAATCAAAGGGTCATCTGGAGCATCTTCATCAGGGGGAAAGGTTGATGCTATGGGGGCTTTTTATAGACAAAAATATTTGAGAAACATTCTAGTGCAGAGGTGCAGAATATTTGGCTTTCCAGATACTTTGGCCTAAAACCACCATCATTTTCATCCGGCACGAGCAGTGGTGAGAGCCATTGTGCTGTAGTGCTTTGAGCATTGGGTTTGGATTCTGGAGGTCAGGGTTCGAATTCCCTTTCAGTCCTTGGTGACCTTGGACAAATCATACTCTCTCATCCTGAGAAGAAGGCAATGGCAAACCCTCTCTAAACAAATCTTGCTGAGAAAACCATGTGATAGGGTTGCCTTAGGATCACCATAAGTTGGAAAAAATAACAATGGTCAGTGGTTAGTCCAAAATCTCTGGAGGGACCACCACTTTTTCAGAGGTTTATCAAATATTATGTGTCAAGAAAAGATTTTCTATCCTATAGCATAGCAGGGAGGCAGGGTACTCACAAAATCAGGTTGCAGTAAATTCAGGACAGATTAAAGAAATGTTTTCTTTACACAGTGCATATCCTAAACTTATAGTCACTAGCTTAGGTATTTTTGAAAGGGGATTAGACAAATTCATGAGGGACACACCTATCAATGGCACTTAGCCATGATACCTAAATGGGACCTCCATGGTCAATGGCAGAACACTGCTAAAATCAGTTTTGGACTAACAGGAAGTGGGTGGGTTTTGCCTTCATGCTCTCCTGGTGGGTTTCCTAGAGATATTTAACTGGCCATTTTGTGGAACGGTGCTGAGGCAGGTGGTCTTTTGGTCATTTCTACTAGAACCAAGCAGAGACACCCTCTTAATGTCAATAAACTACTACTATCATCCCACACCATTAGAGAGGTTGGCAAAAGCAGATGGGAAATGTAATCCAGCAACATGAAGGGCTACAGATTCCCCAGCCTACAGTAGGGCTTTTATCAAGTAATGGTACAGAACAGCTCTAAAATGACAGGGGCTGTTGTGTGGAAGGCAGTCTTACTACTGTAGCAGGATGGGATACTACAGCCTTCTCAAGATTTTGCTCAAGTTTAACACTAGACATCACCAACCAGCATGGCCAGTGATTGCAAATAATGGAAGGTGTAGCCCAGCAGCATCTGCTGTAGTGTGCAGGTTCATCATTCATGTGTTAGTGCCTATAGAGATCTCTTTCCCTCATGCCTTGTAGTCTCTGTGTACTGAAAGGCAATCCATTTTTTCCCTGTACAGGTGAAGTCTTCCAAATCATGGAGCAGAGAAAGGTATCTTTGAAAGAAGTAGCTGAGGTGGCCTTTGATACTTTGTAAGTAGCTGTTGTGAAAAGGGTTCATTCTGGCAATTTGAATTTTAAGAAACATGGAGGAAACATAATGACTATGGCTTCCTATTATATTTCTATAGCATTTAATTCAGTGATCTTAGGAAAAAGACATTGGGCAATATTGCTTTCTTCAGCTCATGTCACTCCATTGCAGAAAAGATAGTTGTGAACCCACAGGTCTAGCTCTAGGGGATTATGTGTCCAGACAGTCTATCTTTGCTGCCTCACGCAGCATAAACTACCCTGATCTTCAGCACTTGTTATCACTTGGGCTCCTTACTAGGACTGCAGCTGCCAGCTTGCTCCTTGTGTTCTTTGTGTCATTTCATAAGCAGGTACAATGGACAATGGGAGCAGCCACCAGCCCCCCCCCCTGCTTGCAAGTAGGCTTATTTGACAGTGCCATTGTAGTAGGCCAAGAGCAAGCTTCCAAGCCATCTGCATTTCACTTGTGCAAGCAAACCTATGTAGCAGTGATGGCTGCCTCTTAGAGCAGCATGTAAATGTTTTCCCATTCACAATTGCAAAGGTGGAGACTGCACTAATGTTGTTGGGACTCACAAGTGGCCTCAAACATTGGGAGGCAGACAAAGCTCTATCAGCAGTACATGTTGCTAAGGCATGTAGCCCCTGGCAAATCACTCATTATGCTGGTGACTGGCTAGAGGTGTGCATTTCCCATAGAATTGTGTCTTAATGATCATAGCAACAGATTTCACCTACAATGAGACATCGCAAGATGGTACAAAGTGTCATCGAATAATGAAGATTTTTCCAGATATGTAATATTTTCCTAGTTAACACCTGTAATGGAACAGGAAACCTTGGTCCTGATAGGCGTTTCTAAATGAATACATGCTTATGACAAGCAGTTTGACCATATCACATGTTTGGGCAGCAGAACAGGATATCTGAAAAGCATTTGTTACCGTGAGGTGATAAGGTTTTTAACACCATTGCTGCATCACTATTTTAGGGTATGCCAGCCTTCCTCAAGCGACCCCCTGATGTCTTGGACTACAGCTTCCAGCATCTCCAGCAAACATAGTCATTAAGGACTGGCCCTGTTGATCTTGGATGAGAAACAGTTTGGGAAAGGCTGGTATATATCCTGTGTCATAATGCATGGCCCTAGACTGATAGTGGTGCCAAAAACATGAATGAATAGGCTATAGTGAGCTAAGCAGTGAAACTAAACTTCTGTCATCCTCAGCACACACACATTTTAAATACAGGTTTATTGATAAGTTTTCAATTCTGTTGGATTAATGTGGTTAACTAATATATGGTTTCCAGCTGGCTGATAACTTATTGAGGTACAGCCCAGCTAAGCTCCGTACAGGGTTCTTCATTTACACAAAGTAATCCTACACTTCCTTGTCTACTCCCTTACATTTTAAGGTTTGGTGGGATAAATGAGAGTGATTTAATGCGGCATGATGGAAGAAGATCAGATGGTTACCTGGAGCACATATTTAAACACGCTGCCAAGGAACTGTTTGATACTGAAGTGAAGGAACTCACATACAAAGTATTAAAGTAAGTTCTTTATCTAAATCAAATTCATTCAGAAAATAGGTGCTTTTGGCCAGTTTGCATGTTACCTTACAGTGAACGTAAACAAGGAATCATGGTACATGCAGCACCTGTATCCATATAGCTGAAAACGTGTGCCTGATCTGCACCCATTAAATTGGCAAGGGGGGACCTTAAATTTTATTTGCATCAAGCTAATGGCCATTGCAGTTTTAACGTGCAGTACATACAGTAAACACAACCAGCCTGAAAGCATACTAATATGATGCTAAAACAAATCATAAATAAAAAATATATATCCCCAGCACTAAAACAAATACAAATGATGTAATCAAAGGCCTTGGCGTGTGTATAAAATAATGAAATTAATTTAAAAATAAAATTGTACAGTTTAAAACTGAGGGCTTGTTTGTAGCCTGTTTTAAAAGCAATTGCTAAGAATTTTGCAGTTTTTTGTGTTATCTCAGAATCAAAGCCTTTAAGGAGAAAATTCACATAAAAGTTGAGCATCCCTTATCCAAAATGCTTGGGACCAGAGGTATATGACATAAGGGCTGGAGAGAGAGTGAGGGTCTGTGAAATGGCAGGAGGTGTAAATTCCCACCATTTCACAAATATTTCGTCTCCAGCTGCATCTCTCTCCAGCCTCTCAAATACAGTACAGGTAACTTACTGCACTACTTATACTGTAACTGAAAAAGTTTTGGATTTTGAAGTACTTCAGAGTTTGGAATTCTGGATGAGGGGTACTTGACCTATTAGTTGTCTGAGTGCCCTGGTTGAGCAAGCAATATGGGGACATTTAACTCTTCATGTGAGTCTGTATACAATAAAAAACAAAACAAAACATGGGCCACAGTTTCCATCTCCACATACACATACCTGATTTCAAAATGGGATTCTACTGTATCTTCCTTCAAGTACTACTGAACAGAGCACATCCAAATATGGACTTGGAAAGTCTTTCCTATATGGCTCTCCAGATATTGCTGGATTGCACTTCCCATTAGCCCCAATCACTGTGGCCTAAGACAAGGAATGGCAGGAATTTTAGACCAAGAACTTCTAGAGGGCACAACTTCCCCATTCTTGCTTTATGTTTGTACAAGTAAACATAAATTATTTAAGCACAAGGAAGACAAGTCCTTTGTAATTGTGAAGTCATAGTAGTAGTTGTTGTCTGACTTGACTTCTGTTTAATATCCAGCTAAGCAACCATGTAAGGCAAGGATAGGCAATTTCTGGCCCTTCAGACGTTGTTTGACTGCAATTCCCACTAACCCCACTGCTGCCTAGGGATGACAAGACTTGAAGTAGCAACATCTGAGGGCCAGACATAACTCCCCAGTGTGGAGAAGGCGCATGAGGACTGAGAATTGTGAGCAGGAATAAATGGCTAAAACCTTAGTTTGCAGTTGTCTACAAACTCACTCAGATCCAAAAAGACAGATAGCATAGCCTGAAAACAAACTGATGGGCAACAATATTTTTCAACCTTGGTCTGATCTTATTTAGGCATGTGGCTATATCACCAACATTACCCTTGAGGTTCCAAGGTCAGTAGGAAATAATTTATAAAATAATATTCAGATAAATCAGAGCTTCTAATAAATCTTTGCTCATTCCTGCTCTCTACATTCTTAAAAGGATTTATGATCTCCAGAAACTTCTTGAGCTGCAATGTACTTTAAGCAGAAGAATTTCAAAACTGGGAAGCAATCAAGTATGCTGCTGATTCTGCATTTGTGGCTCAAACATTGTTCATGAATTGTATCATTTCAGTGAACAATAGAGATAAAAGTAATTCCTTAATGTGAAAGGCTGTGGCAGCTTTTAAGGTCAGTTATTGTGAACTGCTTAAAGTTCCTGATTTGCTAGAAAAATGGAGCATATGATTAATTTAAAAATAGGTAAGTTAAATGCACCAGGCTCATATATTTCTACCATTTCTTATCAGAGAAGAGATGCCCATCGTTACACTATCAACTAATAGTTGAACTATCAAGGAGCAGCTTATCCTGAATGCATTAGAGTAGTCAAAAGGAGCAGTTGTGACTGTACCCTGTAGCCATTCCATCAAACCAAAGAACATGAACATTAAGAACATATGCCTATATTTTCTGTTTTTCCTTTTCCCTCCCATTTTCCTTTTGAGCTGTGTCTTTTGGATTGTACTCTTGAGAACCTTTCCAGATGTAAAGGGGACATAAATGCTATAAAGAATATATATCCAGGTGTGTGCGGTGCAAAACGGTTGCTGTCTCATCAGACAGAGTTGATGAAAAGCATTTCTAATCATTATGTAGAGAAGAGGATATCTGAATTCCAGTAGTTTCATTCATCTACATCTATCCATTCTTGTCACCTTTTCTCTTGTGAAACGCCCAATGGAGTATTTTCTGGCTGTCCTCAAACTATTGCAGCACACAGAAGCAATCACTCTATGTCTCCCTTGCTTTGTCTTTTCAGAAACAAAGACTTCCAGGAGGTCACACTAGAAAAGGATGGTGAAACAGTGTTACGCTTTGCCGCAGCATATGGCTTTCGAAACATCCAAAACATGGTCCTGAAGTTGAAAAAGGGAAAATGTCCCTACCATTTTGTGGAAGTTTTAGCCTGTCCTGGAGGTAACAACTGAACATGAGATCTGGTTTTCCCCTTATACATAGGCATGCAGTAGGCTAACCTGCTTCAATACTGTGCCATCCAGATGAGTTGGACTATCAGTGGCCATGCTGGCTGAGGATGATAGGAGATGAAGTCCAACACATCTGGCAGGTACCAATATTTGGAAGTTTGTTATAGGCAGATACAATGGTTCTGATTCCTTTGTTGATTTTTGATAGGTGAGTATTTTTCCAAAAAGCCCATCAATGCCAAAGTCTCAAAATGCTTAGGTGAACAGCTGAGTTCACCTAAGCTTACCTTGAGTTCACCTTGGAAATGAGGTCACCTTGTCAGTGAATTCACCTTGGCAACAGCTGAGTTCACCTTGGCAATGAAATGAGGCTCACATTGGCACCAGTCTGGCCTCCAAGGGAAGGGCATTCCAGAGTAGGGTTGCTACAGCTGAGAAGGTCCTCAAGTTGAGCATTGCTTCCAATGGAGGGACATGAGGAAAGACCCTCTTGACACTGAACATCATGGTTGGAAGACATTTGGCTATTTGTTTTGGGTAGTGCTGTTAAAAGAAAAGGTCTGATATACTCCAGCACCGAATGTCAATGTAAAAGATAACGGCTTTGCCTTTGGTGTGAAGTTGAGAAGTTTAGAAACAGAACAGGAAAAGGAGGAGGAAAAAGAATCTCTTATAGGGAAATCTTGTTTTTTCTGTATTGTTGGCAATACTAAATTGGTAGTATTTGCTAAAGCATGGTTTCTCCCAACAGCATGGGCAAGGGCTTAGTGGCCTACAACTTTAGATATTTTTTGGCTTGTAACTCCAGAAACCCTACTAAGCATAGTCAATGGTGAGGCATCATGGGAGCTACAGTCAAAAAACATCTGGAGGGCCACAAGTTAGCCACCCCTGCTGTAGGAGATTTGGTTGAATAATTCCCATCCCTGAACTGGTCCATAAATACATTGCAGAAAATGATAGCATGCCTTTTTTCCTGAAGCAGGGCTTGAATGCATGCATAAGATCCAGTCCAGTAAGTCCAAACCATGTGGTCAATTTCAGGATTTTATCTGGGATAGGCAGAGTATCCTGGGACTGCACCCATTGGATTTTAGCCATGTAGACCCCATTTGAACATAACTTGTGTGGAACATGCAGGGATGCTAGAGGTTTGTGGGGAAGGAAGGTACACTCTTGCTACACACCAAACATATGGGCAACCAAAAGCAGCCAGTGATCTGGCTCAATGTGTTTCTCTGCCTAAACAAACCCGTTTTCTCTTTTTGCCCTTAACCATCCACAATTAGGGTGCTTAAATGGGAAGGGTCAGGCTCAGACTGAAGATGGAAAACCAGACAAGGCTCTGCTCAAGCAGATGGAGGATGTGTATGCTGAAGTTCCTGTCCAACTTCCGGAAACCAATGGGCATGTGCAGAAGCTTTACCAGGAATGGTTAGAAGGGATGGACTCCGTGAAGGTTCAGCAATCATTGCATACGAAGTACAGCTCAGAAAAACCAGTTGCCAACAGTTTGGATATCAAATGGTGACCATGAAATCACTAGACTTGCATTAGGTTTGTTGTACATGCAGCACTGGCAACTGTTCTATGCAACTATTCCTGGGACACAGATTTAGTGTGTGAAAAAACTGGAACTGCCTTTGTTCCCAACTGGAACTTTGTAGAGTTAAACTGTTGCTTGATGTATTGTATATTTGGACCATGTCTGTTTAATCAGAGTCCAATGTTGTGTGTATCTGAAGACCTTTATTGGTCACACTGAGCCTCTAGACTTCCAGCATGGGACTGGAGGCATCATAATAGAATCAGGGCATGTTGCAATGTGCTTTGATTTGGGTCACCTAAGTAGGTGAGTCTGTTTGCCAAGAATGCAGTGCCGTGGATTTCGCTGGTCTCCAAAAGGGAGTTTTGCTGAATTTACTGTTCATCCAAGACTTTGTATCATTGCCAAACATTATAAGATACCAAAATAGGATAAAACAAACTCACCGGTAATATAACTTCCTAACATAGCACACCTATACCACTTAACTATATTAAGGGGATATTCCTCAGATTTGATGTACAACAAGAAAAGCTAGGAACTCTGATAGCTGCTGGTAGTGAATTTCCTCTTTATTCTTTAATTTAATTTATTTGGCTCCTTTGGGAAAGGGGAAAATGTGTCCTGTTCTTACCTTCTGTTTCTAGCCTATTGTTATCTCCCTGTGAATATTGGGAACCTAATCTTCCAGTGAGACAGTTGGACATTCTCAGCCAAACATATCTTAACATCTTCAATAGCTCAGTTGTCAGGAGTTCTGGGTGAAGTATGTAATCAGAATGATTGAAAAGTAACATAGCTGCAGGTGCCGAATAGGATCATTTTGCAAACATTTCAGGAATGGGCAGGTCGAAGGCAGATAAAAGTTGTTCAGATACAGAGGCAGCCAACCTGAAAACAGAATATCTGGTTTGTGATTGAAGAATGAATTGGAAATTAATATGTTTGTGTGTATATGTGCCTTCAAGTAGATTGTGGATTTGTAACCCCCATGAATTTCATAGGGTTCATAGGCAAGAAATACAGGTGGTTTGCCAGTTCCTTTCTCTGAAATGAACTGCACCTCGTATTACTTGGAGGCCTCCCATCCAAGTATTAACCCTGTTTAGCTTCCAGGATCAGACAGGATTTGGTGCCTTTAGGGTATTTAAGCCCCCAGAAGTTAACCTTGTGGTTGTGTGCCTTCAAGTCATTACTGACTTATGACAATCCAAAGGTAAACTTTTCATGGGGGTTTCTTGGCAAGTTTTGTTCAGAAGGTGGTTTGCCTTTGTCTTCTTCTGAGTCTGTGACTTGCCCAAGGTCACCCTGTGGTTTTCGATTGCCGAGCAGGAATTTGAACCCTGTTCTCAGAGTCGTAATCTGACACATAAACCACTACATCACACTAGCTCTCAGAAGTTAATATACTTTACTGTTAATATACTTTACTCCTTCTTGCATAATGACAAATGCCTATGTGATCTTTTAGGTCAGGGGTAGGCAACCTTTCCCCTTTAAGGGCCGAGGGACTTCAGCTCCCAGAATCCCAGGAGCTATTGGCCAACATGGGACTATTGGCCAACATGGCTGAGGCTTCTGGGAGCTGAAGCCCCTCGGCCCTTAAAGGGGAAAGGTTGCCTACCCCTGTTTTAGGTTGTGCCCAATTCTGCTGGTTGGTGAATTTTAAGCTTTGGGGGAGTTTGCTAGACATTTTCTTGCCAGCAAATTCTACATGGATCAGATCCTTCTGCCAAGTGTCTTGGCTCAGGACTTTGGAACCATACCAGTGGTTCCTAGTGAAATTTCTTGATGTTTGATCAAGGCTGCAATCCCTGTACACAGATACTTAAGTGCTTACTGAACTCAGTGGCACTTGCTGAACAGATAAGCATAGGACTGCCTGGCAAGTTCCAGAGAGTAAGGTAGCAAGCTAATGTGCAAATGTGCAAATTCTCCATTTGTGACATTAGTATGTGTATGTGAGTACAGTGTAGGCTTACTGAAATGAATGGAAACTGTATACCAGCAGTACCTAATGGACTATGCCCCCACAGTGTAATTTTAAGCAGTATTTTTTTCAACTCCCAAATATTCTTTCGTCTTGTTCAGAAATTAAAAGGGTCAGTGGTTTGTTTGTTTTTTCTTTATTCTTCTGCTTTATTTATTTGTCCAGTACGGATAGCACCAAAGTCTTTAAAAAACCCTTTTGGAACATTGCTTTAGCCTCTCTAGCTTCTCCTTCATGTGCTTTTCCTCTCTTAACAAAAACATACGGGTAAGGTTTCTTGTCATTTTACCATGACATTCACACATTCTTGTGGCATTCTTAAGTGACTGTCATGTTAAAACAAGACAAAACAAAAAAAATCGGGGATCTTAAGGCTGTCATATTTGCACTGTAAGATTCTAAACCTCTGATTGGAGGGCATTGGTGCTTCACTTCTCTTCAAAGGTCTTCAGTTCTCAGGCTGCTTCTTATGGTAATAGAGACAGTTTCTATATGCAATTAAAGTTTTGTTCAGAAACAAGTGAATAGCCAAGGGACATGGGAAACAGTGCCACAGTGAGCTGTCATGCCACACTGTACATGAGGACATTTGTGTGGTATATCTTTAAGCAGCATAGCCAAGGAGTGCGCAGAAAAGACTAAAAAGGAGCTTCTTTGTCAGAGGCTTTGTTAACTGAGGTATGGCTGTATATATCATGCTTAGCCCTGTCTTTGTATGAATTTTTGAAAACCTCTTAAGACAGGTACACAGGTAATACACCCTTGTGCTAGAAAAGCACTTGGAGCAGCTGTGGTAACTCTGGGCATGCTGTTGTATCAAAAGGGTGCCTCTACTTTCTTAGTCCACCAGATGTTTTCCATATTGCAACTTGTACAATTGTAGCAGGAGAAATTTCCATGGGAATGTACCGAAAGAGGTCCACATTCCAGCAAGAGCACTGATATACAGCCTTTGGTGTCTTCATGTTATGGTGGCAATCTGATTAATTTTAGTTGTTTTCTTGGCTCATTAAGATGCTTTGTATATAGGTTTTAACTGTATGTGGAAGTGTGTGTGTGTGTGTGTGTAAAGGTCCTTGGTACAAATCTGGAATTTAACTTTACAAGTCCAGCTCTCTCAAAACAGTACACCAGGACAAGCCTCCATGGATTGTGCTGCCTGCCCTTTGCTGAGTCAAAATGAAAGCTTCCAACTGTAATTCTATCAAAAAGATCCATTTGTGTTTTTAAGCAACTGTTGGCAGCAGTTGAGACCCTGATGCCACTGCATTTGTACCAGGTGGCAAGAACCAAACATAAAAAGCTACGCAGTTCTCTTTTCCAGAAGTATGACACTGGATGAGCTTGACAAAAATTCTGGCCATTTAAACCTTTACATTTAGAGTGGTTGGTACAGAACTTGGTGCTGATACGCCCCATCTGGACCTTTCTAGCTCAGATAAGAAGAAGAGTCATGTCTTCAGGACATCCTGGCTTGGAGCTCTAATTAGACAACCCCTGCCTTTGCCCCTCTGGTAAGTCCATATAAATGAAAACAGGCCAAGCCATTATTTTACATATCCATAATCTTATAGAACTAGAAAAGGATTTTTTGTGTCCCACTCCTAGAGTATTGGTGATCCTGCAGAATATGCCACCAAATAGGAGCCACAGCCTCCAGATTGAAAGTATTGCTTGTCCTTCATATATTTGTAGAATCTTCTAATTAGGAGTCTAATTAGTTAGGGGCCTGCCCCCATGAAGGGTCAGAGTAGGATGAGCTGCTAAACACCTGAAGTCCATAATATGGATTTGCTCTTGATAGCTTGAAAATTCACATGAACCAAGGCAAAACTATGCATATAATTATATATTCTTTCCATACGTGGAACAGTAAACCATAAGGCCTGTAAATGTGTTAAATTTGCTACAGCTATTAAGGCAAGGATTCACTGACTAGTATAACAATGCATTCCCGTTATCTACATAGCTCTCCTACACAGTAGCAATGCATTTGTGTTTACACAGTTGGTCAATTAAATGCTCCCTTAAAAGACAGAATGTCTTTAATTCAGTTATCTGAGAAGAGGCATTCTCTCATCCAAAATAAGATTGAATATTACTAGAATGTGATTTCTTTTGTGATTGCAAAGCACTTGAATTCAGGAATGTCGTCTATTACAAAAGTCGTCCAGCAAAATCAAATATGGGTGCAATCCATTAACTGCAACTGTTAATTAACTGTGACAAAAAATTTGTGGGGAAAGTGGACATTAAACTGCCGACCAGGTACACCCTGCTGTTTTCTGGAAATCGGTTGTCTTGTGCTTGAAGTCAGTCCTTTCATCAGCTTTGTATCTTGTTACTGCCATTACCAAAGTTTGGGGCAATGTTCCTCGGGAAATCCAGCTTTCACTATTTTATTTCTCATTTGAACCTTTGAAAAGAATTTTATTTCTGGACAGATTGGGATGTGAAAAGTTGTGTTTGTACATAAGTACATGTGCTTTTTAAAGAATTTTTGTTTTTTAGAAGCTTGTAAAGATTAAACAGTTGAGAATTGTTTCTGTAAAGCCATGAAGTCTATTGGCATAGTCATATTCTGAAACCTCAGTCTTACAGACATTCCACCCAATCCTAGGCATGCTTATGTGACAGACGGGTCTCCAAATTTTTGGGACAACCCAAAGCACACTGCCGTTGTGAAGCCTCAAGCCCCAGCCATCCCGTTTCCAGTTACTACTACCAGTTATGCAGTCCTAGAAGTGTCCCTGTCCCTGTTGCAGCTGCCAGAGTCAGCTTCCCTTCATATCAGTAGGTATGAGTAGCTGAGGAATTGCTTACTCCTTGGCATAGCCTGGCTACTATCAGGTAAGCCACTTGAGCACAGGGCCAGGGCAGCTGACACACTCGCACTCACCACTTCTCACAAGCAGACTTGCCCAGCAGCAATGCATGTATTATACTGGTCTGGGAACTAAGAATTAATGCAGTTTGACACCACTAACTTCCATGGCTCAGTGGTGTGAAATCCTGGGATATGTAGTTTGTTGTGGCACCAGAGTCCGCTGACAGAGAAGGGTGAATACTTTGCAAAACTACAAATCCCAGAATTCCATAGCACTGAGCCATGGCAATTAAAGCAGTGTAGATGCAGCCTCATTTGCCACTTGGTTCCCAACCTGTTTTAGGACCAGCAGTTAAGCCCACTTGGGAGCAAAGAGGGCCAGTTGGGAGTTTGAAGTGCAACTGCGAGAGCTGGTTTTGAGGAAAAGAAGGAGGCAAAGTGTGCGGATTCTGGCAAATGGCCCAATGCTGATGCCAGTTCTTGTCACTTGGAAGTCAAGAGTCTCACCGAGCCGAATGTCACTTCCCAGGAAATGTGCCTAGGATTGGGGCCTCAAATGCATCCTTTGTGGTCCTTTAATATAGAGTTACGAATGGAGCCTAGTTAATGTGAATATGCTCAAAGAGGTAGGCAGTATTTCTAGATGTTTAGCAGGGAGAATATCCATATTACCGTATGTTATCTATCCACCTGAGGTCTTTAAAGGGAAACAGTAAATACTATGGGGCATTCTGGGAAGACCTCCAAGCCAAATTGTAAAATCTTAATAGCTGTACACACGAGTGGCTACAGTCCTTGAATGATATATCAAATGTTTGTATTCAGCTCTGCCTTTTCAACATGATTGTACCTGAACAATATTCAGTTACTCAAGATTCTGGTGCAGTATGAATTTGAATGCTTAAATAATAATTAAAAATACTTCGCAGAATTCCCCACCCCAAGTATGCTTATTTATTTATTTATTTTTTAAAAAACCTTCTGAACACCAGAGCCAATCCCAAGATATTTTGGTGCCTCAAGAAATACAACTCCAGGTGACACCTCTCCACAGTTTACAGTGCTGAATATTATACGTAACTAGTCTGATGCTAACTACTTATTCAGGACAATAAGTCCTGCAATTTGCACCTTGATCTGTATTGTACAGTTTTCCTTATCAGGGGGAGGGTAATACAGGGATCTTGTCTACAAACCTCCCTCAGGTAAGCTCTACATGCACATCTCACTGTATATAAACCATCTACAAATTTTGGATACTTAATCAGAGATGGACAGGTTCAGCAATGATCGCTATTTGCAGTGTCCGGTTATCATGGGGTAGGAGGGCATATACACACGTGAGCATTGTCACGCGTATGGTGATAAGATTGCTGGGAGAAGAGAAGCTAAAACATGCTAAATATTTACTAATAAACAATCCCAATTGAGGATGATCTCTCCATTTTCACACAGCGATTCAAGCTATGGAAATTCAAAGATATAGCTGTGTTAGGGGGGTTGCAGACTGCCAGAAATAGTGCAAATTGAGTCCACTTTTAGGGTTAGGGAATCATGGGAACTATTTTATTGTGGCACCAGAGCTCTCTGACAGAGAAGGCTCAATGTCTCAGAAAAAAAACAATTCCCATGATTCCCAAGCACTAACCCTAACCCTAAAAGTGGACTCAATTTGCACTATTTCTGGCAGTCTGCAACCCCTATTAGTCTCTAGAATCAGTATGTAGAGAGATCTTGTAGCACCTTTTGAGACTCACTGAAAAAAGTTGGCAGCATGAGCTTTCCTAGAGTTAAGTCTACTTCCTTAGATGCATTTGGTCAAAGTAGACTTAAGTCTATGAAAGCTCATGCTGCCAACTTATTTCTTTCAGTTAGTCTCAAAGGGGCTACAAGATCTCTCTACATATCGTACTTATTGAGGAAAGTTAAGGAGGAAAGTACAGAAAGAGGGTGTTAGCTGAATATTTAAAAACACACCAAAATAATGACCACAGGTGGTTTACATAACTTAGAAAGGATAATACCAAAATAAAGATTTTCTATACTTTGGGTCTGTCATAAAACAAAATAGAGGCCATAACGAAGAAACAATAGGACGGGCTCATTCATACAACAGAAATAATCCAGTTTGACACCACTTTAACTGCCATAGTTCAATGCTATGGGGATTGTAGTTCTGTGAGACATTTAGCATTCTGCCAGAGAGTTCTGGTGCCCAAACAAACTGCAAATCCCAGGATTCTATTGCACTGAGCCATGGCAGTTAAAGTGGTGTCAAACCAGATTATTTCTGCAGTGTGGACTTGGTAGCACAGTTATGAAGGAACTAGATGTGATCCTCAGGTGTAAAGATCTATCATTAAATATTAAAGTGAGAATCATCCAAGCCACCTTCCATTCTCATGGTCCAGAGGTAGGCAACCTTTCCCCTTTAAGGGCCGAGGGACTTCAGCTCCCAGAATCCCAGGAGCTATTGGCCAACATGGGACTATTGGCCAACATGGCTGAGGCTTCTGGGAGCTGAAGTCCCTCGGCCCTTAAAGGGGAAAGGTTTCCTCTTCGGTGCACAGCGTTCAAAGTTGGATAAGCAAATATGAAACCTAAAAGGCAAGGCAAGGCATCAGTAGTGTATTTCTTATCAGAAAACATCCAGGGGTAACTGTGTTGGCCATACAGCAAAATCCAATAACATCCAAAATCCATCAAACAGTGATACCTTTATTGGACCAACCGAAAATGCATAACATACATCATGCAAGGTTTTGAAGCTTCTTCATCAAACAAAGGTGTCAAAAATCATACAGGAAAAGAAGAATAAAGGATGTTTGAGTCAGAGGCCTACATTTTGTCAAGATGTTTTTTTGTTGTTGTAAATTAAGATGGTGTGGAGGGGGATCCCTTTCCTCTCTTTGTTCATGTGGGAGACGCATATCCAAAACACACTGCAGAAATAATCCAGTTTGAGACCCCTTTGACTGTCCTGGCTCAATGCTAGGGAATCCTGGGAAGTGTAGTTTATTGTGGCACCAGAGCTCTCTGACAGAGAAGGCTCAATGTCTCACAAAACTACAAATCCCAGGATTCCCTAGCACTGAGCCAGGACAGTTACAAAGCAGTCTCAAACTGGATGATTTCTGCAGTGTGTTATGGATCAAAGAGCCATACAATCCAGGCAATAAAATTTAAAACCAATAAATAACAAAATAAAAAGTAACTTCTCTTGAGATTAGGCTGTTTCTGTCCTGGATGAGGCTACCTGCCCCTTGAATTTCTCAAGAAGTTTCTGGATTGATGCATCTGGGGGGAAAAGGTTATTTAGGTACTGTATAGGTAAAACCTGACAAATGCAGAAAAAGTTTCTATGCAACAACAAAAATTATTTTAGAGACACTTTTGCCTGATGAAGAAGCCAGTGGGGCTTTGAAAGCTTGCCTGATGTATTTTGTGAATCTTTGGTTGGCCTAATAAAAGTACTGTATGGCTCTTTTGCGGATTTTGGATGTGTATTTATTTCCCTTTATTTCTTTATTTCAGTGCATCAACACTGTAGAAATAATGCAGTTGGACACCACTTTAAGCTGCCATGGCTCCATCTTACAGAATGCTGGGATTTGTAGTTTTGTGAGGCACCTGCACTCTTTGACAGAGAAGGATAGAGGCCTTGTAAAACTACAAACCCCAGGATTCCATAGGATGGGGCTTGAGTGCTTAAAGTGGCGTCAAAGCGCTTTATTTCCACAGTGTGGATGCACCCTGGGATAATGAGGATGCCACGAAACAACACCCTTGAGCTAAAAGACCATCCAGAAAGGGAAGCCTTCAAACATCCACGTGTCCCGATTGCACGTGAGAACCCACTTTTGGCTCCTGCTGATTCTGGTTATGTCAAAGCGGGGGGGGAAAACACAAATTCCCATTCAATTAAATGGGAAAGGCTTTGAGAGTTAAGACCTCCCCGGCAGCCATTTTAGTCCTGTCTGTGAAAGGATTGTGTGTGTGTGTGTGGGGGGGGGGATTATTTCCCACAGATTATTCCTTAAT